>NC_051173.1:19059607-19796878 GCF_013339725.1 Rhipicephalus microplus | reverse complement strand
CTCTGCAACACTCAGGGTACCCAATGCACTACATAATCATAATGAACTTAAAACACAGATGGCTGGAAGTTGAACCCGGTGAGAATGAATTGCAAGAATACACTAGTACATCCGTCCAGCAAATCTTTCTTCATTGTTTCTTCGCAGTCGAATCGCATTTATTTGTGGACATACCCAGCTCATATTTAAGTTCGGAATTAGGCATATGGCAATGATGCAAAGTGCACCAGCACATTAATGCATCAATAGCTTATATATAATAGCAATTAGTAAAAGCTTGCACAAGTGAAAGTATTAGCTAATCCAGAAATAAAATGATTGTAATCACAGCATACTGGAGAGTGTATGTTAGCTGCTCAAACTTTGAAACGGTCACTTTCTCACCAAAATTTTGAAGTGACTATAAACATTCAGCTTCGCAAAAAAGCTCATTCTTCTTTGTTATAGTAAGCTCAGCAAGAATGTGCATCAGCACTCAAGCAAATGATAAAATAGGAAGGATTCTTGCTTCTACACCTTCTACAAAAATCAAGCATGCATTGCTGAAAAGTTATACTTGTTTTATAAATTGTTTTGCTACTGCACACTGATTTTAAGCAGCGGGCAGTCCCAAAAATGTAATTGTGACGCAACATAGTACAGTCGATTTCCAATAATACGAAGTCACTTAATTGAAGTTTTTGGTTAATTAAAAGTCAACAAGTGATCTCATCAATTTTGCATGCATGCCTAAGGGAAAAAAATGCTCGATCATTCGAAGTTAAAAGCCCGTAATGTTGGTTAGTTAGAAGTTATTTTCAGTTGAGATCCTCGAAGTGACCCTAATTTTTGAATAAAATGGGGAGTTCTTCATGTGCCAAGACAGCTGTTGTACTGCGCTGTTGCCGCCATCGCCACTACCCGCAGCATCACAGTTCATGAAGCGGCGATCTTGTTTAGTGAACGCCAGGGTATCGCATTAATTGCGTCAGCTAACCAGGTCTTTTGTTGTGATGTGTTAAGTGGTGGTCACGTACTTCAGCCGCGTGCTTCGTTGAAGTCTGGTTGGAGTTAGAACAGCGTGACTGGACGCTGGTGGAAAAGAAGGTCCAAACGCGCACAGAACTCTGTGTGTGTTTATGTGTCCTGCTCCGTCTGCGTCCAGTTGGGCTGTTCAAACATAGTATGGTAAACCAACTAGCCCGCCAACGCCCTGTGGGTTGATTCCGCACGTGTTTCAACAGCTGACTTTGAGTATTGTGGTGGCGACATTTGATAATGGCAACTTGCGGCCCCTACCGAACACTTGACCTTGAGTCAAAAGTCTTGAAAGAAGTTGACCAGGGAGGCACCGCCAAGCAAGACATCGCACAAAGTACGGCATTAAGCCTACTTGCTCACACAATTTCATAAAGGTGCGAACAGGTGACTCGACTATGCTACTTTTGGGGCCATCCTTAACCCCGTCCGTATTAAAAAATGTGTTGTCGTGACAACAATGTCGATACATGCGGTCCACTAATAGACAAAAAAATTGTGCAGGTGGTTTGGCTAGTGGACGATGACACAGAAATGAACCGCCACCCAGTACTACCAGTGTTCCTGCGGGTCTTGCTCTTATATTGCATTTCTTGTCTTTTTAAAGAAGACAATGCTGAAGAAGCACTTCAACATGTGTAGTGCTTGGGAAACTTGCTAGCCGCAGCCAGGTTTGGCAACAAAATATCACAGACTATTTTCTTAGAGAACTGTCAGGTTTGAAGCAATAAAAGTGCAGTTTCTTGTGCATATTGCTTAGTTGGAAGTTTGAATAATTAGAAGTTTTTGCGGTTCCTGTAAACTTTGTATTGACGGAAGTCGACTGTATGCGTAGCTTTGGTTTTAACAGCCAGCTACAGAGAGCTGACAATCCTTTTTCACCAAGATTTATAATTTAATTACAGTTTACATGCCCAGACGGCTGACATGTGCAAAGGCTCAGCATGATTGCTAATAAAGCCATATAATTCACTCGCATTATTGAAAGCCAGGACTTTACCGAAGCAATGGGGTTATCACCATAACCTTGCATTTTAAAGCCTTGACGTGTCTTTTGCCTAACAGCCTGCTGGCACTTTCACATCCTACACAAATAAGAAATAAAAAAAAATGTTGCTAATCCATAGATCTCAGCTCAAGTTGGTTGATCTTCAAAAACGAATTTTGCACCCACAGTTGGGTGATTAATGCAAAAGATGTTGCTTGAGAATTTGTTACTGAAGCAGTGTGTAATGCGTAAGTAACATTAGGAGTTCCACAATAACGTCATGTATACACTCAATTAACGTGGCTAACATTCGTAGCTACAGGTCACTTGCTACGTGCAAATAGCACAAACCATTTAGAGCATATAGCCATAAATATTGTGCTCAGTTGCACTTACACGTTACAGGCACTTTTACAAGACAAATGATCATAAATTACTTGACTACATCTATGACAATTCACAACATATGCAATGTGCAGGATATGCCACGTAAGAACTTGACTGCATCTAAGAAAAAGCTTGTGAGCAGACTTTCTAATGCCCAACAATGCAGTATGCAAAAGTTGGGAGAGAGGAGCAGGTTGGTCAGACTCAGAGCGGCGGTGATCTAAGTTTGCTACAGAATTCAAGCAATACAAAACGATCAGTCTTAGAAACAACCAGCTTGGAAGAGATATTTGCTGCACTAAAAGCAATATAAAAATAACCAGGCAATCTTTCAAAACGTGCATTTTTGAAACACGCTCCATATCTAATGTGCTACCAAAGTTACATGATAGTAAGCACTATTTACAGAAGCTAATGTAACTTCGCTAGTAAAACACAATTTTTAGCTTTCACTGCACTGCAACGAGGAGTATCACAGCAGAGAGGTTTGCGTTCATCCATCATCTGAGTCCTAGAACCAGGCTGCGAGAATAGTTGCATGTACTTCTGTTGATGATTTCACGGGAAGAAGCTGCCGTCATAGGCCGTGCATTTGCGGGCTTGTCCCACAGAGAGCTACTTTCCCTCTAGAGTTTAGAAGCTGATGAGGCAAAAAAGGCGCGACTGTGGAACCTGACATAATTTTAATAATAATACCTCTAATTTAACAAGCCAAAGCTACAACAGGATTATGAGGGATGCCGTAGTGGAGGGCTACGGAAATTTAGACCATTAACGAGCGCTGAAATCGCACATTACATGGGCCTTTAGTATTCAGCCTCCACTGAAACGCGACCGCCGCAGCCGGGATTAAACCCCCCCCTCTCCGGGTCAGCTGTCAAGCACCATCACTGCTGCTCCACTGTGGCGGACGCCTAATATGCATTTGTAAACCAAGCCACAAGAACAAGAGAGAAGACACAGAATCGGCATAGTGCTTCAGTATAACAACTTTCTTGATGCTTTGCATCAGGATGAAAGAAAAGTGAAGGAATGGTTAGTACACGTAAATAACTTAACGCGCTGAAGACAACGCAACTACCAGAGCTAAACCTGACCCATGATTCCCACATGTTGCATGTCATACACTCGGTATTACGTGCACAGTCATTGTGCATGAAAAGCAAAGATGGATATTACATCGTCTCTAGCCAGTAAATGTGAATGTGTGAAGGCGAGTTGCAAAGCTGGCGTTACTGCCTGCTACTTGCCCCTTCATGAACTGTGGCACTGGTACATTGTGAACCGATTGTGGCAACTGGACATGACCAAGAGTTACGGCAAGGCTTCCTACGTTACATTATCTGACAATAGTATTGACAGACAGACCACCAAAAATCGGTAGACACTTTTGGTCACTTGCACTACAGCGTGAGCCTTTGGCATAAAGTACAACACTGACATTATATAAATGCATGATCAATAAGTTAATGTAAAATATTACATTGTACAAATTGCAACTAGCCATTACGAGGAAATATGCGCAAATTCAAGGCTCCCATCTCACAGCTGACTCTGCTGTGACTAAGCAAGCGCCATCCTACAGGATTGGTAATAAGCACACATTTTACCGGTATAGAATTTGCAAAAGTACTTTACTAAGTACATGCTTCTTAAATAAGTATGTCTTTTTTAAAGTGAACACTAAGATATTGTAATGAAAGCTTATAGGGTACATTTTTACTTAGCAACTACAAATTATGCGTCTATGCCCCTGGTGATTACAACCACTTCTTAGTAGGCAAAAAAAAAAGCTCTTTTATAAGGCACTTCCATTCCTACAAAGCTAATAAAGCTTTCATCACTTTGTCAATAGACAAAATATAAGGCTTCTTCAGCAATGATTTGCAAGTACTTTCTACAATGTACACTAAATGTTTGTCTGTACTTTGGGCTAACCTTGCACGAAGTAGCATACATATGCAAGTTCTGTTCACCAAATCACATTTCATAGCGTAAGAAGTCATATATAAGGATTGGCAATGGATTATGTGAAAGACATCCTATAATGCAATGTGTGCTTGTGGGCAGTAAAACAACAAAACAATATGGTCACATATATCAGTAGTTCCAGGTAGAGTGCAGGCTGCAGAAGCATTCAACTCAATCTCAGAGAGAACATCCTGAAAAACTGTTGACTATAGTATTAAAAGTCAAAGAGAAATATTACAGACACACTTACGCACCATCTTACCTGGTAGAAAATGTACAATTGTTGCTGGACATAAAAAAAATACCAAGGCATCACTGCTAGCTCATAGTTGAATTGTGAATGTAATCAACAATATGAAACAACTGCGAAATTCATAAAAAATTAAAAATAAGCTACCTTTTCTGACCTTTGAGTGTTTTCCTCACATCAAAAAAACTAAATCTGCTAATGACCCAGTCTGATGCTGATTGTGCCGAGCATTTGTAGATTAAAATTGCAGATCGACAATGCCTAGCAGCTCACTGCAGCAGATGCATTGGGTGAATCACAACGCGTTGGCTCGCTGAAGAAAAAAAATTTAAAGGGTATTAATACTCACAGAGCTTTTCACAAACAGTATTGGACTTCAATACATCCAGGAAGAATTTTTTTTCCACTTTTCTGACACACACCTCTAAAGCTGCGCAGTAACCACACCAAGCGAATTCTTGTGTAGCCTGAATTAGCCTCTAGAGCTTTGTGATTTTTAAAGAACGGCTAAGTTAAGGCCAACTGCAATGATATAGGGCAAACCTCACTAAGCCGATTCATAACCAGTCTAGATTGAAATAACGCTGTTGGCCAAATTTTACCTTCGAAGGTCAAATGATTACCTAAATACCTAAATTATTACCTAAATACCAAATGATTACCTAAATGATTACCTTTCTGAATAAGCGCATGTGCTGTTGTACAGCATAAATATGCACAGCATCAAGTTTCACGTGATTACCACATCACAATCTTTTGCACTCAATGCCTGAATGACAACGAACACCAATTGCAACAAGCATCTAAAACTAAACATTTTGTGCCGCTAACAAAAAAATTATATCAATACTTCTGTGCCTCTGAACTCAGAAGATGAAGTGATTTTCAATGGTCATGGCAGGCTGCACATGCTGCAAAACATCCCAAGCACAGCAAGGACAGAATCATGACTAGTCATAATTTGAATTCCAATGAAATGTTTTCAAGTCTACTTGTACTTCATGTTCCAGCTATTAAGCTTTCAGGGAGTAATTCTGGCTTGTATAAACTTCAATGTGCTGAACTTTTCACAACAGATAAAATTTATACACATCAAATTTGGAATCCATCTTTCTTCCTCCTTTAAAAATGACTTTTAAACCAAAAAACTCAAATGAGTACAGCATAAATCTCAACCATTAGCCATAACAACCAAACATCCTTAAAAGCAAGAAAAGAAAAATAATGACGTGACACTTACCCTTTGTCGCCGAGGCAAGGAAAATCCAAGATACGCTGGTCTGCTCCAAAAAGCTCTCCGTCTTGCAGAGTCTGAGGCATGTGCTTGCCTTTGGTTTCAGGCAGGAACAAGGAGAGGATACTCAAAACCAGAGACATGACGCCAGTGATGAGCATTGGGTATGTGGGGTCCAGGCGAGACTGCACGACACACGAAAACGCAGCGTCGAAAGGAATCTCCAGACAGTATGCACAGCTCAAGCTCAGTCAAAGTTGCTAAACATTAACATAACTGCTCGAGGGATATAGCCATAAATTAATGCAATTATGTCGCAACACACTGAAGTCCAAAAGTCTGTTGAGACATAGCTCACTATTCCCCATTCTAGCGACAGAGTCCTCAAAAAAGAAACTGTTTGTTATAACATGCATTATTCTCAATTAAACAAAAAAGCACTGGGTGTTCACGTTGTGTTTCTTGGTAAGCAGCTACCCGGCTGACATTCTCTTTTGTAAATAAAAAATCCGAAGTGGGCATCGCCTGATGTGATGCTACTCAAAACACATTGGCTCTAACGCAACAGAACAGCACTTCTATCCACTACGGCTGTGGTGAGCACCGAATCTTTTTTATGTAGCTGCGACAGTTGGGCCATTTTTCTATTGAAACAAATAAAACAAGAAATAAATGTGCAGCTTTGCCCCAGACAAGCCGTTTCACACTATTGTAGATGAAATGGCCAAGTGACGCTCGAAAATGTTATTAAGCAATGCTTGCTGAAAACTTACAACTATGAGCACATCCCAGCAAATATCAGCAAAAAGAGTCATGCCTACCAGTCACTTGTGCTTATGCAACACAAATCAAACAAATGAGCATAAATTTTGAATTTAGTCATTTCAGAATATCCAAATAAGAATGACCATCCGATGCTAAGTCATTCACAAGGATGGTAAACTTCTCACTAATTGGTATTTCGCTGCTGCAGAGCTAGTGCAAAAGCAGTAAAGTCATTGCTCTTCTGGCAAATACTGCATGTTCCCTTAACTTCAATATAGCACCCAGCCTTATTTTCCCCAAACACTATATCTGACTATATCTGAGTGCCCTAGTTATCCACTGTGCTGCAACTCTTCAATGGCACAAATAATGCATCATTATGCACCTCAAATCAGAATACAGTAAAGTTGCCACATGACAGCTGGTGTCATTAAATAAAACACTCTTTATTCTAATCACTAAGCAGAAGCAGTCTGTTGTATTGAAAAACAACATTAACTAAACAGAAAGCTTCTTTTCTTTGGTGACAAACTGTGCAATGGCCACACCAGTCCTAAAGCAGGTGAACGTGAAACGTTGCGCACACCACATACCAAGTAGACGATAGGTGGGCTAACGTAGAGACTGAGGGTGCCGGCAAAGCGTAGTAACGCCAAGCCCCGACCTTTGAGAACAGTTGGGTACACCTCAGCAGAGTACTGCATGATGGTGTCGTACTCGGCTGTCAGGCACACCCTCATCAAAAGGCTCAGCACCAGTACAGAGACATGGGAACCTGAACAAAAGGTGAGTTCACAGTATACCATCAGTGCAACATAATGAACATAAGCACTAGAACACATACATTTGAGCCTTCAATAAAACAAATGGAAGAAACACCCCTTCAAATATAATTTCTGCCACAGCATCAGACAAACAGTAAGCTGCTAATTATTCACCAGGCAGTTACCCTTGTGACAAAGCTGATAGTGTTATTGATATGTAAAAATGATAACAGGAATATAAATAGCTTAAACAGCTTGGAATGTCGTGTTGTTTCAGTCGTGGCACAATTTCAATGTCTAATATCATAGAGTAAAATATGAGCAGACCATGCGGTCCCCGATAGTCAAAAAATAATTGAAAATCACTGCATTAGCTAATTATGGTTCACAATGCAAATTAGCAGTGTATAAAAAGCTATTTGTATTGCCATCACATCTTACTCAAAATGGCTATTTCTGCAACAACTGTGAAAAAATTGCTATAAAAATGCTTCAAGACTCACAAGCTCCGTCTTATGAATGCTTAATAATATTTCAAAGCTACAAGGCATAACTTCATTGATCACCTAAAACGATATAATTACTAGGTAAACCCATAATACAAAATCTCTAGGCACAGCAATGTGAGTGTGTAATGGGGGCCCTGCAACACTTTTTCAAGTAACCATGAAATGGCTTACCTAAAGGAGCTTATAGCATCACGAGTTGACTGCCACAAAAATTTTTAGAATTCGTTCAGTACGAGCGGAGTTAGGTATAGAGAATTCCTGCACGTTGTAATTTCTTTCTCTCTTCTCTCATCCAGACAAAAATACTGAAAGCTAAGCAGGAAAAGATGGCACAAGAGAAGAAGGTACATCACAAGCACCTTGTAACATAAACACTTTTTATTTCTTTAATTTTTTTTATTGAACACGCAGCTTTTCAGTCCAAGTCTACCTTTTTCGACTATTGCAGTATATTAAGAGCAATCAACCATACACTCAAAGCTGTACTTTGTTTAACGATGCACACCGCTTTTAAAAAATAAATCCACTGGATCTCCAAGATGTGCAAAAACTATGGCAAACAAAAATTGAATTATCAGGTAACCGTAGCTAATGATAAAATGTCGATGAATGTCGATTTTGATGTTGCATTAAAATTATTCAAGAAGCAAACAAGGAAACATTTACTCATATCTGATTCGTACAGTGTAAAATTTTTTACATTGTATCACTTTGTGTTGCTTCATGATGCTTCGTATTTTGCCTAAGCTGCATACTTAACAGCAGCATTGTGTTACACTGGCAAATGCAGCTAACATTGCAATTATGAGCTTGCATTTATTAATGTCAGGCTGTACAAGGGTTCCAAGGCCTTTGTCAGGCACTCCAGCTTTTAACCACGGCTTCCGCCTCTGTGTGAAAGGAAATTGAACTTCACAATCGAGCGCGGCGACACGTTGCAGCCTCTTACAGTGGGCGCTATCACTCCCAAGCATGCCATGCTTGAATCAGCCAATGACGTGAAACTTGAGTCTATGAGCGCGTTAACTGAAAAAGCTTGAGCGCGTACAAGCTGGCTTTTGTAATATTAATGCGACCACCACAGCTTTTGTAAACTTAACAGTTATAGAGCAACTTGTGTAGTTACGGCGCATACTCTATGCGCTTTAACGCTAAGATGGTGCACACGAGACTGCACGAGAGCTCACACCTGCAACACCTTTTGGATGATACGACATGTTTCCAACTCTCTCTTCTGATGAAGTGCATTCCCCTTCACCACTCGTTCCTATTACGGAAGCAATGTAACGTTCGCCATGTAAGGCTTTTGAGCACCTAAAAGAAGCCGGCAGAACTTAAAGTTACGCTAAGCTCTGAAGGTGGCACAACCGAGCGCATTCGAGCAGCTCCTTTGAAGTTTGGTGCAAGCTAACTTAAGGGGGGACG
Source organism: Rhipicephalus microplus (assembly GCF_013339725.1). Taxonomy (NCBI): domain Eukaryota; kingdom Metazoa; phylum Arthropoda; class Arachnida; order Ixodida; family Ixodidae; genus Rhipicephalus; species Rhipicephalus microplus. Next base: position 19,787,568 of record NC_051173.1, on the reverse strand, counting down.
GTAAAGGGGAATGGTAAATTTGGTCAAAATGTTCCATTTTATTATTCATGTTTTTTTTCCTGCCATCTTGAGACCATGTTTTCATTATGGTAAAATATTAGACCAAAATAAGAAGCAGACATTGAGAAAAAAGCATTTTACTGGTACGCTGTCGTCAAATGATATAAGAAAATTTATCTTTAAAAAATACAAATCTGCAGCGTTTACCTGGCACAGTGCCAGCATATTGGCATCACTGTAAAGAGGACAGATCAAAGCTGAAGATAGCCACAATGCTGCATTTGTCAATAAAAACTAAAACCAGCTCCCTTCCAAGTTCCATTTTCTTAGCTTCTAGCTCCAATTTCTTCGAGCTCCATTTTCTCAGTTTTCATTTTTCTAGCAGTTGCTTTCAGTCATACCTCTGCAATTTCGCAAGAAATTAAAATAGAGCCATTCCGTTTTCTGGACTGAGATTCTGAGACATTAGTGAGTGTCATAAAACTGTAACTATTTGCGTGCACATCACAAAGACTTTTATAATTAGCTTTTTGTAAAGGCTGTTAGCAGAATAATATGCCCAGGACATTTCAAAATGTTTTGTGCTTCCTTGCATATTAAAAAATAAATCATTAACATTACAGCACAGAATAGGCCCTTGTGAATATTCTTGTGCAAAAATTTTGACAAACTTATGTCCAATATATAATTAATTTTGGGATGACGAAGAGAGTCTATCAAGTATTGTAACTTAAAAAATATATTAGACAGCTGAAAACAGATCTCAGTTATGATATCAGCACCCCAAATGACATCTGCATGCCAAATTTCATCACTTGATCTTCATATATAACAAAAAAATAATTTTCATTGCAATGTCCCCCCCCCCCCCCTAATGCGCCCTATTACGCAATGGCCCTATTACGCAATGGCCCCGCCGCGGTGGTTTAGTGGGTAAGGTACTCGGATGCTGACCCGCAGGTCGCGATATCGAATCCCGGCTGCGGTGGCTGCATTTTTGATGGAGGCAAAAATGCTGTAGGCTCGTGTGCTTGGACTTGGGTGCACGTTAAAGAACCCCAGGTGGTCGAAACTTCTGGAGCCCTCCACTACGGCATCTCTCATAATCATACGGTGGTTTTGGGATGTTTATAAACCCCACAAATCAATCAAATCAATCAAATTACACAATGATTTTTACGTATACATATGGCATCATTTATTGAGAGGACAGAAAGTGATCTTTAGCTGACTTTGAGAATTCATTGTAAATTCCTGGCCGCGCGATGCACTACAATATTTGTTTCGCGTGTTCTCGAGAGCCTCGACTACCGATCTGAAGCGTTTTCTAGCAATGTTCAAAAAGTGTTGTGGGACCCCTTCGGTGGCACAATGTCATTATATACAGGCATGCCTGAGAAATAGTACAAAAAAAGTTCACACGTGCTTCTACTGCTTGCATATTTAGTAGGCTGTGGATCCATGCAATTCAAAATATAAATAACTAATGCACCCATACTAAGTTAGTACATGACAGAAAAAGATTCAATGCCAATAGAGCATACGTCTGCAGTGGAATTAGTACAAATTCCGACCTAGACATTAGTTGCAGTGTTAGCAGAGCATGTTCTAACTTACAGCTGTGCGCTAAAAGCCTTTGCAGCATTCCTTCAGTCAGATCGAAAAAGCTCCATGACGAAGCTTCACGCAAGCAAGCTGACAAGGTGACCAAGCAAGAAAACCACCATCTCAACAATGGCAGGAACGATAAAGCAGGTTACAACATCTGCATGCAGGAAAATTAAACAAGCAAAGCTTTGAGCTTCTACTTGCCTGTTAACCAATCCTCCCATGAATCTAGAACTAGGGATAGATTTTAACACAGTCTATAAATGTGCCCCCCCCCCTTTTTTTAAACTGGGTCTTGGCTGGTGAAAAAATTCCTGATCAACCACTTTTGAATGACAAGTGAGTGATTTCAAAGCAATGAGAAGACCTTTTTACTCATCAGTGATGCAAGCATGTCTGAACACACAAAGTGATGCAAATCATTTGCGAGAGTTGAAACTTTCATGTTAAAGGAAAGCTCTTGCCACATGTGAATATTGCTCAACCAATGCACCAACTAAAGAAGGTGATGCTTACCATTAGACAGAAAGACATGCTAGTACAATAAGACGGCAATCTTTTGAATCACCTAGGCGGCTGCCTTGAATCTGATTTATACCCAGCAAGCAACAAGGATCTTGCAGTGGCTAGCCATGTACCACATATGTCAGCTCTTTCTTGATTGAATGAGAGGAATTCTGCGGCACGCTTTTGCAACTGCGGAGGTGTTGCCAACTGTATTTGTTTGTTTGTTTTAAATTAAGCTTCGTTTCTCTAAGACACCAGCCACTAAAAGATCACGATGATAAGAATGTAGACAATGTGGAGCACTGTTTCAAAATTACATGTACGGACGTTCCTATACCCTTGCCACTTCCCACTAAGTCAGGCACAGAAATTGTAAAACAACCCTTATGTTACCTATCATTGTCTGATAATTTTTGTAACATATTACTGCTGTTATTTTGTTGTTTCTGTGATGCCTTTTAGAATTCAAGTGCCTATATTTTCTTGGAAAATATAGGTGCGATCGTACATGACCCTAAACTACAAATACAAAATTTATGTCACTGTAATGATTAAAGATGTTTTCCTTTGAGAACACTCAAGCTTTGCTTTTGCAATATTCACCATTGCGGAATAGAATGGACAGGATGCCAACAATGCCAGCAACACCCGTCACAATAACCATCGGCCAACGGCGACCAAGCGTGTCCAAGCCAAACAGCACAAGCAGCAATCCAGGCAGTTCCACTAGGGAGCCCAACGTGTACGAGAGGTATACATCTGTGCCGAGGAATGACGTGTTGTAGACATTGGTGTGGTAGCAGCAGTACGTGACAAACCTGAAAATGGACAAAAGAAATTATGTTGAGCACAGAATAATTAATGAGACCAGCAACTCTAAAAGTCAAGTGCTCCTAAATGATAACCATGAAGTAATGCTGAAAACAAATATATCAAAAAACTACACCGTGTTTCACCTGTTACACCTGTTACACCTGTTACACTACACCGTGTTACACCGTGTTACACCTGTTACACCTTGTTACACCTAACTTGTTACACCTTGTTACACCTTGTTACACCTTGTTACACCTAACTACACCATGTTACACCTGTTACACCGTGTTTCACACGGTGTAACACAGCACGGTGTAAGGCGCAGTATATATATCTCGATGCAATTAGCTAAACTACTGTTGCACATCATTCTATTGAAGCAAAAGTCACGTTAAAGAAGTAAAGCTGAACACACGCACAAAAATCTGGCAGTTTTTAGTATCCACACACTAAGGCTTCGAATTTCGTGGAAAGCCTTAGTGTATCTGTCCATGCACTACACAAGCATGAAAAGCAAAGAGCAGTGCTTGCACTGGAGAGCAGGCAAGAAACTCTTGCGCAGAGAAAACACCATCTTGACAACGATGTTCTTTGTTATCCAGATTGGTGAAAAAGCCACTTATTCTATTTGAGACGACTGTTTAGCCTTGACAGTGCTGCCAAGTCCACGTTTTCTTCTTGAAACCATGAAAGATTGTGTTGATGTCATCAAGTTGCAGTTACTAACCACCGGTGATATATAAACTAACCCAGCGCCGACTTCCAACTCTGAATCACAATCCACGTCAACAAACGATCTCTTGAAAAAGATCTTGAAGGAGAAAACAAAAACCTCAAAATCGTTGAAGGAATTAACTTCTAACTTGAAACGAGTTGAATCTGCAGTGATCAACATTCAGGAATAGGTTTCTTCTATTCAGAAAGAAATATGCCGTCTGCAGGCTCTAGAACAAAAAGTAGCGGTTTGCGAACAATCCTTCAAGGACACGAACGTACAACTTCCTGAGCTGTCGGCTAACGTTGACGATTTGAAAAATCGAAGCCGACGAAACAATCTAGTAATTTACGGCATCGGAGAAGATCTATGTGCGGATTAGAAATCACTAGAAATCACCATTAAACAAGAGGTCTTTGAACAATTGTTAGGCAAAAAGTGAAGTCGCTTGAAAGATTTCATCGTGTGGAAAAATACCAAAAAGAACGCCCCCGTCCAGTTATCCTTCGGTTGTATGACTTTGCAGAAAGACAAAAAATTCTATTAAAATGCAGCAAACTGAAAGGAACGAAAATCGCTATTTCAGAGGATTTTGCAAAGAAAGTGCGCGACACAAGAGGAAAACTTTGGCACTCTGCAGAGCAAGAGAAGGCGAAAGGCTTAAAAGTGTGACGAGATGAAAGTAGGTGGGGAACTGTTTGTCTGGGACACGCTTCAAACCAAGAGGGCGAAAATACCAAAACGAGTTGCGCCTGCACAAAAGCAGCTGAAAAGCTGAGGCAAGCAATGACAGCCTTGTACCAAAATCTTGCCAGTTGTGTCACTTAATGTCCGTAGTGCTTTAAACAAGCTAACTCCACTCGAAAGTGTAATACTAAACCATAATCTACACATTTTATTCAATACTGAAGCATGGTTGCATGATTACATACTCGATTTTGAGGTTGTTCTCTCTTCATGCAATTTATTTTGCAAAGATCAAACACGGGATGGCGGGGTCGCTATAGCTCTTAAAATAGCCTTAAGTCTTCTCATTTAAAGGACAATACCACGAAACTGTGTCGTGCAGGGTCAATTATCATGAGAGAAGCATATTTCTTGGTGCAATGTACCGGCCACCAAACTCTTTTTCTGAATATTTAGAAATTATGCAAGAATACATTCCACAGCACACGAACTCACGTTCGAAGATAATTCTTTGTGGTGATTTTAATTTGCCCGGAATAAACTGGCCAGAATTATGCCAAGACCGATGAGAAAAACAAGTTCAGAATCATTGCTACTGACAGCATTCAGTTTTTCATTGTCCCAACTAATATCTTGTGCCACACATGTTGTAGATGCTTGTTCGTCAATACTTGACCTCGTGTTCGTCAGCAGTTTGATCGAGGACTGTGGTATCAGTGTAGAAGATGAAATTTCTGATCACAACATTATTATCTCTTCATGTCCTATAACGCTATCTCAAACAAAAAAAAAACAGTCGCACCACTCATTTCGAAGACCATGCGCATGCAGACGACGATGCCATTTTAGCCCATTTAGCGTCATCCTTTACCGATTTTGAAAAAATTGACAACATAAGAGAAATGTGGTCATGCTTTAAAGATATCGTGAGTTATTGGAAAGATATTGCGTTCCTCTGAAAAGAAAACGCATTGACCGAGAGTATCCGTGGGTGACGCGGGAGATTATACATCTAAAAAGAAAGAATAAATGACAACGAAAGCGCAGAATATTTAGAAAACTACAGAGCCTTAATATAACGTTAGACAACAAAATCTCTATTGCTAAGTCTCACTTCTTCTTCGAAACACTACCGTCTTTCATGCGATCAGAGCCAAAAAGGTTTTGCCACTATTTGCCAAGTAAGCATTCCGATATCCCCCTGCTTTCATCGGGCCATCAAATCATCACCGAAGTAGACCAAATAGCAGATAAACTGAACGTTTATTTTCATTCCGTCTTCACACATGGGTCTTCTGGACGAACTTTGCTATCAAACTCTTCATTTGAACTTATGTCAGAAGTAAATATAAATCTAAAAGGTGTCTATAAAAACTTGATGCCAAGAAGTCCCCAAGCCCAGATAACAGTTCAAACACTTTCCTTAAAAAATATGCTGAGTGGGTGAGTCAATATTTGTATAAAATATACATTAGCTCCCTATCTACACACACAATTCCAGATGATTGGCGCACGGCTAAGGTCATCCCATACATAAATCGGGATCTAGAGATGAATCTAGCAATTACAGCCCAGTCTTTTCAACAAGCACAAGCTACAAAATATTAGAGCTGTTAAGGCGTTTATTAGCCGGCAACAAGCGAGAATATACAATGGCGACAGCCACGGCCAAGCATGGGCTCTCAGTGCGAGCGGCGTCCTTGTTGGGTAGCCCCACTAGAAGGTGCTCAAGAGTTCGACCCATTTCAGAGTTCGGAGATTTCGCTACAATTAGCCCGGGGTCGAAGAGGGAGCCGCCTGGCGACCTAACAGCTTGTTACCATGAGCGGGTCATAATAAGCCTTCAGGCGCTCCATGTTGACGATGTCTCACCCACGGCGGCGCATGTCCGAAGATTGTTCAACGGGTTCGATCAGATAGTTGACGGGTGAGGTGCGCTCGATGACACGGTAGGGGACTTTGTATTTGAAAAGAAGTAGTTTGGAAGAGAGGCCAGTTACAGAGGTCGGGATCGAGAGCCATACAAGCGCACCAGGAAGGAACGTGGGCTCAGAAATAGTGGAGCCATCACGAATACTCTTCTGCCGCTCTTGCTCTTGGGTCGTAAATGTCTTGGCAAGCTCGCGAGACTCTTCAGCAAGCCTGGCTGTCTCGAAAATAGGCGTAAACTCACATGGATCTGGCGTGTACGGGAATATCGTGTCCATGGTGTGCGACGGGTGCCTTCCGTACAGCAAGTAGAAAGGTGACAAACCGGTCGTGCTCTGAGGAGCGGTGTTGTAGGCGTAGGTGACGAAGGGCAGTATATTATCCCAATTAGTGTGGTTGGCAGCGACGTACATAGCAAGCATGTCGCCGAGGATGCGGTTAAAGCGTTCGGTGAGGCCACTCGTCTGTGGGTAGTAAGCAGTAGTTTTGCGGTGGACAGAATGGCACTCCGTCAGAATGGCTTCGACGAGTTCCGACTAGAAGACACGGCCTCGATCGCTGAGAAGCTCTTGGGGTGGTCCGTGGCGCAGTATGAATCGATGCAGCAGGAAGGACGCAACATCCCGCGCAGTAGCCACAGGGAGAGAGGCGGTTTCGGCGTATCGCGTTAAATGGTCAACGGCAACGATGGCCCAGCGGTTACCAGCCGACGTCAGAGGAAGTGGTCCATACAAATCGACACCTACGCGCCAAAAGGGATGGTCAGGGCAAGGTAACGGTTGCAGACCGGCGTGCGACATGTGTGCTGACGGTTTACGGCGTTGGCAAGTGAGGCAAGAGCGAACGAACTGCTGCTGGTAGCGGTACATCCCGCGCCAGAAGTAGCGTTGTCGAATGCGGTGGTAAGTTTTGAATACTCCAGAGTGCGCACATTGCGGATCAGAATGGAAAGATTCGCATATCTCCAACCGCAGACTGCGGGGTATGACGAGTAACCACTGCCGGCCATCAGAGTCGTAATTGCGTCGGTGTAGGAGGCCGTCACGGATGGCGAAATGGTGAGCTCGACGACGCAAGGCACGCGTGAATGGTGCTGAGGACGGATCAGAGAGCAAGTTTATCAGCGGGGCGATCCAATTATCCTTTCGCTGTTCGGTAGCGAGGATGTCAATTATCCTTTCGCTGTTCGGTAGCGGATAAGTTTTGGTGCCGCTATATTGGGCTGTCAACTTTGTCGTTTTCTATATTTGACTACTAAACGAACAGTGCTGTTGGGTTTGTACGTGCCGAAACCACGATATAAATATGAGACACGTGCCGTATATAAAATGAAGGGTTCCGGAAATTTGGACCATATTGAGCCTCCAGCATTCCTCTTGCATCAAAATGCGACGGCCGCGGCCGGGATTGCACCCGCGACCTTGGAGTCAGTGCAGCCGAGCTCCACCCCGCGCATGGCAGTCTCCTAGGAGGGCCTGCTTGGTAATTCTGGTAGACCATAGTTCATCATATTGGTAATTAGCCAAGTACCCACTTTACGCGTCCGCAAAGTTACACGGGCACCACACAGCTATATACACACTTCATTGATCCGTTTACTGATTATTTATCCGTGAGCGCTTTGGAATGGGTGCGCTTAGCGCAAAACATCAGGTGTGACACCTGGCACGATTCTATAGTATACGCTTCTGCAACGCGACATTACGTGCGTTAACGCCGCGCCTCGCAGTACACTACGCTATGCAAGTTTTAATGCCATAGCGTTAGCTAGTTTTGCAGAATTGCTGGGGTCGGCGGCATCGGCGTGCCCGCCGCGGTGGTCTGGTGGCTAAGGTATACTCGGCTGCTGACTCGCAGGTCGCGGGATCGAATCCCGGATGCAGCGGGTGCATTTCCGGTGGAGGCGAAAATGCTGTAGGCCCGTGTGCTCAGATTTGGGTGCACGTTAAAGAACCACAGGTGGTCCAAATTTCCGGAGCCCTCTACTACGGCGTCTCTCATAATCGTATGGTGGTTTGGGAACGTTAAACCCCACATATCTATCAATCAGCGGCGTCGGCGTTATCGTCTTTGATTGCGAGCGCAAAAGCAGCGTTGTTCGTGAGTGAAAATTCGAGGTGGACGCAATGCCTCCCCTGAATTGTCTATTCTCCATCGAGAATCGAGAATTGACGGCAGGCTATCGATTGGGATGGTATATATGTGTGTATGAGTGTGCACGTGCATACATCTGTGCTGATGCGTGCTATCGCGTTGAACTTAAGGGCTCCCCAATTAGTCAATTAGTGGTTATGTGGTAGAAAGCCTATCTGCCAAGCAGAAAGTCAGAGTTGGATTTTGGCTTGGAGCCATGTTTTTTTGTTTTTGTTCATTTGCATTCATCGCATTTTGGCCCAAAATTAGGGCTGCCAATTCCGATACTGGAACCGGGCTTCTTAATGCTGTCACGTTAAAAACGAAAATCGGTTGAACAGAAATACACTTGGTTCAAAAAACTAGGCACGTAGTCCTGGTGCTTAGTACCCAGTCGGAACTTCGCGCTTGATGTCCCGTTGATTTGGCTCGAGTAGAAAGATTAAAAAAAGCACCTTTGTTAAACCACGCTCAAAGGAATGAAACATCGTCAATGAGTTCTTCGCTTTGTGAAGAACTGACGAAAATGTAAATTGTACAGTCAAACGCAGAAAGATTTTGCTCCACCCTTGCTCCTCCCTTTGTGCTGCTGTAGAGATTATCCAATCATTTTCCAGAGTGCCAACGAGCCTTGCCGAAACGCACCTCAAATAAGTCGCTAAACGGGCTTGCACCTCAATAAAGTTCGCTGACACTGAGAAAACTGAAAGTGGCTGTGAAAGACAGCTAAACGGCCAGATGAGTCCATCGGTTAAGATTCATGACGGCATAAAACAGTGTGAACGAAAGGGAACACACTAGCAATGTGTGGCCGTTTAGACAAGTTTATATAGTAAAGGACTTGCACTGCCTGTCATCTGCATGCTACGCTGTTGAATAATGTATAAATGCGTAAGTGCTTGACCATCCTCTCAAAGCTATCTCATGTCCGCTGCCATGGTGTCTACGTGACGGTGTAGCTTCGAAAATTGTCAAGTTCGTTACTCCTTTCGCAAGCTTTATTTTCTACGGTGTCCTGCTTTCTCTCCACCCGTAGGTATACTTACCTTATTCGGTATTTACTTGCGTACTTGGTTATCATCTATGACGAAATAGCGTGACTATTCACGACCATACAGCTTCAACTATGCTGGAAGCGCCAGGTGTTACCTGGGCGTATTTGTTGACTATAGCCCTTCGGAATCGGCATAGCCGCCTCACCGTCACCGTGGGATACTTATAGGTTTCAGCCGTGTAGTTGCCTGTTCTCGAATGTTGGTGTTCGGAGCCGTACACTGCCACCGGTGCTCAGAGATAAGGTCAGCGAAGATGATGTCACGACACGTCTTGAAGACGCACACAATATAATTCTTCATATCAAAGTTTAGCGTCGTGAGACCTCCATAAGCACCAGCAGCGCATATACAAACGTCTTAATGTAAACATATATTTACTCTCAGTGGTGTGATTAACAGCGGCGTGGTGTCTTATCAGTATTCTCCGTGCAAGGGGCGGAAGCACACGTAACATATAAAATTGCTTTTATAGCACACATACTCGAAATGTTTACAGACAGGCGGTGCAGTTATAGGCGGCCGTGGTCGTGTCCAACCACGCCTTGGCGCGCGTTTCGTAAGTATAGAAAAAGCGCAGCTTCAATTCTGGGAGATCTGCACGGGAGCGGCTCCACCGTTGGTTCTCATATGGACGACAGTGTCCATGGAGGCGGCGGTGGAAGTACAACTGGCAGCCACCGCAGCGGCTGGTGCTTCGGCGGCGGCCATATTGGCGAATGCCTGTTCCTCGGCGACCTTCAAGGACTGTCGACGCTTCTGGATAGACTGTTGGCGTCGCCGGCGTGTCCAGGCAGGCTTGATGGTGTTCCCGCACGTGGGCAGCATGAAGGAGAGCGCGACGAGCAGGATGCCGGCCATGCTCCAGACGTCCGGGTAGAGGTCGAGGAAGGCGATCTGCAATATCACCGACATGATGATATCGGCGCTGAACTTGACGGTGGTGACGAAAGCGCCCGACTCCTTGTGCAGCGCCTTGTTCAGGAAGAAGATGGCGCAGAAGGACAGCTTGCTCATCATCACCAGCGTGCCCGTGTAGCGGCCGTCCAGCACCTCGTCGAACCTGCCCGTCGCCATCATCATGAACAGCGCCATGATGGTTCGGACCAGACCACTGTTGAAGCCTAGGAACCTGGGACGGGCAAAAGGATGCCTCCTCTTAGCACTAACTCACTACGTCGGTCGAAATTCGAAAAGATGTATTGTTCTGTAGAGTTGATTTGCTCTATACGTTGGAGCCACGAGACAGATCCGTGTTTAGGAACAATGGTCACAGGCAATGCAGATTTTATAATTCGCGCAATACTTGAAGGTGATCACGTTCTCTGCATCATTGTTGTCCTAACTGAATATTAACATCGCCTTGACGTCATTTTTTGGGTTGCCTCCCCCCCCCCCCCCCCCGCTCCTTACCGAGAAAAAAAAAGACACCCGGATCCAGGAGGTAAATGGAAACTGAGAGTAGGAGGCCACGTTTTAGATGCGAAGCGTTTTAGGATCTAGCTCGATCCGGTGTGCGGCGTGACCACCCTTACTGCGCATGCGCGTCCCTTCCCCTATTCTTCCAACACTCCCCCTCTCGCCTCGCAGCGCCGACACAGACAGCTTCTTCTAGTCTAAGCTTTCCTCTCTCTCTCTCTCTCCTCTAGTCATGACTCTCAAGAAACTCAAAGTTTTATAGCACCTAAAAAACTTGGTATAACCTTACTGCCTCGCGAGACGCCAAGCAGTCCATTGACTTAAATATTGCTGGGAGGTTCTTGGCGGACGCATCAGTGCACTAGTGCCTTCAGGCTCTAAGTGAATCGAGGAGATACACACGAGAAATAGTGCATGTGCTGAATGGCGCGTAAAGTGCCCATTCTACTGTTCTGGCTATAGAAAGAAAAACGACAGGCCTACGCGGAAGGCGCAGCACAGTCACAGGGAAAGCTAGAAGAGCCGGGCCGTTAAGAGCCTTTAGTAAACACTCTTTGGGTAACTGCGGCAATCCCACTTGCTTGATACCCACTATGGCATTAATGAAACATTTTTGGGGGTAGTAGTAGGCTAACATTCACTAACAATCTTTTCTTATTCGTCTGAGAAACGAAGTATCCGCTAAACACTAGCAAGAAATTTTGTGCCAAATGTTCATGCGGTGGCTGACCACGATGAGGAATTACGCCTGAAGTGGGTATGTGCCACAGTTAAAAAGTGAACAAGAACTACCTTTTGTAATGGGTGGGAGCATTGCACGAATCACTCGTTACGCCATTCGCATTGTGCGACGACTGGGCGCTCTTTCGCTGCTTTACAAGTCAAATTAACGTGATTGCTTTCCCGACATCAAGCCTGCCCATAAGATAAGTTTCCCAACAAGTTCCAAGCACCGGCGTGACTCCGTGGTAGAATAGTGGACGAGCACCCAGCGGACTCGAGTTCGAACCCCACTGTGTCATTAGTACTAGGTTTTTTTCTTCTAATTTCGTTCGATGTGGTTACGTACACCGGCGGCGGACAGCTAAGACGCCGTGCGTGACCCGAGTTTTCATCTCATAACAGCTTTTGCTGTAAAAAAAAAAATGTCGTCCACTCGTTTTGAAGACACTGAATATAGGATCCATAAATCAATGGAGACTTAAGTCGGAAATCGCCCAAAATTCGCTTTGTCGCCATACGCAATTTCAGGTCGCCACGGGTCTCACGAATTCAAAGTAGCCACCAGTGGCAACGCTTCCTTTTGCGGTCCTCCCTTAGGCGATGGAAATAGCGGGCGTATGAACGCTATCTTCGAGTACGCTATTTTAAAACTGCCTATTTACGCGAAAGCCTTATGTGCCTCAAAAAAGCGAAAGGATACCATCGGCGTGAAGATGATTGTTTTAAAGGAAAAAAATATCTTCGGGCAATGGCGTGATCATATGACAGCATCATTTACGACATCGTCATGTTGTCACAGATTGCCAAAATTTGCTACGGCATCATGACGTCATTACGACGTCATCACTTTAGCAGATTAACTGAGAATAAGAGAGAGACGGTGGCTTTTCCCTTCGGGTAGTCCCAGACTAATGAATGCACTAAGGATCTTTGTGCACATTCTTAGTCCAAGTTGCAAACGCCGATACGTTCGATGCGGTCCGAACCGTATTGATATCGCTCAAATGTGGGCATCGTGCTTTCCAAGTGCAACGCAGAGTGCGCGCTTACTTGGTGGTGGCATTTCGTGTGAGGCGATACAGGACGATCATGATGACGAGCGAGAAGGCGCTGCCGAAGGCGTACAAGAATCCTATGAGGCGCGTCTGCGAGGTCTCCTCGTCCCACTCCTTGAAGAAGATGGCGGGCCGCATGACCACCACAACGCCGCAGAGGCAGAGCCAGATGGAGGCCCACATGGGCAGGCTCATTTTCTCGTTCATGAAGTACCACGAGAGCAGCATGACGAACACGGGCACCGTGGAGTACGCAACGGACACGTCGCTCACGGCCAGGTAGCGCAGTGCCTCCGCCTTCAGCATCAGCGACATCAGGCTGCTCAGCCCGCGGAGGACTAGGTCTACCTGATGATGCCAGGAGCGGAATAAGGTAACGATTCTATTCGAGTGCATTAGTCTCTCGCTTATTCGCTCGTTAGGCCGAAGTGCAACTGCAATACCAACCTTTCTGTTAACTTTCTTAAGAAAACTCCTTGCTCGTAAAAGCTTTTGAGGGGGAGGAGGTAGAGGGGCGAGTTGGTCCATATCTATTAAAAAAGAGCTTAGTGCGAAAGCAAAAAGAAACACAAGAAAGCAGTACCGGCGCAATCTCTCTGCTGTGGTGCAATCTCTCGGCGAGAAAAGGAAATTTACACTCATTGCAAGACCAGCTTTAAATATCTCTTCGCGATCACTGAAGCAAAAAAAAAACAAACTGAGTAATCAAGACAAGCTGCCAACACAGCCGCCTCACAGCAACGCATCGTCATAAAATCCTGAGCACGTTTGTGGCACAACACAAATGTGATTTTACTTTCAGGAATCTTCAACCCAGTATCAAGGGCCCCACATGCTTATCGCCAGAAATGTCTTTACGAACAAATCACGTAAGCTGTAGTGCGTAAGCTGTAATTCGTAAGCTGTAATTTTTGTTGGCCCAGTTTGTACATTCGGCTGACCTTCCCAGAAGACAGCTCGTATAAGTAGAAGCAAAGACCAGATGAGTGTGCTGTTTTATCATTTACGTCGATGTTCTGTTTAATTTTGTCCTAAAATTTTAGACCCATGAAGCAAGCGCAACTGAAGTATATTGTCATCAGTGCCATACATTTATTTTTGTCTCAGATAGCAAGTGTGTTGTGTGTCAACTTTCTCGCCTTAGCCACAAGGGTTGCAAATACCTTACGCTTTTTTCTCAGTACCCTTTCGCGCATGACATGAGGCGCCCAGTGCGTTCATCTGACGCCTTAAGTGAACTATCTAGACACCATGCTCATGCTACACCGAAATAAGGAAAGGCTATGTGAGATACTTAGGTGAAATATTCCAATTAACATATGGCTACGGCTATTTCAACAAGTTCTCTTTGAGTTCTCTCTCTCTTGTTTTTCTCTGTATTTGTGCGAGAACTGCTTTTCACGATAAACGTCATAGCTGTAGCAGAACTAGTGCAGGAGCTACTGACGTCACAATCTTCTGAAGAGACAAGAGACATTACATAGCATGTGAAAATGCGAAGTTATACACATTACATAGCATGGAAAAATGCGAAGTTATATATGTGTTATTAACACATATATAACTCCGAATTCTTACTCGTTATGTAATGTCCTTTGCCTTTCAGCAGATTGTGACGTCAGTAGCTCCTGCACTGATAATTTTGTGGACTATATTCTACCCGGATGAATCAATGGGAAATCGTACGCCGGAAAGGCTTTGACGTGGGAGATCTCAGGCAGTTCAATTTCCTGATCTCTTGGTCGAAAGACATATATTCGGTAGACTAGAGCATCGACTGTACAAGGCCACACAAGTCGTTTTTACATTTAGGAAACTGCAAATGCGCTTACGATGCAGTTGGTCATCGCTGAGCTAGTTGCCTTTTAAGGTATTAATTGATTTTAAGGAATGTCAATTTGTTAAATGTTCTCAATTTTCAGTTACATCATTTATATAGTGATTATGTACAAATACATAAAAATTACTGCGATCAATTTTATGATTGCAGTTGAATAAGATACTTCTGCTTTCAAGAATCAGAATATGCCTTTGTATGCCTGTTGTCGCTGTAAATCTTTTTCAATACAATTAGGAATTCACTTCATAAGGGCTTTCTTGGAAAATTTCAACGAGGTGCTGCGCAAGGATGAAAGCCTCTTACCTGAGAATGCCTTGGCCCGAACGGGTTTTTCAAAGCAAACGCCTCAGGCATGCTACCCATCATGTATCCTAAGGCCACGTAGTAGGCTATCTTCGTCTTGGGAATGTGCACCACTTGCTTGATGAGGATGTTGAGCAGGGCTTGTGAAAGGCAATGCAGAAGGGTGAACAACAAGCCTCGGGCTGTATCTTCAGTCGATCTAGACACGCCTCCCGTATCGATCGCCATAGAGATCACGCTATCTGCACCAGTTGCGTCTAGCACGTGCCCGTACAAGCTTGGTAAGGTACCGATCGGGGGTATGCCTGTTTCGCTTGATTGAAGCCGCCGCCGCTTGCGTCCGTCAAGAGGCGTCGGTAAGCCCTGCGAGCTGTCTACTCGGTACGACACGGAAGCCGCACCGTCCTCTAGGTACCGAACCAAAGAAGGCGTGCTTCTGGATATTCTTAACGCCTCTGAACCGCGCTGGCTTGGGTTGCTGTCGCCCTCCGATATTCGCCTCTTTCTGGCGACCCTTGCCTTGCCTCCCAAGCTTGGTGGCGTGGTCTGAAAGAGGCTAGATAAAACCGACGGTGCGCCGGAGGGAGTTTTGACAATGCTTACCAGGCTTGGCGACGCGGTCTTCAGCACGCCCTTCGGTGCCGACGTAGCTCCCACGTCGTCGGCCCCTTCCTGGCTCCGTTGCATGGTCTCCAGTATGCTAGATGACACCGACGATGGAGTGTTCAGTGTGGCGGTCCGGCCTACTTCCGCATTCGTGCCGTCAGGGCTTTTCGGCGTGGTATCCGTAAGGCTAGCTGATCTCGACGACAAAGTGATTGGGCCAATGACCTTATGAATTTCTGCGTCCGTAGTTTCGTGCCTCATCGACGCGGTCTGCGGAGGCCTAGCTGTCGCCGATGGCTGAGAGCCTGAAAGCGAATCCCGGGATAGTTCTGTGGCCTCTCCGTCTGGGTCGCGCGATGTGACCCCGAGAAACTCGGTAGGAGTCGAGGGTCGAGCGGCTCGAGATGCAGGCCAGGTTGTTCCCGCACCCGTGCCGTCTTGGCTGCGCGACGGGGTATCCTCCGTGCAAGACCATGCCGATGGCTGAGCAGCCGTAGTTTCAGCCTCCGTGATGGCCTGCTGGCTGCCTGAGTGGTGAATTGTGAGCTGTTCCCCGGCCTCCCCAGACGTCGGCTTGGTGTGCCGCTCTGCTGACCACGATGACGCTTCGTTAACCGTAGCTGTTCCTACAAGTACATGCTTGCCTACCAACGGAGTGGACGGAAGCAGAGGGTTCGACTCCTGAAAAGCAGCCCCTGACGACTCGCCAACACGGATAACGCGTGGGGCTGCCTGCACGGTTGCCTGTGACTGCTGTGCCATTGGCGGGAGGCTGTGAGGACGCAAAGGTCGATGGCGATAGGAAGGTCGATTCTAGCGTTAGCAGGGTCGCCCAGCGCTCGTCGTGAAACCAATCTGGCGTCAAGCGACCACTCGCTGGCGTCTCCGGTGGATGCTGGGACGTTGAAGCGGTGAGGTCGTTTGATGGCTGCTGACCTGATGGACTCGCCGGTGAGTCTGGCTGCGGCGTCGTCGCTCCTGACGTAGCCTTCTCTCCTGCACTGCTTCGTCTGGTGCTTTGCTGCTGTCGTGCGGAATTAGTCGTTTTCTCATCTTTGGCGCTGGAATTTCGCCCAGAGCTGGAATCCATGGCAGTGGTGAGCACTAAGGGCTGTTGCCCTTCAGTTCGTCGATACCTATCTGGTTGCGTACTAAATTGACCAGATCCTTTGCGGTGCGTGATCGTCTTCTCGCTCGAAAGCGCGTGGCTCGCGCAAGCGCGCTTCATCCTTCAGCCTCTTCTTCAATGTATCTTCGCAATTGGCATATTTTCAAAACATAATATCTGGTATTTTAAAATAAAATGAATTTTTAGAGTTTTCTTAAAGCTATTCTAATGCTCAGTAATGTTACGCACGTTACTAACAGTCCGGAGATCATTATGGCGCCGCTCAGCAAGCCATCATTGTCAAGGTGCATTGCATTAAACTTAAATTACGACGTCATATCGCGGTCACTCCGTACTTCGAAGAAATGCGCTGAAAGCTACAGTCATTTAGACTTGCACATGGATACTGAAACTAGTGTTTATAAATGAAATTGTATTTGTGGATGTGATGAATATGGTGACATAAATTTTTCAACAGTGACACAAGCCCACTGTGCATGGGCCAAGAAGAGGACGAAGTAGGGCTAACAAAATATAATTTTAAGATAATCCTATTAGGAAAGAAGTAAAATATTGCATGCAAGACGGAGTAGTCAGCTTTTACCCCCATAGAACTGTTAATATAGAAATATTTTTTTCAGCCTTGCGAAGTAAGGTCACTTGGCAAAAAATAAAACTTTACAGAGATGCGCAGCTTCAAGAGGCCTTACCATACTTTCCCAAGTAACCATCGAATGGCTTCAATAAAGGAGTTCATCTCAATCAATTCCCCCCCCCCCAAAAAAAAATTCTAGAACCTGTTGAGTGTGAGTGGAGTAACGGGGTTACACCACAAGCTTTAAGCGCTTTCCTCTCTCCTTTCGTATCAGAGTGTGCTGAAAGCTACGTAAATGCAGGCAGGCAGGCAGGCAGGCAGGCAGGCAGGCCAGGCCAGGGCAGGGCAGGGCAGGGCAGGGCAGGGCAGGCCAGGCAGGCCAGGCAGGCCAGGCAGGCCAGGCAGGCCAGGCAGGCCAGGCAGGCCAGGCCAGGCCAGGGCAGGGCAGGGCACGACAGGCCAGGGCAGGGCAGGCCAGGGCAGGCAGGCCAGGCAGGCCAAGCAGTCAGGTTATTTTGATCTGGATACGACGCTCACTCCCATCTTAGGGGGTGACATGGGCAGGCCGCACCCACGACAAACGAGAAGATGCATCTCCTCGGAGATATGAAAACGGGGCCAAAAGCAATAACCGTTCATCAGCTGGCGCAGTGACTTTGACCACTTTTTTTCTTTTTTTCTGACAAGAGGGTTACGTGCAATGTGATTGCAAGCGCGCGAGCACATGGCGTTATCTCACGGCCGAAGCAGTAACTATTTAGTGCACGGTGCTCAAATCAGCCGTTGGCAGTGGACAATGGGCTTATGGCGTCGTCATTTGTGGTTTACGACATCATTTGTCGAAAGAAGAGGGACCGATTTCTAGCTGGCTTTGAGAACTAATTGCTACTTCCGTGTCCCGTGCTGCGATTTGACGTTTTGCTCACGTGTTTGCAGAAGTCTCGACTACCAATAGACTGCGTTTTCTTATTATATTCATTAAGTGCGGCCGGGATCCTTTAAAACAACCATCTTAGTGCTCCTGTAAACGAGCTGCTTTTACCTTTGGGTGCTACATACATTGAAGATGCCATTAATGTCATTAATGTTCGCAAAATCTGGTAGATACAACACATTGTGAGAATCAATTTCACGTGAAGCGGTAACACGAGTGGCAGCCTGTGTCAGACTTTTCGCGTAGAGCCCAGCATTACAAAGTGGATTGACATCTTCGTGTAAATGAAGAGTGTGAAGACTTTGGTCTTACAATGTACGTAGACGATACTGGTGCCTAACTGGGCAGCTTATGGTCTGACCGGATATAACGTCATCACACTTGTTGGATCCCAAAAGTCAGTTAACTTTTTTTGAAACGAAGTTTGCGTTATGTTGCTATCATATGCATGTCATTACGATCGTTGGCGCTTTCCTCTGGGGTCGCGCCACGTTTGACAATACCTTGACGCAGTCTTGGGATGCAAAACCAATGCTACTTACATTAATTGTTACTAAAGCTGGTGTCCAACCCTGTAAACATTGGCATGACCGTGACATGACGGCTATATAAAGTCTTGTTCCGACGAAGTTTCAAGTGGCAGAATTCTTTACTGCCAATGATTATACGCCGCGCTGATAATCCATCTCAACACGAATGTTGCGGCCTTACGAACTACAGAAATCGGTGTGCAACAGAGTCCTCAATCGCACAACGTGACTCAGAGTTTTGACTTCATGCGTAACCGCCTCCAATGGGCACACGTATCTTACTATCATTCTTTATCAGTTTGTATGATTCTGCGCCATTCCGCGTAATTTTGCATCATTTTGTATGCACAATATTCTGCAATGTTATCCTGAGAGGTCATCGCGGATACACCGGCTGCCATAGACTGATGACGTAATCATGAATGTGAGTTGTGTGACATTGTGCATGCGTGCTCTCCCTCCCCCTCTCTCTATTTATCTTTTAAATTTCACCGTCCCTCTCCCGGTTGAGGGTTAGTATACCAGGTTTTCTAGGCTGACTTCCTTTCCTTTCTGTCCTGTTTTTTTTTCTTCCATCTGTATTCGCAAGCGTGAAAAGAGAACTTGTTTTACGTAGGACGCACTGTTACCCTAACAATCATGAGTAGTGCTTGTATGTTACGTCGAAAGCCTTGCATACCTCATCGAATGGGAAATTCGACCATCGGTGGCGATGAGTGATGCGAAATATCATCACATGATGATGTTAGAGATCGCTAGAACTTGTTACCTCATCATGACGTCAACCATTGTGGCGTGACATCATCTGACATAACGCCGCGCGATGCTGTTGTATCCAGAGTTATTCAATAATAACTGTGACAACAAGGTTTATTATTATTTTCAGTAGAAAGATGAGTGGGATCCTTAGTCCTGGATCCCATTGGCACGGGCTGCTGTCCTCGCACGTTTCACGAGGGCCTCTTGGCTCTTCGGATCCAAGCTGGACAGAGCTGCCTCCAACCCTTCCGTCATTGTGTTGTGTCCTGGGTTGCAGAGGGGAATTGTGTGGACACTCCCATCCCAAGTGGCACAAGGTAGCTGTTTTATTGGCGCAGAGCATGCACTGTGGTATGTGTGTGTCGCGATCTATCTTTGACAGTATGTATAGATTCGGGTAGGACAGGGTCTGTAGGTGACGCCATGCTACCTGTGATTCTTTGCTGAGCTTTGGCCTTGGGGGTGGAAGTTTCTGTCGTTCGAGTCTTGGGTGCTGCAGAGTGTTGCAGAATTTCCGTATACGTGAGAAGCGGGTCCATACGCAGAGCTGAGGGTGGATGCGATTTGCCGGAGTCGGAGGTCCGGAAGAGGTAGTCTCGGGCCGAGGAATGGGCGAGCTCATCGCCTCTAACTTCGCAGCGGTCGGGGATACATATCAGCTGTTCCCAGTCTCCTTCTAAACGTATAGGGCCGCTAGCTGGGCAACGGGGCCAATGTAGCCTTTACAGAAATTTCGGTAGGCTGCTTGTGAATCTGTTAGAATGAAGGTGGACTCTGGGTTTCGTAGGGTGAGGGCGATTTCTGCTTCTTCCATGCTAGTTGTGTCTGTATCCTGTGCTGATATACAGTAGATCTGTTTTCCTTGAGGAATGACGTTTGCCGTGTATTTGCCGTTCACTGTTCCAGCTGCATCCACAAAGAAAGTACCCTCAGTATCTGACTTTATTGTCGTGAGCCCGTGCCCGACATCGATGTTCGTGAGACTGTGGATGCATATTGCGTGGTAGTTTTATGGTGAAGTCCGGTCTCCAGTCATGTGGGATACGTTGTTTCCCCCTTCTGTGAATGGGAACTCTGATGCCAAACTCTAATAATGTTTTTCGTCCTGTTTTAATGATGGCGAGGCGCATGAGTTGATTCGTGTGGTGTGCTTGGAATACTTCAGATGCGGTATTGTGGAACCACATTTGAAGGAGATGGTCCGTGAGTGTCCACGGGGGAAGGTTCAGAACCTTCTTAAGAGTCACACGTATGACTCTGTCTAGTTTGTGCTCGTCTACTTTCAATACCTTCAGGTAAGAAAAGCTATAGGTTATGCAACTGATTACAAATTCCTGAATGAGTCACATTATGTTGTGTTCTTTCGTTCCTCGTCGTCGGTTATATTCACCCGACTAATCATACGAGAAATCTGTAAACAGGACGTTTTTAGTTTACTTATTGCGAATGAGTTGTTGCTCCGATTAATGAAGTGGGCCCCAAGAATCCGGATGGTTTCAACCTCTTTAATTTGGGTTCCATTGAGTAGTACATTGAGAGAGGCAGCGTCAGCTGCTTTATTTCCATATACAAAAATTTCGGAGTTAGTGGGGGAGCACTCCAGACCACTCTTGCGCCCTATTTCTACAACGGAGGCAGCCTTTTCGAGGGCTCTCTCTATCTGGCCCAGATTGCCAGAGCGGCTCCAGATTTCAACGTCCTCGGCATAGATGGCATAACGTACTTCTGAAACTTGAGGGCCTCTGGGAGACGCATAAGAATGACATTGAAGAGGAGCGGGCTAACGACAGCCCCTTTGGGAGTACCAAAATCATCTGTGGTGATGGACTGCGATTTAAGTTCCCCAATGCGGATCCTTCTGTCGGCGAGAAAGTCCCGCACATATGCAAATACTTTTGGGACGCACTTGAGTTCACGTAAGTTTTCCAAGATTGTGTAGTGTCGCACGTTGTTGAAGCCACAATTGAAATCAATTGCAAGAATGGCCCTCACCACCGGAATGTTTCCACTGGGTAGGTTGAAAATCTCATGCTTCAGATGTGGGACGCTGACAGGTAGGGACGAAAGCCGTAAATAGTGTCAGGCAGGAAGCTCTGTTATTCTAGATATTCGGTTTGTCTGTTTTGTATGACCCTCTCTATCTCCTTACCCGTGCATGGCGTGAGAAATATGGGGCAGAGATTATCAATGTTGAGCGCCTTGCTGGCTGTCGGGATGAAAGTAACCTCGGCAGATTTCTACTCTATAGGAAGCGTTCCGGCATCCCAGTACTGGTTAATTTTATCTTCTAGCAGTTGGGTCATGTCATCGCTTTGGTTAGAGAGGAGCCCTATTGATACCTAATCATGTCCCGGTGGGTGTCCTTCCTCATGCTTCGCATCGCCGCTTTACCTTCGATGACCATGAACGCTTTTGAAAGCTCCGGATTATCAGGCCCGTCATACAGTGGTAAGGACACGTGATCCCGCGGTTGCTGACGTACTTCGCCTGTAAGGCACGAAGTAAGTTCGCGTTATCGCCAGGAAAGCCATGTGTAACTCTCTGAAGGCTTCTTCTCGTGGCGTCTCTGGTTGAATATGGGTCAATGAGGAGGCGCAGGAGGTACCAGGCACATTTCGTATGAAAAGTTCCCGTAAGGGAGTCGCATTTCGAGAACTAATTTTCTTTAGCTAGTGCGATAGCGTATTTCTCTGCCTTAGTGGTGAGGGTGGCAATACGTGTCTTGATCTTGAGTCGACGATTGCATCTCTGTCGTTTCCAGCAGCTTGTAAGCTGGCGCCTGACCTCACATAAATGCAAGAGATGAACATCAACTTCCGGTGCTTCGAATGTAGTTGCAATTGTTTTGGTAACCTCGTCCTTAAGTTCCAGTAAGGTGCCAGCCAATTCAGAGTATAATGTGGGAGTTTAACGAAAAGGAAAATTTTCTGTTTTACGGAAGGCTGCCCAATCTGTTGGCTTGACTGTCTTTTGATGTTTCTTTTGTCTGCCATACAACAAGGAGGTGTGAATCATGAAATGATCACTCCATGGCCAGAGATTCTCTTGTGAGTTCCACCAGCGTGGACGAGGAAAGTTCATACCCATCGTTAAGTCGGGACACATATCCCTCAAAACACTGTTACCCGTTCGAGTGGGATAGTTTGGTTCTGTGAGGAGAGTGATACCCTCAAGAGCAACGTGGTCATACAGTTTTCGTCCTTTGGTGTCATCCTGCGGATTACCCCAGAATGGGTGTCTAGCAATAAAGTCACCTACAATAAGCAGAGGAGCATTTAGTGCTTGTTTCCTGGCTTTGCGGAAGACCTCGGTGAAGGTTTGTGCGACTTGGGCCGACTGTATATGTTAAGTACGTATGCCGGCTGCTGCGAATGCTTGACAGGCAGAAGTCGTATGAAGACTTACTCAAACGTTATATCACGGGGATCGAGATCTACCGTGACCACAGTGCAGGTGTTGTGGACTACAATTCAGACCAATGTGTTGTGTTTCTTGGCATCTGTTGAGTATGACGAAAATCTGATGTTAGGGACTAGAATGTCCTGCTGCGCTATGATGTCGGGTTTCTGATCTAGCGTACCCATGCATTGTAGCGGCGATGCCACCTTATGGCGGAAGCTTCTGCAGTTCCACTGTATTATGTTTAGGCCTCGAGGTAGTTGTGCCATCATGGGTTCGAAGACACAGACGGGAACGGATGCCTGTTTTGCTCGTTCTCTGTTCGTGAAGTCCTGCCCAATTTTTCTGGAGTTAGCTGACTGGCACGTCACCTGGGAGCGGCAACACAAAACACAAATATTGCGTTAAAATTGGGTGCATTGATCAAGAGGTGGCGTGGCAATCTCCTCACTTATAGAGTACCTCGATGGACACGCGCGGAGGCGAACTAGTGCATCGAGGCGCTCTACTCAATTCTAGAGTTACTGTATATCAGAAGAGGCCGCCCGTTTTGGCAACGGGGCATTGATTCATTGTACTTCATCGCTTATAGCAGATGGATCTTTCCCGTATACAAGTACGACGGTGCAATTCATCAGACAATTTCATCGAACACGTCATATATCCAGACACTTGCCCCAATATGCCATGTTCCCCACATGTTTTTTTCATGTCGCCCACCCCTCGTGTAAAATTTCATACGGAACCTTTGAGGATAAATAAATAAATAAATAAATAAATAAAAATATAAATAAAAAGCGACGCAACGCTCAAAACACGCGAGTGAGGCGAGGTCCACAAACATTAACAGCCTTAAGACGGTAAGTTGGGCCAGTTGGTTAGGATCCATCGTGAACTTACAGCGCAACACCAGAAAAAATTCAGGACAGGGAAGGAGCAAAAGCGAAAGAAAAGACGACGCTGACTCACAACTGTTGTTTATTAGAAAAAAAACAGTGTGACATGTATATATATAGGTACTGGCAGCCTAAATCACGACATGCGCAGAACAAGAGGTGCACCGAGGTAGCGTTGTCACACTCATGGCAATAATCAAGCTTGGCCTAAATAACTTAATTCTTTTTCATGCAATGTGACGGATGGTTCACTAATGCACTTGCTACCCCTAATCTTTATATGATATGCCTCAGCGATTTCTCTTGTTAGTTGGTTAGGATGCTTGAAGATGATGGTAGTTCTCTCAAAAATGGGACGACAACCGCATGACCTGCAATGTTCCGGCAGATGCAGTCACATGACCCCTTCAAGAGATGACTCATGCTTCTTTAAACGAACAGTCACACATCGTTTCGTTTGTCCCATGTACTCCCTACCACACGATAATGAAGTTAAATACACAGCGTTTTTTACGCATGCGATTTACTTGTTCTTATGATTCATAGCGCATCTCCCTTTGGCTTGTTTGTTTTTCAGCGCGTTATCAACCATCGGGAAAATGCGACCTACCTTATGTTTGGCGGAAAAAAAGAACCTCGATGCCATACCTTGAACATACGTTTTTCAGCCCATGCGCCAATTTGTGTATATAAGGAAAAACTGCTCTTTTTTCTTTTTTCATCACATTTTGCTTGAGCTCCTCTGTGTTTCACGAGCTGAACGCTCCGAACCATCGACTCACACACAGACTAAATCACCTCGTCAGGATACCCAGCATCTTCTAAGCGTTTAACCTGGTTATGAAAAAGCAGTATTCGACACGTGCACACAGGATTTCCTGAGCGACGCATTTAAGATTGTCTTTGCAATCGCTCTTTTCACAATCTTAGAATGGCCAGACCTGTAGTTTAAGATAGGCTTCACTGATCTTGGGTGATATTTCCAACACAAAGAATTTTTAGCAAAGGTTAGCTTTAGGTCCAGAAACTGTAGCTCGTAATTCTTACAGACTTCGTGAGTGAAGGTGAGACCTATACCATGCTTAAAGAACAACTTGTAAATCTGAAGAAAAGTGGGTGAAAAGATAACTTGCCGTGGGCAAGATCCGAACCTGCGACCTTCGAATAACGCGTTCGATGCTCTACCACTGAGCTACCACGACAGCTATCCGCCCAGCCACTTTATTGGGTATCTATGTAAATTTAAACGTGGGAGTGTCAGTCAGCGCCACTAGTAGCCATGGCGGCGAATGTGGCACACTCTTAATGAGCCTGTTTGGCGTCACGTAGCACGTGAACTTATTACTAACTGGCAGCTGACCAATAGTCCTTCGTATACAACCTAAATACACCAAGTCTGCCAGTACGAGACCCTCGTTAATGAATAAGGAAAAGAAGTGTATCCTTAAGGGATCGTTTTCCGTGTTCTGACACGATTATAATGAGATCTAACAGACAATAATCGTGCTTGTATACGAGGAAGATCCATCGGTTAGAAGCGATGCAGTACATTCAATCACTGTGCTATTGCCAACACGGCAGTGGGGCGGATTTTTACGTGTCTGGATTTCGATACATGGAGCCTATGGGAGGTTGTAGTGCCCTTCCTACAAATCTGGTTGTAGTGCCCTTCCTTTGGGCAACGAAAAAAAGGGAGGGGGGAGCGTACGACCTCCACAAATAAAAGAAAATGAAGACTGCGCTTGGCAGTGGCCCGGGAAGCCACGCGTCTCAAGTTCCCTGCTTCCTTATACATTTATTGAGAAGAAAGAAGTGGATTTTGCCTTATCCCCGAAAAATACTAGTGGTGTAGCTGTTCTTACGAATAAATGTATAGGAAATACATCCGAATTTGACCGGGTCAGGTAAACTGGGATGTCTGGTCAGCTCAAAATTACAAACTTTCGTAATGCTACTAGCACTCGTTTCCTTTTATTTTTATAAATTCTTTTTCCTCACTGTTTTGCTCTTTATCTTCGTAATTCGGTTGTACATTTTTAGAAAAATGTTGACAAATAATGGTGTAGTTATCATCCATAGGCTACATCAAATTTTCCTGGCCAATCTTCCAGAGTGGTTATGTGCCAGAGTCGACTGGCCACAAACAAACCGATTTTGGGTCGCCTTAGGTGAATTCACAAGAAGTACTTTGAGGTTTACGCCTTTGCTTGTGTCAGCTGCCTCTCTCTCTCTCTCTCTTTTTTTTTCGTTAACATGGTTCTGAAGCGTAGCTTGCTCCCGTCACCGCACATATCGCAATAAAAAGAGCGACGCAGCGTTTGTGAGAGAGTTTTGATGTGCACTTTATGGGAGATGGGATTTTTTTCGAGGGAGTGCTGCGCAGGAGAATTCGGGTATCGCTCAAGTCGGTCCGTCGGAGGACTGCGGCGCACTGCTGGTTTGCTGGCACGCATAGGCGGCTCTGTTCTCGCAGTCATAGTCGTTCCAGAGGTGCGCCAGCGACTCGATCATCTCCACGCAGATCTGCGTCCCTCCGCTGTTGTTTGGCTGGCCTGCGTTCGGCAAAGTAAAAAAAAATATGCACGCGGGCGTCACGGAAATGGCGCAATACAGCACTTTATCAAACGGCCTTTGCATATACACCAGAGATTAGGAATTCAAACTAAGCTAAACATTTACATGTTTCGAATACTACGATTGCAACTTGAACGATACACAGGAAGGGGTCCTAAGTTCAGGAGACCGTACCAGGACCCTCAGCACATTAGATGGAAATTACGAAGTGAGCATCGAAAATTCTGTCGATAAGCCTGAGCTGTTCTTCAGGCTTAGAGCAGGACAGCGCAGCCGCCCGCTGCTCAGGTGTTGGTGTACAGTTTCTTGGCACTACCAGTGTGTGTTGGCAGGCCCATGTCACGTGGTAAAGTGTGGGGTGTTTTCTCAACTTTTCTGCATAGCGGGCATTCGTTGGCGTATGTTTTCGGATAGATTTTACTCAGAAGACTGAGATTGGGACAAATTGGCACTCGTGTTATTTATCTTCAGTCAAGCAGGAGATAAAGGTGAGGAAGATGGCGTGCGCTGTTTTATGGTGATGATATTTTCTGCTTGTAGATCACAGACTTACGCTCAGCTTAAACATCTCCGCTGTTAATTAAAAGCCTGCATTTATCGAATACTTAACATGCGGGGTCATTTTCTCATAAACTGTCCTGCAGTGACATAAATACCTTATAGTCAAGCAAGAGTTCAAGCTAGCAGTGCAAATGCGCAAGCAACGACACTACTAAAAATGCATATTTATCATGTAATAATAATTACTAAACTAAATCATAAAAATATCTCCGGTAGAACAGAGGATATGCAATAAAGATTTGCATTATAATTATTTATTCATAAAATGAGCTCCAACTTCGTTTACGCAGTAATACACAATGATATTTCAGTAGGGTAAGCAACGAACACATAATCAATCATGTACATAAGTAATCATGGCTGAATTTTTGCGATAGCAAGTCACACTTGGCGTTTAATTTCGCTCGTTGCGCCGCTTTTACGAATCCTTTCGTTAGTCATTAGGCCCTCTCCGATGTTTCCTCGCGGAAAACACACATCTTTTCACTGGCTCGGATTATTTTGTTTCAAGCCTCCTGTTCGCTAGAAGTGTGGCGGTTTGTGCTGGCTGGCATGACATGATGATAGTTATAGCGCGAGAACAGAACGACGACAACGTCTCCTTCTTGTCCCTTTGTCATCGTTCTGTTCTCGCGCTATAACTATCATCTCCTGTTGGTGTTCTTTCTTTTTTACGCGTACAACTAAGAAATGCAGGAGATTGCGCAAATTTGTGCAAACAATCTTCGAAAGCTGCTACTGACACTTGAAGAAGGCAAGCCGATTGGGCATGGGACACAACGCTGCAACATACGTAAAATCATGTAGGGCTTGTGTCTAAGTACCATGCATGAGTTCATCTGCGTGCACTATCAATGAGGTCCTGTTTGAATTATGGCTGTATTCAGGAAACGAGTAAAAAAAATGTCTGGATTTCTGGCTATATCCACCACTTTTAGCGAAACCTGATTAAGAGCGCACACTGTAGAAAGTCACTCATCAGCAAGCTGCCCCTTAGAGGCACCGCAACCAAAAGGTTTCTGGGTTGCTTTCTGTCGCCGTTTTATGCATGGGCAAGTAGTTTTTTTTTCTACATATGAGAGCCTCTTCAACGGAGCACGAAACAGGATTTGACAACCGCTGCAAATTTTACAAACATGCCCTTTGTCAGATTGTGGTCAGGAAGTGATGTCAAGGCAGTGCGTTATTTCCGGACACACAACACTGTAAGCGCTTGCTAGCTTAATTGCTTGTGCATATGTTTTGGCTCGTACCCGCTACAGTAATTGGTCATTAAACCCGCTGTTATTATAATGGCGATACAAAAATTCATATTTGATGAAGGAAAATTATTTAAGCATATATCTAAAGAATATGAACTTCAACAATCATAAGGTCACGTGCGAATAAAGTAGGTACAGAACTATTATTGAAAGGAATAAATAAGTTTCAAAAAGCTATATTTTCATATATATATATATATATATATATATATATATATATATATATATATATATGTATATATGTGACGTAAGAAGGCAGGGATGGTTAGGAGAAGTAGATGAGGAAGAAGTGCAGAACAGAATAAACATGGCGTATGATCCAGGCCACGTCTCCCAGTCATCGTAGCGTCACACCACGTCTCCGATTCATCATAGCGTCACACACACACACACACACACACACACACACACACACACACACACACACACACACACACACACACACACGCACACGCACACGCACACGCACACACACACACACACACACACACGCACGCACGCACTGAGGGATTGGCCAAAAACCGGGTAGTTTTCAATATAAATTCTTAATAATTAGATTAAAGGCTGTTTAGTTAAATATGAGAAAAGTAATAATGCAACTAAATCGCAAATACTACATATACATGAGTAAAGAGATGGTAACTCTGAGCTGGGTAATTTAGAAAATAATAATTAGGAATTTGAACGCTATTTGAAAATTGGAGTATCAGTTGGGTCTACGATCTAAATCTCTTTGAACGTTTCATAAACTTGTCCAAGGCATCGGCAACCTTCCCGTCACTGTGGGACGAAGCCCCGAACGAAAGCACATTTGGTGCATTTAGAACTTCTAAGGAGTCGGACAACGGCACCTAAATTGTTTTTCCACAATGTAGGGTACCTGTAGCAGGAAATGAGATAATGTCCTGTTGTCTCATATACTTTGCAAAAAGAACAGTTAGGGGAAGCTGCAAGACCAGCTCTGCGTAAATAAACGTTAAGGTATAGAGTCTGACAACGTAGTCTAGAGATCGCAACTTCAAGGTCTCTTGTTCGATATATTTTACTGTTCCAATGGTGTCTTAGGCGCTGAAATTCTTATGTGGCTGTTGGTAATTAAGTAGAAAACTCTTCTAACATCATTTTTCTTCTTATTCGAGCGTCTATTGTGAATTTGGATGCCCGAAATGCATGAGTAATCAGACCATTCAAAAATGGAATTGCTAGTGCATCCGCCATTTCATTCAGAAATAGGCCCTTATGTCCTGCAGGCCAAACAAACCTAATAAAAATTTTATATTGAAGGGGGGGAATTGAAAATTTCAGTGCAATAAGAACATGTGAGTTCTCATTTTCTGAAAGGGAAGAACACACCGACAAAGAATCCGTCAAAACTACTGCAGAACTTGTTGATGATGTGTTTAGAGATTAAAGAATTATCGCAATCATTCGAAACGGAAGATTCGATGGAAACTGAAGTTATGAATCTACATACGAAAGGCGAATCAGTAATGTTAACAACTGCCAAATCATTTACTGAAAGTCTTTTAAGGGCTCAAATAATTTTTAAAAGCCCCGCATCAAACATGGGAGAGTGATCAGGAAGACGTACTGAGAATGACCAAGACAAAGTTTCTGAGAATATGCCTATATACCCGCTTTTCATCACACATGAATGCATCAGTGGTAATTACATTACCAATTTCCTAATCGAAGTACCTAGTCTTCTAATAAACCTATTATTTGTCTATACAGTGGCAATTTAGCATTACATGGGAATGTTTCATGAAATACAAGTTTTATTTTTGCCAATGACTCATTTGAAACGATCGGCATATGTCTTTACGTTTAAAGGTTTTAACTGCGTTTTCACGAACAAAACTTGAGGCCTTTGTAGCCTAAACCAAGGCTCAATAAAAAAGTTCTCAATTCAAAATTGAATACAAACTGTAATCGTCTAAGTGAAAAAGCGTAAATGTTTTTTTCGAAATTCGGGAGATCTCACGTACTTGAGAATCGATGTTATGCGAAGTGTGCACATGCAAGCTGACTGTGTTGTAATTTTTTATTGAGTGGTACGTTAAGAAGTTGCACTAAATATATGCACCCATAGACATCTGTTAAACAGCCGCATATGTTTTATATCACCAGATGTTTCAAGTTATGTAACGATGCCAATACCAACATGGGAGTTAGCAACACCAGAAGCGGTAAACTGACATAAAGCGCTGATGCTCGCAAAAATTGTAGCCCTACACTGATACACAAACAAATTTAATCTTATTACACCAGGCTGCCATTGATGTTAACCCGACGTCGGGTCTATTTCAAACGTAGATTCGAAACCTGGCGTGGCTCTGTGGTAGAATATTTGATCGCCACGCAGGAAGCTAGGGTTCTGTTTCTGCTGAGACACTGGCATTTATTCTTGGCATTTGTCCGATCAACGCTGTCGATGTCCGCTTTTTCTGAACGATCAAGCGTTAAAATTACCCATCTGTGTTCTCGCCGTTCCTGGGTAGACATAAACAGTCAAACCCCCCCCCCCCCCTGTGGCACACACCCTCCCCGGGTACGTGTCACTGTTTTTTAGAAAGTATTTAACGACATACGCGACTGGATTGTGACATTATATATATATATATATATATATATATATATATATATATATATATATATATATATATATATATATCTATATATATATATATATATATTGTGGCATTTGTAACTTACATCGTCCTCATCCCTGCATAATCACAATCACCATCATCCGCTTGTCTCTTTGCCCACATTGCCACTCTGGGTCATCATCATCGTCATCGTCTGTGTGCTGGCTCTGCCCGTTCGTTTTGCGAGGTATTTCCTCAAATAAACGCTGTCGCAGCCAAGACTACCAAGACTTCATACGTGGTGGAGGTGGATTTTCGGTCCTCTGACCTCCCGCAGCCCGCGATACCCCCTGGAGCTTCGTTCAGGCCGCCGCTCGCGCCCACAGTCAGGCAGCATGTCCCAGACCGAGCCTGCCGGCACTGACATCATCAACCACGCACCACCGCAAGCTGCCCCTCCTACTTACATACACGGACATCAGCGGGAACCCCCGCTCTTCGCTGGTCTTCGGGGAGAAGACGTAGAAGACTGGCTTGATGACTACGACCGCGTAAGTGCCGCTAATAGGTGGGACGAGGCCGCCAAACTGCGTTACGTGCCTTTTTATCTGGTCGCAGTCGCGAAGACATGGTATTTTAACCACGTCGTTGACTTACCCGACTGGGCTACCTTCCAGCAGCAGCTGCGGCACGTCTTTGGGACACCAGACATTCGATCCGCCGTCGCGAAGAGGACACTCGATACTCGCCGACAACATCCCGGTGAATCGTATACTTCATACATCGAGGATGTCCTCGCACTCTGCCGGCGTGTCAATAAATCCATGCCGGAATCGGACAAAGTGCGCCACATATTGAAAGGCATTGGGCCTGTGGCCTTTAATGCCCTCGCTGTGCAAAACCCAGCTACCATCGCTGATGTCGTGGCGACATGCCAGCGCCTTGATGCGCTGGACTCCGTCCGCCTTCAACCAGACATCGGCGACCACCACTCCACGTCCGATGGCCATCTGCGTGACCTCATCCGGGACATTATACGCGAAGAATTGCGGTCCATGGGCTTCACACCTCCGACACCGCGACCTACACAGCCTTCGGGAATGCCCTTACGTGACATCATCAGGGAGGAACTTACATCCCTGACTGGCTCTGCGCCCGTAAAGCCACCTGCTTCTCACTCTATAGCCACGTACCATCAAGTTGCTGCCGTGCCTCCCAGCGACGCCCACGCGACATTGCCACGTCCATCCTACGCGTCAGTTGCTGCCGCTACCCCGGTGAACTACCATTCCGTGGCCCCTGACCCTTCGGCCCACCTGACCGCGCTATCTCCAGGTGCCCCGAATGCCTTCTATTCCCCACCGTGGCGCTCGTCTCGCCCTGTATGCTACTACAGTGGCTATCGCGGCCACATATCTCGTTTCTGCCGAAAGCGCCAGCAAGATGAGCGTCGGAACTATGTGCGTGAACGGGATTTGTACACCGGGGCGTCTTATCAAGGTCGGCGTTATTCGTCTCCCCCGCACCGGTCTCCATCTCCTCCTGCATCGACTGCACCACGAAACAGCCGAAACACGAGACGCCGCTCGCCTTCGCCCTTCCGCCGTTCTACTTCTCCACTTCGGCCCGCCTCATTCACCTCTGATATTCATTCGGAAAACTAAGTGATGCAGTTTGGGGAGGAAAAACTGCATTCGGAGTTAGAACTAAAATTCCTCCATTAGGCCCGTGTAACATAGTTTCTGTGGAAGTGGAAGGAGTGCGAGTCGATGCTTTGGTGGACACAGGTGCGACATTGTCTGTGATACGTGCTGATTTGTGTGAACATTTAAGGAAAGTAATGACGCCTTACGATGGCCCCACGTTAGTTGCTGCCCAGGGGAACATCATTCGCCCTTCCGCGCTTTGTACTGTGCGTGTTTTCATCGAAGGCATCCGCCATCATGTCCAGTTTGCTGTCCTGTCCCGCTGCTCTCACCAACTAATTTTAGGGTGGGATTTTCTATCATCTGCTTCCGCGACGATTTGTTGTGGACAACGCGTCGTTCATCTCGCTGACACTGACTACATGCTTGACGACGATAATCAGAAGCCACTTCGTCTGGTCGCTGCGAAGGACATCGAACTCCCGCCACTACAAGAGCAAATTGTCAGCATTACGTCCAACGACATCTATCACGGGGATGTATTGGTCTCACCGTCACCACTTTGCGTTCGCAAAAATATAGTTCTTCCGTCCGGTGTCGTTCGTTTTTGCAATGGCTCGGCACTTGTCACCGCTGTCAACTCTACACCGGAGAAGATCTTACTGCCACAGGGCACTACTGTGGCCCGTGTTGCTGACTTCGAGCCTGTACTCGTCACGCCACTTCAGGCCATCGCATCCAAAGAACCTTGCCTCGGTGAGCATGTTTCTTCCTCCGCCTTTACCACCACTATCAGTAGCGAATTGACATATTCACAGAGGCAGCAGCTGCTCGCATTGTTACAGAAACATGCAAATTCTTTCGATATTTGCTCGTCAAAGCTGGGTCGCACTAATACTACAGCACATCGAATTCAAACTGTTGGGACATCTATTGTACACCGCCGACCCTACCGCGTGTCTCTAACTGAAAGAAAACTTATAGAAGAAAACGTTGCGGACATGCTTAAACGGGAAGTCATCCGTCCCTCATCTAGCCTTTGGTCGTCTCCTATTGTTTTGGTCCATAAAAAGGATGGCTCTGTGCGGTTTTGCGTGGACTACCGGGCGCTCAATAAGATCACACGCAAGGACGAGTACCCTATGCCACGCATTGACGACGCCCTTGATTCCCTACAAGGCGCGGAATTCTTTTCAAGCATTGACTTGCGTTCTGGGTACTGGCAGATCCCCATGCATGAAGACGATCAGGAGAAAACGGCATTCGCAACCCCCGACGGGCTATATGAATTCAACGTGATGCCTTTCGGGCTCTGCAACGCACCCGCGACTTTTGAGCGCATGATAGATACCGTGCTGCGCGGCCTGAAATGGAAAAGTTGCCTTTGCTACCTGGACGACATTATTATCTTTTCGTCAACGTTTCCTGAGCACCTAGAACGATTGGATAAAGTTTTGACGTGCCTTGCCGGCGCCGGGCTTCAAATAAACACGAAGAAATGCTCTTTCGCTAGCAAATCTATCAAGGTCTTAGGACACGTCGTTAGCAAAGATGGCATCCGGCCCGACCCTGACAAGATTTCTGCAGTCCTTCACTTTCCGCGCCCCGAAAAACCAAAGGAGCTTCGCAGTTTCCTTGGCCTCGCCTCCTATTTTCGCCGGTTTATCCAGAACTTTGCTTCTATTGCTGCTCCATTACACCAACTACTTGCTTCCAACGTCCCCTTTCTGTGGTCTCAAGAATTCCAAACAGCATTCGACCTGTTGAAGCGGGCACTCACGTCTGAACCTCTGCTCTGCCACTTTGACGAAGCCGCCCCGACTATCCTTCATACCGACGCTAGCGGCCTTGGTATAGGAGCCGTTCTTCTACAACGCGACAAGTCTTCCCTAGAGAAAGTTGTTGCATATGCCAGTCGCGTACTCACCGCTGATGAAAAGAACTACACTATAACTGAGCAAGAGTGTTTGGCTGTGGTTTGGTCGGTCCAGAAGTTCCGTCCCTATCTCCACGGCCGTCACTTCACAATCGTTACGGACCACCGTGCCTTATGCTGGCTTTCTACACTGAAGAACTTGTCCGGACGCTTGGGTCGGTGGATACTACGCTTGCAGGAGTACGACTTTGACATAACTTACAAGTCAGGCAGAAAACATCAAGACGCCGATGCTTTATCTCGTTGCCCGCTTCCAACTACCCATATGAGCGTTGGTGAGAACTCAACCGCCACATCTACCAAAGTTCATACGCTCGCATCAATAACGCAACCCTTTTCGGACGACGAGCCAACATTTATCTCCCGCCAGCGGTCCGATTCATACTGCAGACGCATCATGGACCACCTTTCGGGAGTTTCTCATCCACCAAACGCGCGACTCCGTCGTCAACTCCTGCACTTTAAGCTGGACAACGGGGTTCTCTACCGCCACGTCTACCACCCTGACGGTCAGCGCTGGGTTCCTGTACTGCCACGCTCTCTTCGACATCAGGTGCTCGAAGCCTTCCACGACGACTTGACTGCTGGTCATCTTGGTTTTAAAAAAACTCTTGACCGCATTCTTTTTTTTTGACTCTTGACCGCATTCGCCCCGCCACGGTGGTCTAGTGGCTAAGGTACTCGGCTGCTGACCCGCAGGGCGCGGGTTCGAATCCCGGCTGCGTTCGAATCCTGGCTGAATGACGAACCTACAAGCCATCAATGTAACATTATTATTATTATTATTATTATTATTATTATTATTATTATTATTATTATTCACAATAAGGAATGAAATATAACTGTAGCAGTGTCATAACAATAACTTATAAAACCACTTGCTGAAGCCGCTACGTATACAGAGCTGTGCTGTTCATGGCGCTGTTCCAAACGAGAAAGGTCTCGTTCCTGACCACCAAATGAAGAGTAGGCGTAAGCTTAGCCCTTATTGTAATTTCGGTATTCTTGTCAATTTCTTTCTTTGCAGAGGTAAGTGTCTTGCCGAGCGGTACACCTATACGGCAGGGTTAATTGAACATAGCCTGAACCCGGGGTCCGCGTTTAATGCGTCGCGAATCATCGAGCAATGCGTACCTTTTCCCCATCTTCGGCTGGACTCCGGCACTTGTTCACCGTTCATGAATGTCGTATTGCCTTTCACACTCTGGTGTCATAGCGGCGGTTGTGAATAGGGAGGGGGAAAGGACCGGGAAGAGAAGAGGAAAAAAAAACAGGTTTGTCACACAGATATGCTGATATTAAAGCGTGAGGCTTCACATGCCAAAACCACGACGTGAACGCGAGACTAGTCTAGTCTCGCGTGACAACTAGTCAGGTGACTAACAACCATGTCGCATCTAGTCACGTGAAGTGTTTCCGCCATGACAATGTGGCACCTGCGTAGTGTGGGGAATCGACTGAAGCAGAGGAAGAATAGCCAAGCGTAGCCATGCTAACAAGAACTTAACATCTTTAGCCAAAGCTTGGGATTTGAAGCAAGAACATCGAAGAAGCTAAGTCGGACACTGGTTTTCGCTATTGGTTCTAGCCTTGCGCCACTATAGTGCACACTGCACACAATTTTATTTCGCCGGAGGAACTGCGGAGAAAGAGGAAAAGGTCGGGCACCCTCTGCACGCCGATCCACAGCCTGGGCGCCCTGTTTCGGCGCATCAGCTCCACCAGGGCTTTGTGGTCCTGGTAACTGACTGGCATGGCCATGGCCAGACCTTCGGCCGAGCAGGCATGCCGAGCCGCCTCGAACGTCGTAGGGCCGGCACGGAACACGAACGCCGCTGGAAGCACGTAATAGAGGGAAATGGTAACAGGCCGTCTCTGTGTTTCTATAATAGCACGGAAACGCGTGACATTCCTTGAATCGCTTGAAGTAGTGGCACCATCACGTCGGGACGTACAGTCAATTTTTGAGACACTTTTTTTTTGCTATGCCAGACCAGTCAGATCGCTAAGCACTAACCCCATCTTGTCTTGTCTTGTCTCTTAGGAGATCTGACAAGACATTGTTTCACAGCAGTATAGTTCATTTTCGTCTTCATCGGCATACCGACGTGTTTTTGAGAGGGCTGAAGTTTACTATTTGAATACAAAACCTGTTCAGTAACAAAAAAGACTTACCACAATAATACATTATCACTTACACGCAGGCGCCAGTACACCATTTCGCAAATTTATGGAGTTTACTTGAACGTTTAAATTTAGTACACATCTATAACGAAGTGGTTTTCATTATTATTAAACTTTTATCCTATTTATGTAACGTACCTTCTTCAATATTCAACTTAGTTTTAGTTTTTTTGTTGGCCTACCACACTTTACCATTAGAGGCATACAGTCCACATTGTATCATGAGTTGTGAGCATCTTTTGATTTATCTGAATTTATTCTTCTAAGTGATTTTTCATCACATCAACCGAAACAGTTTTTTCAGTGAATTACGCCGTCTTTTATGAAAGGAATTTAACGCATCACTAATATTGATGAAATTAGCTTCATTTCGGACAAGCCATTCCGAATGGCTTCTGGAACGCTGTATACTTTGTTTCTTTGTTTGCGGAAGCCTTTATAGCACAGAAACATGCATATTTTAATAACTTGTAAATCGTCCATGCTTCGTCAATCACAATACGCGAACAAATGCTGCAAAACTAATAGCGTATTTTCTCGCATGAAACCCGCGTAAAAAAAAAAACGGGAGAACTTGCGTGAAAAGTGGGGTTGCGTTTTTTTTCTTCTTTTTTGTAGAAGCTTAGGGGTGTGGGTTATATGCAGGGGCGGGCTATATGCTACACAGTGCGGTATGTAATTTGAAGTATAACAAGTCATACTTGTACGAACTGGTAAGTTTAGCATGCATGTGGTGTATAAGGAATAAAACACAAATGAAAAAGAGGATGCATCAGTCCTATGTGATAATCTTTTATGTAAGTTGCCTTTGTGCTAGGAAGCTGGGTCCTGAACATTTCCTTCCAGTCTCATGAAAGTGTAAACGAACGCAGTGAATGAAAAAAAAATCAATCTAATCTCTAAAGGATATAAGGAAAAAAAACAGAAGTATTAAGCTGGGGAAGGCTAATTGGAAACTGATGCCTTTTACTATACATGTATATGTAGTAAGCCTCCGGTGTAGCATTTAAACCTACACAGTTCTGCCGAAACAAGGACAGCAAAGAGTAAACATTCTATATATAGGAAAAGTTTCACGTGACCCTGCGCGAGTGGTCATTGGACATTTCGTTCACTTTTTTTTTATTTGGCGAACTCCAAATTAGCAAAACCTTACTTATTGTTACGCTTTACACCACGGCATTTTTGACAAGACGCCAATGGAGGTGTTTTTTTTTATTCACTGAGAAGAATTTATTACAAAATATCGCGCAATACTTGTGCAAGTGTTTGAGCTATGATGCTCATGTTATCGCAAAATAAAATGAAGGATTTGGCGAGAGCTGACCCTAAATATTGCTTTACGCCGGAGGCTTACGTTATTCCATTGTATAGCGGAGCTTCCCAAACTTTCGATTATCAATTTATCAATTTAGTGGTCTGATGCCGTAATGCATATCTATGCGAAATGAGCTCTCGCTGGGAGAAGCGGAGACAAAATTTAAATGTGCGAGAGAGCTCCTATCGTCCGTTGCCTTACAAGCAGGTGCGACCCCGTTCATTTGTTCACAAAATCAAAAATATTTGTAATATGTGGAGTTTAACGACCCAAAACCACCATACAATTATGAGAGACGCCGCCGTGGAGGGCTCTGAAAAGTTCGACCCACCGGGGTTCTTTAACGTGCACTCATGTCGCACAGTACACGGACCTCAACCATTTCGTCTCGATAGAAATGCGACTGCCACGGCCGGGATCGAACATGTTACTTATTAATCAGCATCTAAATAAGCACCATAACCGCTGTTCTACCAAGGTGAACATGTTTGCAAAAATAAAACATTGCAATTTACGTCAATACCACCTCAAAGGTTACCCGATCATTTTGTACAATTGTTTTCACATCTTCGTAGAAGCTTGCGCGTACCCGAAGCGAATGCACGAGTCGTTAGACCACCACTATCTGTTGACATAGGCTCGTCGGACTCCCCCTCCCCTCCCCTCTGTCTACTAAGGCAACTTATTGCCAGGACTTTTAATCCCCCTCCATCTTAGTTCACTAGGGAGGGTACTCCCCTGTGCCTTCCGCCACGTACGCTAAGCTATGTGTGTTCGTGAGCTATTTAAGTAGAAGACATTACTGCGCGTATATACATAGGGAACGTTTTGGCTCACCAATAGGCACATCAGAGCGAATTCATGCAGTACAGAAGTTCTGGGTTTCTAGGTACGTGAAGTTTGAGTGGTAAATGATCTCCCTCTTCCTACTACCCTCTCTAGAATTAGTAAATCTTTTAACGACAAAAATTGTGACGAAAAAAAAGGAAAGACACCGTTCAAGCTTTATGGAGTAATTCGTGAAGTTTATCCATTTTTCTAAGCGCCCAGCACAGTAGAAACAGGAAAGTTTGGGAAGCCGAAATCTAGCAGGCTTAATTACAATGGAACATGGAAGTGTGAGTGTAATACCTCCGTCTCGCTGCTGGATCCTGACTGCCTCGTCCGGTGCAAGGGGCGTGGCCCTGCCGCCAGGCTCTGACGTCACATCATGCATTGTGGAGCTTCTGACTGCATCACCAGCCAGGCCAGAGTCTTGGTTTACAGAAACACTCATTCACGTCACAATGGTACCGTGTGATGTGCAGTGTCGTCTGGGTAAAAGGGGTGTTGTACAACAAGAATACTTCACGAGGCTTACCAGGTATTTCTGGTAAGCGTTCGGAATCGTTCATGTCTTACAGATAACTGCTTCAAACGCAAAAAGAAACAATATCACGGCTTCATTCACGGAGGAGCGGCTTCTGGGCCTTACGTTCGCACGTTGTGCTTTCTATAGTTGGTTTCAGAACAGATGGTCCCTAAATACTTCTATGTTTAAAAGTGGCTAACAAAGTGAGCGTGACGCATAAATGTGCCGATTTATTCATTACCCGTGAATGACACTTGCACGGCAATAAGTGCTAGATCACCTCTCGTCTTAATATCGATACGTGCTAGCCACCAATCACATCAAATATTCTCAACCCAAAAACTAAAGTTTATACTAATGTAAATGAAAGCTTCGATCTAACTCAATGCCTCGCCAATTTCACATTAGTAGTTAATACTGAAGTTCATTAAACAGTGTGGCACGGTCAGTTCCAGCACAAAAGCGATTGATCAACTAAGTTCATGATTTTTTTTTATTGCCTTCTAAAGCAAACACGTTTTTATCCTGTCTGTGTCTCGCGCCTAAATGTTAACTGACAGAGTAGGTCTTAGAAAAAGGAAAGGAAAAAGAAGTATTGCAATAGGAGGTTTGTGCGTTTCTCCAGGCTCACTTTTCCGTCTCCTGTCCTCGGCAGGAGTAACGAATGGCGGTATGGTTGTCTGTGTCGTGCTGGCATCGCTGCTGGCAGCGACAGGTGGGCAGTCTGGTGACTCTCCCTTGGTGAGCTGGAAAAAAAATGACGTGCCGTTATTCGTTTTCTTTTTGGAATTCGAAACTTGATCACCACTTCTGTTTTCATTCATCGTCTCCTTGGGAAGCCTCAGCGGAACGTACTTTATTCGTTTCGTTTTGTTCCCTGTATGAGCATTACGAGACAATCGACGGTTCGCACTCAAGGTAAGTGCAAGGTACGCCTTTATTAGTTTAGAGGCGAAGCTCCTCTTAGTTTAACCTTTTCATGCGTCACGTGTAAACGAGAGAAGAAGAGACGAGAAAGAAAAGAAGGCAGTGTCTCCCGAACAGTACAATAGACGGCGTTGTCTCATAGAAGTACATACACACTGCAGTTTAGTCAGAATATTCTAGATGGCGCTGAACCGCTAATCTTTGATTGGCTGCTGCGCGGGCTGCACCTGGGTACGTGGAGAACGAGTGCCTCTTTCAGTCCCCTGGATAGTCGCCGTCGGTCGCCGATCGTTGGTGGGGCGTGAATGAAGCACAGCGGCGGGCGCGTTGAAGACTCTTGCGCTCGGCTTTCTTGGCTCGCGTCTCGTCGGTATTACCCGTGCGCTGTCTGCATTCTCGAACGCAATCAGACGCATGGACGCGTGCACAGACGGACAGACGGACACACGGACGGATGGACGCTTTGCCCCTCGCATCATCATTCACTCCGTCGATATACTGTGATTTTTTTTTTACCTTATTTACCCGGCACGCCTATATGAATGAATGAGAAGCTGTTAGGTGGCTCCTGTACATTCTAGTTAGCGTAATTGACTAGCGCACACATTAGACGAGACGGTATAGCACATGCATTTCACACTCGTTCTGTTGCTTTCATTACAATGTTTTGCCAATAACAACACCTCATTAATGAGAAGCGAAGTTCTAAGGAGTCAAATCGAATTTCAATCAGTGGGAAAAAAAACTTTCTATGAATGTGCCTCCGAGCTTTTCACGTACGCGAGCTGACAGGTGTACAAATTAAACTTGTTATAATGATTTTGCATCGGGACCATACGTTATCAGTTCGTTATGTAGATATTCTTTGAAAAATTAGGGATAAGAAAATGGATAATCATATGAATACGGACACCCCTATGCATATGGATATTCGTATGGATACCCATATGGATATCCACATTAATATGGATATAAAAATGGATACGGATGTCCATTTGGAGATCCACATGAATACCCATATTAATATGAATGTGGATATGGATATTCATATGGTGATCTCAACAACATATGCGCATCATGGTTAATAAAGACTTTGCATATACTGTACACACATGTTGTTACGTCTTTGCATGATCGAGTGGGCAATGTAGAGCGTTAATGATGCCTCGGTGCTTCGCCCACTCGTCATCATTCACTTCGCGGATATGCTGCGATTCTCTTTTGTCTGTTTGTGGTTTTTCAAGCTGAAGCGAAACAGGAGTGAAGGCAATTATGAGATATAAAATTTGTTCTACAAAATAGGCCTGCGTTCAGATTTACGTGTCAAAGAATGTGATCAACAGTTGAAAAAGAATCTGACTATATGGTAGCGCACTGTCTTCCAATATCACTTTTAATGTGCTTTTCGATCCACCTTTCGAGATATGAGTGCCGAACGAACGAAACAATTTTCCGGTGCAGCCGATACTGAGGACGCTCTAACGCTTCCGGTTTGTTATAAAAAGGAATGAATGTCACCGAAATTATTCTGGACAAACCGAATTTTTCATTTGTTGAACTATCATCAACAATTCGCTACGAAAGCGTTCGTTATTGCTAGGGCTTCGTGTCATCAGAGTTTGGTTTTGCTTGAAATTTGGGGGAGTTTTTTCGGAGTTTCCTGGCAGAATTTAGGCATTTATCGCAGTTTATTTACGAGAAAAAAATTCAAATTCTCTGAACGTGGGAGTTCATTTCTTGTATTATTTTAAATTCTCCAACATCTTACATAAAATGTATCTGAGCATGAAAACATCATAACACACAAAAGATTTTAGTTGTCGGGTAGGCTTAAACGCGCAAACATATGCACAAGCACAAATATTTGAATCCAAAACACTTGCGTTTGTGCGTATTGTAAATTTAACGCTTGTTGTGATTAGGGTTGAAACATGTCCGGTTTTAGACCGGCTGGCCGGTTTTTTAGAAAGCGGGTCCACACCGTCATTGGCCGTTTTTTTCTTTCTTTTCTTGTTTTTTTTTCGAAGCAGTAAATGAAGCGTTCTTCTAATCACTGGCATTTTAAGCCAGCGGTTAGACTAAGGTACGTTGCCTCCGTGTGCCGTTTTTGTTTGCACATGAGGTTTATTTGGCTAAAAGAAAGCAATGTTACATTAAATGGCACTGCATGCCAAAGACCTGACATGGCGTCTGTTGTTCAACACTAAGTTAAAACTATTGACGTGAGGTAAAGTTTGTATATCCCAAACAGGCCGACGTATCAGTGGCCGATTTGAAGACGCCCTTTCTATCAAGAGCAAATCAGGGTCAATTGGCCGTTAAAATCGTATTTTATCGATAAATCTGAATTATAAAAAAAATTACAGTCGAGAGTTCATTAGATTTATATACGTAAACATAGAGCTCTAGAAATAAAGGAGTCTAACTGCACATGATTTACGGCGTGTAAGGAGTGCATCTCTCGCCATCATCTTCACGCGCGTCTCATTTCACTGGCTACCAACTGCAAGTAACCCGTCCTCGAACACGAACCGCAACATTTCAAGCCCCATTTTTGTTTCCTCGGGCTGCCAGAAACTGAAACCACCTGCCTCACTGTGCTTCCGCCGTATCAACTCGTACCGATTTTATGGACACGTTGCAAACCTGTATCACGCCATGACACTTTTTTTGTTCCAAAATGCTAACCAACCCTTATCTAACCCTCCAAACGGGGCCTTTAAGGTGACAAAATGGAGTGAAATTAAAAATGTATTACCATACCGAATGTTAACCCGTTGTCAGTGTTTCTCATCATTTGGCGCTAACTATTATTATTATTATTATTATTATTATTATTATTATTATTATTATTATTATTATTATTATTATTATTATTATTATTATTATTATTATTATTATTATTATTATTATTATTATTATTATTATTGGATTTGCATACACAGATACACAAGGACACAGAGGAAACAGGGAGAAAGCAAGCTGCAGGGCAACTGCCACCTGGAGGGGCACAACGCCTGATCACTCTTTCGGGAGGAGGGAAGAAACACAGGAAACAAAGATTAGAAGGGAGAAAAAGAAAAGAAGATGAGGAAAGGAAAAATGAAGAAGACTTCGACGAGTATGAGTAAAAAACATAAAAACTAATAAAAAAGAAAAAAAGAAAAAGGACACCGTCTATAAACGGGTGGCCAGGTCCGTTTGGTTCATAAATGTAAGGAGAGCTCGGTGGGCCTGGTCGCGTCGGGAAGCACTACCACTCGGAAAGAGGTGGTCATCTAGAGTCGCACACTTAGCGGGTGAAGCGAGACAATGCAGTTGGACATCGGGTCCTAAACGTAAAACAACTGGGCGTGTGCTGCAAAGGAGACTCACCGTCATTCGGTCCCGTGTGAGCACGTCGTAGAGCGCGAATCCCGGTGCGTCGCGCATGGGCCTCTGCGAGTCGCACGGGGAGCGCTGCAGCAGGTCGCAGCTGCGGTTGCCGAAGGCGAACGCCTTGCATCGCGGAGACTTGAGCAGGCACGCGGCCAGGCACTGCACGGGGCTGCTCAGGCTGGGGAGCACCTCGAGCGGCTCCATGTCTGGCACGGCGCCCCGAAGAGACTTGCGGCTCGCGAATCCGCTGTTCGTATCCTACAGCTCGCAGAAAGATTAGTGTTATATGATTAGGCACCTTCATTTCAAAGGGACACGAAAGTGAAACAATCGCTTGGTTTAGATTGATAGGTTTAGATTGATAAACTGTATTCCGAGAACTCGATTGTCGCAAGTTTCACTACCATACGTTCATTATTATAAGAGAAAACCAAGGTAGAAGTTTCACTTTTTAAAATTTCGCGCCGTAATCTGCGCAAGTGACGTCACTGATTCCAGGATGTATCTTTCGTATTTTTGCGACATTAACTCGATGCGATTTTCAGTAACTTCGTATGCTAGGTCAATGGCCCCCACAAATAGCAATGTACTTCATTTTTACCTATTCGGAACTAGCTAGGACCCATTAGACGCAATCAAAATCTACGTCACGGTGGTCGCTACGGGACTCCTGAGGTGGCGTCGCCACTCACATTTTCTTTTCGCGCATTTGCTCGCTTATCACGCATCGTCTCGTGGTAAGAGTGCGTTTTCGTGACTGTGCAATGACACTTCACTAATACGCTAAATATCGTTTTTCTCTTCAGTGTCCCTTTTAGGCTTTAATTCATGAACCTAATTATTCACGGTACTTGGAGTGTCTGCAGGATTGATCATTCGTATATTCTTGGAGACAGCTTTACACGAACA
Source organism: Rhipicephalus microplus (assembly GCF_013339725.1). Classification (NCBI taxonomy): domain Eukaryota; kingdom Metazoa; phylum Arthropoda; class Arachnida; order Ixodida; family Ixodidae; genus Rhipicephalus; species Rhipicephalus microplus. The sequence continues at coordinate 19,743,317 of NC_051173.1, read as the reverse complement.
TTTATGAGTTCAGCTAGATCAAGAAATGATTCTGGATCACTAAGAAAATGAGGCACAGTGAGGCAGTATAATTTAAAAGTAAAATCAGAAAAAAATCAGTAGCTTTTATTTGCTTCATTGAGGTACCTGTTGTTTTCACAGAGATATTTGTCGATTTATTTCTCCTTAGTCCTCTCCCTTCTTTACTTAGCACGAAAGTGTTTCATGCCGGGGTCCACCAAGGCTCCTCTGACGAACAAGACATATTAAAATTTATACAATAAGAGATTGCATAGGTAAAAACTAGAAGGAAAAGTTCCATGGCGTGGCGTCGAACCAGTGACCTCTCACTTTGCGGCGCGGGACTGAAGCCACTAAGCCAGGGCATCTAAAATCTAGGACATTCATGGCGGCTACCAAACGTTCACTCCATTCTATACCTCCTTCAAAGTTCGAAATCTTACAGTGGAACTCCAGAGGTTTTGAAAACAGGCGAAAGCACGCACACGCTTCACTCTTTCTTCAATCTCTCTGCTCTCTGCCGGCCGTCTTGGCACTGCAGGAATCTGGCCCAACACCGACCCTTTCCAGATACTGCCCCTACGTAAGTGGCACCACCACTTCCCCCCTCGTGCATAAGGCGTACACGGCGATTCAGATCGATCTCGATCTGGGCCTACCGCACAACTACTGTATAGTTTCAGTGCTCCCTCAGCGGAGGGGACAATCGTCGATTCATATTTTGAACGTGTACCGCCCCCCTCATCTTTCGGGGGTGTCTTTCGCGCAACTCTTTAAGCAGGCTGCTGCGTACGGCGGCCCGTCAACCCCTTGTGATAGTTGGATACTTTAATACCCCCAGTCCTCACCGGGGCTACCGCTCTGAGAAGACCCGGGGCCGACAGCTTACGGAGCTTATCTCCTCGCTCAGTCTGACGTTGCTCACTGATTCGGAACATCCGAAACGTTCCGGTAACTCGGTGTCGCGTGATACTTGTCGTGATTTATCCCTCACCCGTAACATCCGCGATGCCACGTGGGAGAATCTAAAGAAAACTCTAGGTAGCCATCATTTTCTGCTGCGTATTACATTCACACCGCGTCAGGAAATGCGCCAACACTGACGCCAGGTTAATCTGACCGACTGGAACAAGTTCAGGTCGCAAACCTTCCCCATGGTTCCCACCTCAAGCGAATACGCGGCGTGGGCATATCCTATGCCCTTCGTACGCAACGAGCGTATACTCAGACACTTGGTAGTACTAAAGTGACTCCCGCTACTACTCACATCTTTTGCATCTCTGGGATGCTCGCCGCGGCTTCATACGCCGTTGGAAGCGAAACAAGCTACACCGTAAACTCCGCTGCCGCATTGAGGCCCTCCCCACAGAAGCGACTGCGTATTCGGTGCAGCTTGCAGACTAAATCGAACCAACACCCGCACAAAGACAGCAGGTAAGATGGGCTCCAAGAGAACGTGGCGACCCTTTCGGAGCTTTCTGGACCGATGCTCTTCGCGTGGAGGAACACAGCGTCAACTGCGTCTCGTTTTGCATTCATATCAGGGCACGATAGACCACCTCGCGCGGGACCTCTGCAACCAATGCATATGTCGCAAAGTCGATCCCGTTGGGCCGGAATACACATATTCTGGTTCCCCCAACTCCAAATTTGACGCTCCGTACACGCTCCCTGACTTGCGGGCAGCGCTGGCAAAAATGCGACGGGGCAAGTCTCCTAGTCGGGACGGCATCAAAGTATCGCTCCTAGCTAATCTTCCCGACCAGGCTCGCTGCTACACCTCATCAACTCTCTATGGGATGGCTCGCCATTACCAGCAGAATGGATCACTTCAATGGTCCCACTCATCCCCAAGCCAGGTAAGCCGGTTAGCAGATTCCAGAAAATTCTCATCGTTTCCGTCGGCGCGATGCGCTGCCGAGGCTGGGAAAAGAGCGAAATGTTTCGAGGGCCGTCCGCGACACATGACGCAACTCTGCGTCACCATGCCCCTTTCCCTCGAGAACCTTCCAAGGCTTGCTCGGCCGCCGATGTGAGGAGGTTCGTCGGCGAGCTTACGCTTCCGAGGGGAGAGAGACGGCGCGCCCTTGTTTCTTCTTTATCTTGTTTGCTTGTTTTCTTCTTTATCGTTGACCTCGAGGCGTCTCTCCAGCGTTTGGTCGCGAGAACTCGGCGGCGCGCCCTTTTTTGAGTGCTAGTTTGTGACACTGCCCCCCACTTTAGGAATATTATCTCATAATATTCAAAACCACACAAACGAGTGCGAACAGTCCCCACACACTTAAAGACTGTAACATAGTCCGTCGCTCATGGCGCATCACATTCACAATAGAACACTCAATACACTTGCACATTGCAATTCAATCTCACAACACATGAAATATAACCACAGGTACCTGATTTCAACACTTCATCACACATTTCAAGCAATACAAATCTACAAAAGTCTGTCTTTACAACAATTGTACAATCCTATGAATCCGTCACCGCAACAAACACTTTGGCTCGCTCGACACAAACTTGTGACACAGGATAAAAACCACATTAACACAACATATTGCACTCAGCACTGCCAAACACAGTCCGATTCGACCTCAGCACCTATCCTAGGTACTTCGAGCTGCGCTTTCGCCCTTTCTTGCGGTGCTCGCTCGATCTCTTCTTGTTTTTCCTCATTTTGTTCCGGCGAGCCCCTTCCAATGACGGTATCTGAGGCGGCGTCTGAGCCATCGTTGTCACTTCCGACATTGTTAACGGGTCACATTGTTCAACCGATCCTGTCCTGTTATTCACCCGCTTGTTTATGTCACGACATTGGGACTGGCTGGCCGACTCCGTCACCTTTACACTGTCGGTCGGTTAAGGTCGTGCCGACGTAAGTCCAGCCGCCCAGCACGTTAACTCATTCATCACGATCATCTCCCGATTCACTGTCTCTTGCACCTAGGCTTCACCTTGGGCTCGAGTGAAATCCTTCACGGGATTTTTCTCCACTGTATTTCGCGGTCCCTGTGGCGGTGATGGTTCCATCTTCGGGTCTTCCCCCAAACGTTCTGGATCATTCGGCCCTCGCGCCCCGTCGATGTTCCCTATGATGAGGTCATACAGGGGTGTCGTCATACACAGGGCTGTAACCTTCCCGCTGAAGTGAAGTGAAGTGGGTTTCAACCTCAATCTCTGCTTCGGGAAGCATCCGAACCGTGCTGTCAATTAGGCAAACCGGTTTCGTTTTTCCTGTTAACTCACTTTCCCGTACTAAATTTCGCCGCACAATAACAGTGGAGCTACCGGTATCCCTTAACACCGTAACCTTCGTGCCCGCAACTTTTCCAGGCAGCTTTGGCATTCCCTCCGTAGAACCTGTTGACTGTTTTGTCATTACAGCACCCACAATAGGAAGTTTCTCCCCATTTTTGAGCTCTACAAACCCGCTGGTGACGTCATCATCATCGGCTTTCGGTGTCACCTGCACACAGGCTACTTGGTGAGTTTGACTCGCTCCGTTACGACAAGCGTCTGCCTTGTGCCCGGTTTGACCACACTTGAAACATTTTACAACAGTAGGGCTCGTAAAGATAGTTCGACAGCTGTTCGCACGATGACCCACTCGGTTACACAGAAAACATCGCGGAACACTTTCCGGTGCACGTTTTTTTTGTTCGGGTTCCGAGTTCTTCGAATCTTCGGGACACTCCTTCTTGATTTTTGCCAAATTTGTGCCACCTTGTGCTTCCAAGAATTGGTCGGCCAATTCAAGCATGTCTTCAAGTGACTCATCCTTCCTCTATTTCAAGTACAGCGACAGGCTTGGGTGGCAACTGGCAAGAAATTGCTCTCTAATAAGGAGCTCTCTAAGCTCATCGTACTCCTGCGCTGTCCCTGAAAGTTCAATCCATCTGTCGGAATAATGGCAAAGTCGGGCGGCATACTGCGTAGCCGTCTCACCATCAGCTGGCTTTCCTGTCCGAAATCTGTCCCGGAATCCTTCCGCAGTAAATCTGAATCGCTTCAGCAAAGCAGCTTTCACCTTTGCATAGTTGGCTGCATCGGTCGGCGTCAGCCTACCGTACACACTGAGCGTTTCACCACTCAAGCAAGTACTCAAAGCAGTTGCCCATTGATGTTCCGGCCAATTCTGGCTCCTCGCAATCGTCTCAAATTGGTGAAGGTACGCGTCAAGGTCGTCCTTCCTTTCATCAAACGCTACGAGCAGCTTGCTTGGGTTCAAGCGGAAGCCGTGGTCCTCCCGTTCGCTGCTTTCAACTCTAGCTTGAACCGGAGTTTCACTTCGCTGTTGCAAACGGAGCCGCTCAAGTTCCATCTCGTGCTGCCGCTGCCGTTTCCTTTCAGCCATCTCCGCCTCTCTTTCTTCTTTCAGCTGTCACTTCTTTGCCTCTCTTTCTTCTCTCACCCTTTCGGCTGCCAACTTTTCTCTATCCAGCTCCAACTTCAATTGCTGCTCTCTTTCTTCTTTCAGCTGTCACTCCTTTGCCCCTCTTTCTTCTTTCAGCTGGCGTTTCTTTGCCTCTCTTTTTTCTTCGCCCTTTCAGCGGCCAGCCGTTCTCTCTCCAACTCAGCAGCTTTTTCTTCCTTGGCCCTCTCTGCTGCCAACCTCTCTCTCTCCACCGCCTCTTTCTCCTTCTGGCTCACACACTTCCGTAGTTCAGCGCCAGAAAGACCCCTCTTCTCACCAATAGCTACTAACTTTTCGAGATCCATGGTGTCTCGCAAATAAAACCTTGCCACGTGCACAAGATATCTGCCAACTCAGTCTATCGAAACACTCTCTGCCCACTCGTTAACGAGAACACTGAGCAACACACAAAAATTGTTCCGATAGCACTATCAACGACTCAAGGCTCTTTCTCACTACTTTGGACACACCGTGCACCAAAAAGGTCCTGTCGCGGACGCCAGATTAATTGTCACGGGTCCCGTTAATTAGGGAGGCGATCGCCGGGCTAATTCCGAGGACCGAAATATCGGCCCCCCGAACTGCACCACGAAAGCGTGGACAATTTAGAAGTGGTCCTATTTGGCGCACCAGCGGACGCCGGCTGTGGCCCAAAGAACAAGTCAGAGCCGAGAGTTGATAACCAAAACAAAATTATATTCTTAATTATGACAGATCATATCGATACAAAAATATGCACACTCGACAATAGTTGAATACGATATGTCACCAATCAAACAACGTACTACACAGTACAATCAGCCACACTCAAAACAACGGACACAAACAACCATACGTGCTACAGTGCAGTCGCATGCATCGAACAACCAAGACACTTAAAGACTAAAGAGTTCGATAACTTATTCAGTCTAAAGTCCTTGGAACAAAAGTCTGGATGATACTCTTCCGAGAATCACTCACTCAAAGTCCAGCGTTGTCGTTCCGCTGCCCCCGAAGTTTCCCTTCCAGGAAACCTCACGTCTTCAATTGGCCGCTCTCCAGGCTCCAAACTTTTTCGCCGGTAACTCGTCGGCTTCACACACGCAGCTGTTGCCACGCGTCTTCGCTCGATAGCGGTAGACACACACTCTTGCCTGTAGCTCGAGTCTTCACCCCTCAGGTGGAAATCCTCTTCTTCTCCTCCTTTGTCACGGAAGACAAAAGGCTTCGCCCACCAGGCGGAACTCCTTACGCACTCTAGCGCATACTTTCTTCTTCTCCTGCTTTGTCACTAAGGACAAAACCTTCACCGATAGAGGTGGTGGAATACCCCACGCACATTGGCGCTAACTTCCTTCTTCTGATCTCCCATCTCGGCTGCTTGATTAAATACCTTCCACGCGAGATTTCAGAAAGTTTTCATCATTTCGTCGGCGCGATACGCAGCGAAGGCTGGGGAAAGGGTGAGACGGTACGAGGGCCGTCCGCGACACATGACGCAACTCTGCATCACCACGCCCCTTTCCCTCGAGATATTTCCAGGGCCTGCTCGACCGCCGATGTGAGGAGGTTCATCGGCGAACCTACGCTTCCGAGGGGAGAGAGACGGCGCGTCCAGGGAGTCTTTGCATGCTTGTTTTCTTCTTTATCGTTCACCTCGAGGCGTCTCTCCAGCGCTTGGTCGCGAGAATTTGGCGGCGCGCCCTTTTTTGGGCGATAGTTTGTGACAGCGGAACTACTCAGGGTGCAGTCTTGTCACCCCCCCCCCCTCTGTTTAACTTGCGGCCATGATGAAGCTCACTTCCTTCCTAAACGAAGTCGAGGGGGTACTACACCATGCACTGTATGCCGATGATATAACAATATGAACTAACACAGGCTCTCCAGCTCAAATCGAGGAACGTCTACAACAGGGCGCCCTTTTAGTGCACACTTACGCCGCCTCTTGCAGCCTGAAGTGCTCCCCCACTAAGTCGACCCTTCTTTCAGTTTCACGCCTACCACTAACCCAGATATCCCTCCCCTCCAGACCTGTCCCGTCCGTCTAAGATCTTCGGATTCTGGGGTCGCACCTCTCATCCTCATTGGACCTTAAGGGCACCATATCCTCCTTACGACGCATTAGCGAACAAGTGAGTCGTATGATCCGGCGGGTATCTACCAAACGTGGTGGCCTCCAAGGTACTCACTCCATCAGGCTGGCCCAAGCGTTTGTGACCAGTCGAGTCCTCTATGCCTCACGCTACCTTCGCCTGCGTCGTCCCCGCGAACACTAACTTGATACTCTTCTACGCTCCGTGTATCGACGCGCGCTGGACCTTCCCATCACCACTTCCATAAGCCGCTTTGCGGCTCTAGGAGTGCACAACTCCTTCGCGGAGCTGCGGGAAGCCCATCGCGTCAACCAACTGAATCGTCTATCGCAGGCACCTTCTGGGCGCCGCCTGCTCCACAGACTTGCTCAGAACACAATCGCTGACCCAGTCTCTACATCCCCAGTACTGAAACTATGGCGCCAGAAGTTATGGGTGGAGCCACTACCCCGTAACATGGACCCCTAACAACACGCCGGTCATATAGGCAAGCGCGTACTGCTGCTCTTCAGGCGCGTCACTCCGATCACCCCGGCGTATTCTATGTGGACGTCTTGGGCCCTTCCACTTTGGTTTATTACACGTCCGCTGTGATCACGGAGGACTGCCACGTCGATAGCCCCTCCATTAGAGCCGACAGTGCAACTCATGCAGAGGAGGTTGGTATCGCTTTGGCTGCCTCCCATCACACTGCTCACATTATCTTAACAGACTCGCACTCAGCCTGTTCTCGATACATCCCGGGTCCATCACCGCATTGGCTGGTCATCTTCTTCAAGCCACTTCCTGGCGCTTTATGCCTCACTCCGTAAGAGTAGTATGGACTCCAGGCTACACAGGTCTTCCTAACAACGAAGCGGCAAATGCGGCTGTCCTCGCTTCTCTTCTCAGGGCGGCTGCCCATCCATGTCCTGAGTCGGATCCTAGAAACTCCAGTTCCCCACGCTACTGTGATATTCTAGATTATTATCGCTGTTCGCGCCAACTTTCCCCTGGCCCCGCACGCGGTCTGGTGAAAGCGGACGAACGACTGCTACGCCACCTTCAGACTAACACTTTCCTTAGTCCAACGGTCACCGACACTTCATACCGGAAATATCTCGCACGTGTCCAACTTGTCAAGTGTTAGCCGACACCTTTCACGTTGTTGCTTCGTGCCCTGCTACTCCACCCTCTTTCTCATCCACCTTTCCCATCCCATCTAAAGAGGCTTGGGAGGAGTACCTGCTCAGCTGCTCTACCTCGGATGCGCAACACTCCTTGGTGGCGCGTGCCCGGTTAGCGGCGATCTCCAATGGCGTCCCGGACTAGGGACTGCCACTCAGGCGCACAAAAATTTTCTAGTTCATTTAAAAATAAAAAGTTTACCAACCCCCCCCCCCCCCCCCCCACAAAGGGAGCGCACGTTGTGAATCTAGCTAGCTGCAAGCCAGTCATAGACACCATATATCATTGCCGATCCTCAAAGATCTTCAACTTCATTGCGTTTTTGTCATCAGTAGCGAGATGGTGCAACGGGCTCGCGTTGGGCGCCTTTCGCGTTTCTTTGAGCACGCGCCTCCACGGGGCATGGTCTCTCATGCGCACTCGCTTATCAGATCTTACACTCGTGATTCAAAAGAGCACGAAGGTCACTTCGCTCGCTGCCACGGCTCCCTTTACGAATGGAGCACGCTGCTCACACACGATAAAGTAAGAATTGTGACAGTTGTTCGCTCTCATCCTGTGTATACTTGTGTGTTCATTTCGTGCGTCTTCCTTTTTTGAGCAGCGTGCTTTAAGTGTCGCGCTGAGAGAGTTGTTTGTCCGCACTCGTGCTGTCTACGCTCATTTCGTGTGTGCTTTCTGCATGAGGTGCGCACTGTAAGTTTTGAGCTGCTTGCCGTTATTCACTTGAAATTGCAATTTCTCGCTGTAGCATTCATTCGTGCGGCTCTTGTGGCGAAACAACGCAAAATAAACGTTCAGCTGCCTCGCTAAAGGCACGTTTCACTTTCGTGTTATATCGACTTTTAAAAAGAGAGATCAGCCATGTTTTTTTTTTCTTTTAGAAGCAGCGTGTTCTGGTATATATGACGGAACTTGTTCTATAGTTACGTGCTGTCATGTTTCTCGAACGAATTATATACTATTCGACAGGCGATGATTACATAGGCTATTTTTCACTAGTATCATGTCACAGTACGTTTATCTTTCGTCGTGGACCACTTCTTCTTTGACACCTCGGTCGAAACAAGATAGTTTTCAGCGCCTCTGACGGTTGCTCACATATCCATACGGCTAGTTAGTGAGCGTCATAATCGATGCTTGAATTTTCCAGTCACGCGCACGGCAACAGGGATGACGACATCAACCACATATACAACAAACGGTACTACTACTACTACTACTACTACTACTACTACTACTACTACTACTACTACTACTACGACTGCATGCAGTGAATGCTCACTGCCGTCACCAACAATTACACCCCTAACAAACTCAGAAATGTCGACTGGTACTACTACTACTACTACTACTACTACTACTACTACTACTACTACTACTACTACTACTACTACTACTACTACTACTGCAGTGAATAGTAACAACCGTCACCAACAATTATCCCACTAATAAACTATCTAAAATATGTCGAAGCAAGAAAAGTTAGAGCCATTTCGCTATGAGAACGTCGGTGACTAGCAGAGCTAATGGGTGCACACCACTCTATGCTGTCATTGGCATCCTTCATAAGCGTTCTGCTACTCAGGCATTTTCACAGTTCGTGGTCTACCCATACTTGCCACGCACGAGCGCGCTAATGCAGCGCCTGTACTCTACTGACGTGGTGAAACACGTATACGAAAGCACCGCTCCATTGAAGCATCGTGCACCTCACGTGCTATTACACGGCCCCCGGTATCATCCTACCGTTGACTGATCGACGATGTCTGTTGATGACGTGATCATGTAACCTCGTGTTGACGCCGTGATAATGTCGCAAATATTGGTATCTTTGACGTCATTACGAGACGTCATCGTCGTTCGGAGGAGGTCACGTGTGTGCGTTTTTTTTTTGTATGTGGACGGACACCGCAAAATCAAGGAGGTGTGCTATTCACAATAAACGGTACCAAAATCTCAGTGAATCGTTCACACGGGACAGCATTACGCATGCACTGAGCCAGTAAGCAGTTAGTACGTAGCTTACCGCTGGGCGCGAGCGTCCACCCAGGCGCGGGCCTCTCGTAGTGAAGCGGCCCGCCGTTGTGGCGGGCTTTTTGCTGGAACTGGCGACGACGGGTCCACTTCCGCTGCTGGTGAGGAATATCGCCGTCGTCTTCTCCTCTCCCGGCCCGATCAGGGCGCCCGAGGGACAGGCGGCAGCTCCCAGGAGCAACCACCTAAGCAGCAGCTGGTATCCCGCCATGCCCTGCACTCTGGCAATTCGAAGATTACGCGGCAGCTACTAGACAGCCAACCAGTGAAGAGACATAACACCCACCATGTGCGACCCCTAATACTGTTTAGAGCGTTTAATATACTTTCTTGTTAGTTTGAATATGCTATAGCTATTGCATCATGTCCGCGGACCATGAGGGCGAGCAACTGATGAAGACAATGCGACAGAGTGGGCCTGTCACATTCCATCCGAAAGGAAGTTTGATGAACAGATTTGTTTATGAACGCGACACAATTATCATCTTTAAGAGATTTCACAAGGCCAACGAAATACATTGGTTATGGCATACGACGAATAAGTTCCGCGCCAGAACACACAGACGTACGTGTTTGGTCGATAATTGCAACGAGAGACGCATTTTAGGGGTTGAAAATGCGCGTTGCACTGATTTAGCCTCAATATATATTGTAATTTCTTTGCAGCTAGATAATGAGATTGTGGTATATTTATATGGTTGTGTTATATAAGTAAATAATTTCAGCTTGAAGAATAATTAATTATATTGGCTGTGAATGTGGTTGCAATGTTGCACTCACGATCAAACTCAATAAACGCACTAAAATGTCTTGAGTATAATCCGATGAATCTGACATCTAATATCTTGAAATCAATTGCGCCTTTCGGGTTGATGCGTATGTTGTCACCGTAGAGTCTGCGCTGAAAAACTGACAGTATAGATGACCAATTACAGCCTAACCGACGCTTTACTTATGTTACGATGTGAACGATGTTACCGCCCGTATGATATTGGAGCAAAAAAAAGTGTATTTTATTTTCTATTTCCTCACAGGTTGTATGAGCAGGAGGAAGTGAGTCAAAAAGGCTGGCCCATATTTTCGTTATAGTTGTATAATCTCAGAGGTGTCTTGTCATACTTGGCCGGCTAGATTCAAAATCTTTCTAAGGATGACAAATATATGTAGATCCTTCTGTCGAAACATCGTTCAGCCTGTCTGAGTCGCTTCCTTCTACTCGTTCAATCCATCCGAGTATCCATCGGTGGGCTCCCACATTGACTTGTGGTGTGGGCATCTTGAACCACCACGGTGGTCTAGTGGCTAAGGTACTCGGCTGCTGACCCGCAGCTTGCGGGATCAAATCCCGGCTTCGGCGGCTGCATTTTCGGTGGAAGCGGAAATGTTGTAGGCCCGTGTGTTCAGATTTGCGTACACGTTAAAGAACCCCAGGTGGTCTAAATTTCTGGAGTCCTCCACCACGGCGTCTCTCACAATCATATGGTGGTTTTGGGACGTTAAACCTTACATATCACTCAAATCAATGTTGAGCTATTGGTGGTTGTGGGTCTTTAAAACACGATATGATGTCGCTACGGCATTGTTTCCTTCCAAGCATAATTTTATGACCACATTCAACGAAGGCCCTTCCCGACGATCTCCAACTCACCCTGCGCCCTTCGCGCGAGCTGATTCCATTTTATACTTGCAAAATTTTGAAGTTAATCCCTCCTTAGCCCTCCCCATCCCCCACCCCTGGGCTACGTGCCCCATCCGTTGGAGCCCACTTCGTTACTTTAAACGACCATTAGCTACGCCTTACGTTCTTTAAATGACCTAACGGTCCACTTTTTTCGCGTAATGCCAACTATAGAATATCGGCAACCCCAGTGTGTTCCTTGATCCACTATGCTGTGTTCCAGAGTCTTGATTTTTTCTTATTTTTTCCATCGCAAGCTTCATGCTACTTGGCTTCTTGTCAAGTCTGTTATCCTGAAGTTTTGAAATTCAATAATTGTGCACCAAGTGCTCGATCACCGACAGCCACACCCCATGTTCGAGTCTCATCGCGTCGTCAGTGCCATCTGCGCCCTTGTCGTACGTCGATACTGCTTAATTCACAAACACATTGACGAGAAAGTCCACGCCAGCACACCATCGTATTTTCAAGCTTCTTCAACGCACATGGTGTCATACGCTTGCATTATGCTGTACTGTTTGTTCTTAGTTCTCCAAAATCTATGCACGTATTTCTACGGTACAACTCTCGTATAGGCTGTGCGCACAGAATTCTTCACTACAGGACCGTCGGTGTTGGTGCAACTTTTGAAAGTTCAGAAGTGCTCGTCGTTTTGAAACCTTTCTTATGTCGTTTGATATGCTTGGAAGGTGTGCATATTGCGCTTCAAGCCTTTTTCTGCAATCTATGTGTAATATGATGACTATAGAGCAAGTTTTTGCTGACAATGCTAAACTTCGTACTACTTAAAGCATTATAAGGGGGAAAAGAAGAAAGGAAGAACAGCAGGAGGGAAGGCAGAGAAATGAACCAGGCACATGCCCGGTTTGCTACCAAAGGGAATGGGGAAGGGGAGTATAAAGTTGAAAGAGAGAGGAAAGAGAAAAAATGTCAGTAATTGGGCTCACGCGTATGGAGTGGAGCAGTAGGACTACATGGGCGTTCACATAGACGTTCAAGGCGTTGAAGGCGTTCACATAGGCCCGTAGTCCTCAAAAAGCGCAAGAGGGCTTTGGCAGCTTTTTGAGTCGACGAAATACGAGAACGGTGCTCCAGCAGCCTCTGCACAGAGCGGGGCCGATCGTCTAATTGTCGCAACACGTCAGAAAGGTTTTGTCTTTCAGAGGCAAATCGAGGGCTACGGCATAGCAGATGGTAGATGCCTTCTTCAGGGTAGCAGACGTTGCATTCCGCACTGTCGGTCAACCCAATGATGATTGTATATGCTTTTGTGAAAGAAACCCCTAACCAAATCTGACAAAGAAGTGAAGCTTCACGTCGGCGAAGTCCGGATGGAGGCAAAAGTTACACTTGAGAGTTTTTTTCATGGAGTCCTGTATATCTTATGCTTGGGGTGTTCCACTCCAGGAGGCACTGACTACATGCCAGGTGACGAATTGCCTTGCAGCGTCCTTGACGGAGAAATCGGAAGGGTGCGCTCTCCTTGGTGGAAAGTGCGAGCCGCATCGTCTGCGGAATAATTACCACTGATCCCACAATGACCAGGTAGCCAATGAAAACTGGCCTCATGGCCTGCTTTCGTGACATGGTGAAGAAGCTTGACAATCTCGTACGTCAGCTGTTCATGGCGACCTCGTCGAAGAAATGACTTCATGCTCTGTAAGGCCAATTTTGAGTCGGTAAACACTGCCCATTTACTCGCTCGCTGGAATGCGATGTACCCTAGGGCAGGATGCCGAGCTGCAAGTTCTGCAGCCGTAGGCGTAGTGACATGTGACAGCTTTATTCGCATGGTTATTCCTCAATCTGGTACTACCACCGCACCGCCAGAACCAGACGCTGTGGTTGAACCATCGATGTATATGTGCACGTGGTCACTGTAAGTTTCGTGCAAAAAGAACAGGCTCAATTGTTTTAGGGTTGACAAAGGCAAATTTGATTTCTTCTGCATTCCTGGAATTGTAAGACGCATTTGTGGAAGGGTCAGACACCACAGAGGATACACCGGCTTTTCCACAGGCGTATAGTAGCGAGGCTCGCCAAGTGGTAAGAAGGGTTCCTAGTATACATTGCCTGAGATAAGTACGCATCGTTTCAAAGATGATGTGCCTCAAGTTCGGGTAATCCTGCGCAATGGCAATGGTTTCAGCCGCTGATGCACCACAGGGAAACCAAGGCATGTCATAAGATCCTGAGCTTTGGAGTGTGCGCAGGTTGGTTCTGCACGTGTTAGATATTACAGGCAGGCTGTACCACAGGATTCCAATAAATAATATTTTGTACAACTGTAACATAGACCCGACGGACACTCCCCAAGTTTTCCGGTAAGGAACCTGAAGAAGTGACAAATGGCAATCAGCCGCTATTTCACGTAGCGTACGTGTGGGGTCCAAGACAGGTCTCGGTCGATTATGACTCCCAAGAACTCTTTACTCCGGCTGGATGAGACTAAATGCACAGTTTTCACTTGCAATCTCGAGCCCTCGCTTGCATAGATAGTGCGGTGTCACGATGCTGCCTTCTGAAACCGAGCGTGAAATTGAATTCGAGTCACACCTGATGTCCGTACACAGATGTCATCAGCATAAATGGAAAGTCATTCCCTGCTTGGCTGCTTGCCAACTGTTCCAACGAGTGTTAGGTTGAACGACGTCGGACTTAGCACATCGGCTTGCGGGACCCCTCAGCTACCATAATACTCGGGGGTCGGGCCATTCTCTGTGTGCACGTGTAGGTATCTATTTCGTAAGTAACTGTGAACCACATGTAGGTCTTGCCACCGAGTCGTGCTCCTTCTAATGCACTGATGACGGCTTCGTGGGTGACAGAATCGTAAGCCCCATTAACGTCATGAAACAGAGCAGTAGATCATTGTTTGCAGGCTTTTCTACGGTCACCAATTCCACTACATTGTCGATTGATGAGCCACCTCGGTTGACCCCGGCCATGGCATCTGGATATATTTCGTGGAACTCTAAGTACCATTCCAGACACGTTTTAATCACAGCTCGCGAGGGCGATTGGCTGGCAGGAGGAAATGTCGAAAGGTGACTCTCCTGCTTTGAGAAGCGGAATCAGGCGACTTGACTTACATTCCTGTGAAACCGTGCCAGTTTGCCACGAGTCGTTGTATAGTAGAAGGAGTGCCTTCTGAGCTTGATCTCCCAGGTGAGACAAAGCGTGGTAGGTGATGCCGCCAGGTCCTGGCGCTGAAGAACGTCTAGACAAAGCAAGCGCTGCATTTCGTTCTGACGCTGATTAGAGGAATCACGTGAGGATAAAGAACGGTCGGGCGTGCTCACCTTGGTTTAATCTGCCTCAGATGCAATTCTGCAGGGTCAACCTCTTCGCAGCGGAAGTGAAGTGCCAGATATTTAAATGGGTAGCGCGGACCAACGGTTGTACGAAGACCCCGGAAAGTTCTTCAGATTCGCAAAAGAGGCTTTCTTGGATCCAAAGACTCGCGAAAAGATACCCATCGTTGCTTATTTAGCTTGTCCATGTGATGTTTTATTTTCTTTTGTGTGCGTCTGGCCAATCTCAAATCATCGAAAGACTTCATGCATCTATAACCTCATTCTGCACGACGACGAATCACTCGAAGTTTCTTGTGTTCAATGTCCATAGCTGTGCGTGATGAGCTCACCAAAAGTGAACGTGTTGTGCATTGTAGGGTACTTTTATTGCGTCTTCTATGTTGAAGGTTGAGCCGCCAATGGCATTCCATGAATACTTTTATTTTTTGCGAATCATTGCCCTGGACGGCTCTAGACGACTTGAGACTTGAAAATCCGTCAATCTTCACGCATGTTGGGATGTGGTCACTACCTCTTGTATCCAAATCCGGAAAACTAGTTAATTTTTCTGACAAACGAGCGCGACTCGAAAGTGAGATCCAGGCAACTACTATACACTTATCCACGCAAATAAGAAGAGCTGCCATCATTCACGAGGCTAGGTTCACATTCAGAAGCGAATGGCACCAACTGTCTACCTCTAGTGTTGACCCTGGAACTTTCCCACGAGTAGTGGTGGTTATGGGGGGGGGGGGGGGCATTGAAGTTGCTAATTATTACCCACGGATGAAGAGTTGAAGTCGAAATTCCGCGCAAACGGTCAACTTGATATAGATAAGTAGGCTCCGAATATAGTGAACGTTGGCTTGTTGTTTTTCACTGTTAGGCAAACGTACTGGTTTTCTTCGTCAGGTGGTACAGGGTGATGTACATAAGTCAAGTCGCGCGGTATGAACACAACAACCTTGCTCTGCGGTCTCCGTTGGTGGAATACATAAAATCACTCATATCAAGATAGTCTGATGGGAGCTGACAGGTTGAGTTCACAAATCACAATCATGGAGAACGGGTTCGTGAATACATATTGCCGGAAATAGGACATGCACGGCCTAAGCCTTCTAACATTCCACCGAAAGACATATGCGTTCATGACCTCCTCACGAAAGGATAGCATGTCGTGGGCCATAGTCGAACCTGGAGGTGCAAGCACCGGACTAAAAGTGTCCAGCACCTGCAACGCGTTCTGCGCCGACGGTGTCTTCATGTTGCTGAGAAGCATGCGCATTGCGCTCGTGAGGGTCTGCAACATGTTAATGACTCGGCGATCTCCAGTCGTCCTTGCGTCAGTAGTTCGTGAGGGCATCGAGGTTGGCGGGATTAGATGCACCTCTGAATCAGGCTGTGTTCGTAGAAGTGAAGGCCACTCTTCACGAAGAGAGAGTGTTGACCCTGCTTTTGTTTTCGACGTATCCGTTTTCAGAAAGTTTGGCGATTGGTGGCCAGTTGTTTTTGCGGATGATGGCGTCTCTATCGGCTGATGTCACGTTTCGTGACGATCTTCCGTGGTGATGCCAACGTCGCCTGACCATAACAGCAGCTTCACTGTGCGATGAATTTTCGCGCACCATGCGTTTGAGCACCACGCACTCGTTCCGCACTCGCGATCAATCTTTGGACGATGCTTTATGAGCACCATGACAGTTGGAGCACTTTGACACTGTTGCGTAGCGGGTGTTCTTTGAATGAGGTTCAGCACACAGTGAGCACACTACATTGCTGGTACATACACCTTTTACGTTTCCCATCTTGAAACAATTGTAGCATTCAAGGAACTTCGGAATGTATGGATGAACTTGGTGGCGAACGTAGCCAACTTTGACGTGTGATGGAAGACTGTCTTTCTCAAAAACAAGCTACAAGCAACGTGAATGACCCAGCCTGATGAGGGTGCCTTCTGTAGTTGGCTTTATCAAGATTGTAAAATCGTCAGTGGGAATGCAAATATCGACATCATAAATGACGCCAACACTGCCGTTACAGCCTCTGGGTATCCCTGATTTAACTTTGACATTGTCGATTCCAATGATGTTCCGTAGGCTTTGCAGCGCACTATGGTGTAGAGCATCTGCTGCCAGAACATTCTTTCCTGAGTTGATCCTCACGTCTTTAATCTCACTTGGAGTGAGTGACGCAGAACCGCCAGGCACCTACTTTCTTCTTAACCAAGATGACCGGCGCTGCCCACGGGCTACACGACTCTTCAATGACACCCTTCTTCAGCATTTCCTGAACCTGGTCGGCAATAAATTTTCGTTCTGATGACGACACTCGGTAAGGCTTTTGTCGGATCGAATGGGCAGTGCTGGTGTCAATCCTATGGTGAGCGCGAGAACATGGTAAAGGTAGTGGCTTCTCCTTTTGGCAAAAGTCAAACACAGAAGCATGTCGCCTCAACAGATGGCGTAACGTGCGCTGCTCATGTGACGACAAAGTGGCGCTAATCATGCCTAGGATCTGCGACTCGTAAGAGCAACTGCGCTTGCCAGAGACTGTACCTTTCTCGCTTTCATCGTTGTTAACGACCGCTACAGAACCTTCAGTGGAATCATCGAAGACGCCAAGCTTCATTCCTCGAGGGAGCACAACGGGCATTGGCAAACAGTTCAGTGCCCACAGAAAAGTTGCCCCTTCATCAACAGATGCCAAACAACGAGGGACGAGTATGCCTTTCTTAGCACATTGAACGATGACAGGTTCAACTATGGCGTCAAAAGATGTGACAGATTCTGGCGTGAATACCGCAACTGACTTCATTGACCATGGCGGCACTGTCAGCTCATCGGAAACAATCAGAGCGTCCTTCGCGGCCTGCGGCGCCTCATCGACGAGGTCAGGAACAATGTCACCGCTGACGGAAAGCTCACCGCTTCCACAGTCGACGAAAGCGCCACATCCTTGGAGAAAGTCAAGACCGAGAATCACATCGTGGGTACAACGTTGCAGCACAAGAAACTCTGTTGAGAACACCTTTCCTGCCAATAAGACATTGACGGCACAAACTCCGACAGGATGAAGTACTTCCCCACTAACACCACGAAACCTTGTTGATTCGCCCCAAGAAAACATAACTTTGCGGCCAATGTCACTTCTAAAAGAAAGACTCATAACTGATATCGTAGCACCAGTGTCCACCAAAGCACTTGTACAAAAGCCATCAATTTCCGCACGTATCTTGTTCTTGGACATTATAACTGGCGGAGGCATCTGAGGCAAATCCTGTTGTGCGACCTCACCTCCATCGGTCGTGCTGGCTAGTTTCCCGGCGGTGGCAGTGATGACAGGCGTCGTCCCGGCGAAGGCGAACGATGCAGTCGGCCAGATGGAGGCGTCAAACTACGGTCAGAAGCGGGAGAACTGCCAAGGTGATTTCCCCGCCACGAGGTACTCCTGGAATAGGCGGGCCAATGACCGTTGTTACGACAAGTGCCCGCTGGCGGAAACTTTGATGGGGAATGTATCGGGATGTCGGCTCTCTCTGTCGACGACAGAACCGAGCTATATGCCCGGCGATACCACAACGGTAGCACACAGGGGCTTGGCGGTATGCATTGTACTCCTGGAAGGCATTGCGCTGACGTGGTGGTGGTGTAGGTACATCTTCGTTCGTGTCGTAATAGGTGTTGGCTGGCTGATGGGGGTAACTGAAGTGGTCTTCGTACCTCGGCAGCGGGTAGTTATTGCGCTGTGACCTCGGTGGTGAGGGTGGCCTGTAGTTGCAGTCATCGATACCTGCTGCGGCAATCACACGGGAAGGCGAGCGGGAGGCGGTGCGGGTGTAGTTTCATACGGCGTCGGGCGAGCGCGTCGAGCGAGCTATTCTCGAATGATCTGGCGTATTGTCGACGCGAGATCAAGCGGCGTGCATTCGTCAACACTTGCCACGGTGGTTACATTCAGTAGGCGACCGAACTTGGGGGTGATACGTCGCATCTTCAGGGTCTCCAATGTGCGACAGTGGCTTATGACGTCGGTTACCGTAGCAAGGCTGTCTTTGCTGATGAGGAACTGATAGACGTCCTCGGCAATTCCCTTCAACAGGTGGCCAACTTTGTCCTCCTGTGACATAGAAGGATTGACAATCTTGCAGAGCTTCAAGACTGCCTCGACATAGGTCGTGCACGTCTCTCCTGGAATCTGAGCTCTCTGCAGTAACGTTTGTTCCGCTTGCTTTCTCTTAGTTACGGAATCTCCGAAGTACGCTCTGATTTCGGAAACGAAGTGATCCCATGACGTGAGGGCATCTTCGTGGTTCTCGTACCACACAAGTGCTGTGTCTGTTAAAAAAAGTACTACATTGGTCAGCTGGGTCGCCGCGTCCCACTGGTAGTATTTGCTCACCCGTTTGTAGTGTGTGAGCCAGGCGTCCACGTTCTCGCCAGATTTTCCACCGAATGTGCGAGGCACTATCAGATCCTGACGCAACCAGGGACCAGCTGCACGCGAACCTGGCACTAGCGGTGCTGCTGGGACTGGTTGAAGGTCTGCAGCAACGGGGATCTGGTTTACTTCTTCGCCGTGAGACATCTCAGCTGCCAGTGGTAACGGGGGCAGTCCAGCAAGGCGGCGGCTTCGTCGTAGATCAGGCACTTGAAGCGTCGTGTTGCTTGGTTGATTACCCAGCACCTCCACCACAAAACTGTTACGGTTGAAATAAAGGATAGGTGGATTTATTTACAAGGTGAGGATGAAGTTCGGCAGTCGTGGTAAAGATGGAGTCCTCCGGCCGCATCATACAACGTCGTCTTTCTCTTCTACCTACCCGGCACATGCTACAGCCACCTGGGGTTCACTATATATATAGTGAACCCCAGGTGGTCGAAATTTCCGGAGCCCTCCACTACGGCGTCTCTCATAATCATATGGTGGTTTTGGGACGTTAAACCCCACAAATCAATCAATACGCTTGAAAGTGTGTAGCAGAAAGCAATACAATTCATTTACAACAAACACTGGCTGCACAGATTTACCTACTTATTATTGCGGCACGCAGTGCTGTTTCCTTTCTCCAGCAAATCAATGCTTCACCGTATAAAGTTTCTTGACTTAATCACTTTCCCCCAAATCATTTAATATTAAAGCATCAGATCCCTGAGCCAGGGAAAAGCACCTCCTGAAACGTTCAGATGGCAAGCTATTTATATCTACCACTTACTGCTGTTGACGGTCATCTCGGGGGAACTATCGTGTTATCAGCCTTACCAGCAAGTTGGCGCAATTAGCGCGCATAGCCACATCATCACGACGCGCTGGTGCGCGCTCTCATCTCCACGCGTACTTTGCCCCGCGGCAATGAAGGGGGTGGACGCTCACTCGTGCGCTTTTTCCTCGCGGTGGGGAGGATACTACGCTGCCTTAGCTGGCCTTCGGCTTTCACTGGAACAATTCTGTTGTAGTTACCGGGCGCACAAAGGTCACTGCAATCATTGCACAGCTTCCCTTTGCGAAAAGGGCCGCTTTTCAGACACAGCGAAGTAACAACTGAGACGCTTATTCGCGTTCATCTGTACCTGTGTGTACATTTCGTGCGTCATCTGTGTGTGAGAAACGCGGGGCATGTTTCTATTTGCTTGCCATTCGGCGCGTGACCTTACAATTCTTTGCTCTCGCGTTCATTGCTTCGCCCTTGCGGCAAAGCTGTGAATTTTTTTAATCTCTTCTTATCCCTTTGAGCTACTGGTGAGGTGTCACACTTAGCTGCAGACAGTTGTGGGGCTCACTTTTTATCTACTTTTCTCTTATTTTAAAACCACTCCCCTCTCTTTCCAGAACTGGGTCACCATAGCAGCGTTGCTGGTGGCTTTGCAAGTAAAGTGCTGATTGGAACAGGCTTCCTTAAGGAGTTTCCTCATGCGCACACCACACTGACTGGTGCTTAGAGCTGCCGTATCGGGGTTATAATCAAAATCATCAAATCTAACTCTCCAGCTTCCTTCACCTAATTCGCAGACCCCTTTCGCGAGGGACGTCTGCCGTCGGACAGGTGGCTGCCGTCGAACGGCGCCGGGTAATAGGAGGATCACAGCTCCAGCGTAACGGTTTTTTTTCGTTTTTTTTTTCAGCTACAAACTCTGTCAATTCAGGCTTTCTTCCAACATTCCCTGAAATTGTCCTTTGTTTCTCTTTACGCAACAAAATCAAACGTGACTGCTATAAGTTCAAAGTCCCGCCCCCTTGTTTCAATTATCTCCGATAGGGTAACATGCTCTCATCGACCGAGTAGACCAAGTGTAAAGTTCACGCAATCGCGCGTTGTCAATCGGGCGTCAAATAAAAGGAAATTAAATGGTTCATCGCTTACCTCCTGCGTGACGCTGAAGACGCAGCTCGGCGAAGAGCGAGCCACTCCGCCTCAGTGTCCCTCGGTCTTTGCAGTCCCTCGGTCGCCTACCAATGGTGGCGGAGCAGCGCAGAAGCGCGACCAAGCGGCGCGCTGACCGTGACGTCTGCAATGCTGGTCACGGCTCGCTTAGTCTTGGCCGCGGTCCGAGCCCGCTGTTCCGTAACCGAGTCACACCGACGTGGCTGCGGGGGTGCGGTCGATGGGTTGCGCTCTGCTGGATTAATTGCGGCTCGCCAAGCGTTTTTTTTTTTCCAATTACAACGAGCCGTTGCCACAGAACTGAGTCGCGAGAGGCAAGCTTTGGAAGAGTGTGCATATAGTATATACGTCTCTTCAGACAAATGCGGTAACCACACAGGAACGTTGCATTTTTGCTTTTAGAACAGGGGTTCACTTCGGTCTCCAGTCCTATGTCACCCTGAGGTATGAAGTCTGAAAACGAGAAAACACTGCGGAAACGGTTTTCCACGCGTGTTGCAGTGCTACCCGATACGGGTGCGCGTCGCGACGAATGCAGGGCACGGAGCGTCCGCTTTTGTCCGTGCATCTGAGTACTTTTCGTCGTTCTCATTATCCAACGCGTCGACGTACCCCGCGTAGATACCTGGTGATCACGTGCCTTTCGCAGGAAGAGGCGTTCTCTGGTGTGCGACAGATGATTAACCGGGGTGCTCTTATTAAGAGAGATTAGCAATTATGGTCATGATAAGAAGGGATGTATAATGGTCCCGGTTTGTTCTTATACCGAGGATGTATTCAGACATACATGATATATACCCTGTGAGAACGCTAATGGTGACCACAGTGATAAAACACCTATTAGCCAACCTCTGGTCGCGTGGCCTCTTGTGCGTAGCGATGTGAATATACTAAGGCCTAAATGACCTTACGTAAGCGCTCAGTTAGTGTAACCTTCAGTGAGGAATCTTTACCATGGACGAAGGGGTGCGTTTTTTTTTATTTCCTGAAAAAAGATTCGCACATTTTTCATACAATCAGTACAACGTCATCCGTGGAGAACATGATGCGATTTTGTCCTCGCTTTCGTTGTGACCAGTAGTTATTAGTAGTGTCGCTTTCAGCCAATATATTGCCTTTCGAATTGGCAAGGAACACAGTGCCGCTTGCCATCATTGCGGCGGCGACGAAACGATAGAGCACGTTCTTTGTCGCCGCCCTCGTTACAGCCCGCACAGACTGCCGCAGGCTGCTGCGCTAGCCCGCTTTGACGACAGACCCTTGTCAGAACAGTCAGTACTCGAATGCCAACACGATCTGTCTTAGTACAGAAAATCAGTCAAGGCTTTACTGCACTTTTTTCATGGCAGTGGCATATTAAATAAGCTACATCAGCCCCACTCTTGTTATTTAATTTCTTTCACGCGTTATACTTTTCTCTTCGCCTTACTTCTCATCATTCTTCCCCCTTTCCTTAGTGCAGGGTAGCAAATCGAATGCTACAATTATGATTGACCTCCCTGCCTTTCTCTCAATTTATTATCTCTCTCATCAACGCTTTTCTAGCACTAAATTTTGCATATTTCAGCGTAGAAGGGGAGAGACGTATGCGTAAGACATGCACTTTTCTTGCGCCTGCTTCCCTGTTCCGCCCTAAGGAGTGCGCATGTAAAACCTGAAACTATAAACTAGCCAGCTTTGTGTTTTAGCCAGCACGGTACAGAGAAAGCGCATGAATCTGTCGCCATCGTTTATGACGGAAGTGTATTTCTTGTCATCCAAGAAGTGACGTTGAACCCTAAGACCCATTGATAAAGTTGGAGCAGGTAATGGGGCGTAGATGTGACTGCCTATAACTCAAACGGTGTTATCAACAAACGGAAATTCCTGGCAATGCACGCCGATGGTAGTCATTCCAGCTATACCCTGCAGCCATTCTACGGGCATGCGCCATAACATAAAGTAACGACAGTAAAGTGTGCAAATGGCACTCTCTTTTTCAGATGTAAGGGTGCAAGTGCACCTTAAAGCTGGTTTGGTATGTGCATTACAGCAGCCGTCATCATCCTGATGCGCTCTTGTTTTTCTGCTGACTGTGTACCGACTATACAGGTCCATAGAAATGACTAGCTTACGAGCAAAAGTCTTTTACTGAAGGAAGACTTATATGCAACTGCATTCAGAGCGCACATGAGTGATTTACATATGGATGAAAGAAGAAGCACCATGAAGCTGGGTGTAGACTGTTATGACCGTCGTCAGCGGGTGTAAGAAAAAATGTCCCCTGAATAAATGCCCCCTAAAGAAACGGCCCCTCTGGCATGGCTGTCTTGGGGAAAAGGTCCCCAGAGAAAAATAACCGAGAAACGAATAAACTGCTATTTCTATTCCACACCTCGCAATTTTTCATAGTGTGCTGGAAAACGAATGAAGTTAAAACCATATCGTGTGTCCAACAGCCCTCAGCGAGATAGAAGTTTGCGTACATAAACAAGATGCCGCTCTCTGATAATAACTTCAAGCACGTTGTGCTGGCAAATACAAGGAGCCTTTTTTAGTTTCTGGGCCAGTACGGTAGCACAAGAAGTGCTCTGGACGGTCGCCCACAGCGTTAGTTTGAGGTGCCGGAACAACAAGGCTGGCAGGATTCGATGGGTATATCTTGCTCCGCTGCTGGTCAGTGCAGCGTGTCGAGCTCTGCTCGCTGCCTATGCGGCATTTTTTTTTTAGGGGTGAAGCTCCTAAAGGCTTAGGTCTGTCCATGCCTTGTATATATGTACGTGAGAGCCTATAGTTACGCCTTTGCTAACTGGCCACTACTTCGTCCTTGCAAACATCTCACTACGCCCAATCACCGATCCACCACTTCACCGACCATAAATCATATACTGTTGAGAAGTAGCCAATATGAAGAGCAAGATGGTCATGTACTTGTATTTAGGTGCGCGTTAAAGAACCATAGATTGTTCCGCGGTGTCCATCCCTTGTTTGTACGTGACAGCCTATAGTTCCACCTTTGCAAATTGCCCACTACTTCGTCCTTGCAAACATCCCACTATGCCCCATCACCAATCCACTACTTCACCGACCATAAAGCCGGTATAATGAAGTGGGAATGGAAGCGACGTATAGCTACTATTCACGAATAATAAAGTTTCTAGTATAATTAAATACAGTGTTTGTCACGTCTTTGATGATTTAGTGGGCGAGACCCACGCATGGTTCACGGTTTAGCGATGAAACGCTCGAGTGCTTCACCCCACTTATCATCATTCACTCTGTGGATATACTGTGATTTTTTTTTTCGGGTTTAAGGTCTCTGAGGACATCTGCGACAATGGCGGTGGGTTCTTCTCTCAATAAAAATGCAGTCTCTTACATTTGCTGCTTTATTCTTGCGCTTTAATCGCAGCATTATCTGCAGAGTGGTTGTAGTGAACGCTTAAGTTGTATGCCATCGCTTGAGGATTTCCACGTAATTAGAACACCTTTGCATCCATTACGTTTAGCACTAAGCCAGCAGATAACCAAGACAGCACCTTTTCGTCTCTACATATAACCGCCCATGCACAGCTTTTTGCCTCCTTTGTTCGATTTGATTATGTGCATCCCACAAATAAGTGCCGTTAAGTCAACCACATGGCAAGTATCGACTGAGCTCCCGAAAGCGTATACTTAACTGCAGAGTGCTGGTGTGACCGAGCTGCTGCCTCCGGATGAAATGCGTGGGTGCCGAACTGCCAGCTCCGTTATGTACTTTTGATGCACGTGCATAGCTCGATTGTATTTATCTGCAATGAGCATTGTATGTGGCATTGCATCTGGAATTACACTTATACAGATAAGTTGGGACAGGTGGTACGTCATGGTGCTTCGTCACTAATCTTTCACTAAACTGCAATGTTCGCGCACATCTTTTCTTTTTCTTTGAAAAATAAAGAATTAGTGACTGGAAGACACAGCGTTCAACAGTGTCCGTGTTGTGGCGACGTTTTTTTTCCGACAACGCAAATAGGAACGGGGACATTTATTCGGGAAACGTATCTTCCGGGGACGTTTTTTTTTTTTCGGAACCCGTCGTCCGCACTGGAATTCTTCCGGTGGCTGTGAACCCGACGAAGAGTTCTCGACGCATTCCAAGCAATGGTGTGCACTTGAGGCGGGCTGATTACCCCTCTGCCGAGTGTGAATAAGGGTGTCAACGGACCGGTTCGGCGTGAAGAAAACCAACGAGACAAGAAAGTGCATTGTGACTTCGACTCCATACAATGTACGAGAGGCATTCCGGGCAAGCAAAGATGCGACGGGGCCATAGTCGAAGCCACCGTGTTATTTGCTGTTTCGGGTGGCAGCTAAGACTATACTGGCCACCACTGCACCTTTCGGGAGGAGCGAAGCACAGGAAATTTGCAGTCGTTAAGGAGTAACTATTAGCAATCGACGAGGGTTTAGTCGATCACTCCTCGTTTCTCCCCTCTCCATAGTATCTGCCACATGGGGTGGCATGTTTGGAGATAAACTGGTCAGGTCGCTGCACAAATGTACCCGAACGCAGACAGGCAAGTTTGGCACGCGTCCGAGGGAGCCGATCTTCCCAAGGTTGATCACTTTTTCCACACCTTTACTTTGGAGCTTCAACCCCTTGATGAGAGAGTTCTTGGAACCTAGATCAGCTGTGGTCCTAGGACATGTGCAATATCTTGGTGTCGTGCGCAAAACCTTGGTGTTGTACGTCCATTACCATATTTGAGCATCGTTTAGACTGTTCCCTCTCCCCGTGCGTTGTATGGTGTCTTTCCCTGCAACGCACGGCGCTTCAGCGAATACGGAAATAATGGGTAGTATATGGATTCGCCTACTCTTCGTACATTATGAAAGACCAACTAGCCCAAATGGCTGTTTTGCTACTATTCGTACTTTACTACGTTTTGGCTTCACCTGGCTTGAAGCTGATTTGGCACGAAACAACAATTAGAAAATGTTCAGCAGTTGCACTTCTCCGCCTTAATCTTATATAAAAGGCTTACCATTTCAAATCGAGTCACGAAACTCAAAAGGGTTCGTTCTTTCTTTCGAAACGAAACCGAAACACAGCAGTAAACTAAGCCACAAATGCTATTCGCCATCAGCAAGTACGAAGACTAGGCAAATCCGTCTACTACCCATCAATCATTCCCATGGTCGCTGAACGATCACAACGCCAGAGTCTCCTCTAGTTAATATTGGAAACTCTAAGGGGGAGGGGTCGAGTCTGTGATTATTGAGTCACCAGCCGAGTACCATAGCCACTATTACACCTGGGCAGACTTATCTTTCATCTGCTGAATGCGCACGAACATCTGAGCTGCGTTTGGAGGACTCGCCTTCTGAAATAGGCAGCTCTGGACCTCGCGGTTTTGGACGGCAGTTGAATGTTGCTTGATAGCAGCGTTGTGGTAACCTTTACATTCTTCTTTTATTGCGATAACGATTATACGGACAGTCTCGGCTGGTTTTTGCCGCCGCCACCGTCATTCACCGTATATGTACGTATCTATATATATGAAAACTTGAGATAGAAAAAAGCGAGCCGCGCTCGGCATTCAACTCGTCGCGACACGTCAACGTGCGCTTATCTCCCACGCGTATTTTGCCTCGCGGGCGGGGGGGGGGGGGGTGCTTGTGCGCGCGCGCTTGTCTTTCGGTGGGAAAACCATGTGCCTTGGTCTTTCACTTTCACCGGAACAATCGCATTAGTTGCCTGGGCCACAAAGGTCACTTCGCTCGCTGGGCAGGCCCCGTTTGCGAGAGAAGAGCACGCTTTTAAAACACAGTGATTACATTTCGTGCGTTGTTTTTGTTTAAACAGCACGTTAAGCGTCGAGCTGTAAACGTTGTTAGTTAGCTCTCGTCCTGTGTTTTGTTTTGTGAGTAATTTGTGCGTGAGCAGCGCCCTGCACGTTTCGATGCGCTAGCTGTTCTCAGCGTTTACATTCCGAGTTGTTGCTATCGGATTCATTGCTTCGCCTTTGCGGCGAAACTGACTTTTTTCTATTATTAGTTTTTTCCGCATTTTTAAATAGACGCGGAAACAAATAAATAGACGTGGCATCACCTGGATGAATCTTATAGCATAGCATTCATTACACGCATTATTGAAAAGAACGAAGCAGAACGAAGCGCTGTTGACTTATAGCAAACTAGCAAGAGTCCGAATATTTGAATATTTTCATAGGTCATATCGGTGCATAACCATCAAATATTAATTAATTGATTATTTAATTGGTTAACAAGAAAACGTAAACAAGGACATCTTAAGTAGTTATTAGTGTGACGGTCCATTAACATACAGTATGCTTTAAAAAGCTACTCGTCAAATTATCTAAACGTTGCAGCAGAGCCTTTCTATAGAAACTGCTGATGGGTTATGTCCGATTCCAGCACGCGCTACACCAAAAAAACAAAAAAAAACCACAATTAGCGCCAAACTGCCCACAGGCCGCTCACGTGAGACGAACGCGATTGCTCCGTTGAGCAGAGCGCCGCTTCTAAATGTGTGCTCTGCTCAACCGTTTTGCACCAGCACGCCTACGCACTCGGACGCACACCTACGCCGTTCATTGCTTTTGCTGTTGACCTATATGCACTCTAAGCGTATCGAGGTCTGTTCGTATGCAAACGTTTTTTTTTTTTTTTTGTCAACTCACGTAACGAATGAGGTAGACTGCAATCTTTCAGATCACTCTGAACGTGTTGTATATGTGTTTTATTCGTGTCAATAACGTTCCACTTTCGTCACTGCACTCACTTTTCTTGTTTTTACGTACAAGCAGCGGCCCTTCCGGCCACGTTCGCACACTTTAAAGAGATCACTGCCGTAACTAACGATGAGCTGCTCTTCGTTGAACCTTCTTTTGCCGCCGTCGCAAAACGAGGCCAATTAACGTTCGTGCCCACGACTTTTTTTGCCGCGGCGTGTTGTTGTGACCCGCTGTACTGCGCACTCCTTGAACTGCCGGCGTTTGACGCTGCTTCCTGTAGCCGCATCTCTCGCGGGTCACATGATGTGTATGGGGAACTCGACGCAGGCCAATACGTCTCCTCCGTTGCCGCTCACTTGGAACACCGCGAGAATCTCCATCTGCGAGTTTGGAAATGCGAGTCGTGTCACTTGACAGCTGTGTGGCGCCTGACTGGGACACTTGATCGCTACACCTGACAGTAGATTCCTACGCTCGAAACACCATGTACCGTGCAGCACATAATGAAACTAAAAGGCGAAGATGCTGAGGATGGTACAGGTGACATTCCTTGTGTGTTTTAACTGTACTGAAGTTGCTATGACGATAATAAAAAAGAACTGAAAAGTACAGTAGTACCAACTACTATAAACCGTTAGCAACTTATTTTAAATACGCAAATCGTTAATTACTTTTTTCTACACAGAACGAAATATCAACTTACGCCGGTCCAGATAACGCCTACAACCTTCGGTTAACGCTTTCGATGCTCTATGATTGCAAGCTGTGGCAGGCTGGTTGCAATACATGCGACGAGTTCTTGTTTCAAGTTCCTCTTTATTTATTCTACAATTACTGTACTACAGTTAAGACGTGCGGGTAATGTAGCATGTACATCCTTAGCGTCATTTTCCGTTGCTTTTTTTTAATTCATTTCACGCAGAAGAATCAGGCCCTCAGTTGAACCCCCCTAGTTCGTTCATACGAGTAACGTGCAT
This sequence comes from Rhipicephalus microplus, assembly GCF_013339725.1. Classification (NCBI taxonomy): domain Eukaryota; kingdom Metazoa; phylum Arthropoda; class Arachnida; order Ixodida; family Ixodidae; genus Rhipicephalus; species Rhipicephalus microplus. Next base: position 19,714,578 of record NC_051173.1, on the reverse strand, counting down.
GTCAGGCAGTGCATCACGTCACAATAATCTAAACGAAGTTTTAGATTTTGCATATAGCTTGAATGTTTTTCATCAAATTCATGCAACTTTTTCACACACGTTCTGGCGTTGTCCCACATCACGCGTCGACGAAGACGTCACGTCGTCTAAGTGGGAGTCACCAACATACGAGCTAGTTCAAGCCCCGTCGGCCCTGAATACAGCTTGCTCCATTCCACTCTATTCAGCATGATCACCAGGTCCTCTTCCAATTAATCGACCAGTCGCATCGCGAACGTCATTTCTCTCCTGCTTTCTCCCTCTCCCAATTTGAGAGGGTACGGGACGTTAACGTGATTAGCCCCGCCTCCTGCTTTATTCTTCGTTTAATACAGCACTAAGAATAAGTAGCGCGAGGATTTAACTTTGAACGTCGAGCTATCTTAACGAGGCGTTTACGTTCAATTATGCGTGGCAGTTGGAATCTTCGCCGCATAGCCTTTGTGTAGCCTATGCAGCCAGCTTACGTGTTTGCATTACCCAAGCCTGGTAAGAATCCATTTAAACTCCACGCATTTCGTTGTTTTCATCTATCCCTCGTATTTCTAGATATGGTGCACTCTAAGACTTACCTTTGGATAAATGCGGTAGACCTTGACTGCGCGTGCGACAGTGTAGTTCCGACCGGCCTGCAGAGGGCAGTCGAGGCCCGAGCTTGTACAGCCGTCCTTCTGGTTGAACGGCAGCGGCAGCAGGACGCCGTGAGACTTGCCCATGATGCCCACGCTCACGCTAGACTGGTTGTATGCTGCACACATGCACACACAAAAAGAAGACGACACGCAGTACAACGATACTTCGAAGTGCAGGACAATAAATAATTAAGCATAGAAGAGAGAGCGAGAGACTGCGCTTCGCAACAAGTTCTTTTTTCGGTTCCTGAAATTCTGCTTCATATAAACCTATTCGATGTTTCTGAAGATGGAATAGGTCCAAATTCATTTGAATACAGCTGCTATATACCTTCCTCTTGAGGGATAGGTAGATTGCCACTATCCCTCAAGAGGAAGGTATATAACAGCTGTATCTTGCCGGTACTTAGCTACGGAGCAGAAACCTGGAGACTTACAAAGAGGGTTTAGCTTAAATTGAGGACGACGCAGCGAGCAATGGAAAGAAAAATGGTAGGTGTAACCTTAAGAGACAAGAAGAGAGCGGAGTGGATTAGGGAACAAACGGGGGTTAAGGATATCATAGCTGAAATAAAGAAGAGCAAATGGACATGGGCCGGGCATGTAGCGCGTAGACTGGATAACCGCTGGTCATTAAGGGTAACTAACTGGATTCCCAGAGAAGGGAAGCGGGTTAGGGGGAGACAGAAGGTTAGGTGGGCAGATGAGATTAAGAAGTTTGCGGGTATACATTGGCAGCAGCAAGCACAGGACCGGGTTAACTGGCGGAACATGGGAGAGGCCTTTGTCCTGCAGTGGACGTAGTCAGGCTGATGATGATGATGATGATGATGATGATGAGATGATGATGATGATGATGATGATGATGATGATGATGATGATGATGATGATGATGATATTCATTTGAAGCTGGGACGACAATGCACTCTCCGAGCGCAGTGCGTCGTAGAGGCTCCTTGACGCAACGTGCTTGGGGGCAGCTTTGCAGCTGCTGCGCCAGCTGTCACGTGATCACAGAGGGTGGTGGACAGCCTTGGGCTGGACGGAGCCGGCACGCTGTGACGTCGCTACCAGCGCCTCAGTATGTCAACGGCACCCGCCATTGTTTACAAACATAGATTAGGTCTGCAGGTGCACAGCCAACCGTCTAAGCCACGCAATTCTGATTCGGCACACCTCCACAGAGATGCATGTAGTATATGATTTAATATAAGCATTCACTCGTGAACAGCATTGCTTATCGCATTTTATTAAAAAAAACGTGTACGTTCTTACCGGGTCTAATGCTCATTTAAGTAAGCTATAGGAAAAACAGTGAATACGACCATGGCAATGCACTGCTGCTTAGGACGCCTTCGTTTTGATTGAGGGAAAAAGTTATGGCGCTAAAGGAATGGAACGAATTGAAGACACCAACATACAAATACAAGCGATATTACATATTGGTGTTTACTTCAAAGGATAACCATTAGCGAGGTTATGAAACAATAAAAATTGGGGGATCCTTAAGCTTCGCTTTTGAGAGTTGAGCGCGATATAGCGATATCATGTTCCTAGTGCGTACTGAGTTCAAAATTGCTTGTGTTAGTGAATCTTTTGCGCACGGCTGCATTCTGTGTAATGGGTAGCACGCTTTAAACCACGGGCCATTGTACGCGTGGAATTTTTTCGAACTACCTATGCACCCGCTACTTGCCTTTAAGAGAAAGGGTGCCGTGACAAGTGTGCTTTTTGTAGTGGGTGGCCCGCTTTAAACCGGGAAGTCATGATAATCACACGTTCTCACACCCGATCGCAATGTACGCTTGTGCCACACATTAGTGCTGCATCACTCGCTCGCTGGATTCCGTGCCGACCGGTTGTGCCCTCGTGATCTCCGACGACAGCGCAGCTCTGGCCGGCTGGGTTGGTCCTACGCCACCTCCTGCCGCCGGTCTCCTACGACGACGACAGCGTAGCTCTGTCCGACTGGATTAGCCCTACGCCATCTCCTGTCGCCGACAAGAGCTCTCGCCAGTGGTGCCTCGTCCTCTGACTTCTGCAACCGGGTCCTTCTTTCCTGCCTTCTCCTTACTTCCATCGCTCCCTGCCCCACTAAGGTGGTCTAGTGGCTAAGGTACTCGGCTGCTGACCCGCAGGTCGCGGGATCAAATCCCAGCTGCGGCGGCTGCATTTCCGATGGAGGCGGAAACGTTGTAGGCCCATGTGCTCAGATTTGGGTGCACGTTAAAGAACCCCAGGCGGTCGAAATTTCCGGAGCCCTCCACTAAGGCGTCTCTCATAATCATATGGTGGTTTTAGGACGTTAAACCCCACATATCAATCAATCCATCCATCGCTCCCTGTCCCACCACCTCGCTCTCTCCTTCCTCTCTCTATATCTACCTTTTAATCTTATCCTTTTATTCCATTCTCCACCCCCCTCCCTCGTGAGCTACTGTTGAGTTGTCCTCCCCTTGAGAGACAGTAACGGGGCTCATTTTTCTCTTCTGTTCTTTTAAAATCACCCCCTCCCCCCTAGTACTGCATTATTACATGTTGAATTGTGAAGCGTGTATACAGAACGCGTGTGTTTGTAAAACATACAAGTTACTTTTAGAGCATTTACAGGCAGAGTAAGTAATATTCATTCCAAGCAGACGTGTGGCTCTGTGGTAGAACATGTGCTTGCCTCGCAAACGAACCGGGTTAGATCCTCACTTGGACTCGGAAATTTTTGTTATATTTGCAGCTTTCTAGTTTTTTCGTTAACGCACAAGATGATGATTTTCGCTCACAACCAACGACGCCAACGCCGACACTGGAATGCAATTTGTGCGAAACGAGCTTTTTGACGCTATCGCCTCCGCACCTATGCGCATGCACACCTTTAAAGGTTGCTTCTCTGTGAAAGGAGTTTTGATGAGAGAAGCCAGCTTGAGCAGTCCAACGGGCCCGCGACGCAGCAGAGATACTTGGTCTTTCTGTACCGACGTGGGAGCGGCCCGCAACGTGCTAAAGAGCGTTCCGAAAGGTCAAATAAAGTTAATTCATCCAAATCCAGCTTGCAGACGCTCTATTTTTACTGGCACGTAACTTCGAACGCTACCTCAGCAACGATATCGTTTGTCTCAGCGACAATAATGTTACTAAGTAGCCAGTAAACAAGTATGGCAGCGCTAAAGATAGACACATGCATATGCATATATATGCATTAATTACTAAGCCGATCTACATACAAGATTACTGTGAAAAGGTGCGATAATAAACGGCTTCAATTTCAGCATCTGGACTCAAATTAATTTCCAAAGAACACGTTGTAGAGGACATAACCGTTATAGTAGACTGCGTGGTAAGAGCTTTATAAAGGTCCTATGCAAACTGTGCATAATGCTCCAGATGTCAGAGGTAAGAGCTTTGCTTTCACCAATAACCATCGTAGAATAACTAACAGCGTAACACGGTTAGATACGGCGAGAGATTAAAAAAAACAAAAAAAAACAGCGCTGAACTCGCAACCATCGATTGAACCTGTATTGCTTCACATAAGCGCTATATGACCACTTGCATTCTGTCATCTTTTTCTATCCGATAGTTAACTGCTGGTCAGTTGACAGAATACTAATATAGCTAACCTCTCTGCATTTGCTGCGATACGTCTCCGTTAAACTAAGCCATCAATGGAATGCTGCATGGAATCATTGACGCTCTGAGGCGGTTGCTATCTCTCTCAAGTACTCTTGTTTCGAAAGCAGCTGTGCAAATATCATGGTATGCTGTATATAATTTCCTGACTACAATGCAGTCGCGTGAACCCCTCTCCTCTAATATAAAATTTTCAACAGCTATCTTTATAATCATCATGCTCGCCATATCACCTTCATCTTATCTTATCGGCTGCATTCTCTCAAACGCACTTTCCAGGGTAGAGTGGAGCATTCAGCCGAGTTCGCAACAGTCAAACAGGTGGCCCTGCCGTTCTAGCTATGACGTAAGTTTGACTTTCTCGGTATTTATTTTCGCTTTTCTGCGCAATCATGTGCGTTACATACACTTAAAGCATACAGTAAACTGACTTGAATAAAGTTTCCTTACATCATTTTCAAGATAGCCACCATGCTGTCCCGCATTTCAAGCCTATTCCTTCATTGAACTGATCGCAACGCCTATTACTATTATCATTATTATTACGCGATTCTTGCTTATATTTCTTTATCTTGTTTCAGAACTGATAGTGGTTGAAAAAAGCCATCGAATGAGGAGCTAGCTCAGGTTTGTCACTTACAAACATTTTCGGCGTCACCAGGAGGAAATTTATGCTTCACGCATGACAATAGCCTTCCAACAGAGACCACTGATGATGATAACATTTTGATATTAGGTTTCAAATGCAATAACACCCCATCAGTAAAGATTTATTATTAAGATTTCATGGAAGGTGTATTGCACATGCGTGGTGGCTTTGCGGAAACGTTCAAAGCTGTGGTCTGGAACAATGAGAGAGACAGAGAAACTGCCAGGAAAGACAGGAAGGTTAGTCAAGCTTCGGCTCGGTTGGCTACCCTGTATACTCTTGCGGTGTGGAACTGGAACAACGTCATCTTCTTTGTTTCTTTTTTTTTGTGTTAGTCTCATCAGCGCGTACAATCTGAACACCACGAAACAACAAGCCACCAGAACTTCCGCCATTAAAGGAAAGCAACTGTTACCGCTGTGAAAGTCCATCTCGATTTTCGCCGACCGGCCTTTCTTGAATGTGCAAGGCAGCTTTTCGCAGGGGTCCACACGAACCTGCAGCACATCACCCCCTGTGTCAGAAGAAACAAGACGATAAACAGTCAGACAGGCAGACAGTTTTGCCAGATAGACAGTTTTGCGTAATAATTAAAAAAAAAAGCTTTATCAGTCAGCGATTTCTTTTATTTCTTCCACTGCATCACGAAAAATGCTCTAATTAGAAGCGAGGCCAAGACAAAGCAGAACCAACCAAAAGCTTACAGAAGGCGAGCTGTTACAAAATAACGTACATGTTTTTGTATAGCTCTAAAAATTAATTGCAGAATATTAAAGACAATTATGGCATACTCATGTCTAGGACAACGTAAAACAGACGACGGGTGTTACGTATAAGGAGCAGGTGATGTTCGCCTCAACATGATGGACGTAAAATACGCATTGAAGAGATAAATTAGCAATAAATTCGTATATTCCTTCAAATTTTAAATGTGCACAGAGCCAGGGCATAACAGGATAGTTTCATCTGCCGTGCAGTGCGATCCTTCTATGCCCTTTGTTCTACTAAGGGTGCTTATCGTCACAAATCGATAATATGGATAGTACACAATGGAGGTCTCTTAAATTGTGACCATAACTCAATGTGGTTATGATACTATACCACAGTCAACCAGCGAAGTTACATGCGAAGGCCTTAACAAGAATACAGACATATCAGAATTCTTCATATGTCGATGTGTCTTAGTAACGTAAATCTGACTTCATCAAATACTGGATCAAGAGTATATGAAACTTTGTTGACACACGTTTGGTTTACGTCCTTTTTGAGTGCATGAAAGATATTGACATTCTTCTTCTTGTGAGATCTAAGCTAGTTCCTTTCTTCTCCGAGGTCATCGCACCGTAATTCATCAATAAAGGGTCAGCAAGCAATCTTTTTATAGCCTCTCTTTTTCACGCAGGTCATCGGGATAAACAGGCACGCGTTGCCTTTCATACAACATCGATTTCACCGCTTGACCGAGTCGGCTGCTGCACAGCAAGAATGAGCGTTGCAGTATAGGAACCCTTATCACTACATTATATTTTATAACCTGTCTGGATTAGGTATGGCGACAAGTAAATGTCAAGGTCAGCTGACCCGTTCCACAACATGCACACACATCAGTAACGTATAGGCAACCTCTCCAACCACACTGTCTGGTGTCATTGCTGCAGAAGTATAGTCTCGTGCGACAATACGTTTAGGGGCAGTCTTACATCATCATCAATCATCATCATCATCACCACCACCATCATCATCATCATCATCAGCCTGACTACATTCACTGCAGGCGCAGCAGGACAAAGGTCTCTCCCATGTTCCGCCAGTTAACTCGGTCCTGTGCTTGCTGCTGCCAACTTATACCCGCAAACTTCTTAATCTCATCTGCCCACCTAACCTTCTGTCTCCCCCTAACCCGCTTGCTTTCTCTGGTAATCCAGTCAGTTACCCTTAATGACTAGCGGTGATCCCGCCCACGCACTACATGCCCGGCCCATGTTCATTTCCTCTTCTTGATTTCAACTATGATATACTTAACCCCGGTTTGTTCCCTGATCCACTCTGCTCTCTTCTTGTCTCTTACGCTTACACTTACCATTCTCCTTTCCATTGCTCGCTGCGTCGTCCTCAATTTAAGCTGAACCCTCTTTGTAAGTTTCCAGGTCTCTGCTACGTAGCTAACTATCGGCAAGATACAGCTGTTATATATCTTCCTCTTCAGGGATAGTGGTAATATACCTGCTATTATTCGAGAGTGCGTAGCAGTCTTACAGTGGAAGGTAATGCTAAGCGTGTTGGCAAGTGCCATCACATGAACAGGAGACTAAAAGTAAGCACCCCACGTATGGGTCAAGAACGTACTGATGCCTGTGGAGAACCATTTTAAATCAAATGTACGCTCAGTCGTAGAGGCGTCGCTCAACCAGCGAATTCCACAAAGAAGGCCCGCTTTTTTAATATTAACGCGGTATACCGTTCAAGAGCCCGTTTCGCAGAAATTCCAGTATCGGAGTCTGTGAGCGAGAACTGGCCATGGATGCAAAGAACGAAAATCGGGAGTTCAAGCCGTAATCTAAACTACGTATCTTGAGTGAAATTCAGGCGCTCTACCACAGAGTACTTACACAGAGCCAGTGCTTGAAACTGTTCCGGAACAAAAGTCTATACACGCATCATGGAGTGCGGGACACGTGCTACATTGCGCGGTAGAAACGTATAGAAATAGTCCCATAGGTCACACAAACTGAACTGCGCAACAAGTTGGTGGTTTAAAGGGCTGCCCACTATAAGCGCTGAGGTATATTTGACCATCATCGTGAACCACAACATCAACAAAGTGTGCAGCGATGAAGGTGCGCGTACTGGGTACTTCGCTACTACGCAAACTTAAAAGTAACTGCTTAGTGGGGACTTCCCAACTGCAATCGCAGTAGATACCCCGTGTAGGAAAGTTTAAAACGGCCAATGTCAAGTGCTAGGTACCCCCTGCACGAAAGTTTACAACGGCCAATGTCAAGTGCTAGGTACCCCCTGCACGAAAGTTTACAACGGCCAATGTCAAGTGCACAGACGCTGCTTCCCTTGAGGCACAGCTGCAGTTATGTCTACCTACAAGCGGATGAGACAAGCATGCACCACAAGCGCATGAGAAAGAACGGCACCCGATTACGCGTTCCAATCTCAAACGCCAAGCTGATGGATCCTCGAATTTTTTTCTCTTTGTTTAGCGTAGATATACCTACCGCAGGATGTGAAATCCACGATGCTGAAGGTGGCCTCCGCCAGCGAAACCAGCGAGGAGCACGGAGAACGCCGCCACGAGCGTCGGCGTCCACGCCGCCGAATTCCGATCGGCCATCGTTACACGTCGAAAAGCGCGCGCACGATGCGACTCGGAGAGCTTTCTGTTCGGAAGGCAGCGAGCTGAAGGAGTTACGCGCGACTCATGTTCTCGCTTTTTGAAGCTGGCGACCGTAATTTGAACCCTGTCACCGCAGAGTCAGCGCGGAGCGCACGTGAGTAACACTAAAGGCCGCGGAGACTGTCGTCACCGAGGATGTTTCTTTTTGTCCGCGACCATGAGGAGAGAGAGCGAAATAGAGGCGTAGAAGTTACCTAGCGCATCGAAAGGACGGCTTGCGGACTCCGGATCCTAAACTTTGGGATTGGATAGATGAACTACCGTTGTGGACCTTCCGCCTTGGGTGTCACCTTACAGCGACGTTGATCGTCGCCCAACAGAATCGCAGAAACTGGGCGCTGCGCTATTTATCCAAGTCGGATGCAGCGTGCAATGATCATTGTTCACTCAGAAGGGAATAAAGTGTACCTGTTTTCCATTCTCCAAACGCTATGCATCGGTCCTATATAGCATTTCCCGAGCCTGCTATAGAATATTTTGCGTATGCGTTTGAGTACCACCGTACTGGGCTGTTAACCTTTAATTTTCTTTATCTTTTTGTATATTTAACAACTTAACAAACAGTGTTACGGTAGGCGCATGCTCATGAAAACGGTTGTGTTGGTGCATACGATGTTCCAAGACCTTAGTGTTACACGCCACGATATACAAGAACAAGAAAACAAAGGCTTAACAGCACAACATGGCGGCATTCAGATGTCTCACGGAAAATAGTCCATATACAATATGTACTGTACGGCTCGAAACGGTAAGAATAAATAACCTCAGGTGTCTCTCTTCGCATTTCTCTCTTTCTCTATCTTTCTCTGCTTCTCCTTATATATACCTAAGCATATCTATCAAGAACATCCTTCTACTTTTTTCACAGATGTATACTAAGAGCATCATTTAGTTTTTTTTTTTTTTTTTTTTTTGGGGGGGGGGCATGTCTATGATACATGCATGTAAAGTTCTTGCTTCTCTATATCGAAAACAAGGGGGAATATAAATGAAACAAAAAATCTTGTGCCGACGTCGTTCTTCTGAGTGTCCTTCAGCTATAAATTCTGCGCTGAATGCAGAGCTTCGCTACTGTGAAAGTGCGCAGCGCCGGCTGAAAAGCGATTTCCTTGGCAATCGCGCACTTGCCGAGGCTGCGGAGTTCTTTCTTGCGCGGTGCTCATAGCAGTTAGGACGTTTGAAACGCGTTTCTTGGAGTTTTTGGTAACATATTTCAATAGGTGTTGGTTATTTCCGTAGTTTCTATTACCATAGACCTCGTCGGTTATTTCCGCACTGGTTATCGCACTAGGGCTGCCAAGCCTGAAGGAAGTGCTGTGCTGGGTAGCCTTCTTTGTTTCTCTTCTGTTTTTTTTTCTTTCCATTCTTTTCTCTTTAATTCTCTTTTTTTCAGATCTTCCTGTATTTTCTTTTCTCTTATTATTCCTATTCATTTCTATTTTTCTTCCTATTTTTTCCCCTTTTTTGTCTTTCTCTCCTTCTATTTCTCTCTTGCTTGCTCTCTTTTTCCATTTTACATGTGCTTTTGTCTGAGTTATGCCATGGGAGGACAGCATACAAAATCCAGCGGAGAGTGTCCATACAAATGCTATCGCAATAACAATCACAGCTTATCCATGGAATTAATTATGATGAGTGGGCGAAACTCCGGAAGTTCTGTTTGTTCGTCTGTATGTCTATCAAAACATGGATGGATGGATGGATGGATGGATGGATATGGCTGTACCCTTTAGATCAGGCGGTGGCTAGCGCCACCAAGCCGTGATACTTAATGAACCAAAAACTAGTTTTTTTTTTCCTTTTAAGAAGTGAGGTTGAGGATTCGTACTTTGCAGTGAAGCGTTTATTTTCACTCGTGCCTTGACTTTAGCCACCTATCATATAACCTCCTTCTAGTTAATTCTACCCGCTTAAAGTCTATTTTGCCCTCCCTGTCCCTAAACCCAACTTCTCTTGAAAAACTCTGCACCATCATCCTGAACGATAGGGTGAAGCCCTTTACAGAACATTATCAAGTGTTCGGCAGTTTCTTCTTCCTCTCCACACGCACTGCATACCGTGTCTACCCCTTCGTATTTGGCCCGATATGTCTTGGTTCGCAATACTACCGTCCTGGCGTCAAACAGTAGAGAGCTACCCCGAGTATTATCATAGATCCTTTCCTTGGCCATTTCCTGCTTAAAAGTTCGATAGACCTCTAGTGCGGACTTCTTAATCATGCTAATTCTCCACATATCGGTCTCAGCTTCCTTCACCTTCTTCTTAACCGATAATTCTTTTTGGTTTGGCCACCTGCTGTTTTCTAAATATTTACCAGTCAATTTTCTGGTTCGCTTCCTCCATTTTGTATCGACATTCTTCATGTACAAGTAGCTGAATACCTTCCTAGCCCAACGCTCCTCCCCCATTTATCTCAATCGCTTCTCAAATTTTATCTTGCTGCTAGCTTCCCTGCCCTCAAATGATGTCCATCCCATATCACTTTGTACTCCCTAATTTGGTGTATTTCCGTGAGCTCCTAAGGTAAGCCTACCTATTCCACGTTGCTTAATTTCTAATCTTGCTTGAACTTCTGATCTCATGCACAAGACCGCATTGCCGAACGTCAGACCAGGAACCATGAACCCTTTCCATATTCCTCTGACAACATCATACCTATTGTAATTCCACAGTGCCCTGTTTTTCATTACCGCTGCATTCCTGTTACCTTTAGTCGTCACGTATATTTCATGTTCCCTTAAGTACTCGGCCCCATTGCTTATTCATACGCCCAGATATTTGTATTTATCTTTGTATTTATCTGTTATCTCTAGCGTGACCTCCTGTATTCTAAGCTCACTACCTTCATTGTCATGAAAAATCATGACTGCTGATTTTTCTTACTGAATCTGAAATCTAACCTATCTCCCTCATTACCGCAGATGTCCACCAATCTCTGCAAATCTTCCTTGTTGTCGGCCATTAGCACTATATCATCTGCGTACATTAATGCTGGTAGTGCCTGATCAATAAGTTTTCCTTGTTTGACTAAAGAGAGGTTGAAGCCCAGTCCACTTCCCTCTAATTTGGCCTCTAATCCTTGTAGGTACATCATGAATAATAAGGGTGACAGGGGACACCCCTGACTAAGCCCCCGTTTGACCTCTGCAGGCTTGGATACCTGTTTTTCCCTCTTTATAACTACCTTGTTACCTTTATAGATATCCTTTAAAATATTAGTGACTACATGTTCCACGCCTAGTGTGTCCAGTATTCCCCGCAATTCCTCTTGAACCACGCTATCGTACGCTCCCTTGATATCCCAAAATGCTAGCCACAGGGGCCTGTGTTCCTTTTCTGATATTTCGATGCACTGCGTCAGTGAGAACAGATTGACTTCCAACCTCCTGTGTTTCCGAAACCCATTCTGCAGTTTCCCCAGCACACCCTCATCCTCTATTCATGCCTGCAGTCTTTCCTTTATAATCTGCATCGCCAGCCTGTAGACCACTGATGTCACTGTTATAGGATCGTAGTTGTTTATGTCAGCTTTTTCCCCCTTTCCTTTATAGATCATGCTCATCCTGCTAAGTTTCCATCCATCGGAAACTTCACCATCGATTATTAGTTTGCTCACTGCCTCTCTCAAAGCCTGTTTAGACTTCGGACCTAATGTATTTATCAGCATAATTGGAATGCCATCTGGGCCTGTTGATGTACTACTAGGAACCCTTTTCTCAGCCCTTTCCCACTATCGTTGTGAAAATGGAGCCATTGCTCCACTTGATTCATCCTTGTCTATTATGGTGCATAAAGCACTTCTTTGTTGAAATTTTTCTGTCACCCTTGTTCTTATATATTCAATAGCTTCGTCCCCTTCTAGCCTATAGCACCTTGGGCTGTAGTTATAAACCTCTGCTCTAGGCTCGTCTCATTTCTTAGGGAGTTTATATGGTTCCAAAATTTCGCAGCTGCCTTTCTATCTTTCTTATGTACTTCTGCAAGCCACTGAGCTCCCTTTCTTCTGATCTTTTCATTGATCAGAAGGGATGCATCCCTTCTACAGCTTAGAAAGGTTTCCCATTTTTTTTCAACATCATCCGTCGGTTCACCCCGCTGCTTAGCATGTCTGTGTTCCCTAGAGGCTTCCTGGCGATGCGAGCGCCATCTCAAACGACGCGAGCGCCATCTAGTGAACACATCACGTACTAGGGGCGGCAACGACAGACAACTACGTACGGCAGACAAGCCTACACATTAAGGAGCTTCGCCACAAAAAACCACGTGCTCAGCATGCAATAGCATACTGAGCACATAGTCATCTGTATAAAGATGAGATGACTATGCTGAGATGACGTGGTTTTACCAACGTTACCTCACGCTAAATGAGCTGACGAACACGCACCAGCCCGGAACCCTATAGTGTTCCGCACTTAAAAACTGTTTTACTTTTGTTCCTCGTCCTCCAGTGCAAAGTTGGCGGAAAAGATCACTGCATCCTGACGACACTACGATGAGATCTGAAGATAACAAAGTGCATCCGCATTGGGTTCTGCCCTACATAAGATGTGCTTAGCAAACATCGACGGCATTTGGGCGGGACTATCACAATGAAACGTCGCCGACACATTACACCGTCTGTACGTGTAGCTAAACACTCCGGCCTGCTCGTTGTTACGGGCGTGTTGAGGTTAGTTATAGTGGAAGCAGCGATTAGCTAGAGCTGTAATTTTCGTATGAAGGGCGTGAACACTACGTCTAAAACCACGCAAGCGGACACAGCCACACGGGTTTAGTAAATGTTGTTGCTGGGTAGGCGGCTCTCGAAGGCTTGTTTGCCACGCACACTTCACTTAATAAACAACGGCTTCTCATTGAGGAGAGACACCCGTGCATCGTTTGCGAAGAAGGAATAAATGAGACCCGAGTCGCAAGTTCTTATAACCGCAACTCGTTTGAGTGATCGTTGATGCGTATGCCATTCAACAATGGGCGTATACAAAGAACTAAGCCCAGAATTCGTACGCGTGTAAAGTGAAGAGTTCGCGGACCTCTGAAATGCAAGAAGCGGGAGTATACGGTGTTACTTGAAAAAATAGTCAGTACCATTGTTTTTTATTGGCACGGTGAAAACGAATACGAATAATTATACGGCTTTCCGTGTAATGCATTATCCTGAAGAGGCGTAAAATAACGCTCGCTAATTAAAAAATAGGAGCTTCCAAGCTGGCGCTCCTTCTCAGAATGTCATTATGAAGATGCTGCGAAAACAAAAGATGTCACTAAAATGAACGACGTTCCTCCACCCGCCATTCCAGTTCCTTTGTTCAGCTTGCCCGTGACGGTGGTCCAGGGGTTATGCTCGACAGCTGATCTGAAGGTCTTGGGATCGAACCCCGACCGCGACGTCCGCATTTTTGACGGAAACGAAAATGCTTGAAGCCCGTGTACTTATACTTAGGTGCAGGTTAATGAACCTCCGGTGCACGTCACATTTCTGGAGCAGTCCACTCATGCAATTATCATGTCGTGGTTTTGGATACTTAGGTGCAGGTTAATGAACCTCAGGTGCACGTCAAATTTCTGGAGCAGTCCACTCATGCATTTATCATATCGTGGTTTTGGGGCGTTAAACCCGAACAATTGCTACTTATTATTTGTTCGGCTTATAACAACACACCCTATATAGGTTACTAGGAGTTGAGTCAATGTAAGGTGGTTACTGCCATCACCGCTTTCAACCATGCGGTACGTTTAATATGTACTGTATGACCCCATAGAATGACCCTACTCTGTTTATTTTCTCTCGGACTCGTCAATTTATCTCAATACACGGAGATGCAACGAAACCGAAATTAGGTGCCTCTACTGCTCTTTTTTCTCCCGAGAATCGCGCTCAATTAAGGACGACACGATGGCTGAACTGTCGTCGCATCGCCGCGGGGAACGGGTGGCTCTGAAATTCGAGCGCATCATCGAACGCGACGATACTTGATACGACCGAAGGCATGTGTTTACAGAATGCATCATTGAGATGAAATTTCTTTCGGACTTCCTATTGTAGAAACGCGACGCAATTCGTCAAATGTGCTGCGCTTGGCTCACGTGTATAACCGGCGATTCGCGTTTCACAAAGAAGCTTGCTGTTGAATAACGTTTTTTTTTTAATACTTTAAGATGATCAAAACGATGACGAATATGGAGATCGTGTTCCAGTATTCCTTGCTTTTTTGAAGATCTCTCAAGCGTCATTAGGGCATGATTGTTGTTGGACATTGTGCTTGTTTCTAATATTAGCATTACTGTTACATAATTGCAGAGCATTGCATAAATCTTTGCAGGCCCGAGGCTAGTAGGGTTGCCCTAGGCCCCCTCTCCCCTATGTCCTGATAGACTCGGATGCTTTACCGAAAATAGGTAATGAAAATAGGAGTTCTAAAAAGTCAAAATCTTCAGCATGTGCCACCCCCACCCCCTCCCTCAAAAAAAAACGTTTCTTGTTACGGGCATGCATCTATGTATTTAGGAAATTAATTAAAATTTGGTTTATTACCCCGCGCTCATTTTGAGATCAGTTGAATAAAGCCTCCAGAAGTGATAGTGTCTGACAACCATCGGGTATTTTAAAGAAGGGCAGAGAGGAAGGTTCGGGTTACAATTCACTCTGTTCTGCTGCTCTGCACCGGGGAAGTGGGGGCGTGAGAAAAAAAAAACGCGTCTCATCCCTTTCTTTAGGAATCGGTATCATTCGAAAGTGAAACTGTCTTGACAGAGATAGTTGAGCCTCTATTGTGCATTGTTTCGCCACAAGGGCGAAAGAAGAATGAATGCTACAGCAACAAAGTGCAATGTCACGCGGAAACGTGCAGCACGCACCTCAAACAGAAAGCAGGCACGAAATGGGCATTTTATATATATATATATATATATATATATATATATATATATATATATATATATATATATATAATAGGACGAGTACGAACACTTCTTACTTCGTGTGTCAACGGCGCACTCCTTTTAGATGCGGAGCATCTAATACTCGAGGCTTGTAGTGCGGCGCCGTCCGCAAGCTTCCTCCTCCTCCTTCCACCATCTGTGCATCTCTACACACCGCGTGCGCTTCTCCTCTTCACGAACATTCGCTAGTTGTATAATGTAGCGCGCATGCGCCGTCACGCTTCGAGAACATCGGCAGCTGACGCGCGCGCATGCGCCGTCGCGCTTCGAGAACATCGGCAGCTGACGCGCGCGCATGCGCCGTTGCGCTTCTCCCCCTTCTCGAACATTCGACAGCTGACGCGCGCATGCACCGTCACCCACCATCTGTGCGCGCGTGCTTCTCCCCTTCGAGAACATTCTACAATTCTCCTGATTCTTCAGCGGACGCGCATGCGCCGTCGCGCTTCGAGAACATTCAACAGCTGACAGTGCATGCGCCGTCGCGCTGTATATATACTCAAGGTCGGCGCTCGCTCGCTCAGTTGCCGCTCGTCGGTTGGTTTGTACGGCGCGTCGACGTCCAAGGTCGCGGTGAAATGAATGCCAACGAATCCACAAACACAATGGAGAGTTTTAGTACTGCGGTATGGTGCTACGTACGCATCACGCAAGCGCCTTGCGTTTCATGGCGTCGTTTGCCACTTATGGGCTTTTAGTACGCCGTAGTACCCGCGTACGTAGCGAGCGTGAAGCGTGTTGCGCCATCTGGTAGATCAAAATAGAAGCAAGTGTTGTTGACAGCCAATGTGAGCCAATCCAAGTGTTATAGCCAGATTATGGCCATATTTTAAGCCACAGAGCCAGTCGGTGCTTGCCTTCGATGCCGCCATTTTGCAAAACGAAGTCTCGCGCTGTCGCGAATTTGTTCGAGAGCGGCGCGATCACCTCATACGTACGCACGCACGCATCTCATGCGTGCGTACGTAGCAGCTGCGTACGTAACCCGATACGTGCGCGTTACGGTCTGCGCATGCGCACTACGCAGAACGTGGCGTCCTTACGTACGCATCGCCGCCACGTACGCAGCGTACGCAGTACTAAAACCCTCTAATGATCGACGTCCCTTCGACCAGCGCCGCCCTTTCGCATACGTGTGTACGTGTTCACTCATTTAACACCCCCTCCTACGACCACGTTAACCAATTTAGCCATCGACCCAAGTAAGTCGCAATTTAACACCCCATTTCACAACCACGTTAACCAATTTAGCCATCGACCCAAGTAAGTCGCGTTTTAACACCCCGTTAACCAATTATATGCTCCGCATCCTCCTCAGTGTTTCCCCGAGGGAAGCTGCGGGCAATCTTTTTCCTTTCGTAAACGCGGCCGCGGCAGCAAGAGAGGTGACCTTCGTCCTCTCTTTAGCCACTGTAACTTCAAAGCAAACTTGCAGTGGAAGCACGAGAAGTACAAAGTGCGAAGTGAGCGACCACGTCAGACAACACCTATACGCACTTTGGCCACGCCACGTGGAGGCCCCCGCACCATCTCGCTACTGATGGCGAAAACGCGCTGAAGTAGCTGACCTCTGAGGTCCGCCAACGGTAAATGGTGTGCATAAATCACTCGTTGTTAATAAGCTGCACAACGTACGCTTTGTGGATTCAATAAAGAAAAAAAAGTGCGCTTTGTGGCTTAGTGGTTTGCGTCACGCGCTGCGGAGCGCAAGGCCGCTTGTTGGTCGCCTCACTATAGAACATTTCGTTCTCCTTTTTTTTGTTTTCTTTCCACTCCGTTATGTATTTTACAG
Organism: Rhipicephalus microplus; assembly: GCF_013339725.1. Classification (NCBI taxonomy): domain Eukaryota; kingdom Metazoa; phylum Arthropoda; class Arachnida; order Ixodida; family Ixodidae; genus Rhipicephalus; species Rhipicephalus microplus. The sequence continues at coordinate 19,697,497 of NC_051173.1, read as the reverse complement.
AGATGCATCGATGGCGTAGTGGTATCAGCCTCACGTTAAAGAAGTTCGTGGTTCGAACCTAGGTGCCACACAATTCCCCATCGGGTTAAAAGAAATCCGCGTGCATGATGATCGAATCGAACTAAGATGCTTGAAGTGCGGCCTCACCGATCACCACTACACATAACGCACTCCCTCGCCAGAGAAGCATTGACCACCCTTGTGCGCTGTCTGGCCACTACCTCCCACATAGATATGCCAATTAACCCTCGGTCCTCAGAGTCCAGCCGCTGCGAAGCAACTGACCCCGGCGGTGGTCAGATCTGCGACGCAGCACTCTGAGGGTGCTGAGAATCTGTAGGGTCCGGACAGGCCGTCATTGGAACCTCAACTTGGCAACGTTTATGCTACAATCTTATTTAGTGAGGCAAGTCTATCTATACTATACGAGGAACTAGAGGGTGTTAAATTGGATATAACAGAGCTGAGTGAGATTACGAGGACAGATGAGGCCTCTACAGTGCTACATAATGGGCACGTCCTTGGCTATCGTGGCTTCGCTGACAGAAGAGAACTTGAGGTGGGGCTCCTTATCCACAGAAATATATAGCTGCTAACATAGATGAATACTATAGTATTAATAAAAGGGTGATAAGTATCATAACTGAACTCAATAAGAGATACAAGATGAAGGTTATACAGGCCTCGCACTGTTAGGATCGGCACGCGAGCCAAACGGAAAGGCGTGTACGGGGTTCTGCGAACAAGTTGCCGAAAGTATGGGGGTTTGCTGACAGCCGTCCAAATATGGGTATTGTCCTCCCAACCTGGAAGCGAGGTGCATGATGCAGTCGCAACGCCTGCAAAGTGTACAACGAGACGACCGGAATGATTTCGGTTGAGACAGCCTCCTTGAAGGGATGGAGGCGACAGTATGAATGGCAATACTGTATGGATCTCTGTAACGGACGTCACCTTTGTCCAGCCACGATGCCTGAAGACACCACAGCGTCCGTCTAGTCCACGCCTGCTCTGTCACCTGTGATGCCTTCCCACCTTCTTAATCCTGGTACATTTTGCAGCACCAACACAACTACCATTGACGAGTGGCTTGTCTTAAACGAGCACGTGAGCAAACGATCCAGGAGGGAGATGCTTATGCTGGCCAACATTCTTTTTTATCTACGACGTACTGCACGCATATGGTAGGAGACGCATGAGGAAGACCTGAAGGGTTGGAACGTGTGCAATCAGAAGCTCTGTGACTTGTGCAGCCGGTCAGTTGCTCGACAAATGGCAGCCAGGCAGGAACTCGCTTCCCGAGTTCAATCTTTCACCGAGTCGTACATCGCCTATATCTAAGACGTGCTTGCCTTGAGCCGGAAGACCAACAAAGACATGACACAAGTAGACGAGATTAGCAATGTGTTGAAGGCATAGCCGACGATGCTTTCATCATTCTAATCTGCAAGAACTGTACCATTGTTGACTCAAATGTCATTGAATGTCAGCGGTTTGGACAAGCCAAAAGCAGCGAAATCGCCCAACGTGTCGTTCGACTCCCGAACACCACTGCGACTTTTTCCTGCGAGGATCCTGTGGCGCCGCGTCTATTAGTCAATTCTGCCAACAACACAAGGATTTATCGCCAGGAGCTGGAAGCCATGGCTCCCTCCTTTTATCAGCCCCCTGTGCCAGACAACTTGGCCACAAAATCGCTTATTCAAGCCGTTGTGCGACAAGAGTTTGCCAACATGGGCATCTTAGTTCCCCAAACCTCCAGCCACACACTCTAACCCATAAATCCTACGTCCCATAATGCTGACTACCACGCCGCCCCACTTGTTGCTGCTGTCGCCTCGGTCCCGTGGTTCTTATCGCGCTACGGAAATCCATCTGAGTGGCACACACAAGATGATCGACCGAATTTAGTTCTCTTGCTATCGTGTTGGCCACATTTCCCTCCACTGCCGCAACAGATGGTCTTCCCAGCAAAGTTTTTTAGACGACCACCGATAGCATAGTGAGCAGTACTCGCCACCTCGTTTCGCCGTTGACCACTTTCAGGACCACCCAGCTAGCCATTCTACGCTACTCTCCGACCCATTCTACACTGATGTGGTCGCGCAGAGAAGTTGGCCCAGCCACTTACCGTCGCCTCAGGGTCGCCAGCCACGCTCCTCTCAACGCCACCCCTCTCCGTCCCTGGCGTATTCTGGGCAGTTCTTGGGAAACTAACACATGTAGCTCCTGGAGGTGATGCTGCATTGGCAACAAGGACCGAAAAACCTCTACCAACCATTAATATGAGACGAAATTTACTTGCTGCTTTCATCGATGGCCTGACCGTAACAGTTCTAATAGACACTGCAGTGCCCACATAGTCGTTATGAGTTCACGTCTTCGATCGCGCCTAAAGAAAGTTTTTACCTGTGCTATGTCGTTCAACTGTTCGAGTAACAGACGGCAGCCGAACATCAGTCCTTGGTATGTGGATTGCTCAAGTCACTGTTGCCAGCCTTCAAACTTCAGTTCTCTTTGCAGTTCTAGACACTTGCCTACACGACATAACTGTTAGCATTAACTTATTGACTGCGCGCACTCAGCCCTCGTCGATTGTTCAATAACCGGCACTTTATGGGTAGAGTTGCCTTTGTAGTTTGATGTCCCTCCTTCAACTCGCACACAACTACAGTTCGTCGAGTGTCTACAATTACCACCTCAGGCCGCTGTGTACCTTTATATGTCACATGTTTCCACTTGTTTCTGATAGCGACTATCTGGCAGCTCCAATCATTGACCTGACTCTTTCCCGGAACATCACACTTCCTCATACTGTAGTGAGAATTGCCGACAACAGGGCGCTTCTTCCTATCCTCAACTTCTCTGCATCGACCCAGGTCATTCCTCAAGGTGTTGCCTTAGCAGGACTCTCCCCTCTAGAGCAATACACAATTTCATCTTTCACACCTGACACACAGACCATAGCCGAACATGTTGCAATCGCACAAAATAGACCATTCCTGAACAAAATGATATCAAACAACCTGTCGCCGTCCCACGTTCATGCGCTCCGTGTTCTTCTATTTTCTTATATCGACATTTTTGATATCGACAACCGTCCCCTGGGCCGCACAAGCGTGGTAGCCAACTGTATCGACACTGGCAACGCCAGCCCCCTTCACAAGCATCCTTACCATGAGTCTTACTCAGAGTGCCAAATCATCCAGAATGAGATAGAGAAAATGCTCAACAAAGACGTCATAGAGCCTTTCTCCATTCATTGGGCATCACCTGTTGTACTTGTTAAAAAGAAGGACAACAGCTGGCAATTCTGTGCTGACTATCGCCATCTCAGTCGAATAACCAAGAAGGACGTCTATCCTCAATTTTGATTTGATGATGCACTTGACTGCCACCATGGTGCCAAGTATTTCTATTCACTGGACCTACCATCCGGGTAATGACAAATTTTAATCAATGACCACGATCGCGAAAAAACAGAATTCATTAGACCCGATGAGCTTTATCAATCTAAAGTCATGCCTTTTGATCTAAAGTCATGCCTTTTGAGTTGTGCAATGTGCCTGCACTTCTGCACTTTTCAAACTCATCATGGACTCCCTCCTTCGCGGTTTTAAATGGTCGACGTGCCTGTGCTACCTAGACGGTGTCAATGTTTTCTCTCTAAGCTTTGAAAGCCATCTTCCACGTCTGTTGGCCATTCTGGACGTTTTTTGCTGTGCTGGCCTCCAGCTTAATGCGTCAAAGTGCACCTCTGGAAGGCGTCAGATCAAACTACTTGGCCACCTTGTTTACGCTACTGGTGCACAACCAGACCCTGACAAAGTCCGCGCTATACGCGAATTCCTGGTCCCACGTACCACGCAAGAAGTCCGTAGCTTTTTGGAACTCTGCTCATATTTGTGCGGTTTTTTCATCAATTTCGCGGAAATCGCTCGGCCCCTCATGGATCTCCTCAAAAAGAACGTGTCTTTTTCCAGGCATGAAGACCAAGAACATTCCTCTGCATCGCTGATTTCTGCACCCTCATCACCACCTGTGCTGGCCCATTTTCACCCGGCCCCTTGAACGAAGGGGCAAATAGAAGGACAGATGAGGGGCAATACTGCACTTAAATGCAGAATGGCACTTAAAGGTACTGCCATGATATTCAACACACAAGACAGGGATATGAATATATAGTACAAAAACAAACACATTTATATCTTAAATTCACACTACACGAACAAGCAATGCTACATATTTAAAATATCTAGCTTAAATTGCAATGATTTATGACAATTCAGCAGCCTTTTCAGAAAGTACTAACTATACAAGTCTCATTGTCATACACAAATCTTAGGGTCATAGGTATTACAACAGTTAGTGATGTCCTTCAAAGTTTTTGTGATCATTGCTGCTGTAGCGTGGTGTCGTGCTTGGTTGGCAGCAGAAAAATTGTTTCTATGGCTTATGAAGATGCGCTTCATAGTTGTCTCACCATAATTTGGCTGAATACCATACTGCACGATCACAAGTTACAACGAAGCAAACTACACTAATGTCACACCACTGGTGCTCCTCTCCGGCTCAGGTCTTCAGCGCTCACACTCTTCTCAAGTTGTCCCCTTGAATAAAGTAATATCTCGATGCTTCTTCCGACACAACTCCAACCTACATTTCGTTTTTTTTTTGTGTGTGTGTGAAATGCGCTACATTTTGCAAGTGCTGTGTCGTTTTTTTTTGTGTTCCTCACCTTTTCTCCGTACACTTCATATACTTTTGTTGAACTCATCAGACATAACAAAAGTGTCAATGATAGTTTTAATTGGTGGTTTCATTGGTCCTGTTTATTTGAAATAAAGTTCACTGGAGTTGAACTGTCTGCATTTTGCTTTAATTTTCTACTAGTACAACAATTATGAAAAAGGCTGTTAAAAAAAAATAAAAGCATAGTGCTTTATCACCTCACTTCAACACTCATGTGAATTTTATTTCTGTGCATTGTTCTTTACACAGCAGCGACTGCACGATGTTGCGGAAGTGGCACAGCGTTTTTTTGTATGTAGTTACATGGCACACTCCGCTCCACAAGTCATTCATGTGTAAAATAAAGACAGATGAAGTTTTTACTTGTTTTGCTATTACTACTGTACATTAGCTAAAGGCCTGCATCAGACCTTAGAAGACCCGAAGAAAATAACCTAGGCATGACTACGTTACGTTGCTGCCGACTGGACTTTGAGTCTCGCAAATACGTGTGTGCGGTCAGTAGTCAGTGGCCGTGGGTTAAGAGACGGTGACTGGGCATCTGCCCAACATCGTTCTTCAGTAGGCACCTGCACAAAAATAACCAAGCCTGCTTAGAAAGCCTGACGATGGCAAGATAACTGATTGTCCAGTATGCAGATCACATCTGCACATACATCAAAAGTGCAATAATGGGAGAATTAAAGGAAAGTATAGAAAGCATCAGGGTAGCACTAACAATTTCATTTGCCCAAAATTGCTGCCTCTGCTGTTCAAGCCGCAAAAATGAGAACTACCCAACATGCTATTACAATGCATTATTTTACAGCGATCCACTTAAATTATTCATTCTTCTCATTTTTTGTCACTGGCTTGTGTATCCCTGTGCAGCCTTTAATGATGGATGAGGAACATATCTGACACAAAAACAAACATTGATGTGAAACAGATTACTTCAGCCAGTGCAAGCTTCTCCTCTTTCTTTTGTGCAGCAGTTGATAAAAAAAAAATGAGCTAACTATTGGAGAGAAAAGTGGTATTTTCATCCTTACGCCTGTCTCAACCTCTTTTTAAAGAAAAGTCGAATATAGTAGACTTCCTCTCATAAAGAAAAGTCAGGAAGCTACTGTTTGCCACATGGCAAGCCTGTGCAACCAATGCCAAATTCCGCTGCCACCAAATTCCGCTGCCATCAGAGAGAAAAGGCACTCTGCAATGCGTGAACAGGGGAGTGTTTGATAGACTGCAGTAATTACAACAAGATGAGAAGATAGACGTGGTACCTGCAACTTGTCCAGAATCCTAGTGGCCAACGTGGGGATGACCGGTTGCAGCACAATGCCCGACACACGAAGAACCTCTAGAGCAACGTGTAGAACTGCATTCAGCCGCGCCTCGCCAGAATCACTTTTAGCCAGCTCCCAGGGCTTAGCCTCCTGGACGAGCGCATTGGTCTGCCGTAGCACGGCCATCACCTCGTCGATGCCCTGGTATATGTTTCCTACCAGGTACCTGTCCTTCACTTTGTCTGTTGTGTGGCGAGAAGACAATAAAAGGAAAGGTTGCATCACAATGACATTTTGCAAAACCTTGAAAGAAGTCTAGCATTACAATTATTAAATACGGCAATCTGCCCTGAGTTGTGCTATCTATTAATCTCCTTTCTGATGCACTTGACAGAATGAGGGCACAAGAAAAGCAGTGGTGCCAGCTGCAATCCCCAGACTATAATGTTTCTGTTTACAAGTGCACAACCTTTAGAAAAAAAAGTTAAATATACAGGGTGATTTTTTTTTTTTAGCTGCATTTCTCTTCCAATTTCCTTCCCACTTTACACATATGCAGAGCAACAAGTTTTCAGCTGGTCATTCTGTTGATCTTGCAAAATGTCTGTTTCATAGCAGCATTCATTTTCTTTTTGATTCCTGCCTACGGTCGGCAGCGTATGCATACAGCAGGCAGAAATAGCTAAATGATTATGTGATTAAAAATAAAATGCAGTGACAGACTAGACATTTATAAACTCATAAATACAGTTAGCAAACCAACCTTTTTATTCGTGCAATATAGTTTACATGTATCACCATGTATCCTGAGGAACCTCAGTATAAAGTTGTCCAAAACTATGAGTGCTGACATTCTTAGCCTTTCAATTTTTCTATGTTCTACAATGTTCGCTAATTTAAAATGGCGCTGACAAGAAGCTACCGTCTCTGCTATGATGACTTTTTCATAACCTTGGTATAGCATTCTTGAACAACAATTCGATTGGAGCCAAAACTAAACTTCACCGCAATGCAAGACTGTTGTGTGGCCAAGCACACAATATCTTTTTTGGTGAAGAAGTATTTCTAAATTATACTACAGCAGTGCAGCCACTATGAAATGTCACACTGAGACTGCTAAGATATCTAACAAGTGCACTGGCAGGCCTTCAGAGCTATCTTGTATATAGCAGTGGCAACTAAACCATATGCAAAGCAAAAAAGCTGGATTTTTTTTTTCCAGTCACAACGCTATGTTATAAGAAAATTTCGTTCTCGAATGATATTGCACACCCTAAAGATTGCGAAAATCAAACACTGACTGTATGTTGAAGCATGAACTTAGAAAAATCTTGAAAATGTTAGAATAGTGTGCTTAATAGTTTGCCTTTTTCTAGTCTTTTTATTGCTTTTTTTTCTATAGTTTGTTATACAACAACTTACATTCACGTATGTACAAGAACAAAATAAAGGAATGTGCCAAGCTTTAGATTCGAAGCTGGCTGCCCTTTGTTCTTGAAGCTTTTTCCAGCTGTAATTGTATGCTCAGCCCATTACTTTACCCCTTAAACTGACATACTAGCACAGTGTTTGCTCAAATAGTGAGTGCACATGAAATCAAAATCGATTCGTGACCAGATACTTACTACTAAAAACTCAGCTTCACTAAAAAATAACAAATGAATTACCTGCGAGGTCATGTAGCTGATCGAGAATTTTCTGTCCATCAGTATAGTTTTCAAAAGACTCCGCATCGTACGATGGGAATATCTGATGTTTGTTCACGACTGGTGCTGTACATCTGCTGAGGAGGTTCCCCAAAGTGTCGGCCAGCTCAGCGTTCAGCAGCCGCTGTACCTTTGTGTTGTTAAAATCTAGGCGAAAATCGAGAATATAAGTGTATTATCTCAAATATTCCAAAAAGAAAAAAATTTGCATACATCAGTTCATACCATAAAATATAAAAAGGAAATTTGCATTAGCTTTTCTGAAGGCTCCTTTGTTGAAGAGAAATTCATCTTGGTCCAAACCTTGGACAAATGCCTATCAGGTTCATAGATAGATATATAGGATTTAATGCCCCAAAACCACCATATGATTATGAGAGACGCCGTAGTGGAGGGCTCCTGAAATTTCGACCACCTGGGGTTCTTTAACGTGCACCCAAATCTGAGCACACAGGCCTACAGCATTTTCGCCTTCATTGAAAATGCAGCTGCCGCAACCGAGATTTGATCCCGCGACCTGCAGGTCAGCACCCGAGTACTTTAGCCACTAGATCACCGTGGCAGGGCCAATCAGGTCCGGTTGCTCCGCCATATGAGCTAACCAGAAAGCTGGTGGGTAGGAAAAAATTAATCAGCAACTCAGTGTCACATGGAGAGTGAATGTAACAAATCTCCTCGAAGTTTTGCACCAGTGGATAGATAACAATTATTCCCATTCATGAACTCCCATGCAGCGAACTTTGGCAGAACTTAATTCCATTATACTGTGTGAGTATAACACTATACAGCCTTTCTAATGAAGGAATCCTCTTTTTTTTTTTCAAATACAGACACTTGATACCAGAAAATTTGCCATCACCTTCTCCCATGAATATGAATATAGTTACACCTGCTTGTAATGAACCTCTATATAATAAATTCCTTAATCAAACAAAGTTTTCCTATTCCTCGCCGTTATTCCATAGATGCACACGTATCTGCGATCTCTATGTAACAAAGTAACAATAGAAGGCAACCTTGATATAAAGAATTTCTACCAGGAACAATCGGGAATTTCGCCATGGATTTTGTCATTTTGGCATGAGCATGCATATTCCATGGTTACCCTGCCGCCACCAAAGCGCGAAGCGGCAGCAGCACGCACGGTGCGTTCGTGGCCCCTACGATTCCTAGGCGAGAGCGAGTGCTCCCTATAAGGGACCCAAAGCAATGCTTGGTGACGCTGCGACTCCAGACAGGCAGTGCCATCTCGGACAAAAAAGGAAAATTGGGGATGTACATATGTCACAGAACGAGTGCTAAAAATGGGCGCGCCGCCAAATTCTTGCGGTAACGCGCGGAAGAGACGCCGGGAGGTCAAAAGAAAAAAAAAAAGAAAACAAACATCCAAGGCTCCCCGGGCACGCGCTCTCCCCTTGGAAGCGTGGCTTCGCCGACGAACCTCCTCACCCCACATCGGCGGCCGAGATAGGCCGCGAAAGTGCTAGAACGAAAGGGGCGTGGTCATACCGAGTTGAGTCATCGGCCGTGGAGGGCATTCCAACCGTCTCGCCCTCTTCCCAGCCTTCGCGTCGTATCGCGCCGACGAAATGACGAGAACCTTCTGGAATGTCGCGCGCAAGGTATTTAACCGAGCAGCCGAGATGAGAGATCAGGAGAAGACGGAAGTTAACGCCAGAGTGCGAAGGGATTCCGCCGTGTAGTCGGCGAAGGTTTTGTCCGTAGAGACAAAGCAGGAGATGAAGAGGATTTCCACCAGAGAAGTGACGACTCGAGCTACAGGCAAGAGTGTGTGTTTACCGCTATCGAGCGAAGACGCGTGGCGACAGCTGCGTGTGTGAAGCCGACGTGTTCCGGCGAAGAAGTTTGAAGCTTGGAGAGTGGCCTATTGAAGACGGGAGGTTTCCTGGAAGAGAAACTTCGGCGAGGTTTCCTGGAAGAGAAACTTCGAGGGCGCGGAACGACAACAACGCTGGACTTTGAGTGAGTGATTCTCGGAAGAGTATCATCTAGACTTTGGTTCCAAGAACTTTGGACTGAATAGGTTTTCTATCTCTTTAGTCTTTAAGTGTCTTGGTTGTTCAATGCATGCGACTGCATTGTAGTGTGTATTGTTGTCTGTGTCCATTGTATCGAGTCTGGCTGCTTGTACTTTGTAGTACGTTGTTTGACTGGTGACGTATTGTATGTAACTATTGTGGAGTGTGCATTCTTGTGTATTGTTTTCGATCTTCCATTTTTGAGAATATAATGTTTGTTTTGTTTATCAACTCTCGGCTCTGACTTGTTCTTTGGGCCACAACCGGCGTCCGCTGGCGCGCCAAAAAGGACCACTTCTAAATTGTCCACGCTTTCGTGGTGCGGTTCGGGGGGCCAATACTTCGGCCCTTGGAATTAGCCCGGCGATCGCCTCCCCTAAATAACGGGACCTGGGTGTGACAACATAGCACGTTTTCCTTTCTTTTCACACCACTGCCGCTCGCTTCCGTGCAGCTGCAGGGCTCTGGCGCTGGACTTGGAGTGCCGTGCACTGTTTGAAAAAAATCTCCCAGCTGGACAGGCACTTCGAAAAACGAACATAATCAAACCACAAAAGCTTGTTAATCACATTTACATTGTGGAGCAGACGACAAACCCTGACATAACGCGAATTGCATTTTCGAAGTCTGTGACATTACTGTGCACAATAGGTCGAGGAAGCTTCCTTCTCTCAGACGTTAAATATACCTAATGGCTTATACGCAGTGCGAAATAAAGCCACCTACACTATTGATGTTCTACGTTGTCGGCAATGAAAAACATGATTGTTGTTATGATTTGCATGCTGGCGGTAGCAGACACATACTGTGGCGAACGAACTTTCGCGGCGTGCGAAAAAGAAACAAAGATGACACTGACATAGCAACATAGCACTATAGAGCCTGACAAGGTTAGAGTGTGGCCTCCGTACCATTTGGGCATCACTCGCTGCATTAGCTACGAAGCAGGTACCTGTTGTTTTGGGTTAGCTCTGCCTTCAGTTAAACTTTTATTTACTTGTGCGTTTATTTTTATAATTTTCATATGAACCTGCATATATTGAAATCCTTTTTATAACAAATTTTTCCCGTGAATTTGACAATTTCGTTATATACAGATTTAACTGTAAACCATCAATAGGCTCATATTTGTGCAAGTCGCGTCTCCTTGCTCCCAGTAACCAAACCAAAGAAATTTAAACTGAACAAAAACATCATTCCCAGATAGCCAAGCTTGAGGTGTTTCACTGTATTAGTACAATTCTTTTTATTATCATGTGAACAGAAGTATGCCACTGTATAAAATAAAGTCACTACAAAGAAATAAAATATAACTCATGAATAACTATTAACTGACACAATTTTAGAAGTTTACAGCAATTCCTTCTCAAGAGTGAACGAACATAATCCTTCGCCAATGGGGCATGCACTCCAGATTGAGCCAGATGGCCAGTGATCACACCTTCAGAGAACACTGCTGTGAGGATGAGCGGGACTATTTCCTTAGTTACTAAGGCTATTAGCCGTCATGTTTCAGTCGACTAGGTGGGGGCATATCCGGACTCTTTAAGTTGTTTCTAAATATAGTGCACAGCAATGACCACTTACAAAATAGCCACAACAAACTGAATGTGCTACTTAACAAAAATGCATTTTTTATTGCATGTACCTCAGTGTAGTATACAAGTTGGCCTCATCAACCATGAATCTGGGAATTTTATAATTGCACATGCACTAACACGCAATCTTCTAATCTCATATCATTTGACTAAGTATGCAAAACGAACTAGTGAATAAAAATCTGGCTGTACATGATAACTTGCACTCGCCCTCTGATTCACCAGCAGCTTACGTATTTTTGAACAGACAATAATGCTTTGGAAGCTGTATTGTTTCCAGACACTAGACTACCTTCGGGAGGAATGCAGCAATAAATGAATTCTCAACTTACTGCCATCAGAATGAGGTACGCCCTCCTTGAGCAAGAAGTAGCGGATTCCATCGGCCGTGTACTTGTCGACTTTCTTGTAAGGACAGACAATGTTCCCTTTGCTTTTGGACATCTGGGAAGCACAAGTCATATGCGCAAGAGGAACAACTACGAATGGTCAAAGAAGGAGAGAAGTGTGAGTGTACTCACCTTCTCATCGTTCACAGTCCAGTGCGAATGACACAAGATGCTGCGAGGAGGCTCTAACCCAGCTGCCATCAAAAATGCAGGCCAATAGATGCCATGAAATCTGGCCAAAACAAGACACAGCTGTTGTGCAAGTAGGCATGGCAAAATATGATTATTTCTTTATTTGTACAGAACATACTTCTTTTATGTGACAAACAGCTTCAAACATGCACAAATCACAGGCGATTGCACATTACATGTCGGTTTGTAGCAAGGTATACCTGTAGAACCTGGGCAATGTTGGTTTATGAAAGGTAAACATTCGGTTAGAGAAGAGCTTTAAAAAATGTCTCCTAAATTCCACCTAACAAGCAAAAAGCAGCACTGGCGAATATTAAAGCAAACATTACAGCACTATTCAAAATCAATTTGGCATGAATTTAAAGCTTGCAAAATTTCTAAGTACCCAATTGAAGCGAACAAAAACAGATGTATATATTACAGCATGTAACTTCTAAAAAAGCAGCTTCACTGCACAGTGGGGCCATCTTGCCGTAAAAGCAGCTTTCAAAAAAAAATTGCACTGCTGTGAAGCCACAAATCAAGGTAACCTGCATTTCAACATAAGCTGCACCTGGACTGTTTTGTTTTATAAGTGCGGAGCACTTGAAGGGCCAGGCTGTCATACGCTGTAGTGTGATATTGTCGTTCCTTGGTGTAAAGCTCTAACATAGAATATTGAGCACACCCTAGCACCAAGGTTTCCTTCTAGTCCTTTCAGCGCCTTGACGATGATAACTTATCATCACCAGGAAAAAAGAAACAACTAGTGTGCTTGGCTAAACACAGGCAAAACCGCGCATAAGAATGGAAGTAAAAAAACAAAGCAAGTGTAAAATATAAAGGGCGAGAAAGGAAAAAAACTATAGAGGGAAACAAAGAGGAAATGAGAGAGCGAGAAATAAGTAGGACTGGAGAAACAAAGAAGGCTGCACATATCCACACTTCGGGCTAGGCGCCTTTAGTGTAAGGCTGCCCCAAATTTTTGAAGATTAAAAGCTTGTTATGCGGACCACTATCTGCCAAGTATAACTAACTTTAAAATGTTATATATAATTTACAGCTTTTTAAGCTCCACTTTTCTACTATTCAAATACTGGTACTCAAAGTTGCTTGCACCTCAAACCAAAAAAGTTACACTAGCACAGGCCTGGTTCCAATCCTTTATTATATTGTACAAGTTTGTTGGGTAATGAGAAATGTGGCATTTTTCTTTAAAATGTGTAATACAATAAAACCTTATTGATTTGAACTAGGTTATTTTGAAATTCCACTTAAATTCGAAGGATTTCGATGGTCCCGTATTTTGCGATGCAAGTTTGAGTGGTTAACCTGAAATGGAGGTCGGCACCAGTTCAGTTAATTCGAAAACTTTAGGTGCATATGAGCCCATTCCTGATACCATTTTTGTCGCGAATCCGCAGAAACGACGGCTCTTAAGAACAAGGCAATGCAGTGTAGTGTTACTAACTAGTGACGAGTGAAGCACCCCAGCCTCGCTTCTTCCAGCTCAAGAAAATATATATATACTTGTAATAAACTAAAATGTGCAGCTGCGAAAAAAAAAAAAGTGCTTCCCTGCAACCTAGCAGTGACATGCGAGCAGCATGTTGCATGCTTTTCGTAGCGTTTGCACATCGATCATGATTCAGCCATTTTGCCGAGAATATAAGGATATTAATAAATCTCAGTCTGACAGAATTTTAAAAATTCACGCGAACCTCTGACTGGCAGTTGCTCCTACAATTTGCGCAGTTGCACCGCTGGCAGGCTTCTTGCCTGCAATGCCTACTCCGAAAACTCAAATTCGAGAACTTTAAAAAAGAAAAAAAAATCATGTTCTCGAGTCAAAACAAATCGCGAATTCCATCACACTGGCCGTTATTAAATTCCATTTTTAGCCATTATTAAGTTAAATTAAATATTCTATCAGAAAGAATCAGCGAATGGTAGCTGACGCTGTGAGGAGCACATGATTTGCTACCCGAGTGTCACCATGGTATTGCAGTGAAGCACGCCTTCCTTTCCGCAGGCGCACACTTTAGCCCACCACCAGGCCACTTTTTTATTTTGATTTATTTATGTCCGTTTACACTGATGGCAGCGAGGCCTGCCATTTCCTTTTGTTTCTGACACAATTAGGACCAGGTAATGCTGGAAAAAACAACCCCTGGGGCAGCAAGCTAGGCAGTACAGCAGATGACCACCGCTGATTACTTTCAATAGTTCTAAGTTCCTTGCATCCCCCTTTCCGTATGTTTCGTTAATTTGAACACCCACTTAATTGGAAGAATAAAGCAGTTATGGCATCATACATCAACTTTCACAGTCCCAGTGACAATTAATTAACAAGTATTCACTGCATGCTATGTTCAGATTATTCCATTCATAATTATTCGACTAAATCGGTATTCACTTTGAATTCGTTTTGAACCTAAAATTTACCATTCACCATCCCTAGCGATAATCGAAATGCCATGCAGAAATATGACGCATTTTTTTTTGTACGTGCATACTACTTTTTAGAAAAAAAAATGCAAGGTGTGAACAGACCGAACAAAAGGTCATTAGTGTCCAGAGGCATCAAACACACTTTAATTGAAACAATGAAATGCTTAGCCTGCCATTACATCAGTGCCACCACAACAGTTGAGGATCTGCTAAAAAATGTGGACACTGTATCTGAGCTAGTTAATCTAACCTTGGTATCCATGTACAGAACTATAAATAACCAACTTCCTCACTTTACTACCATTCTCTCAATACACAATGTCACAAGGTTTGCCCTTAACAATAACTTTCTACTGCCAAAAGTTCGCACCAATTATGGCAAACAAACCATTCATTTTTTCGGAATTTCTTTTTGGAATAGTTTACCTTCTGACATTAAAGTATGCCGTTCCCTGAAGGTAATTAAATCGAAGTTAAAAATCATATCATGTCAACTAACTAGCCTGTTTTGCTGTTTCTTAATTGATTCCTGTTCATTGTGAGTTGCATTCTGTAATCACTTGTCATTGAAGTTAGCGCGTTACTCTTGCTTTTAAATAGTTTCTGTGAGATTAGAAGGGTATATTCTTACTTTATTTGTTTCAATTGCATTTTACTGTAGCTCTGTCTCCCTGCTATGTACATCACAATCATTATCAATTCTACATTGTACAAGAGGTCCCCTTGCAGTCTCTGACTATTGGACCTCTTTCTGTATATCATGCACATGTATTCTTCTTCATTTAGCACAATAAAACCTTCTGTTCTGTTCTGTTCCTACAATTTGCGCACTTGCACCGCTGGCAGGCTTCTTGCCTGCAATGCCTACTCCGAAAACTCAAGTTCGAGAACTTCAAAAAGAAAAAAAAAATCATGTTCTCGAGCCAAAACAAATTGCGAATTCCATCACAGT
Organism: Rhipicephalus microplus; assembly: GCF_013339725.1. Lineage (NCBI taxonomy): Eukaryota > Metazoa > Arthropoda > Arachnida > Ixodida > Ixodidae > Rhipicephalus > Rhipicephalus microplus. The sequence continues at coordinate 19,682,174 of NC_051173.1, read as the reverse complement.
GGCCGTTATTAAATTCCATTTTTAGCCATTATTAAATTAAATTAAATATTCTATCAGAAAGAATCAGCGAATGGTAGCTGACGCTGCGAGGAGCACATGACCTGCTACCCGAGTGTGACCACGGTATTGCAGTGAAGCACGCCTTCCTTTCCGCAGGCGCACATTTTAGCCGACCACCAGGCCACTTTTTTATTTTGATTTATTTATGTCCGTTTACACTGATGGCAGCGAGGCCTGCCATTTCATTTTGTTTCTGGTGCAATCAAGACCAGGTAATGCTGGAAAAAACAACCCCTGGGGCAGCAAGCTAGGCAGTACAGTAGATGATCACCGCTGATTACTTTCAATAGTTCTAAGTTCCTTGCATCCCCCTTTCCGTATGTTTTGTTAATTTGAATACCCGCTTATTTGGAAGAATAAAGCGGTTATGGCATCATACGTCAACTTTCACAGTCTCAGTGACATTTAATTAACAAGTATTCACTGCATGTTATGTTCAGATTATTCAATCCCAAATTATTCGACTAAATCGGTATTCACTTCGAATTTGTTCTGAACCAAAAATTTACCATTCACCACCCCTAGCAATAATCGAAATGCCATGCACAAATATGACTGGCATTTTTTTTTTTCGTACATGCATACTACTTTTCAGAAAAAAAAAAATGCAAGGTGTGAACAGACCGAACAAAAGGTCATTAGTGTCCAGAGGCATCGAACACACTTTAATTGAAACAATGAAATGCTTAGCCTGCCATTACATCAGTGCCACCACAACAGTTGAGGATCTGCTAAAAAATGTGAACAATGCATTCAGAGACTTGACAAAAATGAAACAAAACTTCAGGGTGCCTGAACTGAACTTGTAGAGCAATATTGCCTCAAATGAAATGATATTCGAATAGAGCTTACTATGAGTGAGATAATGATTTCCCTTAGAAGTGCACTTGGAAAGAATGTTCAAATGTTCAAAGGTATCGTCAAGTACAAGGTAGAGTCATGTGTTTTTATCACAGCTACAAAATCGCGAGAAAAGCAGTCATTTGTACTTGAGAATATCTTTTCCTATGACTTGACAGTCGGGAGGCCACACGTGGTTTTTGTCTGGATAACCACTAACTGTGAGGTAGTTGACTAGTGCGTCCAGCCACACGTAAATCTGCAAGTAAAGGAGAGTCCCCAGATACTCACTCAGAACAATTGCTATGTATGGAGTAGAAAATACAGGCCAGCTCCTATACAAGCACTATAACGTCACACATCAGCCAAAACTGGCAGTAAAGAAATGCACAACCTCATTTTAACTTGAACTACAGAATGATTGAAAGGCAATTAATTATATTAACCCTCTGACGATTTTCGGCATACATGTACGACGACAGTTTTCCGTCCCACAAGGCCTTTGTTGTAAGGGTAAGTTTTCAACCCTCCATCTGAAATTTTGTGGAATCATGGCAATGCATGTTCACTGGGAGGTGCTGCCACCTTCTAAAACTCACAAGAAGCATTTGAAATTTGATTAAGCTACCTTCTTGCAAAGATAAACTAAACTGATTTCTAGTATCAACGCATCAACAGGCTGCAACAATGCTGACAGGCCACGCTTATTTACAGTTTTGATTTCACTGCCTTATCGCAACAGAGGCACATTTCTCGTTTTTTATCTTTGACAGCACTTTCTAGCAGTGGCGGTGGAAGTTGATTTCTATCTTATTGGCAATGCCATTAGCTTGTTTATAACTGACACTCACGAAGTATTCTCGCTTTCCTCGTTTACTGTTTACCATGTCCGAGGCAGCCATACACAGAGATAGAAATGTGCGTGTGCCATCACAGCTCCTCGCTTTCAGGAAAAAGAGACACGCATTTTTATGCAGACTACGATAAGGCACTATGCACGTACACATGCTTCAAGGAATACTACGCTCTAAAATAACACTGGACATTTTGCAGTTCTGAGTGATGATGATGATGTTTTTCGTTTTTTTTTTTCCCCCCGAGCTTACATTCCATACATTCAAAACTCAGAGTAAAATATTGTGACCATCTGGGAACATTATTTTAAAAAACATTCGACCATCATAATTAAGCAAGAAGTGCCCTGCATCCCTTGAAGACTATAACAAAAGAGAAAGACAATTCTCTTCAATGTCACTGATTGATTCATTTGCAGGGTTAGACTGTAAAAACAACAAAAAGACAGTGAAAGTGGAGGAGAGATCAGTAGATTTATTTTCTTACCATGCACAGCTTTTCAGTAAGCGGCCCACTTTTACAACACAAGATGATGGTGACCAACAAAAAAATCTAGTTTATGCGATACCTTACTAATCTGTTTCGTACATTCCTAGAACTCTCTAAGCAATTTTTGTGGCATGGCATTGCCAAATGTGTTCAATGCAACGTTACCTGTAAACACATTCATGTTTGTAGTGTATGCCAGTGTAATAAATTGTATGTACCTGTATTTTACTGCATATGTAGTGACAATGAAAAACATTCAGTGCTGTAAACAAATTTTCAAAAGAGGAAACAAGCTGTCACATGATTTTTCTGACTAGCATTGCTGCCTCGCAGACTTTTGTAGAGACCGCTTATGCCATGGATAGAAACAACAGCTATTACGGGTGCTCATTTGGCAGAACTTGGGAATATGGAAAGTTACTGTTACTGCCCAAGTTTAGGCATTTATAAGGTTCGGGCATTAGTGAACTCAGGCATTTATAATTCCTGAAGTGCAATCTGGCTTCTATACTGCATAGAGATATTATGAATACATTTCGGGACATTGCAGAACCACTACTCATATGAGAGGCAAATTGTTCACTGCAAATTACATGCTTACTTGCACAGAAATACAAAGGCCATATAAGTCGAAAAAAATGACTTCAAAAATTGCCAGATCTCATGGTGGCAATGGACAAATAGTCTACTGCTATCATGAAAAAATAGCCCTCAAGGCACCACACCTCCAAATAGCCTTAAGACTGCCACTTTAATGCAGAATGACCATATGTATGATGTGGTAAAAAATACTGCTTTGCAAAAAGAAAGCAGAACGTATACGGAAGCATACCTATGAGAAAAGCACTGACTTATTTCCAACAGGTTTGATCACCCTGATAATCGATTCTCCGGATGCCAGCAGCATTTCAAATCAACATCAGTCCAAGTACTAAAATGGTCAATTACTTGCAATGCACAGCAGAAAAGAAGAGAAATCTACTACGCTGATCGGAATGTTGGTGAATCGTTAGGGGGTTTTCTCTCTCTTGCACCATGCTACCTTTTGAATAAGCAACCACTCACAGTTTGTGAACTGTCCTCAGGCACATGGATGCCCCAATGAACTCGTGTGCTCTTTCTGGATACGGAAAGGTCTTGAAGGCCACCATCAATCCAATGCATGAGAAGCTTCTGAAACTTTGCAGGTTTCACTATACCTTCTGAACAACAAACAGAAAAAAAAAATACGAAAGGTTGGCGACATCACAGCACTTCTTGAAGGGAGAGAGATAGGAGGAGGAAGAAATCTTATTCAAGGAACAGGTTTCATGGGAAAAAAAAACATATGCTTTAAATCACCTGAAGACTTCAACCAGTGAAGCAGGTCTTCTTGGAAATGGGACAATCGGAACAAATAGTTTTTCTCTTCCATCCATTCCACTGGATGCCCAGATTCAACGCTGACCTAAGGCGATTAATTCAATATTAAAAGACACAGTGGGGGCCCATGTGGCATGCGCTGCGATACAATTATGGAGATCACTGCATAAATGGAGCAGAAATGATGACATTAACATACAGAGTTATTTGTATGACACAAGTTCCCTTGTAGAAATGTCTGCTCAACACAACCCTATTTACAGATTTTTCATTACGTTGCTTTGTTGTATTTTTGAAATTGCTATTGAGATTAGCAGAGTGTTCTGCTTAATCAAATCTTATATATTTTTTTATTTATTTCATTTTTTGAACAATACAACTGCATTGCCCGCGGTCAGGACAAAAAGAGGTGGTTTGCCTCCCGACAAGGTCCTGCTCACGCTGGGCGTAACAACGGCAGTGCTAAATTGACATTCAGAGTATACAATCGAAAAAAATATTTGCATGAAATATTGTAACAGCGAGCTGTGATAAGATGGTTTTTTTAACAGGAGGTGAACGATGGTCGTTTGCGGCAGCACACTGCGGTCGTGCCAAGACTCTTCGTCTTCCTCTGCTTCTCTTCTCTACCTTTTTCTAGTATGTTACATTCCCCCGCAAGCAGACGAAGCCCGTAGGGCGAGTTATAATGCACAAGGAGGGTAGAAAGGTTTCAGGCGAGCAACGTGAGTGAGCTGCGTTCTGCTCGATCGTCGACCATTGGTCAAAAGACGAGCTATTACGTAAGTGAGCTGGCTTAGACGCTCCAAAACTACAAATGGGCCTGAATATCATGACAGAAGCTTTTGACACAATCCACGCTTGCGTTGCGGTGTCCAAAGTAACACCAAGTCACCTTTTTCAAATAAAACCGGTTCGTGACGGTCGTCGTATCGTTCCTTCGAACGACGTTGAGAGGCCAGAGTACGAAGACGAGCGATTCGACGGGCTTCTCCCGCGAGGCACAGGGTGTTTGATACAGAGTCGTCATTGTGTGGAATGAAGGATAAGAAAGTGTCTAGAGGGCTTAGTGGCAACCTGGCGTACAACAGATAAAATGGGCTGAAGTTCATTGTTTCATGTTTTGCCGTGTTGTACGCGTACGTGATAAAAGGCAGCACTTCATCCCAGTTCTTGTGATTGGAAGAAACGTACATGGCAAGCATGTTGATCAGCGTTCTGCTAGTCCGTTCAACGAGGCCATTCATCTGCGGGTGATACGGTGTGGAATGACGGAACTGTGTTGTGCACATGTGTAGTAATTCTTCAACGGCATCGGCAGTGAACTGGCGGCCACGGTCGCTGATAATAACACGCGGTGGGCCATGGCGAAGGACCACGGAGTGAAGCAAGAAGTCCGCCACGGAAGCAGCGGTAGAAGAGGGAATAGCTGCGGTTTCGGCATACCGCGTAAGATGATCTACGCAGACGATTATCCAACGCTTCTTATTGTTAGATAACGGAAATGGACCCATAATGTCAATTCCTACTTGTTCAAAAGGTGTGCTGGGTGGTGTTAACGGCTGAAGGGGACCTGGTGTAGTGGTGGCCGGGCGCTTGTGACGTTGGCACGTCTCGCAGCTAGCGACGTAACGCTTCGTCGTTTCGTACATCTTGGGCCAGTAAAAGCGTTCCTGCGTGCGGTTTAGCGTTCGTATGAAGCCGAAATGACCGGACGTCGCATCGTCATGCATGGCACGTAGAACATCGGAGCGAAGGCTCCCGGGGACAACTAGAAGAAAACGTGCTCCAGGTCTCGAGTAGTTAGTTTTATAGAGCAACTTGTTTCGGATAGTAAAGCGACCGCTGTGTTGGGAGGCACGTGTGGCGGCAAAAAGAGGATCCAAGTTGAGATCGCTGCGTTGTTCTCTCTGGAAATCAGCCGCGTTGGGGAACGTGCTTGTAACAGCAGCAAGGCAGTCGTCAAAATTCTCAGCATCGCAGTCAGTAGTCGCAAGAGGAATCCGGGAGAGGCAGTCTGCGTCAGCGTGACGACGGCCACTCTTGTACGACACCGTAAAGTCGTATTCCTGAAGTCGCAGCGGCCAACGTGCGAGGCGGCCAGAGGGGTCACGCAAACCGACCAGCCAGCATAACGAATGGTGATCGGTAATTATTTTAAATGGCCTCCCGTAAAGATAACAACGAAACTTCTGTACGGCGAAAACAGCTGCCAGACATTCCTGTTCCGTAACTGTGTAATTGCGTTCTGATTTGCTCAGGCAACGGCTGGCATATGCCACGACATGCTCTGTGCCATTGTGACGTTGTACAAGCACCGCACCTACACCGATAGCACTAGCGTCCGTGTGGACCTCAGTCGGGCAAGATGGATCGAAGTGACGCAACAGTGGTGCTGACGTTAGTGCAAACTTAAGTTGTGAGAATGCGGCGTCACACTCTGGTGTCCAGTTGAAGGTTGCATCCTGTCGCAAGACGTTTGTCAGCGGATACACGATCTCCGCAAATCGTGGAACAAAACGACGAAAATATGAGCATAGGCCGACAAATGAGCGAAGTTCTCGTGCGGACTGCGGTGATTTAAAAGAGCTCACTGCTTCTATCTTGCGAGGATCGGGTCTGACGCCATCCTTGTCGACCAAGTGCCCCAGCACGAGAGTTTGACGTTCGCCAAAGCGACATTTTTTAGAATTCAGAACCAGCCCAGCTTTTTCAATGCAGTCGAGAACAAGACTGAGATGGTTGTTATGTTCCTCAAACGTACGACCAAAGATCACAACATCGTCAAGGTAGCACATGCATATGTCCCATTTTAGACGACGTAATACTGTGTCCATAAATCTTTCAAAGGTGGCTGGAACATTACAAAGGCCAAAAGGCATGACATTAAATTCAAATAAGCCGTCCGGAGTTACGAAAGCAGTCTTTTCTTTGTCGCCGGGATCCATAGGTATTTGCCAATAACCTGAGCGCAAATCAAGCGTTGAAAAATAGGAAGCAGCATGCAAGCAATCTATGACGTCATCAATCCGCGGTAAGGGATATACATCTTTCTTCGTCACAGTGTTTAGACGCCTGTAATCTACGCAGAATCTCCAGGAACCATTCTTTTTTCTGACAAGAATGACCGGGGCTGCCCACGGGCTGGACGACTCTTGCACGACCCCTTTGTTCAGCATGTCCTTTACTTGTTCGGCGATAACTTTGCGCTCAGAGAATGACACTCGGTAGGGCTTTTGGCGGATGGAGTGTGCAGAGCCAGTGTCTATTCTGTGACGAGCGCGAGACGAGGGTAACTGAAGGGGTGCATCTCTATGTTTGAAGTCGAAAGCAGCAACATGCCGGGAAAGGACCTGCACCAGCGCTTGCCGTTCCGTTGTACTGAGAGTCTTGCTGATTATAGCGAGCATTAGATCTTCATTATGGCGAATATCACAAGCAGAGGAAAAGGTGGGGAGGTCCGTAGCTATTGCTGCTATCGAGTTGCATGAGGCTTCATCAAAGAGAGCTATCTTCATTCCGCGAGGAAGCACAACCAACGTGGCAGAACAGTTCAGCGCCCACAATGTTGCTACTCCTTTTGTCATGCACACAACAGAACAAGGCACAAGTATGTCCTTCTTAAAACAGTTCTTGCGTAGAGGCCCCACTACGAGGTCAACACAAGCATCATCAACCGCTGTAGAAGAGACTCGAACGGGTGTCAGGCACCAAGATGGTGCTATCACTTCATCAATCACACTAAGTGTGTTCCTGTCTTCGCCACGGTAGTCTTCTTCGGAAAGCGACGGTATAAACAAATTGTTTAGTGATATTTCCCCACTACCACAGTCAACGGAAGCACCGGATTGCTCCAGGAAATCGATACCAAGAATGACATCGTGCGAACAACGAGATAGAACCAGAAATTCCGATACAAATACTTTTCCAGCCAATGAAACACTGACAACACATATACCAAGAGGATTAAGCCACTCGCTTAAAGGTGATTGTATCGTCCCATGAAAACATAACTTTGCGACCTAAGTGGTTTCTGAAGGCGAGGCTCATCACAGACACAGTCGCCCCTGTGTCAACTAACGCCATCGTCGGTATTCCATCAATCAACACATTCACTTTGTTTTTGATCATAACAATAGGCAGAGGTATATCTTGAAAAGACCGTCCGGCGACCTCACCTCCATTGGCCGCGGATGCTAGTTTCCCGGCGGCGGAGAAGAACGACGCACAGGAGACGGCGAGCGACGAGAACGGTTGGATGGTGGTGTCAAACTCCGCTCGGATGCTGGCGCATCACTGCGTCTGGTCTCGCGCGAAAAACGGTCCCTTGGAAACAAGTCGGTTGTCCGCAGGTAATATGAAGCACCGGGTCTTGGTGGCGAAGACATGGCTGGTGTCCTTCGTGATTGGCGGCGTTGTTGGCGGCAATACCGAGCGATATGCCCAGTGAAACCACAGTTGTAGCACACGGGAGGATCACGGTTTATACTATATTCAATGGAACGAATCCTGGGCCGCTGCTGTCGGCGAGGAAGTTCATTATCACGCGAAGAACGGGTTTCTGCCACTCTCTGGAATTCATTGTATTCGTCGTAAGTTACATCTTGGTAGTAGGGTTGGTACTGTCCTTGCCGCAGCGGGACGTAGTCTGGCTGAGAGCCCTGAGTATAAAAATGTGGCTGTGCTCGTCGTGATCGTGCGTCATAGGCAGGGCCTCTATCGTATAGACGTGGCTGATACTGAGGTGTGGCATCAGAATCCTCAAAGCCCTCCGCCACTCGGTGCGAGGAGAATGAAGCAACGTTTCGCTCGAACTCTGGTGGCTGATAGGGGGGATGAGTGCTTGGGCGGTTTGCCACTTGCGCGTACAGGCCGAGTTCTTCACGTACTATCTGCCGGATTGTTGTTGCAAGATCAAGCGCCTGGTTGCTGTCTATGCTCGCGATGGTCGTCACATTGGGTAGCCTGCCGAACTTCGGCGTGATGCGTCTCGTCTTTAGTTGTTCAAAAGTGCGGCAATGACGAATGACATCGGTGACAGATGTCAAGGTGTCTTTCGCGATGAGGAAACTGTAAACATCCTCGGCGATTTCTTTTAGAATGAGCCCGACTTTGTCTTCCTCAGACATTCCGGAGTCAATGGTCCTACATAGCTTTATGACTTCCTCAATGTAGGTCGTGCAAGTTTCACCTTGCACTTGAGCACGTTGCATTAGCGTCTGTTTTGCTCTTTTCTTTATCGTTGTCTGGTCGCCGAAGCGCTCTTTGATTTCAGAAACAAATCTGTGCCACGTCGTTAGCGTTTCCTCCAGATTCTCGTACCACATTAATGCAGTATCCGTCATAAAGAACACGACGTACAAAAGCTGAGAAGCGGCATCCCATTTGTTAGCGGCGCTCACCCGTTTGTAATGGATGAGCCAAGCCTCGACGTCTTCATCTGGTCTGCCGGCAAAGGGACGAGCATCTCTCAGTTGTGGAGCCGAACTGGTCGGCGCAGAAGTTGAGAGGGGTCGGTGTTCATTTGCGTTGTGGGACATGTCCAGACCAGATGGATTCGGTGGAAGTCCAGCAATGCGACGGCTCCGTCGAAGAACTTGCGGTTCACCTTCCGTCTTCGGGTGTCGATTACCCAGAACGTCCACCACAACTGTAACAGCGAGCTGTGATAAGATGGTTTTATTTACAGGAGGTGAACGATCGTCGTTTGCGGCAGCACACTGCGGTCGTGCCAAGACTCTTCGTCTTCCTCTGCTTCTCTTCTCTACCTTTTTCTAGTATGTTACAATATACATATTCACAAAAGAAGCCATCAGCTTGACAACAAAGCTCTGCACTAGAAGATGCCTAGAACAACAAGTAATACTATTTGACACAGTTGACCCATCTGTGCAAAAAAAGCAAAGAATAATAAGAAAATCAAGCGAATTCGCTTACAGATATATACATACAGGTATGCATTTACACACCCATATACACATTTACATACATCAACACACACACACACACACACATATATATATATATATATATATATATATATATATATATATATATATAACCGACTCTAATGCCAAGGAATGTACAGGGGAAATTATTAAAACCAATGGAATGTAAATAAGAAGAAAGAAAAGTGGATGAAAAAATTACCAACTGTGAGCTCACAGTTGGTAATTTTTTCATCCACTTTTCTTTCTTCTTATTTACATTCCATTGGTTTTAATAACTTCCCCTGTACATTCCTTGGCATTACTGTCTGTTATATCTCATTAATATTGTGTTAAAACACGGAAAAACGAGCCCTTAGGTATACACTTCTTTCCCTTATTTTTTATATATATATATATATATATATATATATATATATATATATATATATATATATATATATATACATACACATACATATTATATTGTCGCGAGCAAAAACAAGATCTGCAGCCAGGAGTTCACCCGAACCGAGCAACCAAAACGTTCTCTTCTTCTTCGTAGCCCAAAACGGGTATGAGCCACAGCGGCATGTTCATCAATGGTGGCATTACCCCCTCTCCCAAGAAGCATCGTCTCGATGCTGTACATGAAGGCAAAAAAAGAAAATGAGATGAAAATTACCATGCAAGCAAAATGAATGGCGTAAGGCGGAATAACATAGTTGGTTGTGGAGTCAAGAGTTAAATGAGAAATAAGAAAAATAGGAAAGAATGTAAGGGAGAAACGAATAAAGTCAGTCACTCTCTGGCGATTCACAGCGCGAAAAGTATGGTTTCAGCCGTGAAACGTGAACGACTTCAGTTCGCGGGGTGAAACGGGAACGTCTCGAAGTGCCTTCTGGGAGAACCTCATATGTGACGTCGCTGAGACGTCGTACGACCTTGTAAGGGCCGAAGTAGCGGCGAAGAAGCTTTTCTGAACGGCCACGTTGTCGGATAGGGGTCCACACCCAGACTTCATCACCGGGCTTGAAAATAACTTCACGGTGACGAAGATTGTAGCGGCGTGCGTCTGCGCTTTGGTGATGTTGAATACGGTGACGAGCAATTTGACGGGCCTCTTCTGCACACTGCGCGAATTTGGCGGCATCGGTGCGGTATCTTCTTAAGTTGTCGGGCAGGAGCATGGCGTCGAGCATCGTCGTGACCTCGCGACCGTGGACTAAGCGAAAAGGTGTGAAACCGGTACTTTCTTGAACAGCAGTATTATACGCAAAAGTTACGTAGGAAAGTATGGCGTCCCAGTTCTTGTGATTGATGTCCACATACATTGACAGCATGTCTGCCATTGTCTTATTGAGTCGTTCAGTCAGCCCGTTTGCTTGCGGGTGGTAAGCCGTTGTTTTGCGATGTTCCGTGCCACTTAATCGCAAGACTTCCTGCAGCATCTCTGCGGTGAAAGCTGTCCCACGATCAGTTATGACGACAGCTGGAGCACCGTGACGTAAGACGATGCTGTTCACAAAAAATTGGGCGACATCTGCTGCGGTTGCTTTTGGAAGCGCCTTCGTTTCACAGTAGCGTGTTAAGTAGTCGGTAGCGACCACGATCCACCGGTTTCCAGACGAAGACGTGGGGAATGACCCCAGCAAGTCCATGCCAATCTGATGAAAGGGCGCCTTTGGTGGGCCTATTGGTTGCAGTAGTCCCGCTGGTCGTAAAGGTGGAACAGTACGTCGCTGACAGTCGCGACATGTGCGAACGTAATGCTTCACAGTCTTTGCGAGACGTAGCCAGTAGTAGGAGCGTTGAATCCGTTGCAGTGTGCGGGTATAGCCGTGGTGTCCGGACGACGGCTCATCATGACACGCACGTAAAATGTCACCACGAAGCGTAGTTGGCGCAACAAGCAGATACATAGCTTGTGTAGGATGAAAGTTCTTTTTGTAAAGCACTCCATCGCGGAAACAAAAGGAGGATAGCGAGCGTGCAAAGCTTCGAGGAGGGTGGGAATTGCGTCCTTCCAGGTAGTCAATGAGCGGAATGAGCTCCGAGTCGTGACGCTGTTGCTCAGCTAAGCGGGTTGCTGATACGACAGAAAGAAAAGTGTCGTCGTCTTCAAGGTCAGTGTTGGCATTTTTGACCGGTGCACGTGAGAGACAGTCGGCGTCGGTGTGTTTCCGCCCAGATTTATGGACGATGGTGACATCGAAATCTTGTAGCCGAAGGCTCCATCGTGCTAGACGACCTGAGGGATCTTTGAGATTTGCGAGCCAACAAAGGGAATGGTGGTCGCTAACTACCCTGAATGGGCGGCCATACAAGTATGGGCGGAACTTTGTTATGGCCCAGACAACAGCGAGGCATTCCTTCTCGGTTGCAGAATAGTTTTTTTCCGCTGGGGATAACGTTCTGCTCGCATAAGCGATCACGCGCTCTACGCCATTATTCCACTGAACTAATATCGCTCCTAGTCCAACGTTGCTGGCGTCAGTGTGTAATTCCGTGTCAGCGCTTTCGTCAAAATGACCCAGTACAGGCGGAGCCTGGAGGAGGTTTCGGAGCGTGTCGAACGCATGACACTGATCGGGACCCCATACAAACGAGACACCGTCTTTTGTAAGCTTGTTGAGGGGTTCAGCAATCTTCGAAAAGTTTTTGACAAAGCGCCTGTAATACGCACAGAGCCCCAGAAATCGGCGTAGGTCGCGCTTATTTGTGGGCACGGGAAAGGCGGCAACAGCACGGGTTTTCTCCGGGTCTGGGCGGATGCCGACATGGCTCACAACGTGACCAAGGAACTTCAGTTCTTCATATCCAAAATGACATTTCTCGGGTTTGAGAGAAAGCCCCGCTGTTCTGATTGCCTGAAGTACTGCCTGAAGGCGTTGGACGTGTTGTTCAAACGTGTCTGCAAAGACCACGACGTCATCAAGGTAAACAAGACATGATTGCCATTTGAGCCCTGTGAGAACCGTATCCATCATTCTTTGGAAAGTAGCTGGCGCTGAGCATAGACCGAAAGGCAACACTTTAAACTCGTACAGGCCGTCAAGAGTAATAAACGCCGTTTTTTCGCGGTCGCGCTCATCCACTGCGATTTGCCAGTAGCCGCTACGTAAATCCATGGAAGAAAAATATTTAGCGTTGCGTATACGGTCCAACGAGTCATCTATCCGGGGTAGAGGATAAACGTCCTTTTTGGTAACCTTGTTCAGTTTACGGTAATCAACGCAAAAACGGAACGTACCGTCCTTCTTCTTTACTAGCACAACTGGCGAAGCCCAGGGACTGGTTGATGGCTGGATGACGTCGTCCTGAAGCATCTGCTGGACTTGGTCACGTATAGCGTCTTGCTCTTTTTGCGACACCCTATAGGCGTGTTGTCGGATGGGTCTCTCGGTGGGTTCCGTGATGATACGGTGCTCAGCAAGTGGTGTCTGTTTAACCCTTGACGTAGTGGCAAAGCAGTCTTGAAATGAGCCGAGTAAACGCAAAAGGCTTTCTCGTTGAGACGAAGGTAGTCTCTCGTTTACGTCGAGAGTGCTCGTGAACGCCTCGTCAGGGTGGCCATTCGATGAAAATAAAGCTAACGTGGGCGAACCATCGGCATCGGCAAGTTCTTCACGATATGCAATGGCAGTGTGTCTCGTTAGGTGGCGATATTCGTCGCTGAAGTTCGTGACCAGCAGGTGAACATGCCTATTGCTAGGCTGAATGATTCCTCGGGCAACACAGATTTGTCGTGAAATAAGGAGAGACAAATTGGCCTCTGCAATTACCGCGTCAGACATGTCCTGTCCCAATTCTACTTCGACAAAGAGGCTGCTTCGAGGTGGGAGAGTCAGAGAATCGTCGGTAACACGAAGTGCTCTTTTCCGGAATTGTGTACTCTCAGTTGCAGCGCAAAAAGGATCCTCGAACGACACAAGTAATTCACGGAGGTCGATGACGGCGCCGTATTCACGAAGGAAGTCCATTTCTAGAATGACTGGCCGAGAGCACACGCGCAATACGAGGAAAGAGCCTGCAAATGTCGACGTACGTATACGAATGCGTGCCGTGCACATACCGGTAGGCATCACCAGATGGCCCCCTGCCGTGCGCAACTGCGGTCCTTGCCATGGTGTGGTAACCTTCCTCAGTTCAGATGCCAGTGCGGCGCTCATTACGGAATAGTCGGCCCCGGTGTCGACGAGGGCGTTGACAGCATGATTGTCGACGAAGACGGCGATTTCGGCAGAAACGATCTTTCTGCTGTCAGAGAACACTGCAGAACCGGAATGGTCCTTGTCTGGTCGTTCGAATGAGGGTCTTTTACAGTTTGCCGGGCCGCGACTTCACCCCCAGAAGTCGCCGTTCCTAGTTTCCCCTGCGGGGACTTGGTGACCGGCTCCTGAAAGGAGCGGAAGACGATGTGGGCAAACTGGGTGACGTAGACCGGCGAGACGACGGTGATCTCGACTGGTGGTGCTGAACAGTCGAAGGTGTTCGCTGGCCCGTGAGATAGGCTTCGATTTCGCGGGGGCGCTCACCGTAGCGCGGGCATCGAGCTTCAGGATGGAAGCCGCGGAGACCTAGTTGCCGGTATTGACAGTTCCTGTATACGTGACCCGCTTCGCCGCAGTGATAGCAGAGCGGACTGTTATCCGAGTTGCGCCACGTGCTTGCCTTGCTACCACTTTGTCTTGAGGTAGACTGCAGATAGGTGGGTGTGCTCGGGAACCTTGAGCCATGAGGCAGGCTCGAAGCAGTGGTGTGGAATGACTGCATAGCCTGGTACCTGGGCCACATAGCAGGATCTGTAGCCGGTGGCGCAGGGGATCGCAATGCCGCTGCGTATGTCGAGACTGGCGCCTCGGGAATCGGTGGTGTGATTGGGGTCAGGGGTGTGACGGCCTGCCGGACTTCTTGTCTGATTACATCCGCGAGGGCAGACACAGGTTGATGGGATCCCACCGCCTGAAGCTGTCGCAGTTCGTCCCGAACAATACTTCGAATGAAGTCTGCGAGGGCCTGTCTCTCGCTGTCAGAGCCGGTAGAGCATGCGGTGGCCGGGATCTGGCGTTCGTAATGTGATGACCGCTGCTGCAGCGTACGTTCCATTGTGTTCGCCTGACTGATGAACTGGGCGACTGTCGTTGGTGGATTGCGCACGAGCCCAGCGAAAAGCTGTTCTTTTACTCCACGCATCAAATGCCTCACCTTCTTTTCCTCGGGCATGGCGGGGTCCGCGCGCTTGAAGAGCCGAACCATGTCCTCGACAAACATGGATACTCGTTCGTTCGGCCGCTGGTTTCTGCAGGATATGGCTTGTTCGGCCCTCTCCTTCCTCTTGGTGTTCCGAAAGGCGTCACGGAGCTGACGGCTAAACTCTTGCCAGGTTGCAAAGGAGCCCTCGTGGTTCTCGTACCATGTCTTCGCAGAATCCTCCAAGTAAAAGTAAACTCTGCGCAGCTTGCGAACATCGTCCCATTCGTTGATACAGGCAACCCGATCAAAGTGGTCGAGCCAGTCATCAACATCCTCGAAGATATCTCCATGGAACGGCTTTGGTGTCTGTGGCGCATGAAAAACATGGGCGAGAAGAGAACCATGGGCATCGCTGGTTTGGACCGCCTGGCTTGTCATCGAAGTTGCCATCTTTCTGGGTGTCGATGTCAAGGGACCAAATTCAGGGGGTAACCCACGCAGGCGGTGGCTGCTTCTTGCTCTGGGAGATGTAGCTGTCTCCACGATGGCCGACACAGCCGAAGTACACGTACCCAGCACCTCCACCAGTAATGTCGCGAGCAAAAACAAGATCTGCAGCCAGGAGTTCACCCGAACCAGAGCAACCAAAACGTTCTCTTCTTCTTCGTAGCCCAAAACGGGTATGAGCCACAGCGGCTCGTTCATCAATGGTGGCAATATACACACACACATACATATACATACATACATGCACACACATATCTACCCATCGTGTGGGAGACTACAGCCCAATCAAACATGCACAAAATATCAATTTATCCTAAATGTCAAAGAAGGACCGAGTTTTTCATTTAAAACTATTAGAGTTGGTGCACGATCGTGCCAATTCTAGTCATTTCAGAGTGCTCATTACATAATTTCATGACTTGGTAATCAATTGCCTGCATACCATAATCAGTACGCGTTCTTTCAAGAACTATGCATGTTTTACGAAGGTCATGACTGGTGTTCCTGTTTAAGTAGTGACGGCCAAATGAGCCCCAGTCTCCCGATACTTCATATTATATGTACACAGACACTTTTAACTTGTAAATAAAGTGAAATTGCGGAACGTGATACTTTGACATGAGCTCTGATGAGTCTATATTCTATCCCTAATGAAGTAGTCTTACTGCCTTTCTCTGTAATGTGAAAAGTTTCTCATTATCGGTCTTAATTCCTGTTCCCCATACTAACAAACAATAACTAAAATGTGAATGAATTATTGAAAAATACAATTCCCGCTTTAGCTTGGTTGTTGAGAAGTTGCGTAAGCAGTTCAACATGCCAATCGACTTCGCTACCTTCATTCTTACATTGTTCATGTGTTGGGACCAGCTTAAATTTGATTGAAAATTAACGCCTAAAAATGAATGGTCATCTACGCGGTCTAGCAAAGAATCGCCATAGTACAGTTTCATGTTGTAATTTATATATTTATAGTTTTTGGGACACTTCCTGCATATTCATTACATGCTAACTTCTATAACTAACTATAACTTCTAAATGCTAACTTCCGTTTGCATTTGCATGAATTGTTAAAGTTTGATATTTGTGTTTCATATTTCTTATCTATGGTTTAAATTTGTGTTATTTTCCATTTTATCTGTTAGCTTGGCCCCTACCCCTCTTCAATGTATACAATTGTACCTGGAGGGCATAAAAATACAATGAGCACAGGCACTAAAAAGGCTGTGCAGGTCGCATTTTGATCTGTACACAGCAAACGCAGTCAGCAACACGTGTGAAAACACTGACATACTACAGACAGGAAGCGATCCAGCTGCCCAATGCTTTAAAATTGCAAACTCTCATACCATCCCCAAAACTTTGAAAATCTGATCCTGTACTGCACAGCAAGACATCATCAAGACCCCACAGGGTTATCTTGAATATTAAGCCACGGTAATTTTCTAAACCTGCTCCTCACCTTCTGTAAAGTGCCATCGGCAAGTTTTACTTCTGTCACCTCCGCTTCCGAAAGAAAGAGTTCATCTTGCGTTGAATACCATCCTTTGTATATTCCTGTGTATATCCACCCCTTATCCTGCAGCGTTTTCTGAGGAACATAAAAAAAAAGCCTTTCAAGTAGTATTCCTCAGCAACATTGCACTCCTGCACCTCCTAGTGCTGGTTTACTTTTGCATACCCAAAAGTGTCTGACACATTTCTTATGTCGATCCTCCGTTGTACGAACATAGTCTGTGTAAGTGATGCCTGTATTGTCGAACAGATCCTGTAAAGCATCATGACAAGTGAGCAAGCTTAAAAAGATAGCGACCAAAGAAAATTGTTGTGCCACAACACGCATGTATACCTTGAACTGCTTCGAGACTCCATTGCAGAACGTCAGTACATCTTGCTTTGCCCTTGATGCCGCCTGCTGAATCTGTGGAGTGATGACGAGCAGGAAAGCCATTATAAAAATTTATGCACCATCTAAATCACTCTACTAAGATTGAATGTGCACAATACTGCGCTTTTAATGTCGTTTTGAAACACATCATGCAGTCACGGGAAAATTCAACTAGAAGGTTAAATTTCCTACAATAATGAAAAAACGTACACAAAGAATCAGAAAAATGTCATGCAATATTTTCGTTTATTCACACAAACTGTACCCACTTTGCCCTCCAGCGTTTTTAAAAGCAAGTGTCGGTGTCTTTTCTATTGCTGTGTCCAATAAAGTAAAAAAACTTGCTTATTCGTGTGTCAATCTGGCGCATGTAAAGTGGCGACATATATGCGAAGTTGTGTGTTTCTTTGCAGCAAAGTCAGTTGATGTCGAATGCTCGTCCTGTTTTTCTGTCCCTTCCTGTGCACCTGTGTTCATAATTTGCATTGCGAAAATGATTGCTAGTTCTCGCAACCATCAAGCCCGCATTACCGCCTTGACGACCCGCTTAACCCTGGTTCCGCTGCCTGGCTGCATAGAGTGCCTAGCTAAGGAAAGCAACTAATCTGGAGAGGTGTAATGCATAACTTATTGTGAGAATCCACTTTTGCATACAGGAAGAGAAAGTCTTAAAAAATTAGATTCTGAGGCGGCATTCCAGTTTCGGTTCCCTGCATGCCACGCTTACCTTTAAACCGTGTTCGTCGGTGCCAGTCGAGAATATCGTTTCTTGTTTAGGATTGATCAACCTGTGAAGCCTGTGAAGCGCGTCTGCCAAGACGACTGTGTGATGGTGACCAAGATGAGGCCCTAAAATGAGAGAAGAAAGCCGGCACGACCTACGTATAACTCTCGGTCACTGTTGTCCGTTTAGGAACAAGCATTAAGAGTCCGTGGATATCAAAAACGCGTCACTCTCCGCACCTGAATTGACGTAAAATATTGGTGTCGTTATGAAGTACCGAGACGGCCCCATGAGCACAGAAATGCGTCAACTCACTACGAGTTGATACGATGCAGATCCAGTGCAGAACATGTGCGTTGAGAAACGTGCTTGTTGATAACCATTTTAGAAGGGCACGGACAACTTCCGGATCTGCAGTCGCTTTTCGCTTTCGGTTTCACAATATTGTGTTAGACAAAATATCATTCGTGAAAGGTAGAACCACTTAACTTTGTTAAATATATGAACTACCTCACTGTACAGTTTTATTTTT
This sequence comes from Rhipicephalus microplus, assembly GCF_013339725.1. NCBI lineage: Eukaryota > Metazoa > Arthropoda > Arachnida > Ixodida > Ixodidae > Rhipicephalus > Rhipicephalus microplus. Next base: position 19,663,794 of record NC_051173.1, on the reverse strand, counting down.
TAAACTAGTTTTGAATGCCTGAACTGAGCAGTATATTTAATGTATTTTAATCGTATAATAACTACTTGATCATCAAATGGTGTCAATACTTACTAACGCGTATGTCGCAAAGGTATAAAATAGTTGATTATAATTATGGTTTGATCATGCTTGTTCTTAAACTTCAAATTTTCCATGCCCTACTCAGATATATATTGGTTTTTGTTTTGGTGCCAGTTTCTCTCACGAGCCGCTAGGATAAGTTCCCGTTAGTGTAGTGTGATTACAATGGTGGTTGGTGGAGTAACTCGCGCTATTTATTTAACTAATTAAATTAAAAGAATGGCCGCGATGCTTTCCCAGTACAGTACATCAGGATTCTGTAAGTGACCTTCGCCTGCTGTTTGCGCAAAGTTCCGTACCATGTCGAGTTCGGGGCGTCTCCTACTTTTGTTTTAAGCGCGTTGCTGGTTAGCGCGCGCTTGTGACAGATTCGTCATTACAGCTGGCATTCACTGTGTATTTCCTGTGCGTCCATCGATTTCAGATAAGGCTCCGGTGTCCAAGGGGCTCCTAGGCTCCATATTCCTCACATCGTGCGCGCTCAACACACCAATACTTGCCCAGGTTAGGCATTATGTCCTGTACGACATCTCTGACATCGTTGACAGGGGAGAGGTGAGCTGTCATTGTTTTTTCATCAAGAGTGCACATCGCGATTATGTCACTGCGTAGTGACATCATTTTGAGGACTGCGTATTGCTGTTGTACTAATGGTGGTGTTTCTGCTTTCTGTTGCCTTCTAGTTTTGGAGGCTAGTCACGTCGAAAGTGTGCTTTCTCGACACTAAAGACTTGGTGTGCGGATCGCTTCTTATTTACTATTTTCGGATATTTGAACGGCGCTATGGCTCACGAAAGTTTGCGGTAAGTACTGTGGCAAGTAAGACTGAGTAGCAGTTTCGTTCGCGATGTGTTACTTAATCGTGGTGTCCTCACTGTTGTTCCAGTCTTTCCTCTTGACTGCATCGGTGGTTGCCACGCTTTTAGAGCTTGCATCTATATACATGCTGAGGCATTTCGAAGTCCCTCTGTCACCGTTTCCCAGTGGACCGTAAGTACACAGCTGTCCATCGGTGTTCCTCGTAGATGCTGTGGAGCCTTGTTCATACGAAAAAAAAAAAAGAAAAAAAGACTTGGGGAGGAAATCTATCAACTGAAAAAATGAACCACCAGAATTTCTCGAAACGTTGGGCTGTTTCGCGCAATATGGATATCGTAAACATTGCTACCTAGAAATCGTACGAAATGATAACATGTCCGGGGGGGGGGGACATAGCCAATACTAGCAACATGCATAAGCCGTATTGTTTAAAGTTAATGAAAGTTAAAGTTGACCTTGAATTGCTCCACCACATCGACAATGCTGAAGCGGTCAGCAATGTTCCTCCACACTTGCTGTCATACGTTTGTGATGGTTCTACATATGTATATCATTCGGCATAAGTGAATAACAATGGTAGTAGCACGGAGACACACACAGTGTGTAGCGCTGTGTGTGTGTCCTCGTGTTGCCATCTTGCATCCCATTTCCTTGCACTAGCATTGTGGCTCCGTCTTGTTGCTTGTGCTACCATTGTTATTCAATTAGGCTATATCAGCAAGCTCCCCCTTGCAGCTTTGATCCTGCAGCATAAGTTTTGCCGGATGCAGTATTTTCTAGAGAGCTATATTCCTGCTTCGTCTGGGAACTTGACCTCTAATTAAGTGTTCCAGCCACTACGATTTATTTCAATTTATACAGCTCCCCATTAGATTAGAAGCACCGTACACTAACAGGGAAGAAATTAGCATTTGTAGCTCAGGCTGTGATGGCTGAATTTCAGTGGAGGCAAAATTAAACATTTATGGAGTGGTAGAAATGAACTTAAACCCACAGCTAACCCACTGGGCAGTTTTGAGAAACAAAGGCTCAGAATTTTTTTATTTCAATTGGCATAGTTACAGAGTTACTCATCTCCTTCCAACATGCACGGTTTCCTAATAATTATTTAGAATAGTATATTCCACTTAAACTGCTCCGTATTCTCAGCAAACCATTTTTGAAAATATTACTACAGTGGTATCTGGTTGATACATTTTTCACAAAAGCCAGAAAGTGAGACGCAATGTGCAAAATTCATACTAACCAAAGAAGTTTGCCGGAAGCAAAAAAAAAAAGCCTACTATGCAGAATCGTATCAACAAGATCCCTCTGTAACACATTCATAAAACAAATGTCAGACACATTTGACTGTCTATGGCCCAAAGATGTCCAGCACTAATCCTGAACTTTAGGAAAGTTTAAAGTTCTCTTTAACTGTACTTCACAAAAAGTGTGCTGGCACCTTACTCAAGCATATTACCCATGTACCTACTATGGGTGACAAAGCAAAGCTGTTGCGATTGCTTCGTTTATTCGTTTCCACAGGCACAGTCCGCTGACCAAAGGGGGCTGTGTCACTTGCACTGGCCTGTCCCAATTTCACCGAGATTAGCCGTTAGGGGCATGTTAAGAAACAGACGTGCACAGGCGTCTCCAGTGTAGCACGGCCACAATCTGCCCACTCATGCAGTGCATGCACCGCATTCAATTTTGACCGACCCCATCTCATTACTGCTTTTTTTTTTCTTCATCTATCCGCTAGGCTCTGCATTCTGGCACTCTGGAAACCTTAACTGTACATTGCCTATAGCAACAAATTTCATTTGTGCTGAACCTGTACTGTAATTGCTTTATGGGCTTCTTTTATTGCTCTCCCTTAAAGATGTATGTCCGCCCGTGTCACCCACTTATGCTGTCTGATTTCTTACAGCTACGCATTGGTGTTTTCCCTCTTTGTGAACTACCTGCTTGATATCCCACGAGTGACCCAGTCATACGTGCTCGGCATACCTGTCACTGGGAAAACGCTCACATACCTGCTTGGGCTACAGGTGCGTCCTTCATATAATATTCGATATGTATTTTCCTCACTTGTTATTCACATGTAGACTCAACATTGCTAGCACAAATATTAAAGCTTCTTTAGATCTGAAGTGCCATAGTAGCAGCTTTCTGCAAAAGCATTTTATATTCCAGCATTAGTTTTATATACTAGCTAACCCTTTCACTTGAAGAGGTCACACCAACATTTAATGCTACCATTTTGTCTCTAATTCTCATTTTGGTAGTTTAATAAAAGAAAATATAAAAATAAATGGTAAATTGAAGACATTAGATTCTAAATTCGCTTGATGTAGAAGGTAAATTGTCAGTCAGAAAGTGTCAGCAGTAATAGGTTTTCAGAATCTTTTGTGTCTTACTGATACTTGATGGGAGTTTTCATTATGCATCACTTGTTTTCCTTAGGAGTCACTATAATAAATGTGGCATAAAGCATATTTAGGTTGTTTTAATGCGAGACTTATGATTCTACTTAAACATAGCACTGTATTTTTGTGCATTCTTCAAAGTTCCCTTCTGTGTGCCTTCTGTGCAGTAAACCACTTGATTGGCTGTCAGTCAGAGCTTGAGAAAAAACTTTCTCATGTGTGCTGCAGTGCTCTTTCGTGCACTACCATAGGGTGTACATGGTGTGAATACCTGTCACCAATACACGAAACCTTTTACTTGCTTTTCCTGCCAATTCCTCTCATGATGAGATTGTTGTAAGAGCTCTGTGTTAAGACTGTTGTGGAAGCCTCGCATACATGTATCAAATACTCTGTGACAATGGCGGGTAGTGCGAAATTCAGGTATTGCGTGCAAATATGTGAAGTGCACCTTATTCGCTTCATGCCAGTCTCTGAAATCTTACCACAGTCGTTTCATTTATTTAGGTACTTAGTACTTCCAAGGAGACAGCAATCTGCGGGCTGTGTTCATTGGTGAGTGGACCTTGTTTTTGTAATTTTGAAAATCAAAATACTGTGAAACAGAACCCATAAAACCCTCATGAAACAGAACTCAGAGGGAAAATATGTTTTGTTTACTGAAAGATGAGCATGCACTTGTGGAAGTTCTCTGCAGGTAGCAGTGAAGGGAGGCACGGCAAGATTATAATCGAGTGACGGGTTCTATTCATTGTTTCGCTATATTCTCAGACTGTAAAGTAAAGACTGCAACATTGATGTACAGCCTTCATGATGATGTACTGCAGAAAGAGCTGCTGCTGTAGCTTGTGCAAGACACGAAGAGAGAAGGGGTGCAGACATGTTTCAGCACATTTCGAGGCCATGCCATCCTTGCTGCTGTTATATTCACTTACCTGCTTTTCAGCAAGCATTTAAAAGACTGACAGGACGAACATTGAAGCCACCTAATGAAAAAGAAAAACCTTGATACGAATGTAGCCCATACTTTGTATATTGCGGTCCATGGTTACTCAAATATTAAAAATGGCTAAACTTTAGAAACCTTTCCTCAAATTTCACTTGTGCCTGTTTTTTCCCAAAGTCTTCTGGCAGAGTCATCAATGTTTTACAGGTCAATTTGGGCACCAAAGCTAGTGCTTTTCAAGGTTTTTCATGATCTAACACCAAGCTCATTGTGCTACTGTCACTGACAAAAACCCAAGTCCACCTTGGTGGTATAGTGGCTACTGTTCTTGGCTGCCACTGAAATGGAGATTGCGGGTTTAATCCTGGCCGCACTGGTCACATTTCAATGTAAACAAAATGCTCAAGGACCATGTGCCGTGCAATGTCAGTGCACATTAAAAGGACACCATATGGTCAAAATTTCCAGAACCCTTCACTATGGTGTGCCTCATAATTATATGTTTGTTTTAGCATGTAAAACACTCAATATGACATTAGTGACAAAAGCTTATAGCAAAAGCTGCTCTGTCTTCATCACCAACTTGATTAAATTAACGGTGTGTTCTTGTTGCGGCATCGCTGCTTTTTTTTCTTTTTTAGGGGGTGGGGGTGATATTGTCATGTTTTTTTGTATAGAATGCAGTTTAATACGTATTGATTAGCATAGGAAAATTTTTTCACTGCCATACATCTATCTTGTCTGTCATCCTGTTATCCTATCCACACTCAGCTCTTTATACAAGACAAACCAGGTGTACAAAAGAGGGAGCCATTGATGTAGGGTTCGTCTCGCCTGCTAGACACAACCTAATGAAAATTGCACACAATGAATCTAAGGAATGTATAGGGGACATTACTTGTATGTTTTAAGGGTACCAGCGCAGTGATTATGACATTAGTGGAAAGTAATTAAAGTGGATTAAAATCGACGTGCTGCAGTTCATCTTCGGACAGTGCATCTGATGCTCTTGAGATACAGCGACAGTCTCTTTCAGCTGGCAACAAAAAAAGGGCTCCACGCTCGCCATCATGGCTGCAAGTGGCACTCGCTTACTCTCCCAGGATTACACGAACCGTAAATGCCCAATAAAAGTGGATGGTTAAGCCACCATCGCTGTAACTCAAGTAAATTGTAGGTTGTAGGTATGGTCCTTAACTGCGGCTAGTTGATTTTTCATCCACTTGTAATTCCTTTCCATTTATGTCATAATTACTGTACTAGCACAGTTGAAACATACATGTTCCGTAGATGTTCCTTAGCTTCACTGTCTGTTGTGTTCATTAGGTTGTGTCAGAGCAGGTGTGCAGCTTGACATGTACATGTGGAAGGGGTTGCTTTGCAGGTGGCAGGGGTGATATGCCGCTGGAACGTGCTCTGGGTGGGCTCCATACTGCGGGTGCCGGGCTGGATGGCCCGGCTGTGTGGAGCGACAATCGGGAGACTGATGCGCTCGTCGCCACCTCGGGAGGAGCCCTTCATGGGAGCCACCCTCGACATCCAACGCCAGCAGCAGGCCGAGATGCTCGAGCGGCAGCTGCTCCTGCAGCACGCAAGGGGCTCCCGCACACCTCCTCACATGGCCGCTGCCGCCATGGGCATGGTGGGTGGCTCACACTTGCTAACTCCTTTTGCTTAATTGTTAGAATGATCAAAGGGGCATTATAGTGAAAAATTGTGGTCTAATGGTCTATATAATTGTATATATCAGTTTAGATGTCAAGTTATTCTTTCGAGATATATTATTGCTAAGTTTGCCCTCACATGTTCGTTATCAAAAGAGTAAGATTAATGTCAATGTTTCATTGCAGAATTTTGCTTCAAAGGGTAGCAGTTCGGGCCAGTTAGTATTGCATGATCTTATGCGTAATAGCGGGCAGAAAGGGCAAAAGATGAAAAGGGGTGATCGCAAAAGAGGTTGTACTAAAATCTTGGCGCCCTAATGCCATTGTGATATGCTTTCATTGTACTGTATTTATTTGTTTTCATTTTGGCCACATTGCCATTTTAAAATATCCTGAAACCTGCCATGTTAATTCTCTGGCTCTTTCATGAAACAGTGTAACTCATATTTATCTGTAAATAATTACGTAAGCCCTAGCTAATGCCATCAAAAATATATAACCTCATGGTTAGCTGGTGCAGAAACCTCGAGGCAGTGGCACCACCTGTGTTTTCTGTTTCTGTGTTGTTTTCTTGCTTGCTTAACATCTTATGGCAAGATTGGGGCTCTTGACATTATCAATAAGTAACTGAATAATTTTAAACAAAATCGCTTATTCCTTTAGAGACCCCATTGAAGGCCACAGGCAGGACCTGCAAACTCTTTTAATTTTTTGGAGAGCTTAAGAATTTCAGCTTGTTGCATAAATAACAGATCATGCTTTACCTAATACAAATTCTTTTTGTTTGAAAACTTTGAGGCAGCACAAAACTGGTAGAAAGTGAATGAAAAAAAAACCTATGTTGCCTTCCCATGTAAGCACAAGTCAACATATAAAAAGGGGGGGATATTTTCTTCAAGGAAGCTTATTTTGACAAATTCTCTAACCAAGTGAAATTGGGTTCATTTCAGCAAATGAAGAAGTCAGTGTTATTTTAGAAACCAGTGATCCACATGTCACTTGGTTCTAGAGGTAAATAAATCCTTGGCGCAGGGTGAAAACACCCCACAGAAGGTGGTGTGATCACTCATGGAAATGATGTGATCTATCACTGGTGTTATTTATTGTGTTGAACGTAAGAATGGCGGGGAAACAATGTCATCCTCTGCAGATCTGCCGAGTGCTTCGTGTTGCTTGTGTTTGTGCTAGTGTATGCCCTAAATTTTCAAGAACTTCATTGTCTTTTTTTATGAAGTTATTGTTACAATAATATTTATTCATGGAAGACATACGGTGACATGTTTAAGAAGTGTTACAGAACTTCCTTTCTGCATAATATCCAGAGTCGACAGCAGATGGCACAGGGATATGCAGAGCGGCTTGTTCCCAGCATGGATCACCATGAAGCTTGGAATAATATAATGAATACAGAAATTTACGGTAAGTTCTCCTTTTCTTTAAAACTCAAGTATTACCCATATGTACTCATTACATCCTTGGGAATTCAATTTTTGTGCTAATTACTATACTGTAGTCAGAGCAATGGTGGTGCCACATTGATTTTTATGCTGTTCTAGTTGCATGAATTTTTTTTTTTTGTTGCTTGTAGACGATTGGTACATGAATATTTCTTGTTTGTGTTTTGATCTCTTACCTTGAGTTTTGTCTTTTCTTAATTCTGGAGATTTAGAGAAAGGTTGTGTGTTTTATTTGCCGCCGCTTGTTTTCCATTGTTTCCAAACATATTATTGTTGTTTTTTCCTTGTAATTTCCCTGCATTCTTTTTATTTTCTGCTTGGGGCAGCATTCACAGTAAAGTGACATAACTGATAGGGTATTTTGAATAATTATGCACTTTTCAATGCTCTCGACAATAATGTATCCTTCAAAATGCAACTTAGTATCCGTATGTACCCATTCCATCCTTGCGAATTCTATTTCTGTGCCAGTTATACCATAGTCAAAGCAATGGTGGTACCACATTGATTTTTATACTGTTCTAGTCCCAAGCAATTTTTTTTTGTGCTTTGTAGATGATTTGTACATGAATATTGCTTATTTTGTGTTTTCTTCTCTTACCTTGAATTTTGTCTTCTTAACATTCAGCTTGTTGTGCGAGTGTGTTACATATATATTGTAAGGTTCGCAGCCCCATGTTTTAATCACTAAATTTTATAATGGTTCTCCGCTAGACGCACAACCCATCTGTTTGTGAGCATGATTACATTGTGATCGTAAGTTTGCACGTTCAAAGAATACTAGGATGGTGTGTTGCTTTTAAATACCTTCATGATAGCTGCCTGTACTTTTTCGAAAACATTTGGTTTGTTGGTTATTTGCCATGCAGAACGCAGAAACATACCTAATGGCCACTCTGCAGAGGAGCAGGTATGTTGCTCACATTCTTTACCCACCTTGCACGTGCTGTATGCCGTTGTCACCAAATCTTATTCAAGCGAGCACAACAAAATTTGAAACCAATGTAAATCTAAACTGCCCCATTTTGACGTTATATACTGCAGTATTACTAAAAAAAGTGACAAGGAGTTGTGTGACCATGCATTATTCGCTGCCGAAAAGCCCCCGCTGGAACCTAGCGCGGACGTGCTATGCATAGATGGTGAATCAGAGGCAGGCTCCGTACTACGTTGTGGTTGTTCAGTTGGAAAATCTTTTTCTCCTTTAAAACAAAATCTACTCGTTTGGAGCTTTCTGCTTATCCTACCGACAAACTATACCATGCAACAATATAAGAGCCGTATTTTTACTTTGACCGCTACATTGTGAAAATTACCCTGCAATTTGAGTCAAGATGCTGTTTTTCCCAACTTTGCCACAATATTTTGGCAATATTTTTGCTTCATTTGCTCCATAAGTATTTTGTGTCATTTAGTATAGACCCATATAAAGGGAAAATAGTAAAAATATTACTGGCGAAAACATTTGTGCTTTTTATAAAACACAGTAAACATGCAGCATATTGGAATTTTTTGCTGAAGTAAAAAAGAAAGAAAATTAAGACACAAGTGAATAAACTATCCTAGTCATAAAAAAGTAGTGCCTTGAAATTATGAAAACATTGTTCCCTATTAATTACTTAAACCAGTATTACTATATCAATTATTTGGCATGACACGGTTTCCTTTGGGTATCCAAAGTTTGAAGTGCCCTCAAGGCAACACAGATGTTTAGTGCAAAATATAACGCCTCAATAACCACTTCTCACATTCACCCATACCTGCACGATTCTTTGCACTTGAAGGTAAACATTCGACAGAAGTCTGTCTGGTTGGGTATGAAACTGGGAAATGATTTAGACTCCAACCAAAAGTTTTGAAGAAACCCGACGTTTCGAAACCAACTTTGTTCCTTCCTCAGGGGTGACTGCGGAGACTACGTAGTAGCGGCGTCTTCAAGGCTCTAGCGGGGCGGATGATGACCCCCCCGCTCTCATTTTGCCGTGGAGTGCAGTCCATGTGTATACACTGGGGGAAGGGTTCCAAGAGCGGTTGATGTTATAGGCTGCCCTCTGTATGTGCCACGACTCGAGTAATAACCTTCTCCTCCAGTTCGGCTCGCTTTCAAGGATGGCCGTCGCTTCGAAATTTATCCATTGATTCAACGTCTCAGCATGCTCAGCGACTGCGCTGCACTCTTTGTAAAACTTCCGCACATCGTTGGCGTGTTACTTCAGTCGTTCCGGTATGATTTTTGTCTCGCCGATGTACAAAGAGGGGCACTTGGCGCAGGGAATTTCGTAAACGACACCGAGGGTCCTGTCCATTGTTGGCTGGTCTTTCGGGCTGGGGAGGAGGCGGCCCAGCGTACACGAAGGCACGTGCGTGATGCGAACCTCTTCCTTCTTGAGAATCTGCGCCAACATCTCGCTGGTTCCCTGAACGTATGGAACCGGTGCGCATTTCGGGGGGCAGCCAATTAAGGTTAATTGGGGTTTTCGTATCCTCTGTTGCTCTGCGGGGCGTGTGACAGCTCGAATGAAGTTTTTTGGGTACCCGTTTTTTTCTGAGGTCCGCAATTACGCGCGTCTCTTCTTTTTTTTGCTCTGTGTCATTGGAGCATAAGTTCTTAGCTCTTTCGAGCAGCGTGGTCGCAACGTCGAGTTTCCTCAAAACTTTTGGTTGGAGTCTAAATCATCTCCCACGATTCTTTTCAGCATGATAGCGATGGTCGAAAATTTACCAGGTACACTTGATATACTGTATATAATAAATCTAAAGCTCTATCTGATTTACATGGCTCTGCAAGTGAGCATGGATTTTATTGATATTGAGGATGAAAGCCGTTGACTCTGTGTTTGAATTATTGTTTCAAATACTCTTTTTGTTGCAGGTGCAAACGCTCGTCGACATGGGCTTCGAGCGGCAGAATGTGGTCAGAGCACTGAGGAACTCCAACAATGATGTGCATCTGGCCACTACATATCTCCTGAACGAGAGCTGAGTTTGGCTTTCGTCAGAAGTTGTATTATAGACACAGCACGGACTGTGCGACAGTGACAGAGTGGCGCCGCGTGCAATAAACAAAGTTTTGTGGTTTCTGTTTACTCAAGGACTCTTTATCGTCCAAATGCATGTTCATCACCTCGCATACAAGACGAAGATAAACCAATCTTGCAGTAGATTTGGTTCATGCAGCGCTCCCTCCTGCAGAGGTTTCTCAAAGTGAGCTTCACATTTTTTGCTACTGTGCATTGGAGTGCCAAGCCACCCAAGAGGCATGAAGCTCGTTTCATGTTTCGGAATTTCGTTTACAATTTCGCATCTGCGCATACAACAAATGAGCCTTGGGCAACTTGTTTGTGAATCTTCTCTATGTTCAGACTAAGTGTTTTTGATCAGTCTATAAAACTGTGCAACCGACTTGGACAGATCTTGTTGGATGTTTCATGTCTGATTAATTGTGGCCCACATTCATTTCCTTTTTCTTTTGCTTGAATGATTAATAACATTTTTTTCAAAATTACAGTTACATTAAACACGAGTACCTAAGCTCCAAAATATCCCTTGAAGCTGTTTTTCCTAGTTATAGGCATTTTTCTCATGAAAATTTAATCTTAATGACATATGCGAGTACATCTTTGGCCCAAGACAAGAATGACACATGCTTTCACTTTATTTTTGAAGACTTTTATTCGATTTGCAAATGATTGGCAACACTCTAATATTGCATGCGGCATTTTTTGCAGTCTGCTTTTGCTGATTGCAAGTGGAAGCTCCTTCACGACCTGGTTGCTTGCTTGTAGGCACAATGGATGGATACTGTAGATCAAAGGTTGGCAACCTTTACAGGCAGAGGACTACTTTGCATGAAGCAGACTCTGCAGGTTCCAGACGGCATACCGGAGACGAGGGAGAAAGGGTGGTTGACGGCAAAGCGAACATCTGGTGTATTGTCAATGCTGCTTGAAATTGTCTTCGAATTGTGCTTATTTTCTGCCCGCATGTCGAGCGCTTACAATTTACAAATATGGGCTAGAAGCCCAAACCCCATATGAAGTCGAAAATGCCATGTCGACCGGCCTTTAAGAGGCCCTGCAACACTTTTTGAGCATGCATGGTCAGAAAACCGATGCGTATCGGTAGTCGAGGCTCTCAAGAATATGCGAGCCAAATATTATAGGGCAGCCTGCGACATGGAATCTACAATAAATTCTCAAAGCCAGCTAAAAATCGCTTTCCCTTTTCTCGACAAATGTCGCTAAAGGTTCGAATTCACTACGTCTCAGGCCAGGTATCATCCATTGGCTGATTTGAGCATGGCACGCTTAGTCGTTACTGGGGCCGCCGCGAGTGGCCACGACTTGTCCACGCGTGCGTGTGCGAACGCAATGAAAAACCGCGTTCGAAGAAAAAAAAAAGAGAAAGTGCTCAAGATTACCAGGCGCGCGCGACGTATTTTCTTCCCCCATGTCATTCCTGCCTGCTTATCTTCCAGCGCCCTCGACGGGACGAGAAAATGCAATTGCAGCGTGCAACAAATCTTCGTAGCTCCGCTCGTGCGGGACGGATTCCAAAATTTTTTGCGACGATAAATTCATGAGGCAATGAGCTCCTTTAGTGAATCCATATCATGATTTCTTGGAAAAGTGTTGCAGGGCCTCCTTCGGATAGACATTGACGAGGGGACCGGGAAAGGAGGGGGGTGGTGGTGTTGAGACGTCGTTTTGGTGGCCGCATAATCTACAGCCCCGCTCGGGCCGCTGGTTGTGGACACTTGCTCTAGGGCGTCCGCCCACAAGTCTAATAATAGATTATCATCAAGCATAGCGGAACGTTCTACGTCTATAACACACATACACGTGCAATAACGGGAACTGAATGAAAAGAAAGTAAAAAAAAAAAGTATCAGATGGCTTGCACCTGACGTACGTCATGGACGCTACTTCTGGAAGGAACCGAGACTCCACGATGGCGGCTTCAAGGACAAACCAGTTGCGTCCGAGTGCAAAGGCGCGGAAGGAACGTCTCTGTGCGCGAATAATGAAAGAACCTGCATACAACGCGTTGACAACGTGACATCGGAAACTTCGCGTGCCCACGTGCTGGTGCTCCGAAACGGTGCTTTCATGCAGCGACGTCAGTATACAAGCCACCTACAGCAGTAATAATGACGTAAGTGGGAAGAAGGTCGCAGGTCGGGTCCCTGCCAGCGGCAAGTTATCTTTTCGCGACCACTTTACTTTCAAACAAATAATTACTAAACAAATAACATCCCCTATACCCTCCGAGATTTTTTTGTCAGCCTGCAGGCGCTCAACAGGAAAAAACAAGCCCTTAAAATCCCCTTCTTGCGTGTATAAATGCGCAAGTAACTTATAATCGGAGATGCAATACCATCTCAGAGCCTGAGTGTATGTACATTATATAGTGTTGCGAGCCTGAGGTATAGCAAAACCTTGCAACTTCGTACATGAGAAATGTCTGCGTGTAAGTTTTCACGACTTGAGCAGTCACTTGTAGTTTTTTTTTTAATGTAACTGATGTAGATATCTCGGGACAGCAAGCCGCTTGTGTCCTAGAAGTCTACATGATGTTTGCTTAGAAATGTGAAACTAATCTTTTTTTTTTTTCGCCTCTGGCGTTTTTTTTAGACCAAATCAAGATATCATTGTTAGGCACGTCATGGAAGGCGACTTTGAATTGGTTTGGAAAAGCGCCTGGTACGTGTTCTTTACTATGCACCTTATTTAGGCACATGCACTCTCGGATTGGAACGTAACATTATTTGTTCGTTTTTTTTTCTTCGTAGTGACCGCATCATGTGTCACTGCAATACCTGGCCGTTAAAGGTAATGTTGACTTCTATGTAAGTGATTGAGTCAAAGGCGATATGAAACGACCTTTAGACGTTGGAAACGAAAGTGCATTACATACGGATAAAAATAGGACAATTAATTTATGAAGCTAACGTGATTGCTTGGGCGAGTTGGTACGACATGATTCACATAAAAACAGCGCCAATAATGAGAAAGAAAAAAACAAGACAGACAGCGGCACTGGGTTACAACAAAATTTATTCGTTGGAACCGCATAATATATACTTGAGCAGTATCTGACAAATAAGAGAAATGACAAATCAAAGAAAACAGAATTCCCATAACAACCGAGTAATCATCGTGATAACGCGCCACGAACATCACGTGTGCCGACGAGTCTGAAAAAAATCCATTTCTTTTTGTGAATAAGTAAAACGTGTACTTTTGTTTTTCACCGCATTTTGATCCGAATGCGTAGATCAGAGCCTGCATTATCGTTAGAGACCGCATTCGTCGCGATACGACGTGCGTTAGCTCGAGCAATGGCGCACATAGGTACGTGGTTATACTATATAAAAATTGATATCGCGTTTGAATCTGTCAGTACTGTACGTGCCGTACTGTGACGTGCGACTTTCGTGTAACGTTCCGTGAGTATATTTACACAAGTGGGTTCTTGCGTTTCACCCCTATTTATTTGCGGCCACCGCAACCGAGAATCGAACCCGCGTCCTCGTGCTTTGCAGCGCAAAGACACATCAGATGATCGACATATAGCAGTTATACAGCCGTAGCTAAAGTTGTTTTGATGAGCGCTACGTTATTAAAATTAAGTTTCGTTGCAACTCGATGCCGCAGCCGCGCTTTGAAAGACTGTGTACTGTGTAACGAACTCTTGTTTGCTTAATGGGCTTTAATTAACATTCGACATCAGCGTGTAGGCTGCCTACACACCGTATACTAGAGAGTATACGCGACTATGCATTTACTCACTGAAAATAATAGCACGTCGGAGTACTTGCTCTCTGCCACGGTCGGGATGAAACCGGAAGTCGAACTCGCAAACTTATACTCGGCAAGAGAACATCGTTCACCGAACAAGTGCGACGCCACTGTTAGCTAACTTCGACCACACGATTAAAGCCTATCTTAATATACCGTGTAGAGGGGTTGCTGGCTTGAATGTGGAGTGCAATTCGCGAGCATGACAGAGAAGCGTGTCGATATGGAGAGTATATAGCACCGCTTGCCAACTTTATTCAAAAAGTTGGCAAGCGGTGCTTGCCAACTTTTCTATTATCTTTCTCTTTTTCGTTTCGCAAGACACGCTATCACATGGAGAGCGCATCGCGTAATTTGACGTGGTGTAATTTTACTCCACGCTCGTAAAATAGTACGATGAATGAGACTGAAATGCAATACTTTAAAGATTTCCCCGACTTTACGACTCTGCCTAATGAGAATCCTGAGTGTGCCCCGCCGCGGTGGTCTAGTGGCTAAGGTACTCGGCTGCTGACCCGCAGGTCGCGGGATCGAATCCCGGCTGCGGCGGCTGCATTTCCGATGGAGGCGGAAATGTTGTAGGCCCGTGTGCTCAGATTTGGGCGCACGTTAAAGAACCCCAGGTGGTCGAAATTTTCAGGAGCCCTCCACTACGGCGTCTCTCATAATCATATGGTGGTTTTGGGACGTTAAACCCCATAAATAATAATAATGAATCCTGAGCGCGGCTTTGTGTTGTGGGCAACGTCAGCTGTGTTTGAAGTTTCCGTTATCCGCAGTTGGTAGCGATGTAACACTCGTTACAGATTGCCACAGAAAGTGCTCGAGTGCTACGCACACCACTCTGTGCATTGCAGACGTCGCGCACCAAACGAGGCAGTGAAAGTCCCGTTACGACGAGCGAAGCCAGCCGTAGTGCACGTGCCAGCCCAGCTTGCGCGCGTGACGGAGTAAGAAAGCGACGTTAGAAACGAGTGGCTGGCGATATCGACAGATTCCGTGTTCGCTCTCCTTCGTCTTCGTTCGCTCTATCGGTTACGCCGCCGACGCCAGCCAACAACGGCGACACCACTCAACGCAGGAATGGGAGCCTAAAGGCCTGGCTACACGTACCCACGGCAGCACCAGAAAGCAGCGCTCTAAAATGACGACGGCATAAAGGCATCATCCTGAGGTTTTCCCTGTTTTAGTTATGGCATAACAGAATCAACCCCCCCCCCCCCCTCTTTTTCTCTGTCGCCCAGCTTTCTCACCCCAAGGGGCGTGCGCCAAGGTGATCCTGAAATGCCCCAACGGAAACATTTTGTAGCCACGTCTGCGAACTTCTTGATAACCCTTGACTTGGCATAGGCACGCGTGATAGGATCTATTTGAAATATCGCATGCTATTTCGCAATCCACCATTACCTTTAAACCACTCGAGCTGACTTTATTGTGGAACTTTCGATTGCCGCCACGTTTCCATGTGCGCTCTCAACGGCAAGCTGGCTTCACCGTGTCATGGCATGTCGTGCAACAAAGCAAACACTAAGCGGTGTTTGGAGGCATTTCACTCAAAAAAACTTGCGAATAGTGACTCTATGTGGGACAATATGCAACGGAGGAACGTACTTTTGAATCTCAAGATTTTGATCTCAAGTAGGCTTTTTTCAGGTTTTTTCAGGTTTTTTCAAGTAGGCGTTTTTAGTAAAATTTTGTTGCATTTGAGATTGATTTTGGGCAATGTAAGCGCAGAAGTTTTCACGTAAGGTTCAACTCGTTAAACGTCAAATTAAAAAAAAAAGAAAACTGGTGCATTACAATGTTTATTCTGCTCATCGATTCTTTGCGCGTTCAGCTTAATTCGAAAGTACATCGTGTATTTATTTCTTGTGAATTTAACGTGTCGTTTCTAATGTAATCACGCGTTGTTGACATAAATGAACAAGAGTGAAAGAAATTATATAGTCTCACTTGAGTATCGAAAGATATGTGCGATCACAATTCAACCTAAAGGCTGATTATCAGGACTTGGATAAGTTCATAACGCCGTACTACGGAACGGTTGCGAGGACCACTTAAAGCCACAGGCTGTCGGTTGTGACGCCACACTCTCCTGATGTTGTCGCTGTGCAGACTTCAGAGAATGTCATGACGCACTATAGGTTCCCAGGAAGAGGTCGCGGATGTGACGGCTCCATAACTACGAGTACTAATTGCAAGAAAGATTGTGCGCCAGTGACGTAGCTAGGGGGTAGCACAGTGGACACGTGACCCTCACCGAGATTTTTTTCTGCCAGTGGGACTCAGAAGCACAAAATTACACTCGACCGCAGCTGCCTTCCCGGCTCCCACTTCAGATCAAGGATGGGTCCTCACCGAAACAAAATTCTAACTACGCTACTGTTATATCCTGCTATTTTGACGAGCCTATTAGACTAAACTATATATATCCGAATAGCCTCCCGCAATAGGTTTCGTCGTAGCAGTGTCATTTGATTTTTTTTCAACAAAAGCTGACAGAGGGCGTAATGTTGTTTCGACTTTAGCTTCCAGCCGAAAGTGCAACCTAGCACTCTATATCTATGCTCATGGGCGTGCGGAGGGGGGGGGGGGCTGGAGAGAGAGGGGGGGGGGCTGCCGCCTTTCTTAAAATTCTGGATATTTTTCTAACCGGTAGCAATAAGCTACTGAGTTTGATTAGCATGCTCATGACTCGTAGTATCCATGTAAAATGGCTTTCAGATTGCTAGCCAACTTTGCACGTTGTACAGTCACGCCACGGAAATTTAGTTACCTGTTACGGATGCGTAGATTCATGAAACGTTCTCCTATTGTGGTTTTGTATTGCGGCCGTAATCATGACTAGTCACACTCGAAGAAATGCCACAGTGCTGTGCGTGATGCACGGTTTGCGCACACTGAGCATGCATACCTCCAAGCATTTTGAAGCACGGGACATTGCGCTCATGTAGCGTCGCTCGCGTTCTACTGCTGAGCACGAGGTCGAGGGTTCGATCACCATCGCGTTACCACGTTCCTACGGGATGCAATGCAATAAGTGCCTAAGGATAGTGCTTTCAGGTTAATTTTGACTGTGAGAGGTATATCATGTCGTCAGATCTAATCAGAATGTCAATCACCATTAACTCTCTACTTCGGCGAAGTGAAAAGAAGGAAATGCGTGGACGAAAACTAAGCGGTCGTTTATTCTGCTTTCTGGCACCAGATCCAGAGCGCGAGATGCATAAAGGTTCACTTGAAGCAATCGCACTGTGTACAGAAAGAGATAGCGTATAGCCTGAAAGAGTTGAGAGAGGCTGATGGCTATAACCCAATATCCTATAGTACACCATGATGACGACGGAAAGCATGCGATATGTCGAAAACATGGCAACCACGACGTGATTGTGGCTTCGCAATCACTTTCAGTGCATTGAGCCAGAAGAACAAAAATATCCTGTTCGTGTAAATTTTAACAACGTCATATCCGTGACGGAAGCACGTCAGTGAAACCCGGCATTAAACACTTTCGTGTTGAAACACAGCTTCCGGGCTATGCTACCGCTATTCAGAAGCCCCCCCCGCTGAATCATTCATGTGGACGCTGCTAATTAAAGGTGGCGCGTCTACGTTGCAGTGTTCAAGACAACACGTGCCATGTTTACAGCCTCAAAGCCCCTTGTTAGATTACGCGTAAATATTGACATATTCTTCATTAGCCTCTTTAGAGACTAATTATGACGCCATTGTCAGAAACACGTCTAATTCGCGCGGCTAATTCCAAAGCCCTCAGTATTACATTCCAAGAAAGAAAATAAATGAATCGCTGTGTTGTTTTGTGTTAGTTTCATTATTAAAGTTTATTAGTGGGCGACTAATTATATAACTATTCAGCTACCAGCCAGCTTCAGTACTTGCATAAAAAGACTACACTATTAGGCCCAAACTGCACACAAAGTTTGTTTTTTTGGTAGTATTCATTCCGAACAGGAAAAAAAAAACTTTTCACGTTGGCCCTAGACCGCGGAACGTCGAACGATCGTCGAACGTGGTAGTGTTTCTAGAAAAATGATCCTCTGGAGCAATACAGAACCCAAATAAATTAAATGACTACTAGTTGTCCACTCAGGGAGCCTGCAGGAATGTGCACACCAAGTTTCGAGCCATTTAAAAAAAAAAAACTGGCGGCGTGTTACGGAACTTTGAAGTTCGCGTCCACAAATGTGGACGCCGTGACTGAAAGGGTTAGCGTTATCACAGTGCTTCTTAAATTAGACATGCACATTCACGTGTGTTTGTGAGCTGTTTAAGGTCTAGTATCTATGAATTCAACTATACAACGTTTTTTTAGTTGTGAAGCAGCTCTATGACTCGCGTGTATAACGCCGTACATACAGTGCGTCCATACGAATGCGCCGCAGTGCGTTCCCCTCGCCGCAGGTGTTGGAGCGGTGCCAAGCAGGCTACGCCGCAGCTGCGCATTGAGGTCACGCTCCCCTCGCAGGCACGCTGGCTTCACTCTCTCCCTCAGCCGCAGCACGCTCGAAGCAGCACCCGCAGCTACCAGCTCCTCCGCCCGCTCGGAACACACTTCTCTCTCGCTTCACCCTCTCCATCGCCCGCAACGCTCGACTGCACGTCGAGTGGCAACACTCTTTCGGCTCGTTTATATGCCATGAAACTTACACAAAACCCAACCCGCCTCCCATGTCTTTGCGTTTAAAACAAAAGCTTACTCGAGTAAACGCCGCATCAAGTTCGCTTCAAACCATTTTTGCAGCACCCACGTCGACATCCGTTTCAACCGGGTCAATGCCGTGCGCACAACTGCTGCATCACATCCCATCAGGGTTCTCTTTGGGAAGATAGTTCATAACTTTTTCTTCATGAAAGCGGTGTTTAAGTTTATGTGTTTTGTATACTCCGCTAGAACGATCAAAACCACGAAACATTCAAGCCATTCGTAAGCTATAGTATATGTAAGCAAACATGAATGCTATAAATTTTTGGATAACGGTACAGAACACTGCACAATGTGTATGAGCATAGTATTTGTCGAAGGACGCGTGTTAGGTCCTGGAGTCAAATTAGAACCGTACGCGCGCGGAATTTCTTTCTTGGCAGCTATATATATATATATATATATATATATATGCGCATCTTAGTTGGAAACTTAAGTGTAAGCTTGATAAGTATACAATAACACAACACAGCGCTAAAAAAGTTATTTCCACGCTCGTGCCGCCTTTTTTTTGTACAGTGAATTGATCATAAGTAACACTCAGTATACGGACTGCTTTTTTCTGCTCAGCAGTTGAAGTGGTAACAATGTGTGCAGTTGAATATGCGTACGTGTACAGTTATAAACCTCACCCTTTAAAAACGCGACAGAAAAGTAGAGTATAGCGCTCAGTATAGGAGACACAGCCCTCATGTCATGACTGAACCGTAAGCAGCACGACGTGAACCTTACATGGTGGTACCTGCTATTGGCGGATTCACCTAGCCACAAACCGAAACTATAGAAACTCTTAAGCTATTGCGTCGCTCTTTCCATCACATGCTACCAACTGCAAACACCGCGTCCGAATTGCATGCGCGTGTCGCCGCATATTGCTTGCCATAACGCCCTGATCACTATATTCGAAGCGGCTTCTCAATTAATTGTGTTTGTTGGAAGCACCTCTCCAAGTTTCTCAACATTTGCCTGTTTGTGACGTCCCGCTGTGTTTTACAGATGTATGGTTAGATTACAAATAAGCGCGATGAATCTGGCTATACTGCTCTTTCATATAGCTCAACGGCGCGGAGAAGGTGATGTGCTTTGCAGATTGCGGCTTCGTCATTGTCCCAGTGCAAGCGTCATAAACGCAGCTGTAACTCACTCTCGGTTGTGAGCACGACTGCAAGTGCAGCTGCGTCTTCCTCATATATTAAAACCAAATGATAATGGAGAGCTTTAGAATATAGTACGCAAAGTCTTGCGTCATACGTATCGGATATCGTACCCAACGAACGTACCCTGTTGTAAAACTGTATGAATAATTACCACCCATCGCTAAGTTCACAGTGTTAAAATCTACTCAAAAGTCCTCTAATGCAAGCGCATGTGCATGGGTCAACCCAGGGCGAACTGTCTCTAGAAGCAACGCACTGTGCGATACGTGCAGTTAGCTTTGCTTCTGCTTGAACTGCTTTCCGAAGTCCTGGAGCGCCTTGTCGACGAAGCTGACCATCTTGATGACGTTCTCCTGGCTCAGTAGCGGTGAATCCGCGCCGGCCCACTTGCGTCCGGCGGCCGAGGCAGCCGGGTAGAGTCCGCCGGGTACGCCACCTCCGAAACCCCCCGCTCCGAACCCTCCGGCGAGGCTCGTGGTGAAGAGCAGCCCGAATATCGGTATGATGATGACAAACAAGCCGAGCACCAAGAGGATGGGCAGCAGTATGGTCAGTCCCGAGCCTCCGAGGCCGGCAACGCCGAAGCGGGCCTTGTTGTCTACGTCGTGCAGGTAGTACGTGCCCGATCGCTCGGCCTTGAGTTGCTGGTGTGTGGTCGACGGAGGCTGCTGGTGCGAGTTGTGGTGCAGCAGCTGCTGCTCGTGGTCCTGTTGCGATGCGTCTGAGCCGAGGTCGCACAGGACACCTTGCAGTGCGAGCGCCAGCAGGCAGCATAACAGCAGGAGCGAGCGCAGGCCACGGGGCATGTCCTATGGAAACAAGAGCATGCCTTGAGTTTATGCTACCATATCACTGTCCTTAAGCAATATATAGTGTTCCCGCACGACCCAGCTAAGTTTCCATTTGCCATCATTCGGAGTGACCAGTTCGAATGAAAGCGCAAACAAGGGATACCTGGGCTGAATGGACGATCACGCGCTTCCAAAGAGCTCCTTCGCATGTTCTCGTTTCGCGTAATTCAAACGAAAATCGTGTCTACTACTACTATCACTGTAGTTATTGAAGCATACTTGCAAGTGCTGGAGTGTATGCAATATCGCTGTACTAGGTTCGCGGAATGCAACGTATGAAACAAACTGCCCCCCCCCCCCCCCGCTCTCACAAATAAACAACGAAAACACGGGTTTTATACATGCTATAAATTTCGGTGCCCCTTCAATGTAATAGTATGTCTTTCTCACAAAAAACTGCGGAGACATTCTGGCGGACCACTTGAAAGAGCGTTAATTTTTTTCACCCTGACGTGCCGTCCTTAGAACCCTGAATAAAACTGGGGGGACTTTAACTGTCGTCTGTTTAGCCTGCTGTGTAAAGAATTTATATACGATCTTAGATATCATTTTAATGTCGTCAAGCAAGGACAAAAGGGCGATGGTACATATCTTAGTTGTGTTTATACGTCTCCCTTTTGTCAATATACGCAGGCGTTAAAATATCCTCCAAGTGTTGTCAACGCGTAGCGTAACGCAATCCGCAAAGAATCATCAGAGCTTCACCAGAGAGGCAATAGATAACGCGCATGCCAAAATTCACCTAGAAGACACATTCCTTTAAAAGCAGAGCCTAATTGTGGAAGCAATTTTGAGAAACTGCAATCAATCATAATGCGCTAAAAACAAGATACCGTGCGCGTTGAATTGTCCACGCGTTCACAACCGCAGAGAAGAGTGGCCTTTCAAGTCCTTGCAGAAGAAACTTTACACGTTATGGGTCATTGCAGATGAAGTAAATGTGGACACTTTACAAACATATATGCTGCCGCGTCTCATGCACGTTCGTGAATACGAATTCATACGGTATAGTATACTTCTCAGCTATACGCGAATTTTCTTTGTTTCATGCTGAATCTGAGCTAGGCAGCACTTAGCTATCCAGCTCCAGCATTAGCTACCTCGCTTGCCTAAGTCCCTTTCGCGTACATGCAGGTCCACCAAAGGGATTTCAAACAGAGTACCCACTAAAGGCCTTCATGAAGGCCTTTATAGAGGGCACGACTCGGTGTTCCGGTATTGCATAAAGCTTAGGTACCATGGGTTGGAAAATACTGGAAATTGTTTGCTTAAAGCATCCCCCGACCACTCATATATAGTTGTTTGTCTGTATATATACTCGCGCACAACTTTTTTTGGCAGTAAAGGAATAGATGCGAGGGCGGAGCTTTTACGCGACGTAGTCCAGTGTAGCGCGCGTTTTCCCCCGCCGTGAAAATTGATGTCTGTGCTATAGAGTGACTAACTGCGTGCAATGAGCGCTTCGTAGACGTCGCCTATAGTGATAGAGGCACCCGTAAAAGGCGCGACTTTCTCACGCGTGATAAAACACAATGTGACAACGTATGAAGTGAAAAAAATACAGATATCTCACTAATATAGGCTGCGTCCTGTCTCAAAGAGCTACATGGAGAAAGTTAAGGAGTATTTTTATATATCTCAGGCGTAAAATACGAACGCAATTGTGAGACCATACATTCATTAACGGTATAGGATGCGCGCGATCGGGCTTTGTAGCCTTCTCCTCATTGCCAAGAAAGGTTGTCCGCGAATATACACACGGAATGCGAGAAAAAAAGAAATAGAAGTCATCGCCCAAGCACTGTACAGAGCGAAGCTGAAACATGTGGCCCTATAGTGCCTAGCTCTGAACGATCGAAATGTTCCGATTTTTTCTATCAGCACAGAGATCCCTGCTTCGAAGTTTGCGTTTGGTTACGTTAGCTTAAACAATGTTAAGAACACCTAAAGCTTGTTGTGGGTAGCTATTCCTGCAGCGGCATGCATCATCCGCTACGTATGTTAACAAAACCTTCAGAGAAATTACAAACGCGGAGACCCTTCGAGGTTATCATGGCGTTGTTTCTTCATTACAGTTCCCTTGCAATCAAGGACCGCAACATCATTGCGCCATGTAGAGCAACGCTGCAAAACACGTGCACGATATATACTCACGTCCGCTGCCGGTGAAGTTGCGCGTGGAACGACAGTACACCTCTTGCTTATCACTCCTGTAGCACCAGGACGGAGTGGCCCGTGCGATCACTTGCACGCTATGGGTTTCTTCTTTCAGTAACAAGTCCGTACGACGAATGGAACAACGGTGGACAGAGCCGAAGGGATGTGGAGTCCACTGTTTTATAGGCGCGCCCAGCGTCATTCAATTCTCGGCGCGCGACCCGAATGACCAGCGAAAGGTGACACGACGTCGTCGCACGCTCCGCCAGCTGCGGCCTGGCGAAGAAAGCTTCGCCTCTTCGCTCCGGGTGCGTCCGCGAATAAATGAGAGCCACGCGTGGACGGCGATTCTGCGCCGGCTGACAGGAGGCGAGCACGCCGAGCAGAACGAGTCAACAGCCAGCCGAAGGTGCTGGCCGAGAACTGCGCGATGAGAGGGACGCGCGACGCAATGCTGGGCAAACGCCTGCAGCACTTGAGGACGCGCCCCCGAAACGGAGCAGGATATATTATGGACAGGTGTAATCGATATTGTAATTGTTGGCGTTTTACCTCCCACAACCACGATATGGTTATGAAGAACGCCGTAGTGGAAGGGTTTCGGAAAGTTTGACCTTCTGGTGTTCTTGAACGCAGTTGCGGTGCCAGAGGGGTGGCACACCGGACCTGTGCGTTGAATTGATCAATCCAGTTGTGGCTCTTCAGCAATGAAAAAAAATTCTTCCCTCGTCAATCTGTGGTCAGCGGGGTGCTGTAAATATAGAATTTCCTCCTCTCCACCCTCAACTCCCTCTGCCACCCGTTGTCGTGCTACACAACATTGCGCCATACTTCAACGTCTCACCACTCACCTCTTAATTCCTTGTTATAATATATTACACGCGTATATGCTTGCTACCTCTCTTTCTTTCTACCTCTTTTGGTGTACGCATCTTTGTATCTACTTCTCTCTGTATTTCTTGTTATGTCTTTGTATCTTTTTCTTTTCCTCCTTTTCCTATTTTCTTTCGCTCTTTCTCATTATCTTTCTGCCCTCGTTCTCTCGCCTTCTAACTTTTCATCTCTTTCTTCCTATCTATTTTTTTTTGTCAATTATCACACCTGGGAATACGGTTTGCTAATTTCTTAGAGAGTTGCGAATAGCAGTTTGCGAATTTCTTAGAGACACAAGAACGTTTACTTGTCAAGTTATTCCCGATGCAATTCTAGGTCTTTAGAACTATAGCTTATTTATTCACTTCAATTCAATGCACCTGTTTCATTCCTACATAACCTTACGACAGTTCAATTTTATAGTCCCTATAGATGGCTGAATAGTTATTTTTCCTTCATCAACATTTTGAATTTCTTTTCCCCCATTATATTAACCGCCGTTTTAATGGCCAATCCCCTGTAGTGGGTACACGCCACAACATAGCCGCACAAGCAAGCAAGCAAGCAAGCAAGCAAGCAAGGGGGGGCAGACGGAGAAGTGCCCTTCGAGAACAACGCTAATTAATGCCATCAACAAAAACCCAACAACAGAGCGAGAGAGGCGCCTTCGTTGGGTGGGTGTCAGTGTGCACCCCGTGTGTGTTCTGCGACGCCACGCACGTTTCTTATTCTCGCTCTTGCTGTAATCGGGTTACGCCGGCAAAGAATGTCAGCGACGGTCAGCGCAAACCACGACTCAGTGTTCTAGAAGCTTCACCATTGTATTAGATCGTTTTGTCAAGATAACGCGCACGACGCGAACATTATACAGATTCTTCTGGAACTTATGTGGCCGCTGCGGCGATGACGCTGGAATATTCGACGGCACATGCATAAATGCCGACGCAAGTCACCCCTTGTTAGTTGATCGACGGTCCACGCTCTGTTCGCCACTATCAGTGCCAGTGTGTATCGCTGTAATCTGAATATCTTGATGAAACAAGCGCAAAAATACACACACTCAGAGAGGACACAGACAAGCGCTTGTGACACTCCTCTCTCTGAGTGTGTGTATTTTTGCGCTTGTTTCATCATGAACCTTTACCAACACGCCCAACTGGCAGTAATCCTAAATCTGAATATCTGTTTACCAGCCATAAGTTCGGCCAAAGAAACAATTTCATTTTGGACAAGACGTCTCTGCCTTCATCAGCGTCACGACCCCGTGACAGCATACTAATTTTTCTTGATGAACGCCACGAGGGACCGCCTTCACGTCATACTAGCTAAAACTAGCAGCGATTTCGCAAGGTGCTGAAAACTCGGATGAGCACTCGCGCTTACTTTAATACCAAATCAAAATACCCTAAAGAAAACACTCGTTACTCATCGGTGAGAAGCGCCCACGCATGCAGGACTATCAAACGCAAACATCTCCTGTTTGCAAATTTGGTGTCAGGGGACCTTTAAGATGGTTAGAGGCATCAGTTGTGGCAGTGGTTAAGAATGTCAAATTAACTAATCTTTTTAATTAGTGGAGTTAGGAGGTTATGTGAAATGGAAAAATTGAAGTTCTTCATGCGGCGAACCCATCGCACCTTTATGATATCGAAAAAGCGGCCTCTAGTAATTATTGTGGTGTAATCAAGTTCAATACTTCCCTTCATTATTTCATTACTTGGCAATTATTGCTAAGGGCCACCCTTTCAAAATTTCAAAGCTGGGACGGGATCTTCGCATGAATGACTTCGGTTCTTCCACGTGACATAACCGCCTGGCTCCACTAATTAAAACGATAATTAATTAAGCTTTCTTTATTAGTATCCCATATCAAAGTCTTTAGCAATCTTTTTAAGATGCCTGCGACTACAGAAGAAATAACTGTGAAGGCATCGAACAGATACTGCATTTCCGTGATTTTTGAGAATTTCGGACAAATTTCATGAAATAGCCGGTATACTTGCCACGTGTTCAAGTGAAAGTCATAAAAGAAGATCACGCGCTGCTTCTGACAACTATTTGGGCGAACGACTGCACATTTGATCGCGTTTTATATTTCGCACGCGTGTCATGTATTCCGTCAGCTGATATTGTGCAGTACGTTCATTATCTTAATCAATTTTCCCGCTCCCCAAGCGTTGGGGGTTACAAACGGACTGCGCCTATCTGAGTAACTACTCTGCCATTGCATTATGCTCTATTTAATTAGATAACAATAGACCTTAAGTCTAATAGGCCTTAAGTCTAACAATGCCTCACATCCCTCCTTCTAGGCGGGACTCTGCGCAGGCATATGCCTGTGGTAAACCTATCAAGAAGCTTCAATCGTTCGCAGTGATGCAATATGCATCATAACGTTGATGCGCTAATATGATAAATGGAGTATAGCTATATCAGCACTGATATAGCTCGCATATAGCTCCATATATAGCTCCATATACTGCTGCTACAACACGACGGCTTTGATGACGTCAACAAAGCAGCATGATCACGCGGCGGTCAACCCACTTCACTGTCATAACGAGAACGCTGGGAGATTTTCGGCAGCTGTGCGTTAACAACAGAAGAACGCGCATGCGATGTACCCATCACTCATGTAACATCGCAAAGTTCGCGTAAAATTATGTTCATAGTCAAATATAGTAGAATCTTTTAGCGCTGCCCCCAAGCGGCTTGCGGACGTGAACCCTTGCGATCCTTTGTAATCTCCACAGGTGCGGCGATGAGTACGAAGAAACGCGAGAGCGTGCGCACGCAGGCGACTTGAGGTACCCGGCACAAACTTTCTCCAGTAACTGTTCATGTTTTACGTCCTAATTAAAACACCCGATATGATTACGAGGAACGCCGTATGTAGTATTGGGCTCGGGAAATTTCGACCATGTGGTACGTGTTCAACGTGCCCCTAAATCTAAGACTGGTCTCAAGCATTTCACGTCCATCAAAATGTGGCCGCCGCGGCCGACGTTCGAACCCACGACCTTCGGGAGCACCGTAACCGCTAGACCACCGTGGCGGCCGTGCACGTTTGTAACCCAACACGGCAGTTTCAATGACATCAGCGCAAGCCATCTATATAGGCTGCCGCTTTTACCTTCTCTGAATTTGGCGGGCGACAATCAGCCACCTCCTTCGTGCGTCAAAGTTTGGGTGTGTACAGCTCATCGAGAACGAGAGCGCGGCTTGTCACGGTCGGCGGAACAGGCCCCGATTGCGCGGCCGAGTTGGCCAGAGCGGCTGGTCCGCGCGAGCTCGTGCAGTGTAGACGCGTGACCCCGTGTCCCGACGGGGCGACCCTGAAAACAATGGACAGACGCGCGTTGCCGCTTCAAGGGCGTGAGGAGTCTGGATCATAGAGGCCGCGACGCACTTCTTAACAACATATACATATTCTGTCCACACAAGAGCGAAGCATGCATGTACAGCGTTCCAGTGTGTTTGTTATGAACGTTTAAGTGTGCAAATGTCGGGAAATTCATCCACAAGTCGCCTCACTCAGAGTCTGTACGAGTCTGACTCTTAGAGACTGACTCACGAGTTATAGTGTGTCCAGCTCAGCGGAATTTTTTCTTAGGTTGAGCCCGAACGAGGTTGGCTGGACATTGATATGTGGGGTTTAACGTCCCAAAACCACCATATGATTATGAGACGCCGTAGTGGAGGGCTCCGGAGAGGACGGCTGGACACTGTTCGCGAATATAGTTTACTATAGACCCTTTCACTGCTTCAAAACACAGTCCCTTGATGACATCCGGTTTTGTCCACCAACGTGCCTTCATAGCATTGGTGGGCAAGAAGAGCTTTAGAAAATAGCCTCCTGATTTTCTACACTTTATTTTCCTCATTTGGCAAAATGTATTCAAACAAATGTTCTTTTGAGCTACGTAAAATTACAAGAGATTCCCTTAAACTTTACGCACGTTCCTTTTATTTGAAAAAATAAAGTCACATTTTTTTACATTTAAAAGGAATTTAAAACGCGCTATCAGTTTCGACGTTAGGAGGTGGTAAATGAGGTGACCGGAAATTTTATGGGGTGTTCAGAGAAAACTGGTGAACGATTTAGAGTACTTGGTACTCTACTATGGGGGAACACTAGGCCGTCCCATGGGTCTCGATACTCCCTTACATGCCGCTAAGGAGAGATGACAACTCAACGCTTGCCATCTTGAAACCGTCTATACGAGCGAGTGAAGCCGGCTGACGCACGTGACGCCACTGAATCACGTGAATACACGCACGTGCCATCACTGGTATCGAGGTTCATCTCTCGCGTTTTGGCTACATGGCTCAACGCAACTTTCTGAAACAGTTATTTGAGTTTACAGCGCACTGAGAGGGTAACGTATTTCGTTTAACCATTCCAACGTAGTTTGTTAGATGCCACCGGACTCTATGACGTCACGACTCTTGCTGCGAGAATTTCAAGGTGGCGTCGCCGCTCGCATTTTCTTTTAGTACGCATTTCTTTTTGTAATGGGAGGGCGAGAAGTAGAGAAAGTAGGATGGGAGAGGGTAAAACGTACTATAGTGGTATATGGCATCGTAGAGCAAGCAGGTGGGAAAGAGAAGTGAGAATGAGGGAAAGGAAGATGGGAGAAAATACCGCATGGAACATTTGTTCATAGACAGAAAATAGTTAGAAATGGAAGTGACGGTGAGGAAGAGTGATGTAAAAGTGAGTAGGATAGAAAAGCCACCTGTTACCTTACTTGTTTTGTCGATCTTCAAACCACTAGTGTGTAGCTACCACCATTTTTTTTTTCTTTTTTACTAGATCAGCCACTTGTCTCACGTCTCGCTGGACTGCCGTACGGAAGCTATAGGGATAAAACATTCAACCCACCGCTTCCCCGCTCCCCAACCCCCGAAAATCTTTACATTTTGTTTGCGCGTGCGCACGCACGCACACACAAACACAAAGGGAAAACATACATAAAAGGGGTGAAACCACCACCCACTTTCACTACGCTCAGCACGGAAGCGCAGGCTTCTCATATTCCATCATAACAGATACGTTCGATGTCCACGATTTCTTTCTTTTATACTTTTAATGCTTAGTTTCTTCAGTTCCAAGTGTTATTATTGAGTGAACCGCAGCTCGTCTTGAGATAAGCGGGCTGCCAACGTCGAACCACCAGTCCCTCGCACCACCTACCGGTGCTTCATTATTCCGCATTTTCCTCGCGCCAATCCGGCTTTCACTCAGGGCCTCGCTCTTCCTGGTTTTCGTCGACGTCGCCAAGCGCAGCGGGTCGTCACGCTTGCACACCACGCCTTTGTCAGAAAAGCCGTCATTGTGCACTGGCATCCGCGTCCACCTCACAGTGCTCGTCAAACAGGTGCTTCACTTTCTACGCTGTCATCGCGCCAACAATAAGGACTCCGAAAAAAAAAAGAGCGAAATATAACGCTCACGACGAGGGCGAACGGGTCTATCTGGGTTGCGTACATGAAAAAAAAAAAAAAAAAAAACACGAGTTACACGCTTGATATTGCATGCTCGTGGAGGCCACAGAATCCTGCTTATGAGGCTGAGATCCCATGCCGATTTTAATCAACAACGCGGATTCAGCTTTTCGCACCGTTTTTTTTTTTTTGAGTAATAAGAAGAGCAGAGCTAAACCGAACTGCCGACACTAGCGTACAAACCAAGTTTAATGGACTTGACTATGCATCTCATATAACCTATTACTTTTTTAAAGGGCCCATCCAACACTTTTTGAGCATGGTCAGAAAACACTGCCGATCGGTAGTAGAGGCTTCCAGAACACGCGAGCCAAATGTTATAGCACAGCACGCGGCCTATAATTCAAAATAAACTATCGAAGTTGGCTAAAAATTACTTTGTCTTCTCTCGACAAATGACGGAAGACGCTCGAAAATCACACGTAGATTGCCTATCATGGCGCGCTCGGTTGTTACAGAGATCGCCGCGAGAGGCCGTCACCTGTGCACGCGTGCGCGCGCGATCGCACTGAAAAAGCCACGTATTCGAAGAAAAAAAGAGAAAGTGCTCAAGGTCACGAAACACGCGTGACGTTTTTTGTTTGCCCCTTTCATTCCTCCCTGCTTAGCTTCTAGCGCTTTCGTCGGGACTAGAGAAAAAAGAATGCGATTGCAACGTGCGACAAATCTTTGTAACTCTACTCGTACTGGACGGATTCTTAAAATTTTTGCGGCGTTGAATTCGTGAGGCAATACGCTTTTCCAGTGAATTAATTCAATGGTTACTCAAAAAAGTGTTTCAGGGCCCCTTTAGGACGAAAACCTTGTGTCATTGAGTGGTCCCTAGAGTGGAACACGGCTCAAACGAGTGAAGTTGTACAAAAATTCACGTTCTTTAGGTCACCAATGACGTCATGTTGTAACGTCACTGATAGCTTCAATTTGTGGCGTCATCGTGTCGTCACATGATGACGTCATTACAAGGCATCGTTGCTTCGTCCAAAACAGATGCGCCGATCCCAAAAGTCGAGCAAAACGTACGTGAGGGACAAGAAGCTTGAGGAAGAAAGGAACAATTGAATCGGCTAGCACCGTCAATGTGAGTATGTCACACTGCGGCTGCTTGTGTATTGAAAGAAGGCTACTGCATATAAACTTAATGGACTATGAAATGAGCAGCAGGCGTTGACCTTCAAAAGTTACTGAGCGTAATTAACATATGCGGCCAAACTTTTTTTTTTTCAAATCAAGAGATTCCTTTTGTTGGTTCCACACCATTGACACATGCACGCGGCGCAATGAAATTTCAAGGAAGGTGCGTGTTAAAAAAAATAAATTTAAAAAGTTTACCTGCAGGTGTTAAAATTTAATGCAGACGTGTATTTTGGTGACATAGCCTTGACGACATACCCTAAAGCTTGGAGTGCTGCATCTATGCCTCCAGCAGAGTATGTACTACATACTCTCTGGTTAGGAATTACATAGACCCTAGTAGACGAAGTTGAAATGACGTCACGGCAATCAGTGCATTGGCCAGCCATTTGTTTTTTGTGCTTTTTCTCCCAGACCAAGCATCTTTTCCCAGCAAGCGAGGCAATTTTGATATTGTGAAAGAGCAATTTACAAACACGAAAAAAATTGTGTTTTTTTTCTTTTTTGTGTCCCTTTAAAAAACAGGTGCAACCAGATTTGTAGGCCAAAATTCTTTTTCCAGGGGGGGTCAGGGGCACTTGTTGAAAGCCTTGAGAACACCTATTTTTGAAAGTTTTTTCCTCGGAAAAACACCCCCTCCACCCGCGTTTTGCGGCGAGCGGGTCTAAGCTTCGCCCCCTCCCCCCTTTCTGGCACGGGCCCGAGTGTAACACCACAACGACAATGGCACAACAATGGTTCGCGGATGTCTTGAACTAACTAGCCCGAGGTCCCCTAACAGCACCGAAACCCCAGAAACTTTTATTTTTGGTGAGTCATTGCTTCATTATTAGCACAACGAAACGAACATATGCTCATCTTAAAATATGTTTTCACCTATTCGTTATAATCACAATGCACGAAAAGATTGAACAGATGCGAGTGTCAGCCCGGGGCTATACGCGCAGTGACCGACAGCCATTGAAAGGCGTTAGCGCCGAGCTTCGATGTCACGTTGTCTGCTAGTTCCGGGGTGACTGAGTACGCTTGAGCTTGCAGCGGGCCGAGCTGGTTAATGGTTTTAAGCTTTGCCTGAGGTCATGTGGTCCAGTAAATTTCGGATACGCGGCGCAGTTGGAAACAACTGCTGCGCATGTCTGACTTTTGGAGCATAATGTTCGAATCTTCACAAGCGTGACTGGCTGCGCACATTGTTAACGCTGCCAGTGTTTTGCGTTTCGGACGTAACAGAGCGCAGCTCCTAGCACCCGCTTCAGGCTTGAGCGTCGTTCCTTACAGTGAAAGATACCCCGGCTAAAGCCCGAACTACACACACGTGTTGCAGCGTGTGGCGCCCTCTTTTTCCATTGGAAGAGGGCACAGCACCGAGTCTACACGACATGCGCTGCAAAGGGCTCAAAGGCCTAACCATAAGTACGCATTGTAGCGCGAAACTTTGACGCGGCGTGCAGCTCCCGTAGCCTTAGCTATGGTGAGAGGGGGGGCGCAGCTCCCATAGCCGCGCGCCCTTTCCCTCCATAGGGAGAGGGCTGTATTACTCTGGAACCTTCGGCACGGGACAGGAGGGAGAAAAATTATATAGTATTAATTGTTGGGTTTTATTTGTTAGGATCGATTTCCGGCTATGATGGCCACATTTTACAGCGAAGCTGTTGAGATCATAATACAGGCCACGCGCGGCACCGTAGAACACAGTGGGGCGCCAAACCGCGTCCGCTGCCTGTCAGCCCAGTATTCTACTACTGAGCCACGGCGGTACTTGGGACTTGTTCGCAAAGTTGCCTTAAGCAGGCTTGACGTTGGGAAGGTATCGTGTTAATATGAGTAGTAAAGGATTTTAGAACAGCAAAGAAACAACCAGGCATCACACATTGCGAATAGTCTAACGAGTGGGTTGTACAATACTCCAAGTCATTACACAATTGTTCTTGATCACCTATTAACTGTGGCACATACCCATTTCAGGCCTTATTCCTCGTCGACAGCCACTGCATGAAAAAATTGCACAAAATTCCTAACAAGTGCGCAGCAGATGCCACGCTTTTCGAAAAATGATAGAAAATAGCATAGTGAATACCAGCTACTGAATACTACTACACAAAAATTACGATTATTTATGGTGTAGTGGATACCCAGCAGTGTGCTTGTAGTAGTTACCCAAAGAGTGTTTAGAAAAGGCTCTGAAGGGCCTTTTCTATTCTAGCTTTCGCTGTGACTGTGCTGCGTGTTCCGTGCAGGCCTGGCGTTTTTTCATGCAAGGGGGAAATGCTAGAGGCCCATGTACTTATATTTAGGTGCACACTGAAGAACACCAGAAGGTGTAGGTTTCCAGAGCCCTCCACTACGGCATCTCTCATAATCATATTGTGGTTTTGAACAAAAAACCCCATCAATTATTGTTACTAAATGGTATCACAAGGTCCATTCATTAGCAACAGCCAATGCCGACTTAAGCAAAAATAGTACAATTAACATGAGGTTACGGCTTGACACTTTCTCTTTTAACTCAGTCAAAATATTGCAGATGGCTTTCTGCATCATTTCTCTCCAGAAGAAGTTTGGAGAGATATTTCCAGATTGTACTAGATAGATTACGATTTCAGAAGAACTTCTTGCTATCGGCTGACAAGTACACTAGCAAAATATTATGCCGAAAATCTGACTTAAGTGTATTAAAATATGTATTACCACATGAAGCAATTCTTTTATTAATGTACAATAAAAATAGCCACACTGACCATCAAACAGCTTTGTCAAAACTTAAACTGAGAAAGATGACTTGTCAGTTTAACAGAACACAGTAAAATATGTTACAGTAACTTGTGTAATAAAACTCCAACTCATAAACTGAACATTCAAATGAAGGAAAGTAAATGGCACCGCCTCTTAAAACTCCTCGCTGACTTCCGGTTCTATGGGCTCGTCAACTTCATTTTCTTCGCTGTTGTGGGAGGCATCCTAAACAAAGAGAGCAGAACAATTAATCCTAAGGAACCTCATACAGGCAACCTGCTTCGAGAACTTCAGAACCCTGAACCTCACCGAATCGTTCCATCTTCAGCATCATCCGCAGGTGGCATTTCTTCATCCGTGTCCTCGGGTAATGGCTGCGTCAGAATTTCTTCCCCCTACGCAAAGTGTGAAAGCCATGAAGTGCTTACAGAACTAAGGTCACCTAGAGCAGTTACAATGTCTTTTTATTGTAGCACACTCAGCTTAAGCAAAAACATCAGCTCAAAATGAACAGAAAATAATCAGAAACCTAATGCTTGGCATTTCCTCCCTTTCAATATATTTGCTTTGCACACCATCGAGTAACCCTGTATAGCACACTCGGGCCTAAAGCATCCATGAAGGGATTTTCCATTCCTGTACAATGCTTACCTAATATGAACACTGTCACCCACAAGCGCGAATAGCAACAAATGAGTTCATGAGCATTACACACTGGTAGCAAGAAAAGTGCAAACTTAGATTTCCAAATTATGTTTGAGACTTCATACACTTCAAACTTTATACACTTCCATATTATGAAGTTTGTGTGTTGAAAACCTTTACCTTCAATATCTCTAAATTAAAGGTGCATTTAGTTAGTGGGCACATGGCGTACAACCATTTACTCTAGAAAGTACCATAAGGAGGCGACACCACTGATCAACTGTAAAGGAGGCAGCAGCAACAGCCTTCAACATCGCTTCCTCACATGCACAAGTGTCATTACATTCATGTAATGACACTTGTGCATGTGACTTCATACACTTCAAAGTGTGAAAAACATACACGTTTCTGTGTCCAGAAACTCGCCTCTTAATTACCGACCCATATCACTAACAAGTAATTGCTGCAAATTATTAGAACATGTAATCTTCTCGAACCTTGCTAACTTTCTAGAGTCTAACTCATACTTTGCTAAAGCGCAACATGGTTTTAGAAAACAGTATTCCTGCGAGACACAGCTTGCTTCGTTTACTCATAATCTGCATCAAATTCTGGATCGATCATCTTGCGCTGACAGTATTTTTTTGGATTTTAGCAAAGCATTTGACAAGGTTTGCCATAAATTACTTCTCTTAAAACTAAGCTAGCTAAATATTGACACTAACCTTCTTAAATGGATAGAACATTTTCTCTCTAATCGTTTCCAATTCGTAACTGCTAACGACCATCATTCACCACTCACTGAAGTACAATCCGGTGTGCCTCAAGGTTCAGTGTTGGGACCTTTATTATTTCTTGTATATATCAATGATCTAACTTCTTCAATAACTTCTAACATACATCTGTTCGCAGATGACTGTGTTATTTACCGCGAAATCAGCAATGTTGATGATACTAAAACACTTCAAACTGACCTAAATAATATAGCTAATTGGTGTAATATCTGGTTAATGGAACTTAATATTAAGAAATGTAAGATAATGCACGTATCAAGAACTAACTCGAATCATAACACCTACCACCTAAACAACGTTCCTTTAGATTCCGTCCTGTCTTATAAATATCTTGGCGTGCACATCACAAATAACTTAAGTTGGACAACTCATGTAGAGTACGTGATTAACAATGCTAATCGCATGCTCGGCTACTTACGACGTAACTTCTCCAAAGCACCCTCTTCCTTGAAACTAGTACTCTATAAGTCTCTCATACGCCCCAAACTCGAATATGCATCCGCCATATGGGATCCCAGTCATGCTAATCTCATCACATCTCTTGAACTAGTACAAAATAACTCTGCTAGGTTCATCCTCTCTAACTACAACCGCACTGCAAGTATGACTTCAATGAAAAATAGTTTATCACTTATTCCATTGGCTCACCGACGAAAAATCGCCCGTCTTTCACTGTTTCATAAAATTTTCTATCACCCTACACTTCATAATGACCTGATACTCCAGCCTCTGTACATCTCAAACCGTGTTGATCATCGCAATAAGGTAGGAATCGCATCATGTCACACTAGGTCTTTCTTTCAGTCATTTATTCCCCACACATCTCATGATTGGAACCGCCTTCCCCCGAATGTCGCAACCAATACTGACTTCAAACTTTTCCACGAAACATTAGCTAACATTGTATAAACAAGAAAATCTGTTACCTATGCTTATTACTTCTGTTTTTGTATATTTAGTAATAACTATTTTTTTATACATTCTGCAGAATTGTTAATAATATCTGTCTGTTATTGTATTGTTTTATTTGTAATTATTGTATTGTTTATTTGTATTTATTGCACTAATTTATTTGTATTTTTCATGTATTTATCCACTCCCCTCTTTAATGCCTTGTTGGCCCTGAGGGTATTATAAATAAATAAATAAATAATAAATAAATAAATGTGGTCTGTCGACATCACACATTTACTGGTTCACATACCTATAACGAATTATGCATTACTTACTAACCACACTGCACTACTTGAGAGCGTGAATACACTGGAATAACACATCGTTAATTAGTTGTTCATGTTACAGCCCTAAAGTGTTTTTTCCTGCTTTCCTTTCAGTTGCAAAAAGATCAGTTGCGTCCAGTGCAAATGTGAACCCATATAAAAGCAACTCCACATCTAACGTTTCAGTGGAGAGATTTGTTTTCTTCAAAGGGACACTGCAACACTTTTTGAGCATGGTCAAAAAATGCTGTTGATTGGTAGTAGAAGCTCCCGGGAACACACGAGCCAAATATTACAGCACAGCACGTGGCCTGTAATTCACAATAAATTGTCAAAATCAGCTGAAAACTGTTTTCTCTTCCCTCAACAAATGACAGAGGAAGCTCAAAAATCACTTATAGAAGGTTATCTATCAGCTATTAGCTGATTTGAACATGGCATGTTCAGTTGGTAAAGGAATCACCACGACTTGTCTAACAGGTGTGCGCGATCGCACTTATAAAGTTGCGTATTTGAAGGGGAAAAAAAGAAAAAAATGCGGAATGTAACAAGGTTGGCGTGGCATATTTTCTTTGCTTATGCCATCCCGCCCTGCTTAGCTTCCAGCGGTTCCATCGGGGCGAGAGAAAAGACAACGCGATTGCAGTGTGCAACGAATCTTTGTAGCTCCACTGGTACTAGATGGATTCCTAAACTTTTGCGGCATTGGATTCATGAGGCAATAAAAGCTTTTAGTGAGTTCATTCCATGATTACATTAAAAGCGGTTCAGGGCCCCTTTAAGGCAGCAATGTTGAACAGGTTGGCTGACCTGATGAAGACTAGCCCTCTCATTGAAATGCTCACTGGAGTATCCTTCCTTGTTCGGTGACCTCTCATCACAGCAAACTTCCACCTTCCCAGAATGTGTGCCTTTTTGCAGATCAACTTCAAACTGGGTGATTCCACGGGAGATCGACACGGGTCTAAAAGTTGATATTTTAGATATCATTGAGTATTTTGTATTTCGTGCACCTCTCACCAGGTAGCCCGAAAATCAACTTCGTTTTAGTATTAACGGCCTAACTTACGAGAAAAAAAAAAATCAAACTTCACCGACACGGAGGCACCAATTTCGTCACCTGTCATTTTCAAAAATTGCAGATGCTATAAAAAGACAAATATTTTTGTTTCAAGGAAGATATTTTTTACCTGAAATGCATGTCTAATGAAGAATGAGTTCATACGGTTTCAAGTTTGTAGACCTTAAGAAAATAGCTTTTAAAAATGTCTAATTTTGCGACAGTTTAAAGTAAGTTACGTATTCCCCCTTTTTTTTCTCCGAAAGTAATGCAAGCAGCGTTTTCAAACTTGACACGTTTTAAGGATATAGTGTGTTCATTAGGTACATAAATTATTGCTGCCGTAGGGCAAATGTAAATTTTTATATATTGCCTCAAAGTTCTCATGTTGGCAAAAGTGTACTCCACTGAAATTTGAATAATAAAAAAACCCTATCTTCGATTTTTCTTAAAATCTCGTAAATAGACAACCGAAGGCCATCGTAGAGTAATATAAAAAAACATGTTGCATTAAATTGTTTTTAGCGACAATATTCGTGGTACAAATCAGAGCTTTTCGAGAATGCGCTGATAAGTTGAGAAATCTAGAAATCGGAACGGAAAAGTGCAATAACCTTCAAACGCGAGTAAACGTGAGCGAATTTGGTGAAGAAAGGCTGTTTTAGCACTGTGACAAATACGTACCCATGAAGGTGCATTTATGCTCCTGATATAGCCCTAATGGAGAAAATCTTCCGCACTGTAACTCAGTTGCAAAACATCTGTCTATATTTGCAGATAAACTCAAACATGAGAACGTTCCAACGCAAGTGTTGGGTCTCGCTAGAAAAAGCATATGCGCTTGAAGTACCCTCACTGGTATTTTGCTGGTGACTACGTGAAACAAGAGATGCACTCAAAATGGCTGCATCTTTTGCAGGTCACATTTAGCAGTACGTGACGCTAACAAAACACGACCACAATCAGTGCCCTCAGATGTGCTTAGCCAAACATGCCAAGAACGTATGCCTGGAACACGTGGCAATGATTTCCACTGGCTCTCCTTAAACTGACAGAATGTTTCTAGCTCGTCTGCATTTGCACACAGCAGCTTGACATTCTTGAGCTTCGCGCTCATTTGCGCCACCATTAGAGATGCTGACATAATCACAGCTGAGCTTGCCGCTCTGAGGTTGTAGAGCGTGGCCTGATGCTTTAGTAGGCCACTAACGCTGTCACAAGAGTTCTTGCCATGTCCTGTGGCCTAAAAATCCACTTTGTTGATATATGATCTTTCTGACATAACTCGAACAACTGGTACTTGTTTTTGAAGTGATTGCATGCACCATCAGAAACATAAGTAACATGTGTGTCAGGTTTAAGTTGTTCCTTCATATAGTTGTGGATTATTTGTAGAGCAAAACAGGCATGTGCAGCATCATGGCATGTGTCATCACTGATGACGGCAAAACTTTGAATTGATTGCTTCCTTGTGATGACACACGTGAATATAGACACCTGTCTTTTGTGCCAGTGATACGACTGTACCTCATTCGGTAAAATGGCTGTCGAATTTTCGGCGAAATCAAAATGAAAAATGCAAGATTCTTTTTCTTGGTTCTCTTTCGCCTGGCATATTGCTGATTCTTGAATGTATCTTATGTCATCATGGGTAATCCACTTCACGAAACATAGACTTAGCTCTCGCAGAAAAGCACTTGCCTGGGCTGTTTTTTTTACTAGATCGCCATTTTCCCATACTGCATAGGCTACTTAAATATCTTCAGGGATTCCTAAACATGTGGCTGTCAGAGCGTCCTCCTTAGCACAATAGTCACAATGGCCTAAAAAACAATCACTTGTAGGAGAGCTGCAAAGACATAGTTCTTTCAAGAAGTCCGCCGTGTAGGCACCATCGGTGACGTCTTGTAGGGCAGAAACACACTCCGTGGCATTAGCACAGTATATACAAAGGCACACTTCTTGGTGTGGTGGAAGAAGAACCCACTTCGGCCTCAGTGAATAAAACTTTGAGAGCCCAATAGACGTGTTCGCATTAGCTTCTCTAAAGAGACGGTAAGCCTCTCGCGCCGAATAGGTCATAAATCTTTTCGAAACAAGCTCCTTTTTTCCGTCAATGATAACAGATACTACATCTTTTTTGTTGGGACTCTGCCGAGAGCAGCTATACTCATCTTTGGAGTTGTAAGCCATAGCTGCCTGGACTTCCATTGGGTTCAGCCGTGTCCTTTTTACCCCATTTGGAGCTAACCATATCCCGTGTTTTGCGAGCCAGCGTCGGGATCTGTATATCATGTAAGCTGACAAGTTTGGTATAAGCGCTTGGAGTTTTCGGCGCTCTATATCGCTCGGCAACAGTGTCAACAAACGCATGCGCTCTTGATACGAAGAACACGCTTTATAGGCTTGCTTGAAGTTCTTGAACCACTGGGCACACACACTGCATTTTAGATCTGATGGTTGAAAGTGGCGGTTACACACGTTACGGTGGCATTTCACGGTTACTGTAGAATTGCTGCTAAGTTGTCTTGGCTCTGCATG
This sequence comes from Rhipicephalus microplus, assembly GCF_013339725.1. Classification (NCBI taxonomy): domain Eukaryota; kingdom Metazoa; phylum Arthropoda; class Arachnida; order Ixodida; family Ixodidae; genus Rhipicephalus; species Rhipicephalus microplus. Next base: position 19,624,202 of record NC_051173.1, on the reverse strand, counting down.
AACTTTGCTATTTTGCGCATGCAGCTTCTCCAGTCGCATATGTGACAATGCTTCAAGCGTGTTTACGCACCGCTCTTGACTTCTGCCTTTTTCTTCTTCCGGCAAAAACTCTTTAGCTGTTTCAGCTGAGAAGCCATTAGACGAAGACAGCATATCTCTGAGGCGTCTGAAGCAGTTCTGGCAGACGTGGTCGTTGTTTTGTGCATGGTGGGCAGCTTTCGGCAAACGCTACTGGAGGGCAACCTTGCGGAAGTTTCTTTGATAAAGTATTTTCTTTTTATGCAACATGAGGTAATCTGAACATAAAACTCTATCCCGGCTAAAGTGGTCAGCCATCGCCACGCTCCTTGAGGCTCAAATTACTGGCAATGCAACTATGCGTGAAACCAGCAGCATGAAAGTGATCTATCTGTTGTCTGTTCCTATGTCTCTCACCTTTAATGACAGCAGACGTAAAACAGCGTGTGCAAGTATCTGCAGTGCGAATGCAAAACTGAAGTATAGTACGTTAAAATGAATTTCACAATGTTTTTGTCGATAAAATTACGGGAGGCATAATCTTTGTCCCTACTTTGAACCATATGATCTAAAGCATTGCCCCCGAGATGCGGCGCACAGCAATTCATCTGTAGAGCAGACGACGGATTTGATTGATTGATATGTGGGGTTTAACGTCCCAAAACCACCATTTGATTATGAGAGACGCCGTAGTGGAGGGCTCCGGAAATTTCGACCACCTGGGAGCAGACGACGGATGACAACTTGCTCTAAAGCGTGTTCTTCAGTCTAATGCAGCAGTCTTCATGCCCCAAATGATAAAAATTTGTTATGAATCGTTTATGAGCTCATTCAGCATTGCCCAACGTGTTGCAAACACATGGCCGTCACAGCAGCTCCATCTGTGTGTCAGTAATGGAGAGGCACCACATATTAGAAGTCTCAGTGCTCTACGTATAAGAGTGAATTCAGATACTGTAGAATATCGTGTTCAAAGTAGTTACTCCTATCTGCTAAAACAGCCTTTCTTCACCAAATGCGGTGACGTTTACTCACGTTTGAAGCTTATTGTCGCTTTTCCGTTCCGATTTCTAGATTTCTCAACTTATCAGTGCATTCTCAAAAAGCTCTGATTTGTACCACGAATATTGTCGCTAAAAACAAAATAATACAACATGTTTTTCTATATTTTTGTATGATGGCCTTCGGTTGTCTATTTACAAGATTTTAAGAAAAATCGAAGATGGGGTTTTTTTATTATTCTAATTTCAGTAGAGTACACTTTTGCCAACATGAGAACTTTGAGGCAATATATAAAAATTTACATTTGCCCTATGGCAGCAATAATTTATGTACCTAATGAACACACTATATCCTTAAAACGTGTCAAGTTTGAAAACGCTGCTTGCATTACTTTTGGAGGAAAAAAAGGGGGAATACGTAACTCATTTTAAACTGCCGCAAAATTAGACATATTTAAAAGCTATTTTCTTAAGGTCTACAAACTTGAAACCGTATGAAATCATTTTTCATTAGACATGCATTTCAGGTGCAAAAAGATCAGTTGTGTCCAGTGCAAATGTGAACCCATATAAAAGCAACTCAACATCTAACGTTTCAGTGGAGAGACTTGTTTTCTTCAAAGGGACCCTGCAACACTTTTTGAGCATGGTCAAAAAATGCTGTTGATTGGTAGTAGAAGCTCCCGGGAACACACGAGCCAAATATTACAGCACAGCACGTGGCCAGCAATTCACAATAAATTGTCAAAATCAGCTGAAAATTGTTTTCTCTTCCCTCAACAAATGACAGAGGAAGCTCAAAAATCACTCGTAGAAGGTTATCTATCATCTATTAGCTGATTTGAACATGGCATGTTCAGTTGGTAAAAGAATCACCACGACTTGTCTAACAGGTGTGCGCGATCGCACTTATAAAGTTGCGTATTTGAAGGGAAAAAAAGAAAAAAATGCGGAAGGTAACAAGGTGGGCGTGGCATATTTTCTTTGCTTATGCCGTCCCGCCCTGATTAGCTTCCAGCGCTTCCATCGGGGCGAGAGAAAAGACAATGCGATTGCAGTGTGCAACGAATCTTTGTAGCTCCACTGGTACTAGATGGATTCCTAAACTTTTGCGGCATTGGATTCATGAGGCAATAAGAGCTTTTAGTGAATTCATTCTATGGTTACTTTAAAAAGCGGTTCAGGGCCCCTTTAAGGCAGCAATGTTGAACAAGTTGGCTGACCTGATGAAGACTAGCCCTCTCATCGAAATGCTCACTGGAGTATCCTTCCTTGTTTGGTGACCTCTCATCACAGCAAACTTCCACCTTCCCAGAATGTGTGCCTTTTTGCACATCAACTTCAAACTGCACTATGAGAAGTGAGCAACAGCAGCATTATTGAAACTATGGAATACAAGAAGATATCATGTGAAAACAGTAGTGCCAATTAAGAATATATGCCATATGAATGTTTAAGTCAATGTAGTAAACTTGGTTACTATTTGCCAACCCCTTGATACAGTCTTACAGACTGAAGCAATGAATGGGACAACTGTATAGTGCTATAGTACTGCGTATGTAGTGATGCAGAACTGCAAGGAAGTTCTCTACTAATAGCAAATTATTAGCTAACATATGCTAATTTCTCTGTCCTTTTGCGTCACTTTTTTATTTCTTTTCTCTTTCCCCCAGTGGTTAAACAGACATATTACAAGGTTTCTCTAAAGCAACACAAGCAGAACTCCTGCTACTCATCACAGCAGCATGAAGAATACAGAACTACACTATAAATGGCACAGACAAGGCTTCAAAGAGGCAGAACACTGGAACTTCAGCCAGGTATATGAAACAAAAGAACAGCCTTTAGAGGATAGGAGGAATCAGCTATGCATGAAACTATGACTTGTCAATTCACCTGCCTGATGATATAGTAGTGCTTTAGATTTTGGTCTCGGTTTTGCAGGGAAGCAGTTCCTCTGCTTCTTTGGCACAGGTTTGGCACAGTTCTTAGGTAAAATTTCAGTTTCTATAAGCAAAATGCCACAAAGTAGTGCTCTCAGTGCAATTCTGCCAAAGCTGTTTCACTAATGAGCCAATTTGCCTGTTTACATGTTAAATATGCTGCAAAGAAAACATATCTTTGCAGAAAACCCTGTATTATATTACTTCTGTGCCTATGATTATTTTCACAGTTCTTCTAACAATAAATGTCTATCGGCATGCCCAAATGTTATAAGAAGTAAAATTCATCCCAACAGCATTTATTTTTGACACAAGCAAACCAATTTAGCCTTAATAACCGCAACACATTACCTTCAGGTCCCGATTCTTGAGGTTCCCCACCCAGAAGGCTTCCCGGCAGTGGTTCACAGTGAGCATAGCCTTGACACGAAAGACGAAGACTTCCAGCGTCTTGCGTACTGCAGGCACCTGCCCTGTCAGTGCCACGTCTTTCACCAGCTGCAAGCAGGAGGCATTATTACGCTTGGCCGAGGGTGGTTTCATGTCGGGGGAGGAAGACGCCGTGAGAACAACGTACAAAAGAACGGCCCCCAGGGCACATTTTGCTATCTTTTATTAAGAAAGACCATGATCACTGGGGGGGGAGAGAAACATGACACACATGCGCGACAATAAATGTTTGACCAGAACAGCCGAGCCTAGCTTGGACGCTGGCTCATAAGCTATGCACGAAGCGCTAACGTAACTGCATACAGATTGGTCATTTTCTTTTAAATCATATATATGTAGGAGCACGCTATCACAAATTACTTACAGCATCACTTCACCTATTTCCAAAACAAAATGATCGTTTAGACTTAGTGTGACAGATTGATCAATAAAGAACTATGCACGTCTCTTTTCCTGCCAGTACATTGTGGCAAGAGCCTTTGCACTAGCAGTTTATCACTGTTCACGTACATGTTCTTCCTAGTGTGGTATCAACAAAGTGAAAGCATAATGAACATGTTATAACCGGCCCCGCGGCTGGGCCGCGCCCCGAAATGCACGACCAGAGTGGCCAGGGCAAAAAGCGAGCGTTTATTGTCCGGCTTGGGTTTTTATAAGAACGAAAGGTAAGGGAAGGGGAAGAGGGAGATAGATAGAAGGCGCGCGCAGCGTAGACTGGCAGCGCTTGTTTAGCGGTGGCTAACAGTTCGTGGCATTCCTTCTTCCTTAGAATCCATAACGCTCCACTGGCTTCTTGATACGTGTGGAACGTCTTGGCTCTGGGGGCGGGTGGCCCGGAAGACCGGGGCCAGTAGCCGTTGGAGCTTCGCAGTCTTGTACTGGAGGGTCCGGGCTTATCTGGGGGCTAGAGAGAGCCTCTGGACTCGGCGGTTCTTCGATGCTTCTCCGCCTGAGCTGGTCCATGTGCCGGTGAACAAGCCCGTTCTCCGTGTCGACAGACACGATGCGTGCACCAGAGGTTGACCGGACCTTCCCAGGTGTCCACTTGTCACCACGGCCGTAATTGCGAAGGTACACAGGATCTCCCGGTGCGAAGTTCCACTCGGCGCTGTCCGCAGAGTGGACATCCCCTGTTGCTCGGCTCCTGGGAGGAAAACACACGTCTAATCGGGTGCGGAGCTGGTAACCCAACAACATTTCTGATGGTGAGCGCCCGGACGGAAGCGGCGTGTTTCTATAGCGGCACAGTGTTCTAGCCAGCGCCCTTGACAAGTCTGCGTCCCCACACTTCTTTAGTCCGTCTTTGATGGTTCGCACCGCACGTTCGGCGAGTCCATTACTCTGTGGATGGTAGGGGGGTGCCCGCACGTGAACTACCCCGTTCTGTTGCAAGAACTCCTTGAACTTCCATCCGGTGAATGGCGTGCCATTATCAGACACTACTGTGTGTGGCAGACCGAATCTACTGAACAGCGTTCGCAGGGCATCGACTGTGTTGCGCGAGGTCGCGTGAGCCAGGAGAATGGCCTCAATCCATTTACTGTGAGAGTCCACGACGACAAGAAGCATCTTGTTTTGGATCGGACCCGCGAAGTCGACATGCAATCGCGACCATCTTTCCTGCGTCTCTGGCCAGCGAATGGGTGCTTGCGCGGGTGGCATGGGCAACGCCTGTACGCAGTGCTGACACACAGCGGCTAAGCGCTCAATATCGTGGTCCAAGCCCGGCCACCAAAATTTTGACCGTGCAACTGCCTTCATTGCAGAAACTCCTTGATGAGCTCCATGTAATAACTTCAGTAGCTTCTTCCTGGCTTCCGCCGGAACCACAACACGATGACCCCAGTGAAGCAAGTTATGCTGCACGGAAAGCTCGTTCCGCCTTTTGTGATACTCCCGCATCTCTGTGCCTTCCTCCGCAGTGCGTTGTGGCCAACCTTGGATGACGTATCTGCACACACTCGACAGTACGCCGTCTGACTGGGTGAGGGCTTGAAGCTCTTTCATGGGCACCGCCGGCTCGTCCCACTGGTCCACGACGAGGACGTACTCGGCCGCATCCTCGTCGTCCTGCAGCTCCTGTTCAAGAGATTGGGGTAACCGGCTTAATGCATCCGCGTTATGCATAAATTTTCCCGGCTTGTACTGCAGTTTATACTTGTATGCACCAAGTAGTAGCGCCCATCTTTGTATTCTGGCTGCCGCCATGACGGGGGTCTGACGGTCGTGCCTTAACAGGCCCAGCAACGGCTGGTGATCCGTAACCAGAGTGAACTCTCGCCCCAACAGGTAGTCCCTAAACCTAGTAACACCAAATATCAAGGCTAACGCCTCGCGCTCGATCTGAGAGTACTTTCTTTCGGCAGTTGTCAGCGTTCTGGATCGAAAGCCTACGGGTCGCTTCTCGCCTTCGGTGTGATGAAAAAGTGCAGCACCAACTCCGTATGGGGACGCATCACACTCCAAGAAGAGCTCACGGTTCGGGTCAAAATGAGTGAGTATGGCTGCCGCGCACAACGCATTTTTCACCTGGACAAAGGCTTTCTTTTCTTTGGTGCTCCACGTCCACTTAGCGCCCTTTTTCAGCAGTTTGTACAACGGTGCTAGAATGATAGACAAGTCGGGCATAAACTTGTTATAAAAGGTTACCATGCCCAGAAATGAGCGTAGCTCGCAGACGTTCTGTGGAGAGGGGGCTAGCCTGATAGCATCCACGTTCTTTTCCATGGGATGCAGTCCGTTTGCGTCAATACGGTGACCTAGATATGTAACAGAGGGCTCGCTAACGCGGCACTTATCCACACGAAGCTTAATGCCATGTTCACGGAAGCGCTCGAGCACAGCCATCAGATTGCGGTTTTGGCTGTCACCCTCTTCCGCTATCAACACGTCATCTAGGTACGCTTGCACCCCAGGCAAGCCCTGTAGGATTGATTCAATCCGCCTTTGAAATATCGCCGGTGCCGAAGCAATCCCAAACGGGAGGCGGTTGAAGCAAAAGAGGCCCTTGTGGGTGTTTATCACGGCCAATTTGCGAGACTCTTCGTCTAGCGGGATCTGGTTGTAGGCGTCGCGCAAATCCAGAATGCTGAACCGCCCCCCCCCCCACCTAATTGCGCAAAAATATCCTCGATAAGAGGCAGCGGGTATTGTTCCAGCTCGCATACTAAGTTCAAAGTAACCTTGAAGTCACCGCAAATGCGAACTGTGCCGTCTTTCTTTAAGACTGGAACAATGGGCGCAGCCCATTCCGAGTGCGTCACTAGTGATATAATGCCAACTGCCACGAGTCGATCTAATGCCTATGAAACTTTATCCAACAGAGCGTAGGGTACCTTTCTTGCCTTGAAGAACTTTGGCGTCACTCCAGGCTTGATGTGAAGGCGCACCGGTGGGCCTTTCATGAGTCCTACGCCCTCCGTGCACAGGTTGGAGTAGCGGTCCAACACAGCAGAACTTTGGCGTCACTCCAGGCTTGATGTGAAGGCGCACCGGTGGGCCTTTCATGAGTCCTACGCCCTCCGTGCACAGGTTGGAGTAGCGGTCCAACACAGCAGGCGCGGGCGGAGACTCCGGGCTCAACCCGAGTGGTGGCGCAGCTACGTGGAGTACTGCTGCGCCCTGCTCTTGTAGTTTCTGCAGCAAATCACGACCGCACAGGAGAGGACCTTCGCAGTCCAAGACGATTAGGTTGCAATCAACCTCCGCCGATTTGTGGCATACACGCATTGACAGTACTCCGAGTACGGGTAGCTTCCCCAAATAGCACGCCAGCTTTATCTTCGGCTCCTGCAACTTCGGTCATTGATGACGGTGGGCTTTGTAGGTTGCTCTAGGAATGACGCATACGGGCGAGCCGGTATCAACGTCCATCTTCAGCTTTACGCCGTTCCACGTGAACGTTTCCTGAATCGGTGGCACCAATGAATTCTTCGAAGTTACGGACCAAAGTTGCGACGCGCTGCTATCACTGTCGTTGGCTTGGGCTGTTACATTCAACGCGTTGTCGATCCTTTGGCACATGCGTGCCAAGTGCCCTTGTTTTCCACATTTGTAACAGTGCCTCCCACGCATTGAACAGGTCGCACGCTTATGATTACGCTTTCCGCAGCACTCGCATGGCTTTCCGTCTTCGTTTTTCTTCTGGCCTCGCGGCACCCAGCGTTGCTCCTTCATTGCCGACACTGTTACCGGGGGCGTTTCTCGATTTATGTTCTCCGCATCTAACTCTGCCTTTTCTGCCGCCAACGCAAGTGCCTCTGCTTCTTGTAATGTCAACTCAGGTTTCGCGAGCAGCTGCTTTTGCAAATTTCTTGAACGTACCCCGCACACGATACGGTCCCTTAACATCCTATCCAGCATGGACGAGAAGTTGCAGTTATGCGCTAGGCGCCGTATTTCCACAATGAATGCGTGAACAGACTCTCCTTCCTGCTGGTTTCGTTGGAAAAACTTGAAGCTTTCTGAAATTTCGTTTGGTTGTGGGTCATAATACTCGCTTAGAACTTTCACTACCGCATCGTAGCCGAGTGCGTTTGGCTTCGGCGGTGACACTCTACCGCATAGCACATCAATCGTTCGCGACCCAAGTGCGGCTACCAACAGGGCTCTTTTCCTGGCATCGTCAGTGACTTCGTTTGCTTCAAAATATGCCTCAACCTTCACGAGGTACGCTTGCCACTTATCTGTGTCGTCGTTGAATTCCGGGACGCGGTGACTCATGCCTGTGGATGGGGTGGCTGCTTGCCCGCCTTCAGGAAGCAGCTGGGTCTCGTTCTTTGTTGAAATACTCGTCGCCACTGTTATAATCGGCCCCGCGGCTGGGCCGCGCCCCGAAATGCACGAACAGAGTGGCCAGGGCAAAAAGCGAGCGTTTATTGTCCGGCTTGGGTTTTTATAAGAACGAAAGGTAAGGGAAGGGGAAGAGGGAGATAAGATAGAAGGCGCGCGCAGCGTAGACTGGCAGCGCTTGTTTAGCGGTGGCAAACAGTTCGTGACAGAACATAAATCCTCAGGCACACTGTACTTTCATGATGGAGAATGCAGCTCTAAATAACAAAAATTAAGGTAAGGATACATCAGAAACATTGCTGTGCTTTTTGCATTCATCTGTTATTTATTGCTGCTTTATTCAAGGTGTATTATTAACTTGACCAGCAAACTATCCTCCTTAATTAGTCTCCAAACAGCAACAATAATGTGAGCATACCGCTTAGCACGACTCTGCACTGAATGCCTAACCTGCGGCTAGCAGCATTCCATGCAAAGTGCTAAGGACACTGTCTCTGCACATCTATGAAAAAGCTATTGTTCATGAATGCTAAAAGCAATCATTTCGAGAATATCACCGCCAGTGAACAACACACTGAATTTGGTAGCCCGGCATATACATCACAGCAACAAAATATGCAAACCCCATTTCCATATATTGCATAAATACTATGTCCACAAGCTTGGCAATGCAACATGTGCTCACCTTGGAGTGACTGCAGATGTGCTGGAGGTACCGTGTGCTTTGCTGTAGATTTTTTAGAAGAGCCTGTACTTCAGCAGTGTGGGACTTGAAAAGAGAGTCTAGCAGAGGCATGCCATTACGCAGGAAGGAATCCAAGAACTGACGTCCAAACTGTTTGGCAAAAAAAAAAAAAAAAAAACGGTGCTGGCACTTTGATAGACAGCAAATGAACTGTGTGACAGATTTTCTTTATAACTGGATACATGAATGATAACCTACGAATGAGTGTTGATAGTGCGGCACTGTGGTCGCAGTGTATAGTGTATTGCTAAATAGCTCTTACTACATTAGGCATTGTTAGAGTGACTGGCAATGTACAGGATGAATGAGGTACTGAATATGGCCTTTGGCACAAGTTTGTTAAAGAGGATAATGCACACAGGTGAAGAACTTTTTTTAAAGGTAGCCATTCCATGGACTTGCAAGCTTGAATTCATGAGTGTTTTTCCATAATTGAATACATAAAACTCTGCTGAGACTCGTAGATCAGCTTCAAGTTTTGCATGAATTCAACTTTAAATATTTCAAATAACTGCACTCCATCAAATTTCTGCAGAAATAAAAAAAATAATCAAATAATGTGGGAAAGTACAACAATGTTTGCCTTTTCCGCTCCTCCTCAACAGAATAATTCTTCTTGGGAAAGTGCTGCACAACTAGGTCTCTTCTAAGCAATTTATTATTATTATTCTTTTGCACTGCCTTTATAATGCCTTTGAGAAGAATTCCTTCTTGGCTTAGTTGGTATTGCTTACTGTATTACATTCTGCCAATATTAAAAAAAGAAACACAAGAGAGAGACAGGAACACGATGACATAGGCATGCTCATGTCACTTATTGGTGCGTGTTTTTTTAATCCCTTCACTGCCCAGTGTCACGAATTCGTGACATACCACAAAACTTTGAGCAAGCAAGTCACAAAATGTGTGCCATCTTTGATGCCGGCTGTCAAGTATTCAGTGAAGAACGTCCGCTTTCAGCATAAAAAATCTAGCAACCGTCTCGAGTAAGGTATTTTATGCTATAACCAATTGTTTTGTAAGCAGATGGTGGAGAGTGTGGAGCTCGTACAGCAGCTTTTACTTCGTCATTCTTTTACGCCTAGGTGACGAAAATTCTATCTTCAATAATTTTGTTTATTTGGTGTGTACGCACCCAAGAGGTAACACACGGCGTGTTACGTTGTTCTGAAAAATGTGTTTTTGTCGCAAGGTCCTTGTTTCTGTGGCATATTAAGAATTCGCGACTTCCTAAAGGTATGCTTTAAAGTCACATTTCAGATAATTCAACACTGGAATCAATGACAGGTTGCTATTCAAAGCTCGAAAATGAAAATAATTTTTATTTTCTTCAGCAGTGTCGTAATTCAGGCATTATAATAGGAGCAGAGTGTCCTACAGTTTGTAACAGCCCTTCACGACTGGCACAGGCAGGGGTGCTCGAGAACAATAAAATGATGGTGACATGGTGTGTGTGACATGTTAAAAATCGTTACTTCCATGCATCTTTTTGCTCCTAAATGGAAGGGATGAGCATGCCTGCTTAACTACGTGCATGGTGGTAACTCCCGGTCTTAAACAGTAACCCATCAGATGGAACCTATGAACTAAACTCAAAGAAAGCCACTAAAATGTCGAAAAAGGCTGTATCTGCTTTTGCCACTCAGTTTTGTTCCTTCTTTGATGTTTTATTGACTTTCTTCGAGTTTAAGTTTGTTACAAACTTGCTTAACAAGCAAGACTCTTGAACTTATGGACTATTGCACATGTCTGTGATGTTATACTGGACACACAAAAAAAGAAACATTCTTTTATAAAATCCGCTGAGTTCTGTGCTACTTGTAGCAGCATACGCTTAAATTGTATGTTCAGAAAAATTGTTGAGGAGCCGTTTTAATACATTTTTCAGTTAGTATTTTTCAGTTTAATACAAATTTCAGTTATGCTATCTTTGGATTTATAAAGTTAAGCGTGGCACTGAATTGACGAGGATGGAACGGGAAGAACACAGGAGTGTCCACCTTTTCGTGTATATATTCAGTGATTCGGCTTCAAATAAATCATTCTTGAAATTCAGCGCTCGCGTGTCCTCTTCCTGTCCTGTCCTCGTCAATTCAGTGCTGCGCTTAACTTTATGAACATGTTGCACCAACAAAGCTAGGAAGCTACCCTTGCTTTAAATTCATTTTATTTTCTACTATATGTGACGACAATATTAATAGAGTGTGTAATCATACAGCATAATTTTGAATTTCAAGCATGTTGCTGCGGTGGTTGTACTAACGTAGGGGCATGGTCAAGGACGATGACCTAGCGGCTGTCAGAATGTTATACACTGTCTTCTGACAAACGTGAAAAGTCCGTGAGATTGGCTCTGCACCCTAACACCGTCCTATCGAGGCTTAGAGCATGAAGTGCGTGTCATTGCAATAAGTTTAAATCAAATTTCACTTAATGCATAATGGGGAAAGTTAAAAACATAAGCAAGGAATCAGACCAGCAAGCAAAAAAATGTTTGCTTGCAATGCCAATTGATGGCCAAAGAGCGCCATTTCAATAGACTAGAGATATGAACAATGATATGATGCGTGGCTGTAAAGGGGCCTAAGTAATAAAATCATGACAACGGCGTGAGATATGTGCAGTAAAGTGGTTGGCGAAATGTCATGATAATAAAACCATGATGGAGATGTAGTCACCGCAGCCACGACCACGGTACAGAGGTCATGCTACAGATCACCTAGAAATATGGGGTGAAAGCTATGAACATCTGTTAAAAACGCGAAAAGTGATTGCAGTTTAGAAAGCGGATCCCTACCAATGAGCATCTCAGGGTGTAGTGGGAGCTGCTGTCGGTAGGGCAGTAAAAAGTGCTTTTTTCTTAGAGCATCCAGCTCATTTCATTGGACGAGAATGTGGAGAATCGTAAGTGGTTCTCCACATCTCTAACACAATGATGGATTGCCGATGGACAGAAGATAAGAATGTGCAGAGTGTGTATGTCCTGTTCTAATCCTTGTTAGTGTTACTTCTGTGTGTCGTGATTTTGATAGTGGCGGCCAATTACCTAGTTGCGGCTTCATAGCATGGAGTTTATTGTCTGTGTGTCTGTCCTACGTGCTCTGCCAATAGGCCTTGAGCTTTTGTTTCAGAAAAGGCTTCAAGTCAAGTGCAGGAATCACTATTGACATACTGGCAGCTGTTTCTTTGGCGGTTGCAGCTAAGTGGTGCGCCAAAACATTTCCTTGTATCTCACAGTGCCCTAGCACCCAGCAGACTATGACATGTGTATTGAGTGCGTACACTGTGCACAGGATTGAGTAAAGGGAGATAAGAATGGGGTTTGTTTGCTTTTTGAGTGTTTTAAGGGCTTTCACAAAGCTCAGGGAATCAGTATAGATTACTGCACTTAGTAATTTTAGTTGTTTTATGTGTTTAACAGCTACCAGTATAGCATAAGCCTTTGCTGTGAAAATTCTGGTGTTCGGGTGCAGAATACCGGCATCTAAAAAAGATGAACCGACTGCTGCATAGGAGATAGAAAGGCGGGTTTTTGAGGCATCAGTATAGAATTCTGGGCATGAGTATTTTTGTTGCAGTTCTAGGAAATGTGTATTAATATGTGCATTTGGCACGTGCTTGGTGACTTGTATAAAAGACATATCGCAGTCTATCAGCTGCCACTGCCAAGGCGAGACATATAGAGCAGGAGCAGCCAAACCGTGTTCAAGAAGCGGCACGCCCGTCTCTTCGGCTAGAGTCCTTACACGAAATACGCAGGGCTGTCTTATGGCAGGGCGGTTGTTAAACAGGACAGAACTGGAGGTGTTATTGATGGTGGAGTGTAGTTCTTTGTTGGCAATCACCTTGTGGAAGTAGACAAAAGATTGGTAGGATCGTTGCAAATGGAGAAACCATTCGTTCGAGTCAACGTACAAGCTTTCCAAAGGGCTTGTGCAAAAAGCACCCGTGGAAAGACGAATGCCTAGGTGATGAACAGGGTCGACTATCTTTAAGGTCATTGTTGTCGCAGACTGATAGGTTATGGCTCCAAAATCTAGGCGTGTCCGTATGAGGCTTCTATACAAATTGATCGAGCACTTTTTGTCACTACCCCAGGTAGAGCGTGATAAGACCTTTATAATGTTATCGTTTTTAAGCACTTGTTTTTTAGATACTTCCTGTGTGGTATAATGGTTATCTTGGTGTCAAAGATTAGGCCTAACAATTTGTGTTCAGTATTTAATGAAAGACGCTGGCCATGTAGTTAAATGTGACGTTCGGAATGAATGCCTCTTTTTCTAAAGAATAAGACCCATGTGCTTTTTTGTGGATTCAGCCGGAACCCATTTTAATCTGACCATTTTAAAATCCTGTTCAAACTTAGCTGCACCTACCGCTCACACATTGCCAGGTTACAAGACTTAAAGCCAAAGTGGACATCGTCTACATAGGTGCAGTAAAACATACTCCTAGGAATGGAAAGGCGCAATGAATTCATTTTGATAATAAATAGAGTACAGCCCAGTACACCATCCTGGGGCACTCCTGTCTCCTGAACAAATGTTCGGGACAAGACTGTGCCTACTCGAACACGGAACTTCCGATTGGAGAGATAACTTTCAATTGTACTCAGCATTCTACGCCGTATACCTAAATCTGAGAGGTCTCGAAGTATACCAAAGCGCCATGTTGTGTCATAAGCCTTTTCTTTATCTAGGAAGACAGAGAGAAAGAATCATTTGAGGATAAAAGGGTCTCGGATCTGTGCTTCAATACGTACCAGATGGTCAATGGTGGACCTACCTTCTCGAAAACTGCCCTGGTACGGGTCAAGTAGACTGCTTGTTTCAAGGAAGTGTATAAGTCAGCAATTTATCATCTTTTCAATGAGTTTACAAAGGCAACTGGTTAACGCGATGGTCCTGTAACTTGTAACAGAGGATGGATGCTTACTCTGTTTAATTATGGGGATGACGATGGCCTCTTTCCAAGAGGGAGGGATGACGCCAGAAAACCAGATGGCATTGTACAAGGAAAGTAATGTTTTTGGAGTTTCTAGAGGAAGGTTTTTCAACATTTCATACATTACACGGTCAGATTCCGGGGCGGAATCGCTGCAGCAATTAAGAGATGCCTGTAACTCAGCCAAGCAGAATGGCTGATTATATGCCTCATATTTAGTACATTTCGTGTCTAGTTTGCGTTTTTCCACTCTTGCCTTGTAGCGTTGGAACTCTGAAGAGTAGTGTGAAGAGCTCGAAACCTGCTCGAAGTGTGCGCCCAGGTAGTTTGCCTGGTCTTCCAAGCTGTCGCTTTGTGCGTTTACTAGAGGGATTGGATATGCTTGTTTTCCTTCTACTCTTTTCACCCTGTTCCATACTTTACCCGCTTGTGTATATGAGGTGATGCCCGATAAAGACGTATGCCAACTTTTTCTTCTAGCTTGTTGGCGCGTCCTCCTGCCTTGGGACTTAATGTTCTCAAATTTTATAAGATTCTCAGACGTCGGGGAGTTTCGAAGCAACTTCCATGCCTTGTTTTGTTTTTTCCGTGCGTTACGACACTCTTCGTTCCACCATGGAACACGTCGCTTGCCTGGGAGCCCGCTTGTTTGTGGAATACACTTGGTTGCAGCGTCAACCAAAAAAGCAGTGAAGTAATCCACAGCAGCCTCTATGCTTAATGTGCTCATCTCATTCCAGGTTAAACGAGTAACTTTTTGGTACTTTTTCCCAATCAGCTTTTTTGGGTGAGCCACTTGGGAGCCTGTGGAGGACTATCATTTGCAACTGTGGTGCTGAGAACTATAGGGAAATGATCACTTCTATATGGATTATTGATGACTTCCCATTTGAGGAGCGCAAAAAGCGATGGAGATGAGATGCTAAGGTCTATTTACGAGTAAGTGTAGTTAGTGATATTGTAATATGTTGGTGTTTTCTGATTCAAGAGACATGCGCCAGAAGAGAAAAGGAATTGCTCGATTAGACGACCTCGTGCATCGCACCGCGAGTCTGCCCATAAACTGTTATGCGCATTGAAATCTCCAAGAAGAAGATACGGTTCTGGAAGTTCATCAATTAGAGACTGGAATTCGTGTTTATTGAGTTGGTGATGCGAAGATATGTAAATACAACAAATTGTCACTAGTTTGTTGAATATAACACCTCGAACAGCCATTGCCTCAAGAGATGTTTGAGGCAGTAAATGTGTACAGGCTGTTCTTTTATTAACTATAATGGCAACAACACCGGATGACGCGACCACATCATCTCGGTCCTTTCGAAAAATAACGTAATTGCGTAAGAAGTTGGTGTGTTTCGATTTTAAGTGAGTTTCTTGCACACACAGCACAATTGGTGTATGTTTGTGTAAAGGTTCCTGGATATTGTCAAGGTTCCTTAACAGTTCTCTCATGTTCCATTGTAGTTTTGTGTCATTTTTAATGTTTTGTGGTGCTGTGCGTACAAGAAGTGTTGCCTTCAGTTACAGGGCCTTTGGGGGGCCCTGTAATTCGGAGTTTTTCTTTTTTGGCGCGCTCCAAAGAGTTGCGCCTATCCTACGGCATCTGAGTCGCCGGAGGAGTGGGACGTGTATCCATCACCTCTTGTGAGGTGGTGGATGGTGCCTGCTCGGCAGGCACATTCACAGAACTTTCGGACCTAACTGCGTTTGCAGTGGTCCGGGGTCCAGCAGACACGGTAGTCTGCCGACCTTGTTTGTCAGGTGGCGGAGCAGTACAGGCTGCTCCAGCCGGGGGCGCTGATGGCACAACCGCGGCCACACTCTGTGTGATATTGGCGGGTGGAAAAAAGATGTGGTGCGGCGCCCCGGCGCATCACATCTGCGAAGGAGGGATAAGAGGGGTTGTGAAGTGCGAAACGCTTACGTGCCCATGCAGCCTTCTCTACTTCACTAATTGTCTTAATTTTAGGCTTATTTGAACATTCGAATGCTTTGAATATTCGAACAAATATTACAGTATCCGAATTCACTTTGATTCAAGTTTATACTATTGAAAATTTTGAAGTACTCGAGATGAATGAATAGACGCATCTTAACCTACATACAACCCCTGTGGAGGTGGTTTCATTGCACTGAAGGGGTGCTAAGCCATGAAAGCACCTGCTTAAATGTGTATTAGTCCACATGTAATCTCCTGTAAAGGTGGTTTCACTGCAGAAAAGAAGTGCTAAGCCTTGAACATGCCTACACAAAAAAGATCCGATTGCCGCTTGATTTAACTTCAAGGTTAAATAAGCATACTGCCCGCACACCGATTCATTTTTTTTAAGCTTAGAGGGCCACTTATAGACTTGTATGCTCGAAGTATAGTAAAATATTAAATATAACATATTTTACGGGTAATCACTTGCATTCTGCAAAAGGTCAAATCCTTCTACTGTTCAAAGCTGTTCCCACTTTCTTTGAAAAAAAAAAAATGACGTTTGCACAGGCCGTGTTTCAATTAAAAAAATTATTGTGCACATTAGTTAGGTCATGACAAATATGTTTATTTTTCTTTAGAATATGTGCTATATACTATTCAAACTTGATTAGAAATGATTAGACTAAAATTAGTATTTGCTTTGAACCTAAAATTCACTATTCGCACAAGGCTACTGAATTTTCATCAGGAAACTCTTATAACTCTAGGGACATTCAAATGCGAATATGATCTTAGTTGAAACTAAAGAGAGTGCTTACCTTCAAACAAACAGCCAGGTTCTTCCGCACAGGTAATTTCTGAAAAGGTAGAGCAGAAGCCGAACAAGCACTTCTTTTTAAAACACCGTCTATCCTACATTCAGTGTAACAGGAGAAGTCAGGAGCCAAGTAAGGATCATTGTCATCATCAGCCTGAGTACACCCACTGCAGGGTGAAGGCCTCTCCCATGTTTCACCAATCAACCTGGTCCTGCGCGTGCTGCACTGGTCATTAAAGGGATACTGAACAAAATTTTGCCGCCAGCCTAATTGAAAGATTGTGTCCCGAAATCGATAGACACAACCTTTATTCCAGGGTGAAACTAGTATGGGAAATGAATAAATTTAATGTGTTTTTCACAAACTGCTGCGTTTGGCCGCCACGCCATGAACTAGAGATGGTAGCGTTTGGTGACGTTCAGAAACATCCGAAACGGGCAAGTCAACAATGCCAGCCTTTGCCCGGGTCTTTCAACTTGATCAACTCTCACTTCGGTTCCCAAAACCAGTATGAACCGCAACAGCAGGGAACAATGCTTCCGGCTGGGGCAAAGCACGAGTGCTTTTGTGGAAGGAAAAGAGTGGGATGAAAGGAGAAGTGGAGATAACGAAGAGCAGGACAAGAACATGTGCATCCTGCGTGCTTTTCGGTGAGCGTGACATGACGGCTTGCGCTCGCGAGCAGCCGCCACGTGCTGACAATTCATTGAAAATGCAACCGACTGTTCAAAAATACGGGAAATAAACTCTGTTTATCAAACAGTGGCATCTTCTGAGTCGAATTTCAAGTTCCATAAGTTTTTACAATTTTTGTTCAGTATCCCTTTAAGAGTAACAGAGTGAATTCTAAGAGAAGGTAAGCGCATCACGGGCAGGCAGAAACATAGGTGGGCAGATGAGATTAAGAAGTTTGTGGGGATAACGCAGCGTATGGCTCTGGACTAACTGGGCTCCCCAGGCTTTCACTTGTTTTCCAAGTATATTGACATTCTTCTTTTCTACCGCTACTAAAATTCCATTCATAAAACACTAACGAAACATGAGAAGACTTACCTTAACGACCTCCACCAGCTTGTGAAATATTTCGACAGCTAGGGTCCACTTCTCAAGCTGCTGCACCTTTTCCTAAAACAGCACAGGCGTTCCATTTTAGTGTGGTAATATCTTTGTCACACTGAAAACAGAAGCTTTTCTTTAGTGGCAACCATACCTCTTGGTTCGTCACTACTTTTACAGAGAGGCTTTGGACGCCATCGGCCAGGTTGGAGAACATTGTCTTGTAGTATACATTGAGAGTAGACCTGCAGAATAGAAAAAAAGCCTATTTATACAGCACTAAGGTGGCGATGGGAACCAATGGGATGCTGTTTTACTACAGAACCTTAAAAAAATTTACGAAGAACTTCTAAAGCAATTTATGAAAATGAGTTCGTGTGCATCAAAAACGAGTTTGTGCAACCATATTCACTATTGACATGATAGTATCGATCTGGAATCAAAAATTAGTTCAGAAAATGATCGAGTATTTAAAAAAAAATTTTTTTGAGACATAAAATATGCTCCTGCTCCCCTTTTTTTCCATGCAATTTTTGGTGGTCCACCTACATTCGAGCCAACTAACAGTCGTATAAATACGGTACTTATACGCTGAGATTTCAACGCAATTGAATTTTTGAGTAATAGAAGGCCTTGTAAATGCTGGAGAGCTAAATAAAGTACAGTAGGCTCTCATTAAAAGAAACCTGATACGACTGGAAAGATACATTCTGTTTAACAGGAGCGCCATTTACTGAGAGATGAACGGGGGTATTCAAGTATTAGGCCAATCATACTAGGGGAAGTTGTTCCAATTAAGCAGATATTTCATTTAAGACATTTCTGTTTACTGAGAATGTGCTGTTTAATTAAATTAAGTGGACCACAATAAGAAGAGAGTGAAAAAAAACAGAAAAAGAAATAATGGTTACATTTATGAAAAGTTTAACTTCAATACTGATATTTTAAGGTTCTTATTAAACAATTTTACCCAACAGACACCTCAAACACCCAAGGCGCAATGTGTTATGCGAGGAATCGTCATGTATGTTACATTAGTATCCCATCCTCAGATTCATCTGGCTTGGATTCGATGAATGCAATCTGACCCATCCATTGTTTTACTAGTGTCTCATTATCACATTCTTTCTGTATCCAAGCAATGTTAAAATCTTCTCTTTAGTTTTGCCATGATCATATGAGTGTGTACAACTCATTTCTAACTGATCTTCCCACAGTCAAAGTTATTTGCGATTGACCTTCAAACTTGGCTTGTTTAACTCCTGAGTCACTATATTCTGTTTAGCACATACTAGTCATGCAAGCTCTACACTCAAACAATAGTTATGGGCAGTCCAACAGACCCATGACACAGCAGAGAGACTTGGTTCCTCTGTTCCGACCTGAGAGCAGCCCCCGACGTGCTGAAGTGCATTCCGAAGGACCTACTAAAGTTCATCTATCCATCCACCCATACTAGGCATAGGAAAGCATGCCAGCTGCAATGATAAGCAGTCGTAATGATGACTCACTTGTCGAGTGTAGGAAACTGCTTTGACTGTTCTTCCTCCTGCTGGGCTGGTGGCGATTCTTCCAGAATACTGGGCAGGCAGTCAGTCGCAAGTTCGTGCAGGCTCTGAAGTACACACTCCGACTCTGACAGGAATGTGCTGTGTTGCAGAGAAATAAATGAATGAAGAGTGAGAAAAATTCTGATTATGCTTGTAAGTCTTGAGGTATTGATTAACAGAGCTTTGAATCAGAATCAGTTCATTCCTGTTAATTAAGGGTGATGATTACATCATATGCACATACAGAAGATGGTCCCCAATTCAGAAACTGAAATGGACTTTCTGTACATGATAACAAGAATCATTACAAAACAAAGTTAAAAGGAAGTAAGAAAAGATCTAAACGAAGCACTAAATATTGTTTTTTAAATACGAGTCCCTCTTTCCTCAGATCATTCAGCTGTGTTGAGTACTGGTTTTAGCTCCTGCAAAGGAACATTCAGTGCTGGACTTGCAGAAAAAGAAAAAAGAAAGGAAGGCAGGTTTAGCAATGCTAGCACAGCAGACACTGCAGAAGGTGTGCACTTCAGCACAAACTACGTAATAACGCATAGCAAAAGCATGATGGAAAAAAAATTTGGACAAGGAATTCAGTACCCAGGTATAAGTATTGCGATGAAATCCACTACCCATAGAACTAAGACTGCAGGGGTAGAGATTAGCTGAGGCTTTGATTCTCAATATTAGTTAAGTTAGCTTCTGGCCCCATGGTGACTACTGCTGCGTTTCGAACTTTCTTTAAACTGGCACACTGTATAGCAACTCTCTTGAGTTGATACATGATTTAAAAGAATGCTAAAAAGAAAAAAACATATTTTTCTAGTGTTTGTAAATTACTCTTACGTGAGACCAACACCATACTTTCTGCGAGATGAGGCAAATTTAAAAGTGAAACTTTTGACACATATTCTCATCTGCAGTTGTGAAATTAATGACATTAGAGCTGTTAAAATGTCATTTCCCAGCATTTAGGCTGTGAAATGAAATTGTAACAGCTCTAATGCCTAATGTCCCTTTAACTAAAAGCAACAAAACTGGCCCAAACAAAGGACTAAACAAAGGCAGCAAGTAATGACAACAGACCTCAGCATGACCTGAAGGCACTCGTTGAAGTGTGTTCCCTGTGGCCTCTGAGGCACGTTTGACGTGCCAACACGACAAAGCCAGTTGCGCCGAAGGAAGCCCTCGGCGACTTCACGGATGCCACGCTGCTCAAGTGAGTACATCTGAGAACGATCAGCAACTGTTCCCAAAAGCCGAAGCAGTGCTGTTGCTCCCGCTGGGTCTGTCACGGACTCGGCAAACTTGGCAAAATATGAGAACGCCCGTCTAAAATGAAGAGCAAGTTAGCAGTTGCTACAAAAAACTCAATCAATCAATCAATCAATCAATCATTTAATCAATGAATTAGTCAATCTGTTTTATTTTAGTTTTTTGTGCCCAATGACAGAACAAGAACCTCCAGGCCTGCGTGAGATGCACAACACAGTCATAACGAAAGCTGGAAGAACGGCCTTTCAGAGCCTTTTCTAAACCCTCTTAGGGTAACTGCTACAAGCACACTTGCAAGGTACCCACTCCACCATTAACCATCATAATTTTTGTGTAGTAGGGAGGCATTCACTATGCCATTCTTCGACATTCTTCGGAGAAGTGTGATACCCGCTACAGACTTGGAAGGAATTTTGCGCAGTTTATCTGGTGCTGTAACTCTTGACGATGAAGAAGTAGGCCTGAAGCTTCCGCGATGGGTTGGAGCATTCAACCATTTCAAACTTATAACCAAACTGTTCTTACATGCCTGAAAGATAACCTAAAATACTTGAACTACAAAAAGATACAAATCTTGTAAATAATACGGAAAAATTATGCCAGCATTGCTGATGTCCTATTGTGAGCAATGTGAGCTCGAATGCGCGAGCACATGGCAAAGAGCCTCAATACCGAGATAACGTCGTACGTGGATGGTGCTGCCGAAACCAGCGGGGAAAGGAGGGGTGCTCTTCCATTAACTGTTTTCACTTCCGTTTCTCTGGCGTTGCTTCGAATGGAAGCTTATTACGTGCCATCAGCTGCTAGCAATGATAAGAGATTATAGTATGCAGAACATGGTAATCTGTTGCCTAGGGTACGGCGCAAAAGACCACTGTATCCCTTTACTTGCTAGCGGAGAACGTCTCGTAAAGATGCCACCTTGATATTGTAGCACTCGCGTAGAAAAAAAAAAAAAAAAAACAGTATTGTTGTTTATGACTATTGTGCAGTTTGCTGGTCTCGTGGTCCGAGAAAAGTCACATGCTGTAGAAAACATTTATTGGATGCTCCCAAAATTGTAACAAAATCTTAATGCACAGAATTTATCAGCTAGCTTGCTCTTTTCATACTCGTTTACTGGACTAATAATGGGTCATGGCTCCACCGGCTTGAATCACGGCTTCCATTCTTTCTGGCAGAGACCTGCAGAGCGCCTCGATGAAGGCTGTATCAGCTTGAAGATGTTTCCACTCTTTTTGTAGAGCTTCCCACAGTTCATCAGCTGTCACCAAGTCCAAAAAAATCCTAGAAAGGTTAGCCTTCATACATGCCCACACGTATTCAATAATGTTCATGTCCACACTCTTGCGCACCACTTAAGACGCATTACCCCTCGCTCATATAAAATACGTGCGATGTCCATTGCTATATGCACGGGAGACAAATCCTGCTGGAATAAATAGCATCCATCCGGGTGTGGGCTATTCAATACATATGGAATCATCTCGTGCTCCAGCAGCGTGCAATACGCATAACTTGTGAATCTCACGGAGATTCTTGCAAGGGGACTTAGGTCATTCACGCGAGATAGCTGCATTAACATTTACCCATGTGCCACCACTTGCGGCTACCTCCTACACCAGCAAACGTGTTCTCCATGCGCCACAATCTTGTCTGCTGCTCCCAGCAGCTGGAGAAAGTTGATTTGTCGGAGAATATGACCTATTTCCAGTCCTCCACCGTCCAGCTGCGGTGATTGACTGTGAACTTAAGGCGAGCCGTTTTGTTGGCACATGTGATAAGCAGCTTTTGACCAGCGATGCGACTTCGGAGTGCGGCTTCCCTTAGCCTCCGCCTTATTGTGCTGTAACTTACATTCACAAGGTCTAGAGTACGGCGCACATCTTTCGCACTCCAAATGGTTTCTCGTTGACTACAGTAGCAACTTGCAGATCTTGGTCTAACGACGTGGCACGGTGTCACCTTTTGTGTGGCGCATCTTTAATTCGTCTTTCACCTCGATACCCTTGTACTATTCTGTTGACAGTGCTGAGATTACAGCCTGTCAAGGTAGTAATGTTGTGCTGCGAGTAACCTTCCAGTGATAATTGAACGACTCCTTCCCGCTTATGCATAGGCACTCACGACATGTTTAGGCACTGGAACCCAGAACAATACTTGGCAAAAACGGCCATGGTCTGCGATATCGCTATTTTAAGAAAAAAAAATAACAAAAGAAGCATATCAAAATGAGTAGCCAACAGCACATAGACTTGGTAAAATCATGGCCTGTGCATCACGGGAGACTACGTCACAGCTGATATCGCGACAGCTACATAATTTGATATAACACTGGATGTTGCTATGCGTGATCATGTAGATTGATATTGCCGCTAGCAGCTTTAGACATACTACAAGCTGCGGTTTTGCTCCTACGATATCGAGACGGGCGTGTCAGCAGCTATCAGAAGCGCGGCGCCCTTTCCACTTTGTTTCCGACAGCGGCTGCTGCGAATCGACCGATGTAGGGTTCGAGGCTATTTTCCACGCGCTCGCGTGTTCGAACTCATATTGCTGACGATAGTACACCATGTTATTGCATACCCATCTTGCATTGTCTTTTATGTATACGTACAATCTTCACTCTTCCCACTCTGTTGGCGAGCAGTAACGAAAGTGGGTGCAGTTTAAAGTGGTTCTACCACGTACTACACATTTCCAAAACCATTACTCCACCTCTCACTGGCTTTGCGTAGTCCAGGGTTTGTCAGCAGCGGCAGAGTGTGCCCGGTCACCTGTTTCTACCACTAAGTGGATGTGCACCATCACGCTAGCTATGTCATACTTAAATAACATTTTATTCTTTCATTGGACAATAAAAAAAAAGATCCTTGTCTTTACGGACGCAAGGACAAACAAGCTGCCCCAATTTTTCCACCATCTGATGCTGTCGGCGAAATTGGACCGAGCTTAGTAAATGCTATAATAGAGAAAATCTGCCACAACACCAGCATGGATCCCTGGGTATAGGAGTAGTCATATACAGGCCACCTTTCGTAAAAGCATAACTGCCGGTAGACAATTCGCACATTCAGTAAAGCTCAAGCAGAGTGCGTGCACAAGTGGTGGCATTACCACAGAGCCAATGACGAAAGTGTAAAAGTAGAGAAGAAGAGGAAGAAAAAACACTTGTGTCTCTCGCTAATTAGCATTTGTGTTCAGCTGGGGTTTCCAGCTTTCTTTATTTATTTATTGTTTCTAGCATAGCATTAAAGCCTGTTCAACAATAATCCTAAAAAAATTTGGTGCAGGTTGCCGCAGTAGCCAACATCACCCTGGAACTTTTCTAGCACTTCACGTGTAGCAGCAAGACATAGCAAGAATGAAAAAAAAAAAAAAGTATCCTAGAATGGCAGCACTCACTTTCCCAGAGCCATGACGTAGGCCTGTGTCAACTGTGTTGTTCCAATGCGGTCAGATATGGAACGGAATGCTTCACACAGCTGGTCTCGGTTGTCACTTGTCTCAAAACCATTCCTGCAAAATCACATGGCAAAATGTTATGAATTGACAAGTACTTAATGGCAAATGTCGTTACGGCTAAGCGTCCTTAAAAGAAAAGTGACATTGATCACAAAATATATATATGGCTTCATTAAATATTTAAAAGAAGAGATTAGTTACATGCAGGCATCACTTAAAAAAAGACATTTTATACAGTTAAACCTCGTTATAACAAGACGGGCTATAACGAAGTAATGGATATAACGAGCAAATCGTAATTCTCCTTGAAAGTCCCCATACAAACCAATGTATTCAAAACCTCGTTTTAACGAGGCAAAATTTGCCTGTTATGGGATATAACGAACAAATTTTGTTAGGAAGTAAAATTTTGAGCCGATGTCACGACAGTGCAGAACGCGAATTTGAGACAGCGCGCAACCTGAGAACTGTATTTAGCAGTTCAAAACCCCCGCCACGCGCCCTCCAGCAACGCGCGCAAACCAGACGGCATGCCCTGTTTCCGGAGGAGATGTCGCTGCACGTGCGCCGCTTGGCTACCACCGACAGCGGAGCGCTCCGCGAACGTCTCGCCCTTTTCTTTTCTTTTGTGTCTTCTTTATATTCTCCCTCTCCCCTTTCTCATGGCGCTGAGGCGCGCTTCCTAATCTTACATACCCCCTTCCCCTTGAGTAACCGGTTCCTAGAGGGCAGCACAAAAGAGCGCCCCTTCTGCCCCTTCCTCTTCACAGTAAGTTTCTCTGCAAGTGTTGTTGCTCACCGACGTGAGCCACGTTGCTTTTGCGTGCGTGTTTCTTCTCTTTTTCGACCGCTTCCGCCTTATCTTTTATCGTGCTGCGCTCATGATTCTAGCAACATGAATGCGCCAGGCGGGAAGCGAAAGCGCATAACGCTAAATCAGAAGGCAGCTATGATAAGAGCCGTTGAATCGGGGACCAAGAAAGGCAACGTGGCAAGAGACTTTGGCGTATCGACGAGCACACTGTCAACCATCTTGAGCAAGCAGGAGTCCATCATGGACGCTGTTGCACGTGGCGTGAAAGGAAGCGCTAAGAGGATGAGGGCACCTGCCTTTGAAGCGGTCATAAGGGCCGTTTTTAAATGGTTCTTGGACACGCGGGCCGTGAATCTGCCGATGAGTGGCGCCTTGGTGCAAAGAAAAGCGAGGGACTTTGCCTGCATCATGGGCTATGACAACTTCGTAGCAAGTTCGGGTTGGCTCCAACGCTTCAAGGAGCGCCACGACATTGTCGGGAGAGCGGTCTGCGGCGAATCGCAATCTGTCGACGAAGCAGAGGCTACCAAGTGGGCGAAAGAAAACATCGTGCGGCTGCTAGAAAAATACAGCGCGGAGGATATTTTTAACGCGGACAAAATCGCTCTCTTTTTCAAGATGTTGCCGCACAAGACGTTAGCTCTCAAAGGCGAGCCGTGCCATGGCGGCAAACAAAGTAAGCTGCGGATCACTGCGCTACTTTGTGCAAACATGACCGGCTCTGAGAAGCTGCCAATTTTCGTAATTGGCAAAAGTGCATCCCCTCGCTGCTTTAGGGGGAAAAAGGCAGCTCCCAGTCAAGTACGTAGCCAATCGCAAAGCCTGGATGACCAGGGAGATTTTTTCAAAATGGCTTTGCGAATGGGACGAGAAGCTGGCAAAGGCGAACCGCAAGGTGTGCCTCGTTTTAGATAACTGCACCGCCCACCATACCGCTGCCGTGCTTCAAAACATCGAGCTGCTGTTACTTCCTGCCAACTGCACAGCAAAAATACAGCCGCTTGACCAAGGCGTGATTATGTCGCTGAAGGCAGGTTACCGCAAGCGTGTGATAGACAAGCTCCTGCTCAACATGAGGATGAAGCGAGACACCGATGTTGACTTGTAAGCTGCGCTCGAAATGCTTCAGGCGGCGTGGATGAGTGTGACGGCGACCACGATCGCAAACTGCTTTCGACACGCCTTATTTGCCGCCGCACCAGACGCCAGCGATGAGCCATCAGACGAGCCCACTGTGCCGGACGATTTTGCCACATCAGACGAAGTCGCTGCATCATGGACGGCACTTTGTGACGCCGGTGTCGTGCCTGACAGCGAGTCGTTTTGCGACTATGTGAGTGCGGACTCGGAAGTGGTGGCAACGGAGCAGCTCCTGGATGACGATATTGTGCGCGCTGTCAGTGATCGTAACGAAACCAGTGACGATGACTCTGTAGACGAACAGGAGACAAACGTGCCGACGGCGTCGGAGGCATTAGACACGATGGACATACTGCGCCGCTACTTTGGCGCTCACGAGGGCGGCGAAGATGACTTGAACATTGCGGCCGCAGCTGAGCGAGCCATCGTTCGCATCAGGAAGATGCATCAACGTCCAAATATGGACTTCTTTGCAGCTAAGTCTGCCTGAAATGCAAGCTGTGTATTTTGAAGTGCATCAAAACTGGCGCATGACTTTTTCCTTTTTATTTGGGAATGCGGTTATTTTGTTGCATACCACCGTGCAGCGGGATGCTATTTCGCCCGCTATTTTTTTTTGAGTAAGTACAGTGCATAATATTTGCGGTAAATGCCCGCTACGGCTATAACGAAAAATTGGTTATAATGAGCAAATAGCGCAGCCCTCCAATTTCATTATAACGAGGTTTAACTGTATTCACTTTATTGCATTCAATAAGCTTTGACAGGCATATCAGTGTTAAGTATATCGAGATTTTTGTACTAAAAGCTAGAAAAAAAAACTAGGCAACTTTAGCTACAACAAAGAGAATACACTTACAAATTCTTATAGCAAGGCCAGAAGGTGATACTATTGCCACATATGCTCCTTTCTTGCTTTAGCTATTTTGATGCTGCATTAGACGTGTAACTGCTGCCTTACGCAAACCACACTGGGAACCATCTAGATAATCTTGAAATCTTTTGATGAGATTACAGCACACAACATGAACATTAGAGTTTGCTCTAGAACTTGTGCGACCACTAGCAATAATGATGGAAACTTCAATGGTACATGTATAAATGCCGACATGCTTCATCGCTTGGCAGATTATCAGCGGCTGATGCTCTGTTCGTAGATATCTGTGCAGAGTGTGCATTGCTTGGTGTAGTTTGAGTTTCCATTTCCTGGCTACAAGTTCAGCCAAATAATTAGTTTCATCTAGTACATACCAACTGCTGCTTTTTTCAACGTCACGACCACGTGACACTATGCCTTGTGTACTGTTCTTTATATAAAAATCCAGAGTAGCAGTTTATGCCAGCTTAAATTATAACTCTCTCGGCATAACACAGTGCCCGCTGATAATGTTACTAGAAGCATCGTTTTACAGCGCAATTACTGCTTACAGCCGAGTTCAAGCAATGACTGCCATAAAAGGTGTGCATGTGTGCTGATTAAATAAAATGTGACAAGGTGCCAATGCTATTGTACCTTGCATATGTGCTTCAAATACAATATGTGCCTATACCTGCATGAATCACTACTTATTCATGTCAGAATATAAACATACTCTGACCACACTTTTGCAGGCAGCACAGTAAGAAGTATGAAAGCAGTCCAACTAACAAAGTTGTGCACCTATTAGTTAGTAGTTCAGCTGTTTGCCTCTTGCAATGGTTTATACAGAACCACTACTATATACATTATAACTTGCAAATGTAAAGTTATCTCAAATACAATATTACACATGTGGCTTCGTGTTTCCTGCACTCAATGTACTATATTCTGTCTGCAAGTGTTAGTAGTTGCCCTGTGAATACAGGTCACATATATGTGCCACTCAATGGTAAACAGCTTGAGATATTAGATGTTATCAATGCAGTGAATATGTTAGACCATTTTGTGAAAGGAAGGTATAAATATTACTACAGTCATTCCCGGATATATCCTACTCAGATATATCGAATTATTGGCCATACCGAACAGTTGAGAAATCCTCTTGAATTTCCTATCCAAAAATGCTGGACCGGTGCACCTGTATAGCCAACTCCCACACGGAGGGACATCCGCCATATTGAACACTGCGCCGCGCCGAAGCACAGAGACTGCATTTTTTCTAGCAAATATCGATCAATTTTTGACCGCATTCTAGCAAGTTCTGATCTTTTTCCGTGCGCAGGTGACGAAAAGGCGGTGTTATTACATCTCGCTTATCTGGGTCGTTGCGCGGCACTTGCGAGTGCACCTGTATGTTTGATGCGTGCCGACAGTGTTTTTCAAAATAACTGATTGCCAAGAACCAAGAAATGAGAATGCGAAGTGACTCGACAATCTCATTGCAATGTTCGTATTCTCTTCCTTGTTAGCGCACAATGGCATGCGATGGGCATGAGAGCTTGAAAAGCATGGCCTTCGAGATGTGCAACATCGTGACATATTTTTTTAGTGTTTTTGGTTTTAAAACGCACGTCTTAGAGTCTACACTTTTTCTAGCTTTTCGCATGAAAGCAGCTGAAAACACCGGCTGCCAGCAAAAAAACCTCAAGTGACATCAATATCGCCAACATGTCGACCGTGGGAACTTGGCCTTGTCTTTTGTGCCTTGTGAAATTGTGTACTTCTTGCCTCGTTCTCGATAAATCATCATTCAGGAGTTGGACAGAAGGTTGACTAGCACTTAGCGATAAAAAATAAGACTGGCCCAAAGTGACGTCAAGTAAAGCACTGTCGTAAACTTTCCTTGCAGGTCAGGTGACAACTACCATTATTAAACGTAGCGCAGAACTGACGACTTCGGGTGCGTCACGACCACTGACAACGGCGTCGAGTGCCTCAGTGAGTTCTGCGACTTATCAGCGTTTCCGTGCACCATCTCAGACAGTGAGCGACTTCATCGGTGCAGGTGACGATGTAGCTTTTTCCAACTGAATCGATGCTGAGATCATGGCTGTTGTTGCCAATGCCGTAAAAGTGTATCCGTGTGGTTACAAATATGCCAACGCCTTTGCCGCTACCGCTAACCAACCTTTTACCACACTACAAAGCTTGCATTGGCATTCTGCATTAATCAACGCTGTAGTAGCCAAAGGAACTGAATTCACTTATTAAAAAAGCTTCAAAGATACTGAGGAGGACTGGAACTTTATGGTGCACAAGAAGCAAGACAAGTTTACAAACTATGTGCGGTAACTTGCAATTCACACCCTACACTTCACTATACTGTGAGCAAATTGTAATGTTAGCACTTGTAATGATTTTCGAGGCTTGAAGTCCTTCAAGCTTTAAATATGCATATTTTGCATTTTGAATTCAGACTATTTTGAGATTCCCTTCGAGTTCAATATATCCGGGATCAACTGTACTAAATTGGAGTCCCTCAACTGAACTAATACTGTCACGTATACATGGTATACTCCAAATATGAGTAATCAGTCTCTTTGACCTCATAGCATTGCCTGCTATGAATGAAAGAGGACAATTAAATTACTGGATCAGACTTACCATGAAAAGAAGGCATTCAGACAGGTCAGCAACAGAGTCATGCAAGATGCTGTCTCCTTGGCTGTACTCGTGAACATAGAGGCCGCATCGACAATGCCGTCATTTTGGGATATCAAGTCCTGGCAACAAAAGCAGAGAGATAAGAACAAAAACAGTGCTCACTTTTATTTTATTATTATTGTTGTCAAGCACTGGTCCTATATCTGTAGATAAAGGCAATATGAACATTTTGGTTGCATAACTGCTGTAAAGTTAGGTAAGTACCAGCAAGCTATTTCTTCTACTATTCAGGAACAGTGAATGCTAGCCAGCTAAAATATGAGCAATTTTGAAGGGGAAAAAAAAAAGCCAAGAATTAGGTTGATAATTTTATTACTGCAAGATATCTGTGTTGAAACTCTTAATAAGTAAAATTTAAGCCGAGAAAACATGGCAAAGTTTAATATACAAAAATGCAAGGGGTTAATGAATAACACGATGTAACACTAAGGTGGTACTTTTCTTTTTTCCTTAACAGAAATAACTTGGTTTCTGTAGCCTATGCAAAGTGCTAGGTCAGAAGGTGATGCAATGCAAAAGACATTCAAAACATTATGCAATATGAGATTACATGAAAGGCTAACACTACACACCATACATATATAAAAGCAGCCTGAAAATTGTATGATCTGTATCAGTTGACCTTCTTCTGCTCCAAGTTGAGACAATTTTTTATTTTTTCAGAGGACTCATTAGAAAATCACAGGAGAACAAGCCGCAAAATACAACCTCATTTACGCAACGCATCATTTTAGCAACCAATTTTGATAACACATCTGGTTCTGTGTATGACAGTGTGGCAACGCATGCTTGTGAGCACGAGTATTCCATGAAATGATTTCCGCGGTAATTACTTTACCTGAAAGTACCCACTGACGTCCTCCAGAAGAGAACACAGGTGCGGAACCACACTGACCATGAACTTGACCACATCTGGCTTGGGACTGAGAGCCAAGTTGGAGAAGCCAACATCACGTGGCACCTTGGCCTGCGCGCAACATTCAAAGAAAACGAGAACACACAACGTAACACCGTTGCATAAAACCGGTACACCACCGCGGCAGTTGTGAACCAGAGAAGAGGCAGAGGTTACTTAGCAGGTGCCGTGAAAAGAACCATACCTTAAACGGAAACGCACGCTTCGGTCCACTTGAGGGAAGAGCCCAGTCCAGCTTGGCGGCGAGCTCTCCAAGCACAAACAGAAGCTCAGTGGTTGTAAGCTTTGAAGAAGATTTCTGCAAGCGAAGCAGAACACCATTAAATGGACACTAAAGAGGTATGCTGATTTGCCCAATGATTCATATTCAACTGACAAGACAGATATACAGTGAAAGGGGGAGGCGGGGACAGCACAAAGAAGGTAAAGAAGGCAGGCCAGTTAACTTGGCCGCAACACCCGGATTACTATCCTGTGCTTAGAACTTGAAGAATAGAACGAGAGACAGAGTGTACAAGACATTCAAAGAATCTTCAATAAATACAGTTTGTCTTATGGAACAGAGTTTCAAAAGGGAGCAAAATGTTGAATGCTAAAAAAAAGTTGTCTGGATTTATAACTTACTGTCATGGTACAAAGAGAAAACCACACGATGTCAATGAGAAAAAACACTGTAACATAGCAGTACCAATTTAAAAAGAACTACAAACAAAATTTCCAGCTGAAAGTATAGATCTCAATAAAAAAATTGGCAGATCCCACATACAGTGGGAATCGATGATATGCAAAGCACGAATGAGAAATGTTAATATGTCCTTTAAAATTAGCACAACGTTACGAGGTAGAAGCAAATGAAGGTGTAAATGACTTCCGTGTCACGATTATCATGTTTCGATGTGTTGTTTACCTTCGTAATATTGTAACGATGTTGAAGGACTCGGGGTATAACAAAACGTATTTATTAAAGGGCGAACCTGTGCCCACAACTCAAAGGGACTATGGTCGTAGCACGTTACAGCAGAACGGCAAGATGTCTTCTTCTTCTACTTCTTCAAGAAGAGTCCCAAGCGCGTGGCACACATCAGCAGGGGCCAGCTGGGTTCTCGTGCTATCATCATCGTCTCTGCGCAACACTAGACGGCGCCCATGTATGTTTCTGTGCGCGTGGTGATGGGCGCGTTGTTTGAATGCGGGCACTATGTCGTGGCATAATCCCCCTCCTCACACGCATCGTCCCGATGCGTCAGGCAATGAATAGATTCGTCGTAGGCGTAGGCGTCACTGGTCTTCCGGTGATCTCTCATAGTACGGCTTCATCCGGACTACATGTACAACCTCTGTAGGGTTGCGGCGTTTTGAGCTCCCGTGTATAGCGGATCTGACTTGGTAAGTTACATCGCTTACACGACGGAGTACTTCGTAAGGCCCG
The DNA here is from genome assembly GCF_013339725.1 of Rhipicephalus microplus. Lineage (NCBI taxonomy): Eukaryota > Metazoa > Arthropoda > Arachnida > Ixodida > Ixodidae > Rhipicephalus > Rhipicephalus microplus. Next base: position 19,592,340 of record NC_051173.1, on the reverse strand, counting down.
AAGTAGTGGCTAAAAAGTTTTTCAGAAAGTCCGCGGCGACGCACCGGGGTCCATATCCATACTTTGTCACCTGGTTGAAAATGCGCTTCGGTATGACGCTGATTGTACCGATAGGAGTCGATACGTTGTTGGCGGCGTATTCTGTATCTCGCCATCTGTCGTGCTTCCTCGGCTCTTTGCAGGAAGTCGTCTAGGCCAGGTGGATTGCTGCTTTCATCATTCAGTGGTAACATGGCATCCAGTAGAGTGGTGACTCTTCGGCCGAATACAAGTTCAAATGGTGTCACTCGCGTTGTTTCTTGAACGGCTGTATTATATGCGAACGTGATGTAGGGCAATATTTCATCCCACAGTTTATGTTCGACGTCGATATACATTGAAAGCATATCAGTCAGAGTTCTGTTCAAGCGCTCCGTTAGGCCATTTGTTTGAGGATGGTATGCTGTAGTTCTTCTCTGGTCTGTGTGGGTCATTCGCATCAGACATTTTATTAGGTCTGCAGTAAAAGCTGGGCCACGATCTGTAATTACCACGCTGGGTGCACCATGTCTGAGGACTATGTTGTTGATGAAGAACTTGGCAACTTCAAGAGATGTTGCAGTGTACAGCGAGTCAGTCTCAGCATAGCGAGTGAGATAGTCTGTGGCTACGACTATCCACTTCTTGTGTGCAGTCGATGTCGGAAACGGGCCTAGGAGATCCATACCAACTTGTTGGAATGGGGCATGCGGTGGTTCTATTGGCTGGAGGAGGCCTGCAGGTTTCACGGATGGAGTTTTGCGTCTTTGACACTCACGGAAAGTTTTCACATAGCGCTGAACTGATGATAACAGTTTTGGCCAGTAGTATTTTAGGTGAATTCTGGCGAATGTACGGCTGACACCCATGTGCCCAGATGTTGGCTCATCATGACATGCGTGCAGAATCTCGTTTCGTAAAGGTGCAGGTACAACGAGTAAAAACTTGTCACCATGAGGTTTGAAGTTCCTCTTGTAAAGGACCCCTTCCCGAAGACAGAACGAAGGGAGCCCTCTGGATAAAGTGCGCGGGACTTTAACGTTGAGTCCTTGGAGACGCTGTATAAGCGGCAGCAAATCGGGGTCATTTTGTTGTTGTTCAGCGATTTCTGATGCCTGGACGACGCCTAGAAACGGGAAGTCTTCTTCCTCCGGCTCACTCGTCTCCACTGGTGCGCGTGACAGGCAGTCGGCATCGCTGTGCTTTTTCCCAGATTTGTATACCACAGTAACATCGTACTCTTGTAGCCTAAGGCTCCATCTTGCTAGTCGGCCAGAGGGATCCTTAAGATTCGCCAGCCAACACAGGCAATGGTGGTCACTTACTGCTCGGAATGGTCTACCGTAGAGGTACGGCCGAAATTTACTTATGGCCCAAATGACCGCGAGACACTCTTTTTCGGTTGCAGAGTAATTTGTCTCAGCTTTCGAAAGCTTGCGGCTCGCATACGCTAGCACTTTTTCTTGGCCGTTTTGCCGCTGGACTAGAATGGCTCCGAGGCCGACGTTACTCGCATCAGTGTGAACTTCAGTTTCGGCAGTATCATCGAAGTGGGCGAGGATTGGAGAGGCTTGCAGGCGTGTTCTTAACTCATCAAATGCTTTCTGTTGTTCACTTTCCCACCTAAAGGGCACCTTGTCTTTTGTCAGATTAGTAGGTGGTTCAGCAATGTTCGAAAAATTTTCCACAAATCGCCGATAGTACGCGCATAAACCCAGGAAGCGACGTACTGACTTCTTGTCTTTGGGTGTCGGGAACTTCGCGATGGCAGCTGTCTTTTCGGGATCTGGCCGAACGCCGTCGGAGCTGACGACGTGTCCGAGGAATCGAAGCTCTTCAAAAGCGAAGTGGCATTTTTCTGGCTTGATGGTCAAGTCTGCTGAACGAATGGCTTCTAATACTGTGCGGAGTCGCTCTAGATGTTGGTCGAATGTAGCGGAAAATACGACAACGTCATCCAAGTACACCAAGCAGGACTGCCATTTCAGTCCCGCGAGGACAGCGTCCATCATTCTCTGAAACGTAGCTGGCGCTGTGCACAGGCCGAATGGAAGCGCTTTAAATTCGTAGAGTCCGTCTGGGGTTATGAATGCCGTCTTTTCACGGTCGCGCTCATCCACCTCAATTTGCCAATATCCGCTCTTCAGATCAAGGGAGGAGAAGTATTTCGCACTCCGTAGTCGATCGAGTGTATCATCGATACGCGGCAGAGGGTATACATCCCGTTTCGTTACGCTGTTCAGTTTCCGATAGTCGACGCAGAATCGAAGGCTGTTATCTTTCTTTTTAACAAGCACTACGGGAGACGCCCATGGACTGCTGGAAGGCTGGATCACGTCATCTGAAAGCATCTCCTCCACTTGTTTCTTGATGACGTCTCTTTCCTTTTGCGATACTCGATATGGGTGTTGGTAAATCGGTCTCGTGGCTTCTTCTGTTATAATCCTGTGTTTTGCAATAGCCGTTCGTCGCACCTTAGAGGACGTTGAAAAGCAGTCCGAAAACTCTTTTATAAGGGCGAACAATCGTTTCTTTTGATATTCTGGGAGCCTATGGTTGACGTTAACTGATGCGTCGACGTTGCAGGTCTCTTGTGGAGTGGTTGGCGTTGTCGCTAAACTGCATAGTTCAGTCGCCATGCAAAACTCGTGGAAATAGGCGATAGCCATACCTTGCGCGATGTGCTGACATTCATTCCCAAAATTCGTAAGGAGGACAACTGAGCGGCCATTTGTTAAGTGAACAACACCCCTTGCCACGCAAATTCCTTTGTTTAAAAATAGCTCTACGTTTCCATCCGCTATTCCTTCGTGGTCACAAAATGCCTTATTTTCAACAAGCACCATTACACTACAGCGAGGTGGCACTGTGACGTCATCATCAACAACGCGAAGAGCAGTAAAACGTCGCTTTTCCGATTCCTCCACCGACATAGCTTGTTCTGTCGAAAACGTTACACTGGATCTGCGCAGATTAATTATGGCTCCATTGGCTTGCAGAAAATCCATTCCTAGTATAAGCTCCCTTGAACAGTCCGGCAGCACGATGAAGTCAGCAACGTAAGTAAAGCCTCTTATTTCGAGCCTTGAGGTGCATCTGCCGAGCGGTGTAATAGTGTGGCCACCTGCCGTGCGTATCTGTGCCCCACTCCATTTTGTTACAACCTTTTTCAGTTTCTTTGCCAATTTGTGACTCATTACCGAATAATCAGCGCCGGTGTCAACTAAAGCATTCAGCTCGTATCCGTCTATTTTCAACCGCAAATCTGAAGTAATCTTCGCACTGCTGCGCTTATCCTCTGTAAACATAGCATCGTCACCTTGAAACCGCAATGGAGGATCTTCGCAACTGTCGTTATCAGCGGCCTCACCTCCACAGGTCGCTTGCTTCAGTTTTCCTGGTGTGGGCTTGTAGAACGGTGCCCAGACCGTGCGGAAGAAGCACGTGGGCTGGGTGATCGGTAACGCCTGGGCGACGGCGATCTTGGCTGATGTTGGCGTGGAGTGAGTGGGCTCTGGCGCGCGGACAAGTACTCTTCGATCTCGGTTGGCCGTTCACCGTTTCGAGGGCATGGTGCGTACAACGGAAAGCCCCTTAATCCTGCCTGTCGGTAAGGGCAGAACCTATACAGGTGACCTGCTTCCCCACAATGGAAACACAAAGGCCTGCGCTCATGGTCACGCCAGATGTCACTTTTCCGGGGCCTTTGATCCACGTAGCGAGCTACACCACGGGCTCGTGGTAGGTAGGTAGCCGTCGGTTCCAGTGGACGAGGTGCGCTGCGTACCGTTTGTGGGCAAGGAGAGGCCATCGTAACTGCTGCATTGGTGTGCGCCGCGGGTTGTCTGAGTACTTCAGAGTACGTTGGTATGCGTTGGATCGGCTGTGGCGCACGCTCCGGCTCACGTATCATCTGCCTCAGTTCATCTCGTACTACGTCGACTACAGACAGTGTTGCTGTAGTGTGAGGTGCTTGCAACTTGCTGAGCTCTTCCCTGATCACCGACCTGATGAGTTCTCGCAGAGCGTCCATGTCACTTCGCTGGCGTCCAGAGAAGACATTGGCAGGTGCATAGTTTATGTCTCGATTGTACTGTCGAGCCCGCTGTTCTAGCGTTTTCTCTATGGCTGTCGCTTCCGTATGAAACTCCGCAACTGTTCGTGGTGGGTTGCGGACGAGAACAGCGAATAGCTCTTGCTTCACCCCACGCATGAGGTGGCGTAGCTTCTTGTCTTCGGTCATATGGGTATCTGCGCGCTTGAACAGGCGGATCATGTCCTCGATATACATTGCGACACTTTCGTTGGTGAGTTGGTTCCTGGATTCGAGCGCAGCCTGCGCCTTTTCTTTGCGATCCGCGCTGGCATAAGTCGCCAGAGCTTGTCGCCGAAATTCATCCCAGGTCGTAAAGGAGGTTTCATGGTTTTCATACCACGTCTTTGCGAAGTCCTCCAAAGCAAAGTATACGCGGCGGAGCTTCTCTCTCTCGTCCCAACCGTTCAAACGTGCCACTCTCTCAAAGAGGTTCAGCCAATCTTCTACGTCTTCATACGAGTCGCCATGAAATACTGGTGGCTGGTGAGGCTGATTTATCACCACTTGGGCTGGTGTTACATGACTTGTCATGGTGGCGGCGTCCATTGACTGAGTTCCCCTTGGCGTAAACTGGAGTGGGCTGAATTCTGGTGAATCACCTCGAAGACGGCGACTGGTCCTCTGATGCACAGGTGTCGGCTCCGCAGTATCAACTGGCTGGTGGTCGGGGCTACGCTGTCTTGCGTTCGCAGGGCTTTGATTCATTACCCAGCACGTCCACCAGAAATGTAACGATGTTGAAGGACTCGGGGTATAACAAAACGTATTTATTAAAGGGCGAACCTGTGCCCACAACTCAAAGGGACTATGGTCGTAGCACGTTACAGCAGAACGGCAAGATGTCTTCTTCTTCTACTTCTTCAAGAAGAGTCCCAAGCGCGTGGCACACATCAGCAGGGGCCAGCTGGGTTCTCGTGCTATCATCATCGTCTCTGCGCAACACTAGACGGCGCCCATGTATGTTTCTGTGCGCGTGGTGATGGGCGCGTTGTTTGAATGCGGGCACTATGTCGTGGCAATATTGTCGCGGTACAACGCGAATAAAACACAGGTACACCTTGAGGCAACGAAAGCAGCGTGTTTTCAACAGCTGAGCCACAAGATCGTCTTCTTAGGTCTCGAGTGAAGCTAGAGGCCCACTACCTCGTGTCCACTAAATCCCCCATCATTGTTTTCATCCACATGTAGACACACGTCATTTGCCTCCCTCTCAAAGAGCATCGCCCCGATGCAAAGTCTGCAATGAAGTTTTTTTTTTTTTTTTTTCCTCAAGAAAAGTCTCACATCACTCACTGACGTAAGGCTTCATGCGGACTATGTGAACGAGTTCAGGATGGTGCTGGCGACGCCTTGTACTATACGAGCTGTCGGGAACAACTTCGTAAGTGACGTCACTCAGTCTTCACAGCACTACGTACGGTCCAAAGTATCTTCTTAAGAGCTTTTCGAAAAGTTCTCGTTTCTGTACCGGCGTCCAAACCCATACTTTGTCACCAGTTTGGTAGACGACTGTTCTGCGGTGAGCATTGTAACGGCCTGCATCGTACTCTTGCTGCTGGCTGATGCGTAAACGTGCAGGTTGCCTAGCTTCTTCGCGCGTTTGGTAAACGTGTCGGCATCCCATCCGGGACGATGTCGTCGCCTTCGTGCGGTAACATTGCATCTAACATGGTTCGTACTTCCCGTCCATGAACGAGGCTGAATGGTGTTATGCGGGTCGTTTCTTGCTTGGCCGTGTTGTATGCAAACGTTATGTATGGCAAGATTTGATCCCAATTTTTGTGTTCAATGTCTACATGCATTGAAAGCATGTCTTCAATGGTTTTGTTTAGACGCTCTGTCAGCCTGTTCGTTTGCGGGTGGTAGGCAGTGGTCTTACGATGCTTTGTTCCACTCAGCATCAAGACATGGTCCAAAAGAGCTGCCGTAAATGCGGTACCACTGTCTGTGATTACGACGGTTGGCACACCATGCCTCAGTACAATATTCTCAATGAAAAATCTTGCCACTTCCGCTGCTGTACCTCTCTGGATAGCCTTTGTCTCGCCATAACGGGTCATATAATCCGTCGCGACGATAACCCATCGGTTGCCTGCGTAGAAGTAGGAAGTGGGCCGAAAATGTCCATGCTAATCTGGTGGAATGGAGTGATTGGGACCTGTACGGGTTGCAGGAGGCCAGCTGGTTTAGTTGGTGGTGACTTGCGTCGCTGGCAGTCGAGACAGGTATGAACATGGTTCTTCATGGCTATGGTTAGTCTTGGCCAGTAATACCTTTGCTGTACCCTAGCCAACGTTCTTGTGTAACCCAAGTGGCCAGAGGTAACCTCGTTGTGGCATGCTTTCAGTACTTCGGTGCGCAGGGCTGCTGGGATGATGAGTAGACAGGCAGATCCCGTCGACGAAAAATTTCTTTTGTAGAGTACTCCGCCCCGTAAACAAAAACGATGACAGCACTTTTGCGAAAACTCTTGGCGGCTTCCGAGAACTGCCATCCAAGTAGGTAATTAAGCCAAGCAACTCAGTGTCGTCACATTGTTGCTGTGCAATGGTCTTCGTGTCGAGGACACCGAGAAATGATGTTTCCTCCTCCTCGGGTAGGGTCGCCGACTCAATGGGTGCACGGGACAGACAGTCGGCGTCCATATGTCGCTTCCCTGACTTATGTACGACTGCCATATCGAATTCCTGCAGCCTGAGACTCCAACGCGCTAATCGGCCGGTAGGGTCTTTAAGATTTGTTAACCAACACAGTGAGTGGTGGTCGCTAATTACTTCGAAGGGGCGGCCATATAAATACGGATGAAATTTTGTAACCGCCCATACCACGGCGAGACATTCCTTCTCAGTCGTGGAGTAATTAGCCTCAGCGCGTGTTAATGTTCTGCTTGCGTAAGCGATTACCCTTTCTGTGCCTTCTTGCTGTTGCACAAGCACAGCTCCCAGACCAACACTGCTAGCATCGGTGTGAAGCATCGTAGGGGCTCTCTCGTCGAAGTGGGCAAGGACTGGAGGTGTTTTTAGTCGCTGGCGAAGATCGTTAAAAGCAGCTTCCTCTTCGTTATTCTACTCAAAGGTGACGTCTTCTCTCATGAGGCGAGTTAATGGTGATGCTATGCGTGCGAAGTCTGCGATAAATCGTCGATAATATGCACAGAGGCCGAGAAAGCGTCTGAAAGCCTTTTTATCGGTCGGCATAGGGAACTGTTCTACGGCTGCGATTTTTTCAGGATCGGGACGAACACCTGCATAACTGACGACATGACCAAGAAATCGCAGCTCTTCGTAGCAAAAGTGGCACTTCTCAGGCTTCAACGTCAGGTCCGCGGACTGTATGGCTCGTAAGACCACCTCAAGTCTCTTAAAGTGCTCGTCAAACGTTGCGGAAAACACTATGACGTCGTCCAGATATACTAAGCATGTTTTCCACTTCAACCCAGAAAGCACGGTATCCATGAGTCATTGAAAGGTAGCAGGCGCTGAGCACAAACCGAATGGCAAGACCTTAAATTCATACTACCCATCTGGTGTTACAAAAGCGGTCTTTTCGAGGCCTCTCGGGTCCACCTCAATTTGCCAATAATCCACTCTGCAAATCCATTGAAGAGAAGTATCGAGCGTGTCGAAGTCTGTCGAGAGACTCGTCTATACGCGGTAGTGGATATACGTCTTTCTTGGTCACCTGATTTAGCTTCCGGTAATCCACACAGAAGCGCAGGCTGCCGTCCTTTTTCTTAACGAGGACTACAGGTGATGCCCAGGGGCTCTGTCAATGCTGAATGACGTCATCTTCAAGCATTCTGTCTACCTGCTGTTGTATCGCTTCACGTTCTTTTGGAGCCACGCGATAAGGGTTCTGGTGAATAGGTCTCGCCGTTTCATCGGTAATTATTCGATGCCTGGTTAGGGGGCGTGTGCCAACTTTTGATGTTGTCGAAAAGCAGTCTTGAAATTTGGCCAGTAGCTCAAGGAGTCTGCGTCGGTCGTCTTTCGGCAAAGTAGTACTAACGTCCAGAACAGGCGCTGAATCAAGATTTAGCGACTCATCGACTACCGCCAAGCAGCCTTCGGCCTCTACGACATCGTCTAAGTAAGCGACAGCCGTGCCTTTAGGAAGGTGCCGGCGCTCAGCACTGAAATTGGTCAGCAGCAAGTTCGTGTGTCCAGCAGCAACTCTGACGATACCTCGTGCGACGGAAATACCGTGGGAGAAGAGCAGCGAGCTTATTTGGTCTGCAACTACTTCGGAGTCAAACTGAGCAGCGGCGGCCACCGAAACAAGCGTGCATGACCTAGGAGGGAGAACCACGTCGTCATCAGTAATATGCAGTTGGTTTGGTTGCGCCTCTGGAGAATTGGGTAAGCCCGAACTGTTGCAAAACGTAATCAAGCTCTCATGTATGTTGATGACGGCGCCATATTCCCGTAAAAAATCCATGCCAAGAATTACACCTCTGCAACATGCGGCAATAATGACGAACGACGCAGTGAAAGGAGAACCTCTGATGTCAATTCTTGCGGTACATCTTCCAGAGGGCATCAGTAACTGGCCCCCTGCCGTTCTTATGTGAGGGCCCGTCCACGACATCTTCACTTTTCTGAGGCTGTCGGCGAGGTCCTGACTGATAATAGAGAAGTCGGCACCAGTGTCGACTAAAGCTGTCACTTTCTGACCGTTTAGAAGAACACTAAGGTCATTAGTCGCAATTTCATCGTTTTCACGGCTTATCGGCTGTACGACGTCATGCTGTGGGGGCTTCTTGTCGTCATCGTTATGGCCTGCAACCTTGCCCCCTGAGGTCGCCGCCTTCAGTTTCCCCGTCAAGGGCTAGGTGACCTTCTTGTATTAAGGTCCGCGTGTGTGCGGCGGTGCGACAAAGGCAAACGCGCGGGGGACGGAGAGCGGGATCGACGTCTCAGACTAGGAGGGTGAGTAGCCATTGCCTCCTCTGCAGTGGTACAGCCATCCTCAAAGTGAGAACGGGCTCCATAGAAAGGGGTGTCGTCACGGCGTGGTGTGTATTCGTCGTTGGCACGTCGACCATCAAACCAAGGTCGATGAGGACGGAATGAATCACCTCGATGCCAGCAATGATAGGCAATATGGCCTGCACCTCCGCAGTGAAAGCAGAGTGGACGTCTGTCCACTGTGCGCCATGCATCGGTTTTCCGGGTTGGTGGACGTCTGAGAATCTCCCCTGGCGTCGCTGCCCATGGAGTGGCTGTGGACGGCTGGTTGTATGGCTGTAGCGTGGGTGGTTGATGCAGTGTCTGCTCTTGCGGCGGAGACCAAGGGACCATGGGCACCTGGTGGTACTGCGTCGGCATAGCGGGTAGCGGAGGTCGAAGAGCGGCAGCGTAGCTCATAGGACGCTGCTAAGTATCAGGACCAGTCGTAGACAACGCTTGGTGAATTTCGTCGCGTACGACTTCAGCGATCGACGCGATGGGATTTTCAGCAACCGGAGTCCGTAACCTCTGCAGTTCTTCGCGAATTATCTGCCTAATCAACTCTCGTAACGACGTCTGATTCTCAGACGTCATGGCGTTAGCGTTGATTGAGACATTGCAGGACATGCGGTCATATTGCCTGCAGCGTTGATGAAGGGCCCGCTCGATAGCCGTAGCTTCCTTAATGAAGTCAATCACGGTACTTGGAGGGTTGCGCAGTAGCCCGCGAAAAGCTGTTCTTTGACACCGCACATGAGGTAACTCAACTTTTTATCTTCCGTCATGTGCGGGTTAGCTCGATGAAAGAGACGAGTCACGTCCTCGGCGAACATTGAAACGGTTCCGTTGGGTTCTTAAACCCGTATCTCCAATAACTGCTGCGCACGGTCACTTTTATCAACATTGGCGAAGGTATCGACGAACTTCTGTCGAATGATTCATCTTCAACTGACAAGACAGATATACAGTGAAAGGGGGAGGCGGGGACAGCACAAAGAAGGTAAAGAAGGCAGGCCAGTTAACTCAGCCGCAACACCCGGATTACTATCCTGTGCTTAGAACTTTAAAAATAGAACGAGAGGCAGAGTGTACAAGACATTCAAGGAATCTTCAATGAATACAGTTTGTCTTATGGAACAGAGTTTCAAAAGGGAGCAAAATGTTGAATGCTAAAAAAAAGTTGTCCGGATTTATAACTTACTGTCATGCTACAGAGAGAAAACCACACGACGTCAATGAGAAAAAACATTGTAACATAGCAGTACCAATTTAAAAAGAACTACACACAAAATTTCCAGCTGAAAGTATAGATCTCAATAAAAAAATTGGCAGATCCCACGTACAGTGGGAATCGATGATATGCGAAGCATGAATGAGAAATGTTAATATGTCCTTTAAAATTAGCACAACGCTACGAGGTAGAAGCAAATGATGCCGTACATGACTTCCGTGTCACGATTATCATGTTTCGATGTGTTGTTTACCTTCGCAACATATTCACGTCATGTGATACCAAATTTAGTATATGTGGAGTTAGCGAAACGGCCGTGAGCACGCTATGAACGTGGTATGTTGTCATGTTTTTACATGACACGTGTGTAAGGATTATCATGTTTGCACCAATCACATATTTCGTCATCCATTGGCGTTACGTAACACCAAATTTGGTATATGTGGAGCTAGCAAAACGGCCGCGAGCGCATCATGAAGGGCCCAATATACTCCAAGCTAGTGTTGAGGCGCGAAATGCGACACGCTGCATTTCACGCCGATGCGTTAGCCAGACAATACTGCGTCTCTTTTCGTGACGGAGGAACGCCAAACGGACTGAAACGCGCATGCGTCAAAGCAACGCAGCGTGGTGCGCGCCTGCTAGTATATGACAGAACCGGCGCCTGGCGTGGCAATGACGGTGTGACGCGACGAAATGATCACCGGTGAGCACGCTCACCGCGTCATGTCGAAATGTATTGGCGCCTTGACTGTGGCATGTAGTCGTCCTCACATGACACGCATCTCATGATTATCATGTTTGCACCAGTCACATACCTTCGTCATCTATTGGCGTCACGTAATACCAAATTTGGCATATGCGAAGCTAGCGAAACGGCCGCGAGCGCGTCATGAGCATATGATGCAGTCATGTCGTTACATGACACGCATCTCATGTTTATTGTGTTTGCACCAGTATCATACCTTCGTCATTCATTCACGTCCCGTAATACTAAATTTGGTATAAGTGAAACTAGCGAAACGGCCGCCAGCGCATCACGAGCATGACATGTAGTCATGTCGTTACATGACACGCATCTCATAATTATCATGTTTGCACCAGTATCATACCTTTGTCACCCATGTACGTACCGTAATACCACATTTGGTATATGTGACGCTAGCGAAACGGCCGCGAGTGCATCATGAGCGTGCCATATAGTCATGTTGTTACATGGCACGCATGTCATGATTTTCATGTTAGGGTCTGTTGCTTGTGTTTGCCATGCAATCATGTCATACCATACCAGTTTTGCAACATGCCATGTGAACGAAACCACCGCAAGAGCTGCAGGACCGTGAAATATAAATCATGACATTCATGACATACATGTCATGATTTTCATGTCATGACTAGTCAAATATGTTCTTCATACAGTCATGTTATGTCATACCAAGTTTGGTATCGATACCATTATCGAAACGGCCAGGAGAGCTAAAAGTCGTAGGCGGCTAGATAGATAGATGGATACGTAGATAGATAGATAGATAGATAGATAGATAGATAGATAGATAGATAGATAGATAGATAGATAGATAGATAGATAGATAGATAGATACGCTCAAAGTCGCCGAAGTTCGCTAAGAAATGCTTCGCATTTAATAAGAGTTAAAGTGTCTGCTACCAAATTTCCAGAGAGAAAGCTGCATCACATTTATTATACGAGTTGCTACAGGTGATATTACAACACCGTACAGTGAGACATGCGCAAGTCGTTTCTTATGCTAGATGGCTAGACAGTATCTGTGTAGACGCACAATACACCCTTTTACAGAGATACCCTAAACATTCCAAAACAGAAATTCATCAACTTCTATGTCCAATGCCAATTTTAAGAACTTTCTATCGCACCTCACTGCCATTGGTGACCAGCCCAACGTTGAGAATGTCGAAGACGTCGAAGTCAAGTTCACGCAGGAAGGGTCGCCAAGATGCAGACAGAGAACCCATCGCAGTCACTTCAGGCTCAACTGCCTCTTCATCATCATTGCCACTCTCCGCACCCTGCAGATTTTGCATTCCAATGAAATAGGATTTAAAAATTCATTTAATGTTCTTTCTGTGACACAAAGAACAAATTTCGCCGTTACTGTTCAAACTCGGTGCAGCTGAGGAGTGCCATACTGCGAGTAGACCTAACCAGGACAAATTAGCACTATGGCAAAGCCCCACTTTAAGGTTAAATGAACACATTGCCCTCACACCGATTCCTTTTCCAGTTAGAAGTTGTTTTATTGGCTTATATGTTCTAGGTATCGTAAATTTTAAAACGTAATGTATTTTACGAGTTATCACTTGCATTCTTCCGAAAGTCAGATCCTGCTACTATTTGAAGTTGCTTTCACTTCCTTTGAAACAAAATTTGACATTTGCACATGGCTTATTTAAATTTAAAAAATATTGTCCTGGTTAGTCGGGACATGACAAATATGCTCATTTTTCTTTATAATATGTGATATATACTATTCGAATTGAATTAAAAATAATCTGATCAAATCACTATTTGTTTTGAACCTAAAATTTACTGTGCACACATGCCTACGAAATGCCATGTGGCATGTAAAACTAGTGATAAATATATTATGAGTTATAATATAATGCCACACTGTGTTAGTGATAGAAGAGGAGAGCGAAGAAGTGAATGGCTGCTGTGGCTTAGTAAACAGTCGTCCACTTCGAGTTCCTGTCTATCGTTTCCTCTCGCGAGAGACTGGTGGAGGTGCTGGGTATCGATCCCAGTACCTCTCGCGACAATATTATGAGTGCTTGTGTTCATTTTAGCACAATGAGGAAGACACAACAATTTCCCGATGTCATGCCAGCTGGGACTTGCACTGAAAAAGAGAGTTTAGGAAACCTAGTCTGATCCAAAAGAATCACAAAGAAAGAGCCACAAATACAGGGTTGGCTAGAAAACTCTGGCGTTTTTTTTTTGTTTTTTTTTTTTTTGTGGCTCATCTTGCACTCGAAAGAAAATGTATCAGCATTGTGTCTTGTGCTATTCAATAGAACATCACATGCTCTACAAAATGCCGTGCTTAGTGCTTTAATGCCACTCTTCTTTTTGTTCTTTTGGGCCATTAAAATGTAGAGTAAAGTCGTCAAAAGAGAGTCTCCTCAACATTGTCTACACACAGTGCTGAAGCCACAGACATTGCTGAAGTCATTTGTGAAGTGTATAGTGGAGAATGGATGAGTCTTAGGATGGCTTAAAGCTTGTTTAAGCACTTCAAAGACTGCGATTCATACCTCAAAGGTAAGCATTGCACTGGACGCCCTGTTCAGTTCGATAAACATGCAACTGAATGAGCTATTTGCAAAGATCCACACCAAAAAATGAGAAAAAAGGTGGGCCAGGTGAAACTCGATGGTTACTAGGGGAGCATTGCATGATCACTCCCCAATACATTGCTGAGGCCATGACGGGTATTCCGTTTGGCCAATACATAATATAGTACTAATGAAAAATTAGGATGTTATGCAATGGTTTACGTAATTTTGCAGAAAAAAATTGGCCCATTTGTCCAGAAAACTTCCAATTTCAACCACATGTTTTACTACAGGATATCACCTCAATTTTCCAAGTGCCATTTAACAACCAACTAACATAAAATCTGTAACAAACATACCACATACTGCATGCGGCTTCCTGGAGAATGTATATTCAGAAGCTGCCTTTCAACATGAAAGTCACTAGTTTTATGACGGCAAGCTGTCACTGTGCAAGTTTATTTAGAGCATCAAAATGTTTCCAGCATAGTTTTGAAGCATACAGTCACAACCGTCATATTTCTGTGTAGCATTCGTATTTCCATGGCTCCCTAGGAATGTCAGTGAACTTGTATACAGTCAAATGTTTCACAGTGAAGAAAATCAGGTCTGCAGTTAGCAGTTTGCAAAAACTAAAACAAAGAACAAACCACCACAAGGTGCGGTTGAATATTTTGCTAGCTGGCTTTCACTTAGCTTACATCTTCATCAGGATCTGGAGACGAAGCTGGTCTGGTGGATGGGCCAGCCTCATCGCCTGAGTCTTCATCATCAGAGAAAAGCTTCCTCTTCTTGCCTCTGCATGAGATACGAGTGTGCTGTAAACGTACCGATAATAACCCATGCTGCTGTGTCAATTGAATTTGTTGAACGAGGCTTGAAACAATCGGTCACCCCTGAGGTGCAGCCACAACAGACAGCTATTGAGCTAAAGGGCTCCTATACCATTCAGAGGTTGAAATAAGTTGAAGGTAGAAAGACAAAAAAAAAATGAAACATGGCTATTACATGCATGCTTTTTTAGCTTGCAGTGCAACTAACATGCACAAACAACTTTTGGTTAAGACATTCGTGGCGATAGGCTTACGCCCAGACAACGAGTTCACTCATGACACTAAGAATGGTCTGTCTCGATAGAGAAATGCACGCACTTTCCAGCTGCTTTTCCTTTGCGCTTCTTTTTTCCCACTGGGTTGTTCACTACTGGAGGCTTGGTATCTGCATCATCGATGTCAAACACTGCCAGTGGAGGCAGATAGCCTGGCACACCTGGTAAAAGAATGTGTTAAGCGTTTGCATTAGTACATTGGACGGAAGTCAAACAATATGTTTGTGCAAATTAACTAGAAGATTGCCAACGTCATGATCACTCTCATTTCATACAACTTCACTTCTTTCGTTGCGCTGCCTTTTAAAGTATTTGACGTGTATCTGCAGTCAAATACAGTGTCATGAATACTGAATTTTAAAGTCATTAGCAAGACTGCCAAACTCAGAATATAAACAAAAATTCTTGTCAATCACGAGAAGCTAAAACAGCTGCAAGTCTTTCCTTATAATGACAACAGACTTATCGAGCTGGTAGCAGTAATCACACGACAAGATGCAACACCTATAAAAAAGCATTCATCATGAAAAGTATGATATAGATAGTTAACTAAGTACAAACGACTGTGCAGCTGAATAACTTTATGAACAGCTGCAGTTTCAGCCGAACTCGTATACAGAGTTCATGAAGTGTGCTGCCCCAATACCCCTTTAGACACAATGTTGAACGGGATTTGTTTTATACATCCATTGTACATCTGTCGAACCGGCCTTAAGTACGTTGTGTGCTATGTATATACATAATCCACATTTGTATTAAATACCATGTAAGAGAGGGGAAAAAAGAGATATTTAACTCGGTTCACCAGTAGTCATTGATTTGTGGGGTTTAACGTCCCAAAACCACGATATGATTATGAGAGACGCCGTAGTGGAGGGCTCCGGAAATTTTGACCACCTGGGGTTCTTTAACGTGCACCC
This sequence comes from Rhipicephalus microplus, assembly GCF_013339725.1. Classification (NCBI taxonomy): domain Eukaryota; kingdom Metazoa; phylum Arthropoda; class Arachnida; order Ixodida; family Ixodidae; genus Rhipicephalus; species Rhipicephalus microplus. The sequence goes on along the minus strand of NC_051173.1, from coordinate 19,576,706 downwards.
AAATCTGAGCACACGGGCCTATAACATTTCCGCCTCCATCGGAAATGCAGCCGCCGCAGCCGGGATTCAAACCCGCGCCCTGCGGGTCAGCAGCCGAGTACCTTAGCCACTAGACCACCGCGGCGGGGCGGTTCACCAGTAGTCATTACAATAATACATGCTTAGCTGAAGTGCACTGTAGGGCAAAGACTAGGCTTGTGCGAATATTTGAATGCTTCGAATATTCGAACGAATAGGTGAGTATTCGAATTCGCTTCAATTCGAATTTAAATTATCGAATATTTTCGAAGTATTTGCAATAAACAAATAAATGTACATTAGTCCGTTTGTAAAGGTGGTTTCACTGCAATGTATTAATGCAAAGCCGTGAAAACACATACTCAGAAGAAATTTGCTTTACCGCGAAGCCCCCTTTCAGATTTAAAGGGGCCCTGCAACACTTACTGAGCATGGTCAGAAAATGGTGCCGATCAGTAGTCGAGGCTACCGAGAACACACGAGGCAAGTATTATAGCGCAGCACGTGGCCTGAAATTCACAATGAATTTTCAAAGCTAAAAATTGCTCTCTTTTCTTGGCAAATGACACTACAAGCTCAAAAATCACTTGTCACAACCAAGAAAGAAAATACGACTCTGGTCACAGTCATTGGCTGATTTGAGCATGGCGCGCTCGTCGTTATCGAACCGCCGCGTGAGGCCGCCGCTTGTCCACAAGTATGTGAAGGATCGCACTGAAAGGCCTCGTATCAGAAGAAAAAAAAAGAGAGAAAAAATGCTCAAGGTCACTAGGCACTTATGATGTTTTTTTTCCTTTTCCGTGCCATCCTTCCCTACTTAGCTTCCAGCTCTTTTGACGGGTCGAGAATGAAGAATGCAATTGCAGCATGCGTCAAATTTTTGGAACTCCGCTCGTACTGGACTGATTCTAGAAACTTTGCGGCACGAGGTTTTCACCTGACCGTAATCTACTTCTACCTAAAGTACGTACCAACTATAGTCAAATGACGGCAAGATTTTCATGCATAACACCGTGGAACATGCTGCCTGTCGATCTCAAATCATGCTCAATGTACTCCTTTAGTAAGCGCTTAAAGGTCTTATTGTTAAATGACTTATGACTTGAATGTTTTCTTTTGGGTTTCTTTGTTTCAAGCGCATTGTCACTATTGCTCTATGACCCTACGTTTTTGCACCATTTTCTTTTAAATATTACTGTGATTTCGTCGCTGTTTGCTGACTAAAAAGCTAATCCTCTTTTTACTTTTTGTTAGGAGGTCCCCCTGACAGTTTTTACTTTGGGACCTCCAATTGTTCATTCGACATGCAGAAAATGTATTCATAAAAAAATGTATCTATTTTTGAATAAACAACAAACAACAACAACAACAACAACAACAACAACAAATTTGTGAGGCGACAAGCATGTTTACTGGTTCCATGGATACTTGAAAAAGTGTTGCAGAGCCCCTTTAAAAGAACATGTTAACCTCAAATCAATCCTTCATTTTATTAAGCTTGTTATGATGGTTTATATGATTTAAGTATAATAAATTTTAGAACGTTATGTATCTTACAGGTTATCACTCGGATCCTACCGAAACTACTAATCAAAGTTGTTTCGACTTCGTTTCAACGAAAAAAAAAAAGGCATTTGCATAGAGCTTCTATTTAAATTCAAAATAAATATCGTGCAGGTTTGTTAAGTTATGATAAATATTCCCTTTTTTTATATGCTATACATACTATTCGAATTCGATTCGGAATTATTCGACCAAAATCACTATTCGCTTCGAATTCGCTTCGACCCCGAAATTCACTATTCGCACAAGCCTAGCAAAGACCTTTACCATGTCCATGTGTGCACGTTGCAAAACTGTAAATACTGAAGTCATCACTGTACGTTCTTATGTATCTGCTACCGAGCCTCGCCCCTGTTTTTTTTTTAGTCGCTTTAGCTCATAAACAGATTTAGACTTTACAGTTACTTGTCCTGTGCGTCACACATCTGCTTAGCACCTTTCTCTCCATTCTAAAATACTATTGTTGACTCACGTATTGTCTCTTTATTAACCTTTCGTATGTGGTGCCGGCAATTCTGAATTTCAAGTGCTCATTTCACCCTACTCAGTTCCTAGTAACAAGTTCATGACCTCAATAGTTCAAACTATCAGAATGAAATGTAAACCATTTCAGTTTTGTTTTTTCCCCCAAATACAGCAAAATACCCCCTATGGCCCGGATGTATCCATTATATGACCTGCAGCATATCATTATAATGATGTCTTCTTTTCTACACCTATCTGCCACACAATCCAAATTAATATGGCACACACTGCTCCACGAGGCCAACAGGTTACTTTAGGCGTGATACTTTACTACCGACAAGCATTAGTAGCAATGAACGAATGCTACCTTGCAGCCACTTCTCAAGGCACTTTTGAAGCTCAACAATTCGGCGGATTCGGTCTACCATCTTCAATCTCGTCTGCTCATCACGCAGAGCACAGAACCCGTTCACAAGCTGCGCAGAGAATTGGCAAAACACAGGCACGGTTAGTCAATCCAAATTATAATGAAGGCACTTTCAACATGCAAATAGCTTCATTACATCTGAAAGTGCATTATAAATAAACATTCACAACATTGTACCAACAACAAGGCTTATAATTCAATGACTTTATTATAACCAATCATTTGTAGTATCCAGATTTCTTATATTGATGTCTGGCTACATGTCCTTGAAAGGCGCAGCGCTGCCCTAGGATGACTCATTACTCATTATTCTGTAGAGGCTAAAAATAAGAATGACTGCCTGACTGCTTTTGCATAAATGCCAGCCTTTACTTCTTCCACTGTGAAAGTGTATTCTGCAAATTTTTCTACATGTTAAACAGTAACTCATGTAGAATGAAGACCAGACACTCAATAGACTGGCTTCCACTGCATGAATATGAAAAAATATATATATATTATATACATATGGTGGTAACAAACTGGCAGAATATTTTTTTGAAACGAGCTATACAAGCTGAATCTGTTACGCAATGTGACCATCATACAAATGAACACACAAAGGACAAGGTAGGAAACATGACACACAAACATCCATTTCTTTTCCCTTGTACTTTCCCACACTGCTTTCCCTAAGCCACAATCATTCAATATAAAGTGTCATGCAGACTGACGGTATTGAATATTTCTGACATTACCAAGCAACAGCCGGACTTTACAATGCCTTCGTAAAACCTAACATCACGATGAGAAGAAACGGAAATTGGGCTGCGAGTGCCAGTTTTTTTTTAACCTTGTACCTCTGTTTCTATACTGAAAGTAGACATCTCCATGACTATTACAGCTCTCATGTACATATGAGCTACATGCCAAAAGCTACATGCCAAAGGCAACTCACCTCTCGGAACCAGTTGACACAGTAGAAGGCCGCAGAAATAACAATATTGCGCTGCTCCATAGAAAGTGTGTGAAACGAATTGCGCGCATCAGAAGCGGGCATTTTCACCGGACATCCGAGGAGGGCATCTATGCCATCCAGGGCCTCACCACTGGTCGTCTGCTCCGCAATGCGCAGCAGACGAAACAGGGAGCACAGCGTGAGCAGAGAACGGTGTCTACAAGGAAAAAAAATCAATGCTAGGGTCAACTTCTTAAATGTGCTCTTAAGGAATGCTAAAATGAGTCCCACAAACCGCGAAAAACGCAGCATGAATGGAAGGGACCACGCTGCACATTTTTCAAGAGGACGGTTATTTGGATATCAGGAATAATAGGTTAACATATAGAGTGAATGCAAAAACATCTGTTTAACATGAATGATTAATTCGGTCAAGACAGACTCTGACAGCCACCCCAGACAGCTGCCACTTACAGGTGTGCATAGACTTACATGTAAGAGGTGACGAAAGAAGGAAATTTGGTTGCATGCTCGGTCCTTGCGGGTGGCAAGTTGTTTTTCCGTCCATTTTATTTTATTTACATCTCTATCACAATTACTGCAGTACACTTAAAAACAGCATAATTAATGTGCCCTGTACCTTGCTAGACTTAATAATAATAATTATGATATCTGGGATTTAGCATCCCAAAACTGCAATATGATTATGAGAGACTCCGTAGTGAAGGGCTCTGTAAATTTTTACCATCTGGAGTTCTTTAAAGGGCACTAAAATCCAAGCACCTTGCCAGACTTCAATATCTTATGGTTTTCATTAAGGTAGTGTCAAACAAAACAAACAGTCAAAATTCCTTTCCTTCATTCATGAAGGAAATGGCGTTTATTTGTATATAAAACAATTGCATGAATCACGCTTCAACCGATGACATGAAAACGTGCACAAATGACATCGCATAAATTATAACTCAGAAAATATTAAAGTAGCACTGACATCAAATTTACTCATGCCAAGATTTTTGCGTCAGCGAGTAGCAATAGACCCCGTAGCAGTGATTCGTGACCTAAAACGCAACTGATGGATGAATAACTATCACTTTTATTGATTTATATTACTGGAATCTAGCACTATTCAAAAACGGCCGGCAATCTTGTCAATTTTAGTACTGGGAGCACCAGCAGTGGCGCTACCTCGCGGTCACCTCTAGATTACGCCCCTTCTCCACAAAAAAGAGTGACGTCAGGCTCAGCTGCTCCGCAATAATTTCGTCTGCTGGGCGGACACATTCAGTCATGCCTTGTCACCTGCATTGCTGTCGTCGCCGTACAAAGTGTCGTCTCGGGTTCAATACAATAGTCTGGAGCTTGGAATCCCCGCGATTCGCGACGTCGTGAATTATTTTTGCTTCGGTCGACCTCTTGCACGACAGTGATTCCGAAATGGACGCCATTCCAAGCAGCACTGCAGAGGTGCCCGAGGATACACGCTTCAGCCATGTTCGCTCGTGTGTCTCAGTAAGCTATATTGGTGTGTTTTGGCGTGCTAAGCATTCAGGAATACGCAGAGGGGTCAGTGCAATATAGCTATCGCGAATGAGCATCAGCGGAGAAATAGAATACGTTTCCTGCTTGTCCGGTTCTTTTTTGCGCCTCCAGATGCCCCCCCCCCCCCCCCCCCTATCCAGCCTCTCGCGGTTGACACGGTACTATCACTTTTACGTGGACGCAAAATCTACAGATGAACTAAAATTCAACGATACCTGCATGTTACTTGTTAGCAATGATATCTGACTATACGCTTTTCCACTTTTGACAGCTTGTGGTCATGTTGATGTGTTACACATACGTGATAAGAAAAGACACCCTCATTGCGCTTTTTCTGTGCTTTGAACTAGACGACTGCGACTCACCTGCAACTCACAACGATTCCCCGACATGCTGATTGACAAGCACACGTTTAATCATGCTCTTTTCTTTCGCCATTCTTTTAAAGGTGGTTTTTATCTTGATTATTTCACGAAATCATTCAAACCGGGAAGATCAGACGCGACGAGCCACGGCCGGGCTACACTGCACCTGAAACACTTTTTCAAGTAACCATGAAATGGATTCACTAAAAGAGCTTATTGCCTCACGAATTCAATGCCGCAAAAATTTTAAGTATCCGTCAAGCAGGAACGGAGTTACAAATATTTGTCGCACGCTGCAATTGCATTCTCTCTTCTCTTGTCCCGATGAAAGCGCTGTAAGCTAAGCAAGGGAGCGGATGGCATGTGCAACGTAAAAATATCACACGCACCTCGTGACCTTGAGCACTTCTTTTTTTTTTCTTTGAATACACAGCTTTTTCAGTGTAACCGCGCATATACGCACGAACAACTCACAACCTCCCACGGGGATCCCTGTAACAATCAAGCACGCCATGTTCAAATCGGCCAATGGCTAATACACGGCCTACTACGAGTGATTTTTGAGCGTCTTCCGTCATTTGTCGCGAGACGAGAAAGCAATCTTCAGCTGACTTTGATCATTTATTATGAAGTACAGGCCGCATACTGCGCTAGAATATTAATAATATAATATTAATTTATTATAATATAATATTGCCGCGACAGGTTGGCCACGTTCAAGTAGCCCGCCGCAATCATCATGGCAAGAGCACCAGCAAGATCCGGCTGGCATGCTCCACGCGTTCGTGCGCTCCAACAACGAGGAAGAGGAAGTTAGTTGAATCTGTGCCTCTCGGCTACTCGGACTCGACGACCATAGTCATTAGACTTGTGGGCACAAGTTCGCCCTAATAAAGTTGCTTGTTTTTTTAGCCTGTCTGCCTCAGCATCGCTACATTTCTGGTGGAGTTGCTGGGTTATGAATCGAAGCCCCGCGAGCTCAAGACAGCGTAGCCCCGACGACCAGCGTATCAACCCCGTGGAAGTGACTCCTGTACACCAGAGGGCAAGTCGCCGTCTTCGAGGTGACTCACCTGAGTTCGGTCCTCTTCACTTCACACCAAGGGGAATTCAAACTATGGATGCCACCACTATGACTACCCAGGTAACACCGGCACAAGTGTTCATTAGCCAACCGCACCAGCCGCCAGTATTCCACGGCGACTCGTATGAGGATGTTGAAGATTGGCTGGACCTGTTCGAGAGAGTGGCGAGCTTGAATGGATGGGACGAAAGAGAGAAGCTCCGTCGCGTATACTTCGCCCTGGAAGACTTCGCAAAGACATGGTTTGAGAACCATGAAACCTCGTTGTCTACCTGGGAGGTATTTCGACGACAAGCGGTGGCTACGTTCGCGAACATAGACCGAAAAGAAAAAGCGGAAGCTGCTCTTCAATCCAGGAACCAGCTCACGAACGAGAGTGCTGCCATGTACATTGAGGACATGGTCTGTCTGTTCAAGCGTGCGGATTACAACATGGCTGAGGATAAGAAGGTGCGCCATCTAATGCGCGGAGTGAAGCAAGAGCTGTTCGCCGTTCTCGTCCGCAACCCTCCAAGCACAGTTGCTGAGTTTTACTCAGAAGCGACAGCCATCGAAAAAACACTAGAACAGCGTGCTCGGCAGTACAACCGGAATCTTAACTGCGCATCTGCACAGGTATTTTCTGGAGGCGTGCGAAACGACGTTGAAGCCCTGTGAGAGCTCATTAGATCAGTTATCTGGGAAGAACTGAGCAGACTGCAAATGCCCGAGACTCCAACTGCACTATCTGTTACAGACGTTGTTCGTGACGAACTGAGGCAGGTCATACGAGAACCAGAGCGTGAGCTGCAGCCAGTTCGACCTATCCGAACGTACTCTGAAGTTCTCCGACAACCCACAGTACACAACAATGCAGCAGTTGCGATGGCGGCGACTCCTCTCCCATCTACAGCACGCAGTGGACCTCGTCCACGGGAACCAATGGCTACCTATCTGCCCCCAGGAGCACGCAGCATGCATCGCTATGTGGAGCCTAGGTCCAGGAAAAGTGACGTCTGGCGTGATCACGAGCGCAGGCCTCTTTGTTTCCATTGTGGCGAAGCGGGTCATTTGTACAGATTCTGCCCTTACCGACAGGCTGGATCAAGAGGCTTCCCGTCGTATGCACCGTGCCCCCGAAACGGCGAACGACCAGCGGAGATTGAGGAGTACTTGTCCGCACGCCAGAACTCGCCACCTCTACGCCAACGTCGGTCACGGTCACCATCGCCTATGCGCCACCGGTCATCCAGCCCACGTGCACCTTCAAGGCAGCCTGGTCATCGCTCTCCAAGTCCACTCCCGGAAAACTGAAGCAAGCGACCTGTGGAGGTGAGGCCGCTGATAACATCAATTACGAAGATCCTCCAATATGGCTTGAGGGCGACGACGGTGTATTTCCGGTAAAAGGGTGCAGCCACGAAAGCGTTACTTCAAATTTGCGGTTGAAAATGGAAGGATGGGAGCTGAATGCCTTAGTCGACACCGGTGCTGATTATTCAGTGATAAGTCACAAGATGGTGAAGAAGCTAAACAAAGTTGTGACACAGTGGAGTGGATCGCAGATACGCACGGCAGGTGGTCACATTATTACGCCCCTTGGCAGATGCACCGCAAGACTTGAAATACGGGGCTTTATTTACGTTGCCGATTTCATTGTGCTACCAGAATGTTCAAGAGACCTTATTATAGGAATGGATTTTTTGCGAGCTAATGGCGCCGTAATTAACCTGCATAGGTCCAGCGTGTCGTTTTCGACTGAACGAGCTATACCTGTAGAGGAATCCGAGGAGCGACGCCTAACTGCTCTACGCGTTGTTCATGATGACGTAACTGTGCCGCCACGCTGCAGTATAATGGTGCTCATAGAGAATGATGCATTTTACAACCGCGAAGGCATAGCGGATACAAATGTGGGGCTGTTTTTGAAAAATGTTGTCTGCGTAGCTCGGGGTCTTGTTCACTTGACGAATGGCCGTGCGGATGTCCTACTTACGAATTTCTCCAATGAACTTCAACACGTCGCTCAAGGCACGGCTATTGCCTATTTACACGACTTCTGTATGGCGACCGAACTATGCAGCTTAACCTCGTCAACCACTCGACCAGTGGCCTGCAACATCGACACATCCGTGAACGTCAACCAGAGCCTTCCGGACAGTCAAAAGAAACAGATTTACGCCTTAGTAAAAGAATTCTCTGATTGCTTTTCAATTGCCTCGAAGGTCCAGCGCACGTCAATTACGAAACACAGAATTATAACGCAAGACGACACGAGGCCTATATGCCAGCATCCATATCGAGTGTCACAGAAAGAACGGGAAATCATTAAGAAGCAAGTGGAGGAAATGCTTTCGGATGATGTCATCCAGCCTTCGAATAGTCCATGGGCGTCCCCCGTAGTGCTCGTTAAGAAGAAAGACAACACGCTTAGATTCTGTGTCGACTACCAAAAACTCAACAGTGTAACTAAACGAGATGTCTACCCCTTGCCACGTATTGACGATACACTAGATCGGCTGCGATCCGCAAAGTTTTTCTCCTCCTTGGATCTGAAAAGCGGATATTGGCAAATAGAGGTAGACGAGCGGGACCGTGAAAAAACGGCATTCGTAACACTATATGGCCTCTACGAATTCAAAGCACTTCCATTCGGCCTCTGTTCCGTGCCAGCGACGTTCCAGCGAATGATGGACACTGTCCTCGCGGGATTGAAATGGCAGTCATGCCTAGTGTATTTGGATGACGTGGTGGTATTCTCTGCAACGTTCGACAAACATTTAGAGCGACTGCGCACTGTATTACAAGCCATCCGGTCAGCAAACTTGACAATCAAACCTGAAAAATGCCACTTCTGCTTCGAAGAGCTGAGATTCCTTGTACATGTCATTAGTTCTGACGGTGTTCGTCCTGATCCCGAAAAGACAGCCGCTGTTCAGAGGTTCCCTACACCCAAAGACAAAAAGTCAGTGCGTCGATTTTTGGGTTTATGTGCCTACTATAGGCGATTTGTGGAAAACTTCTCAAAGATTGCGGAACCTCTTACAAAACTAACGAAAGACGACGTGCCCTTCACATGGGAAAGCGAACAACAGAAAGCTTTTGATGAATTAAGAAAACGGCTACAGGGTTCACCAATACTTGCCCATTTTGATGAGACAGCCGACAGAAGTTCATACCGATGCCAGCAATGTCGGCCTCGGTGCCATCCTGGTCCAGTGGCAAAATGGTCAGGAGAAAGTGCTAGCCTATGCCAGCCTCAAACTCTCAAAAGCTGAGGCAAACTACTCTGCTACTGAAAAAGAGTGCCTCGCAGTCATCTGGGCAATAAATAAGTTTCGACCCTACCTTTATGGTAGACCGTTCAGAGCTGTCAGTGACCACCATGCTCTATGCTGGCTAGCAAATCTCAAGGATCCGTCAGGTCGACTAGCCAGATGGAGCCTTAGGCTGCAGGAGTATGACATTACGGTCGTATACAAATCTGGAAGGAAACACAGTGATGCCGACTGCCTGTCACGCTCTCCCGTCGATCCAAGTGTACCTGAAGAGGAAGACTTCCCGTTTCTAGGCGTTGTCGACGCATCCGAAATCGCTCAACAACAACGAGATGACCCGGATTTGCTGGTGCTTATACAACACCTGCAGGGTGTCGACGTTCAAGTTCCTCGCATATTCTCCAGAGGGCTCTCCACGTTCTGCCTTCGAGGAAGTGTCCTTTACAGGAGGAACTTTGAACCTAATGGCGAAACGTTTTTACTAGTCGTGCCCACAGCCATGCGACAGGAAATTCTGCATGCATGCCATGACGGGCCAACATCTGGCCACATGGGTGTGAGCCGAACATTCGCCAGGATTCGCCTGAAATACTATTGGCCTAAGTTGCTCGCATCAGTGCAGCGCTACGTGAAAACTTGTCGGCAATGTCAACAACGCAAAACTCCAGCCGTAAAACCAGCCGGCCTTCTCCATCCAATAGACCCTCCGGATGCCCCATTCCAACAAGTCGGCATGGACCTCCTAGGACCTTTCCCGACATCATGTGCAGGCAAGAAATGGATTGTCGTAGCTACAGACTATCTGACCCGTTATGCTGAGACTGACTCTTTGTACAGTGCGACAGCTGCCGAAGTCGCCAAGTTCTTTGTGAACAACATAATGCTCAGACATGGTGCGGCACCCATCGTCGTTATTACGGATCGGGGCACCGCATTTACTGCAGACCTTATGCAATGTCTGATGCGCATGACAAATACCGATCACAGACGAACAACGGTGTATCACCCTCAGTCAAATGGCTTAACCGAACGCCTCAACAGAACTCTGACCGACATGCTATCAATGTATGTCGATGTTGAACATAAACAGTGGGATGAAATATTACCCTACGTAACATTCGCATATAATACAGCCGTTCAAGAAACAGCCCACGTTGCCCCTTTCGAACTAGTATTCGGCCGAAGAGTGACCACCCCACTGGATGCCATGTTACCACTACAGGACGAAAACAGCTATCCACCTGACTTAGATGACTTCTTGCAAAGAGCCGAAGAAGCACAACAAATGGCAAGATACCGAATATGCCGTCAACAGCGCGTCGACTCTAGTCGGTACAACAAGCGACGCAGTGACGCACTTTATCATCCCGGTGACAAAGTGTGGATATGGATCCCAGTGCGCCGCCGCGGACTCTCTGAAAAGCTTCTTTGTCGATACTTCGGCCCTTATGAAGTACTGAACCGTATCAGCGACGTCACATATGAAGTCAGATCCGCGGGACACGTGAGCTCAAGACGCCGCAATACCACGGAAGTGTTACACGTAGTCCGCATGAAGCCCTATCATGACAGATCGTCGGAAAACGAGTGAGAGGGCGCATGTATCATTTCACTCGCTCAAGCATCGGGACGATGCGTCTGAGGAGGGGGATAATGCCGCGACACGTTGGCCACGTTCAAGTAGCCCGCCGCAATCATCATGGCAAGAGCACCAGCAAGACCCGGCTGGCATGCGCCACGCGTTCGTGCGCTCCAACAACGAGGAAGAAGAAGTTAGTTGAATCTGTGCCTCTCGGCTACTCGGACTCGACAACCATAGTCATTAGACTTGTGGGCACAAGTTCGCCCTAATAAAGTTGCTTGTTTTTTAGCCGGTCTGCCTCAGCATCGCTACAATATATTATTATAATATTATTATAACATAATAATATCGCGTGTTCTCGAGAGCCTCTACAACCGATCGGCAGCATTTTTTGACCATGTTCGAAAAGTGTTGCAGGGCCTTGTTAACTTATCACAGAGTTCAAATCTATGGGACATATGCACACAGGATCACGTACTTGCTCTTGGGCTTGAGTTGCTGCTGCTGTGCCTTTTCGCTAAGAAGCAGAGGAAGCAAATTGAGGGCAATCGCTCCTTCAGGCAGGTTGTCCAAACCATAGCACAACTCATTCCGAACTGGTTCACTGGAAGAAACAATAAAAGTTGCAAAGCCAAATGATGTATGCTAATTACAGACACTTGAAGTTTTTTACCTGCTTATAAATTTCTTGGAGAAATGAAACAATTTCTGCTGGGCGATTCAACCAATAGCTTCACACAACATTGTTTTTACAATACCACTAGCCGATCAATGCATGCAAAGGAATGCTGACACATTGCTTTTCACTAGGCTCGTGGGAATAGTGAATTTTGGGTTCGAAGCTAATTTGAAGCAAATAGTAATTTCAGTAAAATAATTTTGAATCAAATTTGAATAGCATATATAACACATAAAGAAAAAGACATATTTAACATAACATAACTAACCCGCACGATACTTTTTTTTTTAATTGAAATAAAGCATCTATGCAAATACCTTTTCTTTTTTTTTTTTTCATTTAAAGGACGTCGAAACAACTTTGAGTAGTAGCAAGATTTGACTCATACGTAACATTTTAAAATTTATTGTACGTAAAGCATATAAGCCAGCATAACAAGCTTTTAAGCTTATGATTAATTGATTTGAGGGTGATATGTTTACTTAATTTTGAAGTAGAAATCGGCGGCAGAGTGGATTTACCCTGAATAGCTTTCACAGCTTAGTACACACTGCAGTGAAACCACCTTTAGAAGGAGTTACACGTGGACTGATATACAGCTATTAATTCATTGCGAATACTTCCAAATTTTCAATAATTGAATTTTGAATCGAAGCGAACTCAAGTAATCTACTACTTGCTTGCATATTCGAAGCATTCCAATATTTGCACTGGCCTACTTTTCCCGTGCAATAATTTGCAAGCAAGCTGGTATGCACTGGATTATTCCATAAATATAAGGATCATATTTTTGATTGAAAAAGGATGAAACGAGGTTAAACAGAAACTTATCTACCCAAAGTGCCAGGCAAACTGCAAAGAATGGTTTTGAAGGCCAACTCCGGCGTTTTTTCGTGGTCAGTGGATCTCAATAAAATTCACTGGGTATCTTCATTTGCATGTTTGCACCATTCATGACAAACTGCAGGGTTGAGCGTTTCGCAGACTCTTTTCAAATAAATTTTATAGATACCTTCCCAACGTCCACCTCGCTTGCCGGAATCGATGGCAACACAGTGTGTGTGACGTCGATTTTTGCAAGCAACGGAAGTGACGAAATTGATGTGCCACTGCAGCGTCTGCTTGTCTGTCATGGATTGTGTGTTTGGCTCGTGCTTCCTTGGTTGAGTATGCAGTTTCCTTTTTCGTGTGGGTGGGCGTGCGATGGGTGGCAAGTGGTGTCGTGTTGCGGGCCGCGCATGATTCGGCAGATATATTCACCATTACAGCGTAAATGTTTTAGCCGATCACTACAGATACAAGCTTGAATGATGTGGACAAGTAATGCCATCTGGCGGCATTATGTGCAACCAGGCAAGCAAATATAAAAATCTGTTCTGCTTCATCGAAGAGGAATGATAATGCTCGTTGACCTCCAAATGCGTCCAAATTGTGGCTGTCATTGCTTGACAGCTCCGAGGAGCTTGTGCATGAGGCCCGATCAGTCAAAAATATGATGAGGCATTGTTGGTGTGGCGACCAATCTGCAGAGCATCTGCTCTTTGCGGCTTTCGCAGTTTTCGTACTCTGCGCTGGCAGGACCGGCATACTTTGCAGGATTTCCGATTTTGTCGAAGTAGTAGGTCACACGCAGACAGTGCACTTGTTTGCATTTCAATTTGGTATTGCAGTCTTTTTCTTATTAAAAATTATTTTCAAATTTGTTGAGTATTTCAGCTAAGGAGTGCGTGAGAAGAGTGTCTCAGGAACATAAAAGCACCATAACCCTGACATGGTAAAAAAAATCACCGGAGTTGACCTTTAAAACAATGTTGGTAGTCATGCTAACGCTGCATAGACACAAAAGAAAGTTTGACTGCATCCACATAGTTCCACCTGACAGGCAAGCACAGCAACAAAAGTAAATCTGTGTGTCACTAGCTATACTACTTTTTTTTTCAGACATGTAACAGGTCAGCATAAAAAAAAACAAGTCAGAAATATTCATTATACCTGTACCACTATAAGCAATCATCAAATGACCTACTTCAATATCGATGTTAATTACCTCACGAATTCATAGCCCCCCAAATTTTTTTATTACGCAAAGTTAGTAATTTGTCCGACATTTTAACTCTATCATTACCACGCCTATTCAAATCTATCACCAGTGATCGACGCTTTTGAATTGTCAATTTGGTGTTCAATTTGTCATGCACCCAGGGCTTTTTAGTAAGTTCAAATACTCAACTTTCAGAATCAATTTTAATTTGCCCATTTTAATAACGTAGTAATTTTTGACAGACCTTTGTGCAAACCAATGTGCGTGCATTGTTTGAAAAGTGCACTAAGCTGGCAAGGCGAATTTGACAGAAGTGTGTGCCCCTTATGATTATGCTGCAGTATCATCGAAGTTCTAAAATGAAAATAATCTTTGCAAGACAAATATTGAATTAAAGTGTCACCTTTGCAGTTTCACTATCTTTAGCAGTACTAATTGCCAGAAATTCATGCCAACTATGCAATAGAGATCTGTTTCTAGGAGTCGGGGAAAATTTGTTCTACAAAATATATTTACGAAGGTCCACCGCGCGTTGGAAGCGTTGAGGTGGCCTTCTCCGACAGTTTACAGCAGTCTTGGTTTTGCTTGCATTGTTATTTTCAGACACAGGGTCGCATAAAGTGTCAATAGTCGCTCCTATGACATCGTCGTCACACGCGCATGGGTACGCACCAGCGCTGCAAAACACATGCGCTGCTCAAAATTGTCTTTCAACTCCACCTGAATTGAGTGGGGACGAGGATAACAGCACCTCAGCTTCAAGTTTTATGGCTATGATGTTTTGCCTCAGCCTGAGACATCCACAGCCGTTCATGGGTTTGTTTTGTTTACATCCACAAGTTGCCTCAGCCGCGACAAGTGCGTACAGCTTCTGACCATTGTGCACAATCTTGTAGCTACTCTAGTTACATGCATTGTCCACACTTCACAGGAGCGCGATGTGCTGGCGCTAGCTGCAGAGGTTCTCGTAATGACAAGAAAGCTCCCGGAGCACATCTTGGCCCTGACTACGGAGCAGTGCGAAAACCTTTAGAACTGCACATGGTATTGTCCTTTTTATTACGATATGTGCAAAAATGCAATGAAATATGCTTGGATGCATATATTGGAATGCCTACCTATGTGTAGTAAGGTGGTTCATGGAAAGAGGTGACGCTAGATGAAATGGTAAGGTTTATTGGACATCTCATTTATAGAGGGATTATTCATATGAGGGGTATTTATCTATATTGGAACACCTGGAGACTCTTGTAGCAAGACAACAAACATTTACTCAGAAAAGTGTACGAGTACAACGGTGTCTCACGAAAAACTATGCAACGCTTCAACACATAGCATGAGCAATGAAGCAGCACCCAGGTTCTGATTTTCCTTGTCTATTTAAAGATAAATATATTGTACAACATTAATCATTTTTTATACTGTTCCTGGGTTATTCATCCACAAAATGTATATTCTGAATTTTCTTTGTTTTCGTTATTTTTTGCACATGTAGTGTTTTTATTGAACTGTTTACCAGCTAGCAACCATAAATTCCACACTTTTCAGATTTTTATACATTCTAAAATAGTTTTGCTGCTCTACAACATATGTTATTTAAAAAGAGCATTTCATTGTGCAAAGAGAGAGAGAGAGAGAAGGAATGTAAGAAAGGTAGGGAGGTTAACTAGACTATGCGTCCAGTTTGCTACCCTACACATGGGGAGGGGGAGGGGAGAGTAAAAGAGAGAGAGAGAGAAGGATAGACATATGTCACATCACACATACAATGCCGAGTTTCAAAGGCGGTCCCTCAATGAAGTTGCTGACAAGTATCTCAGGAGGGCTCGTGTGGCTTTCTGTGCTGATGTGCTGCGCGACCAGGCTCCTAAGATCTTTGCTTCATTAAATGGCCGGTCATCGAGTCTATTCAAGGCACACTGGAGAGTCCGGCGATCTTCATCAAATTGGGCTCAGTGGCACAAGAAATGTTCAATAGTCTCTATACAGTTGCAGCTTTCACACATGGATGAATCCGCCATGCCAATGCGATGGCTGAATGACTTAGTAAACGCTACCCTAGTCCACAGCCGGCACAGCATTGTAGCGTCACGTCGAGAAGTCTTGGATGGCAGTTGTTTCTGACGTAATGACTTAAGATTCTTAGCGCGATGATTGGAGTTGAGTGGAGAATTCCAGTGCGCAAGCGTGGCATTATGCGCGATGTGACGAAGTTCTCTAGCTGCGTCTACTCTTGACAAGGGTATTAACAGTGTGGGCGCTCCATCGTGGGCACATCGGGCAGCGTCGTCGGCGAGGTGGTTACCACTGATGCCACAGTGGCCCGGCAACCATTGTAAAACAATGTCGTGTCCTTGATCAGCAGTGCGATGACAAATTTCATTAATACGATACACCATCTGGTGGTAGTTTCCACGTCGTAGACTTCGCACGCATTGAAGGGCTGCCTTGGAGTCGCAGAAAATGGCCCATCTACTAGGGGATTCTTGCGTAACAAACTCCGCAGTGGCTCGAAGAGCGGCGAGCTCGGATCCCGTAGATGTCGTGACGTGTGATGTCTTAAATTTGACGGTGATTGACTGAGATGGTATGACAAAGGCACCTGTCGAACTTCCCGAGACCGAACCGTCCGTGTAAACATGAATTCGGTTAGCATAGGACAAATGCAAAAGGTCCAGTGAGATCTGCTTGAGGGCTGCAGATGACAGGCTTGCCTTTTTAGATATCCCCGGCACTTTAAGGTGCACAGTCGGTCGTTTCATGCACCACTCTGGAGATAGTGGTATGGTTGCGGGCAAGAATCTCCACGAGATGGAATTCTGGTTAGCCGCAACAACTTTGGAAAACGCTGCCTTTGGTCTTTCTAGTGGCAAGCTAGCAAGGTGGTGGTCAGGCACTCTGGATATGTGACGGATATGTGGTGCGACAGTTATATGTCGTGATCGGATGGTCTTTAGCAATACCAATTGTTGCTAACGTATTAGCGCAACGAGGTAGCCCCAAGCATGTGCGGAGGACTTGGCCTTGAATGCCTTGCAGGACCCTGATGTTAGTTTTTCTGCCGTTGGAAAGCACGGGCGTGCTTTCCGCAAATATCCCAAGAAAAGCGCTCTGTACAGCTGAAGCATAGATGACACTCATGTGCCCCACGTTTTACCGGCGAGAAATCTCATCACGTGTGTGACAGAGCTGAGCCTCTTCTTCAAGTGCGAGATGTGAGCACTCCACGAGAGATCTCTGTCGATAATGATGCCCAGGAATCGATGACGTCTCGTATGCGAAAGGTTCACGTTGTCGATAGAAACAGGATAACAGATCATGGGCTTGCGGGTAAAAGGGACTAAGGCGCACTTCTCGGTGAAAATTGTGAGGCTTCGAGCATGGGGGTACGTCGACGTTATTCTCCCTGCTTTCTGGAGCCGTGCGCGTACCTGGAGTCGTGTCACTGCTGAAGCCCAGATACATATATCATCAGCGTATGTGGAGAAATTGACTGATCGAGGTTGACTTTGTACAAGGCCAATGATCGTGAGGTTAAACAGCGTAGTGCTGAGAACCTCGCCTTGTGGAACGCCACGAGCGGTGTAATGATCAACGGTGCGGCTTTCTGCAGTGAGCACGAACAAGGATCTCCTCTGTAGGTAGCTCCGAATCCATCGAAACATTTCTCCACCGATTCCAATGTTCGCCAAGGCATCTAGGATGGCATCGTGCGTTACGTTGTCGTATGCACCTTTCACATTGAGGAACATTGCAACCGAGATGCGCTTGAGGTATTTCTGTTATTGCACAGAGGTTACGAGGTCGATGACATTATCAATAGAAGAGCGGCCTCTTCGAAAACCAGCCATGGCCTCTGGGTATATATTATAGCGTTCAAGGTACCACTCGAGGCGTGTCAGAACCATTCTTTCCATTATTTTCCCCACGCAGCTGGATAGCGCAATGGGTCGATATGATGCCAGATCAAGCGGCTACTTTGCAGATTTGAGGATTGGTACCAAGCGGCTGGATTTCCACCTTTTCTGGAAACGCACGCCATCGTTTCCCTGACTGGTTGTAGCATTTTAGTAGCTGATCTCCCGGCCGCGTCTTCACAAGATGGCATAAAGCAGGTATGTAATCACGGTCCGGGCCCAGGTGGACGATTGACGTCTGCAGGTGGCTAGAGCTGCACTTCCAGTTTCCTCGAGTGAGCAATAAGCATACTCCGTTCAGAAACTCGTGCTACAAGAACATCCCCGAGAACTTCGTCACTCATGAATACCACGTTGCCCTCAGCAAATCAAACCCCACCCCCACCATGCAGACGACACCTTGATGGGCGAGCCCAATGTGCTGAATGGACCGTTGTTGTGGAGTGCGCGCCAAGGCCACGCACCGTCCTCCATATATGGGACATAGGCTTGCGAGGATCGAGTGATTCACAAAATTTCTTCTACCGTTGGTCCTCCAGCTTGTACATTTGACGTTGGATTTTCTTTTGTAGACGTCGAGCGTCTCTGAGGTCATGAATCGAATTAGTGCGCCTGTACCTCCTCTCCGCCCGCCTACGAATCATTCGTAGTCGTTCAAGTTCTATATCAAATTCTGTACGCTTTGATGTGTATCTAAAGGCGCACGTAACCTCTTCCATCACATTTTTCATTACCTCCTCGAGGCCGCACGCGATATCATCGCATGCCTCTTCCACCTGTGCTTTGTACATTGTCCAATTAACTCTTCTGTTAGTTGATGAGGAGGAAGTTGCAAAACCTGTGACCTTCAGATACGTTGGAATATGATCACTGCAGTGAGTCTCAATATCAGTGAACTATCGCACTTGTTGGGTGAATTGCCGTGACACCAATGCAAGATCCAAGCAACTGCTATATCTCGAACCACGCAAATACGTTGGAGTGCCGTCATTCATAACATTAAGTTCGTGGCGTGAGGCGAATTCAGCAAGTTTTCGGCCTCTGGAATCAATCTTTGTGCTTCCCCAAAGCAAGTGATGAGCATTAAAATCACCAATAACAATCCAAGGTCCAGGTGTAGCGGTCAAGATGTCATGTAGTCTTTCACCATCGAACTGACCAGATGGTGAGATGTATGCGCCGATAAGTGTGAAGGCTACCTTCTTCTTTGCAACACGGAGGCATACGTATTGATTTCCGTTATGGGGTTGCACCAAATGTGGAAAGTAGGTTAAATCTGTGCGGATATATATAATTACTTTGCTGGGCTCACCAGAAGTCGATGAAGTGAAGGCTTCGTAGCCAGAAAGCTTTATTGCTTTTGACTTTTGAAATTTGGTTCACATATTACTAATATAGGAAATTTGTTGCAGAAAGCGTAATGTCGAAAACATGAGATCCGTGATTTAAGTCCTCTGGCATTCCACTGTAAAACTGTTGCACTACGTACTTCGTCTGGGAATGAAGGCAGTGAAAGAGCCATTTTGTCTATGCCAAATTGGCAAGCACTGGACTCAGGGCATCCAATACTTGCACTGCGCATCGTGCTGTAGGCGTGTTCGTGTTGCCTATAAGCGTGCGAATGGCATTGATAGGAGACTTGATCATTGTCAAAATTTCTCGGTCACGCTCTGTCGCCTCATCTTGGCGAGATGCAGAAAGTGGTACTACCGGTGCACGTTCCAGTTTTTCTGCAGGGGTTATCCTTGGAAGTGATGGCCATGATTCTTCCAGAGCCTCCTTTTCAGGAGCAGCATTCTCAGTGCACGTGTTCCTTCTGTCCGGCGGTGGTGGTGAAGCCGATTCAACGAAAGAAGGCTTTACAGAAGACTTGATACTGTGGACAGGCTTTCTAGATGAGCGTCGGCGACGAGAACGATGTCGCCTGACGACAGCAACCGCTTCTCGGTGAGTCGAACGGTCCCTCACCATTTTCTTCAAAACCGAAATCTCCTGCCTTATTTTCGAACACTCTTTTGATGTGGCGTCGTGGGGCCCTTGGCAATTCGGGCATTTATAGGAATTAGCCTTACAGTAGTTGGCAGAGTGTGGTGCACCAGAATGAGAACATGTTGTAGGATTTCCACAGACGGCGCTCACATGACTAAATTTCTGACATTTTCGGCACTGAAGCAGCTTAGGGACAAATGGTCGCACAGCATGTCGGAAATGACCCACCTTAACATGTGTCGGCAAGCAATCACTCTTAAAGTCTATCTTCACACATCTCGACTTTCCTAGACGGCACACCTATAGTATTTGGGCCCATCATTAGCAGGCTTAATAAGAATCGGCAGATCTTCGTTCGAGATGGTCACGTCGATGTCATATATGACGCCTGTAGTTGCCTGATCTCCTAGCGGAATGATAGTGTGAACATTCATGCCGCAAGGACGTTAACTTTGCTCAGTGAATCTAACGCTGGCGCTTGAGCGACGTCCACTGCTACAACATTTTTCCGGGGATTCACTCTGATATCCTTAATACTGTTCGGCACCAGTGCCTCGAGCTCTGAAGATACAGCTTGCCTGTTCAGTAGTCTCATGTTGTGCAAAGTTTGGTACGCTGCAATATGTGCTGGAGCACATTTCAAACATTGTGCAAAGTTTGGTACGCTGCAATATGTGCTGAAGCACATTTCAAATTAGAAAACATGATCTTCCTGATACATATAAAAAACAACCATTTTAGCACAATAACAAAAGAGTTAGAGCCAGTAAACAACCCCCGGTCCACAATGTGTGATAAAGCGATAACGGCCCCCTTGTCCGATGTGAACATGCTCCCGCAAGAATGTTGTGAATAAGTACTGTAATAAGGAAGTTGCAGGTATAATTAAGAACTGTGACAGTCAGAACTGTTGTTTGAAACTAGGTAGGAGCGTAGGCCTAGCCAGCGAAAGCAGCGATAACGTCCGGCGCGAGTGTCTCGTGCTTAGCACTGACGATGTGTTTTCCGAGCTATGCATGACCCACTACACTCATAATTACATATTTTCCCCTCGCTGAAGATGAAGCCAAGTAGGTGTTCTAAGGTGTCATGAGAATAAGTGATTCGTGGTATGGTTTGAAACGATCCACGTGTACGATTTCGCGTCCTGGGCGACGCAGGTCCGGAGTAGGCTTGAGGGGTTCGA
Source organism: Rhipicephalus microplus (assembly GCF_013339725.1). Lineage (NCBI taxonomy): Eukaryota > Metazoa > Arthropoda > Arachnida > Ixodida > Ixodidae > Rhipicephalus > Rhipicephalus microplus. Next base: position 19,555,654 of record NC_051173.1, on the reverse strand, counting down.
TGAGGTAGTTGACAGCGGAAGTTTTCTCTATGACGCGATAAGGCCCATGGTACCTGCTGACGAACTTTGTAGATGTACCAGGAGCAGCAGTGGGAGGCACCCACAGCCAAACAAGAGAGTTGGGTGAAAACTGGTAGTGGGACCGTGCATCGTCGTGACGAAATTTTTGTAGCCCTTGTTCTTGTGTTGTAAGGGCGTGAGCTAATTGTCGACATTCTTCCACATACCGAGCGGCTTCGGAAACTGGTGTTCCTTTGGATGAGTCGGGTCGGTAAGGGAGAATGGTGTCGATTGAAGATGATGGCTCTCGACCATAGAGTAAAAAGAAGGGAGAAAAGCCTGTCGTCGCTTGAGGTGCCGTGTTGTAAGCTTATGTTACGTATGGAAGGATAAGACCCCAGTTGGTGTGGTCGGAGGCAACATACATAAAAAGCATGTCGCCAAGAGTGCGGTTGAAACGTTCGGTCAAGCGGTTTGTTTGTGGCCGATATGTGGTATTCGAGGAGCTAGAGGGTGTTAAATGGGATATAATAGGGCTCAGTGAGGTTAGGAGGACAGATGAGGCCTATACGGTGTTACAGAATGGGCACGTCCTTTGCTACAGGGGCTTGGCAGACAGAAGAGAACTGGGAGTGGGGTTCCTAATTCACAGAAACATAGCTGGCAACATAGAGGAATACTATAGCATTAATGAAAGGGTGGTAGGTATCGTAATTAAACTGAATAAAAGATACAAGATGAAGGTAGTACAGACTTACGCGCCTACATCCAGCCATGATGACGCTTCAGTTGAAAGCTTCTATGAAGACGTGGAATCGGCAATGAGTAAGGTAAAAACACAGTATACTATAGTGATGGGCGACTTTAATGCAAAGGTAGGGAAAAAGCAGGCTGGAGACCAGGCAGTAGGAGATTATGGCATCGGTACTAGAAACGCCAGAGGAGAGCTACTAGTAGAATTTGCAGAACGCAATAATTTACGGATTTTGAATACCTTCTACCGAAAACGAGAAAACCGCAAGTGGACATGGAGGAGCCCTAATGGCGAAAATAAGAACGAAATAGACTTTATAATGAGTGCACACCCTGGAATCGTTCAGGATGTAGAAGTGATTGGCAAGGTACGATGCAGTGACCATAGAATGGTACGGTCTCGAATTCGCCTAGACTTGAAGAAGGAACGACAGAAACTGATACGCAAGAAGCCAATCAATCAGCTAGCACTGAGAGGGAAAGTACAGGAATTCAGAGTGTCACTGCAGAACAGGTACTCGGCTCTTAGTGAGGAAACCAACCTTAGCGTAGATACAATGAATGATAATCTGACGAGTATCATTATGGAGTGTGCAGTGGAAGTTGGAGGCAGGGTAGTTAGACAGGACACTGGCAAGCTTTCCCAGGAAACGAAGAACCTAATTAAGAAGCGTCAAATTATGAAAGTGTCAAGTACAACAGACAAAATAGAACTGGCAGAGCTTTCGAAGTTGATTAATAGACGTAAAGTATGCGATGTAAGAAGGTATAACATGGAGAGAATTGAACACGCTCTGAAAAGCGGAGGAAGTGTCAAAGCATTGAAGAGGAAACTTGGGATAGGCAAAAGTCGGATGTATGCACTAAGGGACAAAGAAGGCAAAATAACTACCAATATGGATAGGATAGTTAAGATAGCGGAGGAGTTTTACAGGGATCTGTACAGTAGCCGAGATAACCACGACCTTAATACTATAAGAACTAGCAGTAACCCAGATTACACCCCACCAGTAATGATAGAAGAAGTCAGAAAAGCTTTGGAGAGCATGCAAAGGGGCAAAGCTGCTGGTGAGGATCAGGTAACATCAGATCTGCTGAAAGATGGAGGACCGATTGTGTTAGAAAAACTAGCCACCCTGTTTACGAGGTGTCTCCTGACGGGAAGAGTACCAGAGTCTTGGAAGAACGCTAACATCATCTTAATACATAAGAAAGGAGATGACAAGGACTTGAAGAATTACAGGCCGATCAGCTTGCTCTCTGTAGTATACAAGCTATTTACAAAGGTAATTGCTAACAGAGTAAAGAAAACATTAGAATTCAATCAACCAAAGGAACAAGCAGGATTTCGAACAGGCTACTCAACAATTGACCACATTCATACTATCAATCAGGTAATAGAGAAATGCTCAGAGTATAACCAACCACTATACATAGCCTTCATAGATTACGAGAAGGCGTTTGATTCAGTAGAAATATCAGCCGTCATGCAAACACTGCAGAATCAGGGCGTAGATGAAGTATATATAAACATTCTGGAAGAAATCTACAGGGGATCAACTGCTACCATAGTGCTTCATAGAGAAAGCAACAGAATACCAATCAAGAAGGGTGTAAGGCAGGGGGACACAATTTCCCCAATGCTATTTACCACGTGCTTACAGGAGGTTTTCAGAAGCCTAGAATGGGAACAGTTAGGGATAAGAGTCAATGGAGAATACCTTAGTAACCTGCGCTTCGCCGATGACATTGCATTGCTGAGTAACTTGGGGGACGAATTGCAACTCATGATTACGGAGTTAGACAAGGAGAGCAGAAAAGTGGGTCTTAAAATTAATCTGCAGAAAACGAAATTAATGTACAACAACCTCGGCAAAGAGCAGCGCTTCGAGATAGGTAATAGTGCACTTGAAGTTGTAAAAGACTATGTATACTTAGGGCAGGTAATAGCCACAGAGCCGAACCACGAGATTGAAGTAACTAGAAGAATAAGAATGGGGTGGAGCACATTCGGCAAGCACTCTCAAATTATGACAGGTAGATTGCCACTATCCCTCAAGAGGAAGGTATATAACAGCTGTATCTTGCCGGTACTTAGCTACGGAGCAGAAACCTGGAGACTTACAAAGAGGGTTCAGCTTAAATTGAGGAGGACGCAGCGAGCAATGGAAAGAAAAATGGTAGGTGTAACCTTAAGAGACAAGAAGAGAGCAGAGTGGATTAGGGAACAAACGGGGGTTAAGGATATCATAGCTGAAATCAAGAAGAAGAAATGGACATGGGCAGGGCATGTAGCGCGTAGACAGGATAACCGCTGGTCATTAAGGGTAACTGACTGGATTCCCAGAGAAGGGAAGCGGGTTAGGGGGAGACAGAAGGTTAGGTGGGCAGATGAGATTAAGAAGTTTGCGGGTATAAATTGGAAGCAGCAAGCACAGGACCGGATTAACTGGCGGAACATGGGAGAGGCCTTTGTCCTGCAGTGGACGTAGTCAGGCTGATGATGATGATGATATGTGGTAGTACAGCGGTGAATCATGTGGCATTCAGCAAGAAGTTCTTGAATAACATCCGCGAGAAAGACGTGGCCTCGGTCGCTCAAAAGTTCACGTGGAGCGCCATGACGCAGAACAAAACGTTGCAGGAGGAAAGACGCGACGTCACGTGCCGTCACGGCTGGTAGAGCTGCCGTTTCTGCATATCTCGTGAGATGGTCGATCGCTACAATTATCCAGCGATTTCCACCTGATGTGTATGGCAGAGGACCATAAAGGTCAATCCCAACCCGGTCGAATGGTCGCACTGGGCACGGTAACGGCTGCATTGGTGCAGTAGGACGGCTAGGATCGTGCTTGCGGCGTTGGCACTCTGTGCAAGATCGAATGTACTTTTGAAGGAATGTGTACATGCCGCGCCAATAAAACCGAAAACGTAGCCTGGCGTAGGTTTTAAACAAACTAGCGTGTGCACACTGCGGATCGGCATGGAAAGCAGCACATATGCTGGCACGGAGATGCCTGGGTACGACGAGTAGCCATTTGCGGCCGTCAGGGTGGTAGTTGTGGCGATAAAGTATTCCATCACGGATGGCGAATTGAGAGGCTTGTCGGTGTAGCGCTTGAGATGGCGGGTGGACGAGTGTTTCACATAGGTAATCCATCAGAGACGCAATCCATGAATCTTTGCACTGCTCTGCAGCCATGTCGATGGGTCCTGATAGTGGAAGTAAGTTGTCTTGGATGGAGACACTTGCAATATCAGCAGAAAAAGGCGAACGCGAAAGAGCATCGGCATCGACATGCTTTTGGCCTGAGCGATAAATGACACGGATGTCGTACTCTTGGATCCGTAAAGCCCACCGTGCCAAACATCCGGAGGGATCCTTGAGGGAGGATAACCAGCAAAGCGCGTGGTGATCGGTAACATCGAAAGGGTGGCCATACAGATAAGGCCGAAATTTGGTAATGGCCCAGATGATCGCAAGGCATTCTTTCTCAGTTACCGAATAATTTGCTTCTGTTCTTGTAAGAGTGCGGCTCGCGTACACAACAACATATTCTTAGTAACCAGGCTTTCGTTGGACGAGTACAGCGCCAATACCGACACTGCTGGCATTTGTGTAGATTTCTGTGGTAGCACTTGAATCGAAATGTCGCAGTATGGGTGGTGTTGTTAGCAGTTCACGGAGCTTCGCAAAAGCACTGTCGCAGGCTGGAGACCACGCAGATAGATTGCGGTCTCCCTTAAGTAGGTCTGTCAGAGGTGCTATGATCGAGGCGAAATCCCGGACGAAGCGGCGGAAGTATGAGCAAAGCCCAATGAAACTACGCAGCTCCTTGAGAGACGCGGACCCCGGGAACTCGCTAACAGCACGTAGCTTAGCGGGGTCAGGGAGAACGCCATCCTTCGCCACGACGTGTCCGAGAATGGTCTCCTTGCATGCTCCAAAGTGACACTTTTTCAAGTTTAGTTGGAGGCCAGCTGCAGAAAGGCAGCGTAGAACCTGTTCCAAGCGACGAAGGTGCATGGGAAAATCGGGCGAGAATACCACCACATCATCTAGGCAGCACAAACACGTGTTCCATTTGAGGCCTCGTAAGATAGTGTCCATCATGCGCTCAAATGTAACCAACGCATTGCATAGGCTCAATGGCATCACGTTAAATTCGTATAAGCCGTCTGGTGTAACAAAGGAAGTTTTTGGTCTATCATTCAGATTCACGGGCACTTGCCAATACCCAGAGCGCAGATCAAGAGAGGAAAAGAACTCTGCACCTTGTAAAGAGTCGAGGGCGTCATCAATCCGAGGCAAAGGATAAACATCCTTTCGTGTTATTTTGTTTAGGCGACGATAATCTATGCAAAAGCGTATTGTGCCATCCTTCTTTTTAACTAAAACAACCGGCGACGCCCAAGGACTGTTTGATAGTTGAACGACGCCGCGCTTTAGCATGTCACCTACTTGTTCATCGATGACACGGCGTTCAGTCGGTGAAACACGGTACGGTCGCTGCCGTAGTGGTGGATGATTACCTGTGTCGATCTGGTGGCATACAGTAGATGTTCGACCTAAGGTAGTGCTGTGACTGTCAAAATATGGCCAAAACTTGTCAAGGAGGCTCAAAAACTCACACCTCTGTCGTGGGTTTAGGTCTTCGTTGATTACACGGTTGAGAATGTCGGCAGTGGAAGGGCCATTCCCGGACCTACAGGAGAAGGCACTGACTTCCGATGATCCATCAGGAACGTCAAGTGTAGCGATGGTTTCGAATGATTCGATTGAGCTGATACATTCGCCCCGAAGCAGCGTAATCGTGAATGGGAAAGGATTCCCCACAGGCACGTTGGTCCCACCACCTTGAAGAGTAACGAGAGCGGTTGGGAGCGGTGATAGGTGGCCATGAACGAAAGCAGCGGAAGGCGTGAAGAGTGCGTTAGCGTCGACGACGGCGGAACACGACACAGATGCGAAGACAGTAGCGCGCGGAGGGATACGAGTGTCGTCACTAATGACCAACTTCGCGTAGGAAGGGCAATCATCCGCAGGTAGAGCATCCATCACCAAGAGGACAAAAGATAACTTCGGCACGGGCACAATCAATGACAGCTTGGTGATGGGAGAGAAAATCCCAGCCTAAAATGATGTCGTGAGAACAGTGCGGGAGTACTACTAACTGCACTGTGTAAGGCGCCCCTTGAATTACAAGTCTGGCGGTACACTCCGCCACACGCTGCACAGGCTGTGCAGTGGCAGTATGAAGAAACGAACCCAAGTAAGGCGTTGTCACTTTTCGAATTGCACGGCAAACTTTTTCGGGAATGACAGAAATGGCGGCACCAGTATCAATAAGGGCAAGTACAGGTACACCTTCAAGAACAGCATTAATCACATTCGGCGGCGAACGAAGAGGGTTTGTGCTTTGCGACGAGGACGCAGTTCTTGCCTCGGGAACTGCGCCATTAAGTTTTCCGCTTCGATTGTCGGGGGGCGTCGGCGCATGGGGAGGGGGAGCGAGGACATGGAGAAGATCGGCGATCAGAAGGTGGTCGTTGGCTTGGTCGAGGAGGGTGCAATTCGGGGTCTGGAGTGTAGGGAAATGTGTGGTCATACTCATATGAACGCGGGTTTTCACGTGAATGGAGCGGGCGGCGGCGGCAAAGACGTGCGACGTGTCCGGGTAGACCACACGAAAAGATCGGTTGGTTGTCGGCAGTGCGCCATGGATTAGGGACTCGGTGGACTGGAGGTCGTGGCGGCTGGGTGGTATAAACAGGAGCAGGCAGTGGAGGCGGCGCTCGGAACGTGTGTGGTTGTGGTCGTGCTGCTGCTTCGGCATACATCAATGGCGCATTGACTGGTGGTACCAGCTGTGGAGGAAGGGCCTCAGACACTTGGTCTTGTATAATAGCCCGCAGTGCAGGGCTAAGCGGTGCACTGCGCTCCGGTAGGCCGGAGATGAGCGACAGTTGGCGGGCAACTTCTTCACGTACAAAATCTTTTATCTGCGAGAGGAGGACGGGATCTTGCGAGAGAGTCAAGCCGAACATCGATTCCTGATGGGGGACAGCACGGCGGGTGACGAGGCGTTGCCGGCGGAGCTCATCATAGCTTTGGCAGAGCTCGGTAACTTGAGCGACAGTAGCCGGGCTTTTTGAAATGAGCATCTGGAATGCATCCTCGTCGATACCCTTGAAAATATGCTTGATGCGGTCCACCTCTGTCATGTTCGCATCAACGCGTTTGCACAAGTCAATGACGTCTTCTATGTAACTGGTGAAATTCTCACCAGGCAGTTGAGATCTTGACTGAAGGCGCTGCTCCGCACGAAGTTTGCGAACAGCAGGACGACCGAAGACTTCACTGAACTTTGTTTTGAATTCTGTCCAGGTTAGAACGTCGGTTTCACGGTTCCGAAGCCACAAGTGGGCAATGCTACTGAGGTAAATGCCGACGGTGGTCAGTCTCGTGGCTTTGTCCCATTTGTTCAAGACACTCACAAGTTCGTAGGTAGCCAGCCAGTCATCGACGTCATGATCGTCCGTGCCGCTGAATATGGGAGGGTCCTGCTGACGGACTGCGCTGGAGCACACGATGGCCTGGGGAGCCATAGGCGGCGAGCTTGTGGCAGATGCAGTAGTCATAGTGGCAGGTCGAGTCCGGCTTCGCAACTCCAGGATTGCGAGGAGACCAAGCAAACTCCACCAAATATAATAAAGAACCGAGACCGTCAGAACTGTTATTTGAAACTAGGTAGGAGCGTAGGCCTAGCCAGCGAAAGCAGCGATAACGATAACGTCCGGCGCGAGTGTCTCATGCTTAGCACTGACGATGTGTTTTCCGAGCTATGCATGACCCACTACATTCATCATTACACAGGGGACAATTCGTTTGGGCTGGTTTCTGTTTCTCGCTCGGCCTTCCCAACCTTTTTGATGGGCAGGAGGGACAGGCATAGCCCACTGTTGTGACTACACCATATCTTGGCAAAAATTGTCGAGCTCACTCAGACTGATGAAATATACTTTGTACTTAGGGCTCACTCAGACTCGGGCTCACCAAAATTTACCTGAGCCAGACTCACTTGGACTCAAACATTACTTAGCCAAACTCACTCAGATTCTGACTCGCGGCTTGATCTGAGTCTGATAGTCCAGAACTAGCTTTCTCGACTATGGTGTCAAAGCTCTTTAACACCGATATCTCACTTAATCGGTGCTCCTCTTGGCGCCTTTTGATATAGAACTTTCGGTTATGAGTGGTTGAACAGTAAGCACATTTTTCATGGAAGGGATCAATAATAATAATAATAATAATAATAATAATAATAATAATAATAATAATAATAATAATAATAATAATATCTGGAGTTAAACGTCCCAAAACCACGATATAACAACAAAAACAAGAGATGGCAACAAAAAAATATAATTATCAGGAACTTTCCTGGATAAGCAGGTGGAGGTGGAGTTCAAGGCAACCCCCTAACGTAATTCATAGCTCTGATCAATATATATTGAAATGATTTATATATGCTACTGCTCTGAATTACTCGTGAGCAGACAGAAGTATAAATGTGAATCCAGGTAAGGCTTATAGTAATGATAAAGATAAGTAGATAGGACTATAGGTCGACAAACAAAAGTGGACTCACGACTCATCTAAGAAATATATCTTGCGCTTTGGACTCACTTGGACTAAGACCCACCAAAATTTTCTAGAGCCAGACTCAATCGGACTCGCACGCATGAAAATGTTCAACCGGACTCGCTTGGACTCCAACTCACAGCTTCATCTGAGTCTGAGTGAGTTGACACATAAATGAGTTTGCCGACCTATAGACTACACACTTTGGTAAGTTAACAGAACGGCAACAGTTATACCATTGGTACACAACCAACTACCGAGCAAAGCTTCCTCCATGTGTTGCTCGCGTCAAAGCAGCTCTAGCAGTGTAGTGAAGAAACACAGTATATGCACGGCTAAGCTGTTTTGTAGCGCAGAGGACTAATTTCCAAAGTAGGATGCAACATAATGTTCCCCAAATCACTTAGGCATGCAAGGTGGATTGCACAGGTGCTGAATTATTTTTCAAAGTGGAGCATCTGCACAGCGTGCTGTGCACGCTGCAGTATTCGCAAAATGTGGTCGCTACAGCTGTATGCACGGATTGGCAATCTTATTTGAGAGATGTAAAAAAAAACATTAGGAGCCTACTTAGTGGCCCTTCAAACGCTCTGTTTTTTCTTTCAACTCACCAAGTTTGTCTAAAGGTTATGGTGCTCAAACACTGACCAGAAGGTCATGGGATTGCCTTTTTGCTTTCACCGAAAATGCAGGAAGTCTGTGTATTTAGTACATTTAGGTGACCATTGAAAAACCCCAGGTGGTCGAAATTTACAGTTTTGCACTACGGCGTCCCTCATAATCAAATAGTGGTTTTGAGACGTTAAACCTCTGATATTATTATCAATATTCTTTATTTTCTTGACCTGATGAGCACACTGAAAGATACACAGGGAAAGACGGCACGGAGAGAAAAAGTTGCGTGAGTGCGTGTTATGACCCTGACAACACGTTAAAAAATGCGATCGCCCCATCCTGCAGTGATTCGTATGCGCAAGTGTGAACACTGCGTGATGTTGTTGTGCAACAGTGTGAATAATGCATAATGGAAAGCAGCCCCCGCAAGTGGTGGCACCCCATGGCAAAGAGCGCATCTGATTCAAATGCTGCTCTGGATTTATGTCAGCTTTTGGCCAACACATGCTATTCGTTGTTCGATGTGAAATGGCTGGTGCTAAAGCACGCTAGAAAACATGGCAACATTGCACTATGCTTCTAAACGCTTCCTGCTGTGTACAAATGCAAGACTTAGCTGACCTGTTCATAGCAGTGTATGCTTTCCGCAGGGTGTATTTTTTCAACAAACCCTAGGGGTGGTACATGACCACTTTTAAAAGACGAAATAAGATTGTTAACCAGATGCCACTGGAAGCTGGTACCTTGCTATCTTGCTTTCACAAAAAGTGCTTCAGCACAGGCGTAATTCAAAGACTCACGTTTGCTCCAGTTCCCCTTGTATAACGTCAACAATGTAATCGTCCTGAAAGTCATTGATAATGGTGTCGCTAATCCAGGTCTGCAATATAACAAGACAAAACGCATCAAGATAAGATGAAACTACAAAAGCCAATTTCAACCAGAAAAAGCATTCAATGCCAGAAACGCCAGAAAGGGCATATCTTTATCAACTGTCAATACAGCAACAATGTTTGCAACTAGTGACACCTGTGTCACACCAGGTAAATTTTCGGTAGCTACTCTTACTTTCAAGAGCTACAAACACATGAATCACACAGCTCCAGTTAAAAAGCTTGTTTGAAGTTGCTTCACATCTGACCCTTCCCCAAAACCCCCTCTCATTAAAAAAAAAAAAGATAAAAGCCTTAAGTCTTAACTTCAGTACTAGTTCAAGCATTCGTGAAATGACTTATCTAAACGATTCTTACATGGTGACATCGCCCCATCACACAAGTACCACATTTGTCATCACAGACATCAGCTAAAGACATTTGGGGTGCAATAAGTGAGAAAGTATTACAATGAAAGGCCATGTAAATTATTCCGTTTCTTAAGTCTGAGCTCAAATATATTTATACCATATAAGCCAAACTGCACTCAGGTTAATTTTCTGACAAAGAATAACCATAAATTACATTTAGTCTGTGAACAGACAAATCACTGATATAAACACTGCAGGCAGCTAAGGCCTACCTCAATGCTCTGCCCGAGCTCTCCCCGTACGACGATACGGCTGAGCTCGTCGTAAAAGAGAGACATAGCCTGAGGCCAGCAGGCAGTTGATGCTCTCACGAGCTCAAGGAGCTCGACTGCGGATCGGACAAGTTCCTCAGGAGTAGCGTGGCTTGATGACGTGGACGCAGACAGCTGAAGCGATTCGCTCGTCTTGATTCCCCTGTGAGACAAGCACCGCACAATGCTGTTTTCGCTCAGAAAGTTATAAACAGTTAGCCATTAGCACACATGAGCTATGAAGCTACTAGATTACTGCTGCTATTCGCTCAAATATTGTAGCAAGTTCACTTAATTAAGGGGTACTGTCATGTTTGCAAACCATTTCACTCGTCTGGGTTTCGTTGACACGTGCACTAAGCAGTGGAGCATATTGAAATGCGGCCAATTATAGCCGGAAGTCAGTTTACGTTGGCCAGTACTAGTGTATCATACATGTAAATATGGCAGGTTTCACAGAATGAGCCTATGAGAAATTTGTATCCTTTTCATTTCCTACTGCACGGTATTTTACATTGACTATCACTTATTTTGATAATTTTACATGCATATTATGGTTGTGCTGAGAAGTACCCATTCATAAAACGGTGTTATGAGGCTGACCTAAAAATGAGAACCGAGGAATTCCTGGTTTGCTTTATATGACAAGCTTCTCATGACCGACAATATTGCCACAGAGATTGCTCCTTAATAATCTCTGTACCAAGAGAACCAGCGAGACACTAGGTGGGCATCTACAGTGCCTCGCATGCCTCTCGTGTATGAGCACGAGCCGAGAGACTGACCTAGAGTTGTTTGAAAAGGGACACGTGTGTGAAGTGCTTTGCGACTCTTCCATTTGTATTATACCTGCTTTTTGGGCACAAGTTTGCCCATAATAAATCATTGTTCCCCTCTTGCAATACGCGACAATATAATACAGCAGTTCGAAGACAGCAATGCAAGGAGGAGCCATGGTGTAAAAGCAGTAAATAAAAGACCTTGAAGCTAAAGTAAATTTATATCAGCAGCATGGCCAAATGGAAGTACATTCAAACCTCATTATCACAACAAAGTTGTGCCTTACAGGAAAGTAAGTTTGTTATATTCGAAAATTCATTCTAAAGATTTATTTCTAACACTACATTTACTGCAATGCTAATTTAATTTACTTCGTTAAAATCAATATTTCGTTATATCCAGGTTCTTCATACCGAGGCATGAGTGTATGGCAGGATCTGCAAATAAAACAGAGCTCACTTGGTCGAGGCCATGGCTTTCACTGTCATGAGCGCCGCAACAACACCGATCCTCTTAGACCTGCAAGAAAGTTACCCGAGCAAATATTTCTAAACAATTGTGTGAGATTATTTGGCATGAAAAAAAAACTATCCACCAGGCCAATATGTTCAGGTATCAAAAACACATAGGGGGCAAACAGAGTAACTAGAGCACAAATTCTTTAATGACAACTCTTCACAGAAGCTCATGACTTTTAACACTTGTTGAACTTGGTTCAACAAGTGTTAAAAGCAAAAATTTACATTGTATAGTCTTAGACAGATGACATATAAGTAAAGAAAACAGCACAGGCTTAAATAATGTCTTTACAAGAGTTTTGATCCAACCACTAGCACCATGACATCTTAATGAAAGAAGAAAAAAAAATCACCTGGGGCAAGATTTCATCACCATCTTGCGTATTACCATGTGTAACTCGTCCTGTGGAGCATAAAAAAAACATAACTTTAGTTAAAACTACACTTTAGTGAAATGAGGATATCACTGTATCAGCATCTGGTATGACAAAAAAATTACTAGTGTCTTGAAATTGCATCGCGATACATTTTCATAAATTTTTTTTCAGATGCAAGTCATCTGTCCCTTATTGCCCATTAGCAGCAATTAGCATGTTCCAGTAAAGAAACACCGGTCGATCACTGCATGCTTTGCACTTTCCCAGGTCTATCTTTTGCGCAAGGCCGCGATGAGCACTAGCATCAATGCTGCGGCCACTGTAAGCGTTAGAGCCCGCTGCTTCGCATCTACACATGGTTTCCTTTAGCGGGATATGGTGCGATTTTTTTTGTGTCTATGCTGAAATATCTCGTAAGACACTAGTGCACATTAAATTTTTCTTCCTAAGTTCTAAATGCAGGACGAGCATGACTGACTTCACAAATCCCACTATGGTTGGATTGACAGATAGACAGAGAATGCATTACAACATAGTTGCCTCTGAGAGCCAAAATGAAGTCCCCTAGGCAGTATTAGTCTACATAGTTACCCATCACAGTACGACGCAAAATATATAGCATGCCGTGAAACGGCATGCCATCCTACTTACTCGATAGGTTTCACCCTGTCGGCCTCCGCGGTAGGCTATGAGAGCAATGATCAGGAAAAGTGTGCGAATCTGGCACAGCGAGAGGTTCCGCAGTATGTCCAGGGTGCTCTGCATTTGTGACATAAAACACAGCAGAATAATGTGAGTTACATTTCAGGGGTCATAAGGAAATGATCCATATGCATTAAAATGAACTCGCTTCACGTGTCAAAGTATGTTCCTTGTATTCACCTATAGTTTCAAGTGCAAACGCTAACGTGGACTGGAAAAGAAAATCATAATCGTATTACTTTTCACAAAGACAAACACAAAGTGTTCAACAGGCCGGGAGAGAACCTCCTGTCAGTTTTGACCACTCCCGATGATTTGCTGTGCTGATAAATTACAGACAAAGAATGGTGAATTGCAGATACATTTCGTACTGTCTATAATGCCCAACTCTCCAATCAGTTATGTTGACATAAGATCAGCCCATTATCACTGTTGGTCACTGAGATCGTCTTTTTCAGAGTAGTGTGAAGAATGGATGGACAAGGCAGACCCAGCTATAGCTTTTTAACTTTTGTCACAGTAAAGCGGACTTGAACACAAACCTTTGATGACGTATTAGGAAGTGCTGTGTCAACAAGGATATAGAGAAAACTTGCAAATGTCAAAATGTGTGAAAATTTTAAAAAATGAGCAAAAAGTAAACAGAAATTAGTACAACTAACGCTCAATAATTCAAAGTTGCTTAATTCATGACTTTGGCATGCAGCCCTATAGACAATTTTCTGCAGCTGGTTTGTTCAATCAAAACTAGAAGCCACTACAACATTTTGGGCGTTTTCCGACCATGGCCGTTTTTTTTTGCAGTGGCTTTCTGCAGCACTGCTCAACAACCGTGTCGTGTCGTTTGCTTGGCGTCCCCGTAGAGTCTCCGTGCATGCGAGTAAAAGCAAAGCAGATGCTGTGGGGATGCCGAGCTGAGGACGCAACGCGAATGTTGAGCAGTGCTGCAGAAAGCCACGGCAAAAAAGACGGCCATGGTAGGGAAAGCGAAGCAGACGTATGCGCCGGGAAAGTCAACATGGCGATCCCTGTGAGTGCACTATCCTCCCGCCTTGATCTTATCGTGTGGTTGTCCTTCGCTGTGTGGCCCGTAAGTTCACAAAGCATGTGCTTATTTTCTTTATATTTACATCCTGAAGCTTCACGAGCAATGCATTCGTCGATATCTTTGCAGTGTTTTCAAGATTAATTCTCAAATTATCGGAGACAAGGCTTAGCAGACATGGCTAAAACAAACACCCCTAATCTCCTTAATAAAGACAGAACATACCTGATGTTTTGTCCCCAGCATGAGATAACACAAAGCGGTAGTTGATTTTATAATTTATTAATTGCTGTGACGACAGTGGGCGAGTAGCAAGCATGAGTTTGGATCGGAGCGGGCGGCCACGTCGGCATGGGTGCTGCCATGTTGGCCTCTAACCCCAGCTACCGGCACTTTCGGCCACGACCGCTTCGCTGGCTTAACACTTTGGCTGTAGCAACTGGCTGGGGAAGACCAGTTACGGTCACATGATTGAACATGGCAGCACCCGTGCGCCACTGCAGAAAATTGTCAATAGGAACCCAAAGCTAAAGTTTGCAGGGCAACGACAACGTCGTGCTGCAGCTCTGGCGGCAGTTGCTTGGACAGAAGCGTGGCAGAGGGTGCGGCTGATTCAACGTGGTTAACCTCAGCGAGAGCAAGCGCGGTGCACACAGCACGCATTCTGCCGTCGGTGCGGAAAACTTCGGTGCCTTGCCATCAGCTTAGGGCCTCTGAACTGAGACGCTCGCTGTTCGAAGTTGCCATTTCGCCATGGACAGAAGTGACCCTGTAGGAGCGTCATTGAGATCCAAAGTATTGTTGTGTGCCACAACAGCGCAGTACCAAGCACGCGATCCATATATAAAGCTATCTGTTGCCAGACAAGTCGTATGAGAGAGAAAGAGATTTGATTGATATGTGGGGTTTAACGTCCCAAAAGCACCATATGATTATGAGAGACGACGTAGTGGAGCGCTCCGGAAATTTCGACCACCTGGGGTTCTTTAATGTGCACCCAAATCTGAGCACACGGGCCTACAACATTTCCGCCTCCATCGAAAATGCAGCCGCCGCAGCCGGGATTTGAGCCCGCGACCTGCGGGTCAGCAGCTGAGTACCTTAGCCACTAGACCACCACTGCGGGGCAGAGAGAAAGAGAACAAGCGTGGATCACCGCAGTTAAAAGAATAAAGTAAGTTCTAGCTCTGTCTCACCTTCCGTTTTGATTGTCGCAATTTTTCGCTTGAAATCATTTGTTTTGACTACCTGAATCAGTACGTAATGTGGCTTGTACATGCAACTGACTGCAGAAATGATTGCTCGCTGTCTCCCCACATTGTGAAAGTCCTGTTACGGCTGTAGGTTGAAACAACTTTGTGTTTTGATTCCTTGTGTTTGTGAGATGTAAGCGATCGTTGATGACTGTTCACCCATGTGTCATACAGCAGTTAGTGTTATGTTGTTGGTTGCTTTCAAATGAACTGCACACATTGTAAAAGGTTCACCACCTGCAACTCACACATTAGGAAGGTTGCATCATTGCGCTGAAACGAGCGTATGTGCATTTTCAGCAAACTTTGACGTCAATTTGTTGGTTTGGTCTATTTTTGTCGCTTAGGGTGCTATTCATTCGAGCCGCTGATCATAAAAGTGGCACTTAATACCTGAATTGTAGTCGTCACCTTCGGAGATGTACTGTTTTCTTTCCTGCGCACCATGTGTATGCATGCTATGCTCCGTACAGTACTTTGAGGGTGCGTTTATGTGTGCGCTAATTGCGCGAGCTCATTGCGTGCTGATATCACATCGTGCCTGAAATTCAGCACCTATCCTTACTGAGCCGTGTTCGCACAGCAAGTCTGATACACCAGTAAAGTCGATATTTTCATGAAAAGAAGTGCGAGGAAAACAAGCGAGGTCAGCAGTCCAACTTGCTACGCAGCGGTTAAAGCTAAGCTAGCTTCCTCGCAGCTAAGTCAATAAGTGATGTTCCAGCGGTAGAGGGCCCTTATCAGGCTCTTTAGTGCCATGGCCATGTAATTTTTTATTATTTTTGCACTGCCACAAAAGTTCGTTCGCGACAGTATGCATTTGCTGCTGCCAGCATGCTCCCCAAAACAACAATCACATGCTTATCATTGCATGCCGACAGCTTGGAACAGCAATCGAGTGTGTGGCTTTCTTTCGCAGTGCACATAGACCATCAGCTATTTTTCATGGATGACGGTATGAAGCTCACCTCAACGATTACTGTCGTACACGGCAATGTTGTGGACTTAGGAACTGTATTTCATGTTAAATCAAGCGTCACTGTTGTCTGCTCGACATTACAAACATAATTAACGAACTTTTTGCTTTGATTACGTTTGCTTTCCGAAGTGTCTGTCCAGCTGGGAGAACTCTTTCAAGCGGTACATTGTGTGGCGCTGCAAGTGCAGCGTGAGAGTTTTGCACGTGCATGGATGCGAGCAGCAGCGAGGCGGCGGAAAGAAGGAAAAACGCGCGACGTGCATTCCCAGTTTGCATTTTCTGCCAGAGATGGTGTTGCCTGTCCAGAGGTGTAGTACCACTAAGTGGTGTTTTGAGAGCCTATAGAAAAAAATGCTCAATAATTTGAAGTTAAAAGTCCGTAATGCTGGTTAATTAAAAGTTATTTTTCAATCAAGAGCCTCAAAGGCTCTTGACTCAAGAATGAAGTGCCACATTTCAACGACATCACACAAGCTAGACATTACACAAAAGTACAGCACGAAGCCTAACATGCTCTCGAATTTCAGAAAGTGCAAAGAGGTGAACTAGACGATGGCAGTTTTGGCACCACTCTTGGGAATGTCCATTTTGAAGAGTTAATTGCCATGGACAGCAACATCGAAACATGCCGTCCACTAATGGACAGCGAAATCATGCAGATGGTTCAGCCCCTGTAATTGCATTCCATAATTGCACTATGACGACATCGGCAACGAGCTATCATGGAGGGCTACCGATATAGCTGCAGAGCTTGCTCTTGCGCAGCAGTTTTTTGACTTTGTTAGAGACGACAATGCTTACAAAGAACTTCGACATGTGCACTGCTTGGAAAACTTGCTAGCCACAGCCAGATTTGGCAGACAGAAGCAGAAGATGATGAGAATATTTTTAAGGGAATCGTAATGTTTAAAGCTTTTAATTAAAGGTACAGTTTCTTGCAAATTTTGTGTATTGGTAGTTCGTATAATTAGAAGTTATTTTTGCGGTTCTCGTGAACTTCACATAAACGTGAGTCGATTGTAAAAGTCATAGGATATGTGCATTCTAATCACAGATGAAAAAGTGCAGAATTGTTCACCTTGAAGAAACCACCATATGGGGCCATGAGGATCGTGTGCTGACGAACAAGTTCCAAGGCACAATCAAAGGCAGCGTCCATTTGTGAGGTGACACCGCTTCCAAAATGGGTGACAAGGTTCAGCACCACTTCCTGGAAAGAGGGTTGAACGAGCATTACGCACAGCACGAGTCATCGCAAGATGATAACATTATGTGGAGTTTTACGTCCCAAAGCCACGATATGACTATGAGAGACGCCGTAGTGGAGGGCTACGAAAATTTTGACCAGGTGGTGTTCTTTAACGTGCACTGAGATTGCACAATGCATGGGCCTCTACCGTTTCAGCTACATCAATATGCAACTTCCGCGGTAGGGATTGAACCTGTGACCTTTGAGTGAGCAGTCGAGCACCTTAGCCACTTATCCAGCAAGGCTGACACTTATTGCAGCATTAGCCAATGTCTTGAGCCCTTGTAAGAACAGCACAGAGTTGGAAACAGCAGAGCTAGTGGTGACATCTGTGACCGAATGAGCACACTGTGTGGTCATCTAATTTCACTGCACCATTGTGTTTTGTTGTCTGCGACAGATTCTTGCGGCAAATGTCTTCATAGCACTATTGGAACTTTGTATAATGCTTCAGCACACAGCATGTACAACCGCGAGTAAAAGTATGTGGACCACGAGAGTGCGTGCCAAATTGCATCTATGTGCTGTCTGCGCGCGTGGCACCTGTCATTGAGACAACCCAAAGATCAGTAGTGCATGTGTACGTCCCATTATAGCTGTTTGTTGTCAAGTAGCTTTGCTTGATGCAGTTACAGTACTCGTCGACTGAGCATCAGCTGGTTGTTGCTTTCTCTGCTCTGTCATATCTGCACCATTGCTTTACGCAGCTGCTGCAGCTGGGCTAGCTCGCATACACGGTGTGTATTGTTTTTTCCTTTCTTTCTCTCTCTTTTTTGTTCTCCCATTTATTCCGCTTCAACATGCCGTGCTTGATGTGTGTCAGCAAACATGAGAACTGTTTGTGATAATACAATGCTGCTGAATATACAACTCGTTTTGCGTGAGCCATCTGAATGCATTAGGAAAGCAACACTCCGCCCGATAAAAAAAAAAACAGAACAAAGGCGATGAGTTCGAGCCAGCACAGTGTTGCTACTTAAAAATATAACAGACCCTACGAAGCAGAGAAAGAGACACCCAGTCTACGTTTAGTTGACGAGCACAGCAACCATGCCAGGCAATTCAACTGGAGAGGCCAGCCAGTGTACATGGTAGGATGCCCATGTGCACAGCTGCTTTAGCACCCCTTTCAACAAAAGGTGCCGCGGTGACAGACCGCACGTCGCATTGTGGCACGCACACATGTGCTCTGCATACAAGTATACCTAATCAACACGTGCACATTAAGGCTATAAGTCTGTCATAACACAACAAGGAGTCGTTCCATATCGCAGATAAATATAGTCAAAGAGAGCAAGAAAGAAAAAAGCAAGTAAAGCTTCCACTGTACATACATCATGGCTCTAATTATAACGAGAGGAAGCTGATGGATAGATGTCTTCATAGTGCAGTCACACTTCATTGTAAAAAAAGTTGCATCTTACATAAGTTCATTATACTTGAAAACATGTTATGAAAGTATGTTCCAAACACCATATATACGGCAAGAATATTCTTCATTTACTTCTCTATAACCAATATTCTGTTACATCCGGGTTTTTATATTGAGGTTTGAGTGTAGATCCTTGCAGATTTGCATAAATGTGAGAAAAGTGCTTCCCACGGTCAACAGAATCGTTTGGGCTATGAAAAGAGGATACATAACGTAAGCATGCCTCTCTGGTGGTGCCTTCGTAGCAGACGAACATGCGTTGGTACACGCGTTCTCCAAACTTCAGAACTTGCGGTTCTGGACACCAGAGCAGCACCTGAGCCAGGTGCATAATAGTGCGGCTGTACACTTTCATTACCTGCCACCAAGGAGAAGATAAGAGCTCATTAGATATGTATATATGTAACATGGTCCCATGTAATGAACATTTTACAAAATAAATTTTTGTAACAGCCTTTTATCACTTGATAACCATAACACTTCATGCGATTGAGTCTTAACATAACGAAATCTGTTTATATGCAATTTAATTCCACATAACATTTTGCTGCAACCGTGCAGTCACAAGGCGAGGTCTTACCGAAAAGATGGCTTGGGACGTTGCACTTTATGCGAGTCTAGTTATGACCCCACAAAGCATGTGGAATATGCGAGATCTGCCTGCATATGTGAAGGAGTATTCAATGGAGTGACTTCCTTCAAGGGTAATAGGTGCGATTATTCAAGGTGCTGCTTCCGACAAGTCTCTCTCCATTGAGTGAGCGGAAAATTTGATTACTTCCTCCTTTCCAACCACAAGGAAGTGTTTGTATCTAGGAAATAAATGCTCCCCCACACTTGTAATTCTTAGCGCTACACTGTCTGGTTAAGACTCCAGACTGCTGTCACGTTGTGCAGTGCCTTTGCACTGAGGAGGCTAAGTTCTTCTTTATTCCTTACAAAAATTTTTAAGGCCCTGCAACACTTTCTCCAGCATAGTCGTCAGCAAACTAGTAGTCAAGGCTCCTGAGAACGCACAGGCAAAACATTATAGTGCAGCACTAGCCCTGGAATTATTTTAAAGTGAGCTAAAAATTGTTCTCCTCTCTTTTGACAACATATGTCATACACCCAAATGATCGTGCTAGATACCCGAATTCACAGCCATTGGCTGATATGAGTATCGCAACTGCATAGTTATCGAGGCCGCCACACTGGCCTCGATAATCACATAGAAAGTAAGTGGCACGTTCGAAAGAAAAAAAAAAGTGCTCATGTTTATAATGCACTACCTGACTTAACTTCTTTACCCTACATAATCACTCCCTGTTTAGCATTTGGCGAACTTGATAGGAATGAGAGAAGAGAGAATGCAGTTACAGCATCTAACAAATCTCTGTCACTCCACATTAGTTGATGGACTAAACATTTTTTTTTTCGTGGCGGTCAATCTGCAAGGCAATAAAGTCCTTTAAGTATGCTATTCGATCGTTACTTTGAAAAGTGTTGCAGGGTCCTTTTAAGCCAATGAGGTCTTCATAAAACCCGAACAGTTTTCAAGCTCTTGGCTATGCAAGTCATTTGTGCCCCTTACCTAATATAAAACTTGAATGAAGGCAAAAGAAAGTCTAAAGAGAAGTGACTATTCAGTTAATTATAAATGCAGAAATAATTAGAAAATTATTTCAATGACAAGGAACTGTATTTTTGCTCTCTACACTCTCCGACTTCATTGTGTGTTGGCTTCATGTTTTTAGCAAGCAAACATAGCACCTCTTCGTTCGTCTTTTATTATTCTTGGCAAATGACAATCTTTATTTTGCATGTGATCATTAACTTTTTGGCAGGCAACTAACTACCAAACATGGCCATGTCTTTCCTTTTTTTTCCAGATTTCAAATAAACTTCCGAAAACAACTTAAAATTTGAGTTATCGAGCTGTTACAGCTAAACTGAACAGATGTGGCACCAATAAAAAGTTGGGAAATGTAACAAGGAGTCTTTGCAAGAGAAGAAACTCAGTATATCCCAAGGTATGTAGTCTTTGCCATCCCCATCATCCAGTGACCAAATCTGCAAACTACAGGTGTCATCAAACCCACGACTGCGTATTTAACTTAAGATGCGGTGTTCAGTTGAGGGTTAAAGGCACACTAAAGTGAAGCGGTGAATCAATATAGATTGATAAATTTTACTCTGGAAATTTTAATGTTATTAACTGCACCATTGTAGTTTTAATAATAAAGTAGAAAATCAAGCATGAAGTTTCATTTTTAAATTTCGTGCCAAAAGCTCCCCTTGTGATGTCAAGAATTTTAAAGTGTACTTTTCGGATTTTGGGGGCATTGACAAAACGAAATTTCTTCAAATTCAGTATGCCAAGTCTCTTGCCTCCTGAGAGGACAATGTACTTCACTTTTAGTACTGATTAGCAACAACATAAACCCTAGATGACGTGGTCAAAATGATTGACATCATGGCGATCGGTGTGGAAATTTCAAAGTGGCGTCATCACCTGTAGCTTATTTTTCCACGTTTCCTAGAGTACTACGTACGTGTCTTTTCGTGGCAAGCACGGTTATTACAGTCCAATCTCGATAATTCGAACTTGAAGGGCCCCGAAAATTTGTCCGAATTGAAAGAAGTTCGAATTAATGAAAGCTAAATAAAAAGAGGGCTCTCCATGCAGTGATGCATGCACATTGAGCTAACACACATGGGGGAAGTTTCAGAAGACTTAAATTTATTCACAAATCACAGGACATCTGTTATTAATTGAGGTAATCGGTGATGTGCGTCTGCACACGTTTGCCTTGCAGCGAGTCAATCAACTTCGCACGCAGCTTGCAAAGCATTTCTACTTCGGCTTCAGAATTCTCCTGGCAATAGAAGTTGCGCGCAGAAATGTCCAGCGCCGACACTTTCTAAAGACGACGACAACAACGACTGCGTACGCAGCTGCAGCATGGCCAGCACGTGACGAGAAAGGAGGAGTGTCTCCACGTGGAGAGAAGCAGATCAGCATTTGAGAGAAAACCAACATTCCACGGCAGCTTTTAAAATTTTTTTTCTCTTTCCGCAGGCATCGTTGAAAGGAGAAGGGTTACGTGGCAGGGATGGGGAAGGGGGAAGCGTGGCATTGGCACGTGAAAGACCCCCTCTTCTCAAGGCGCAGAGCCGTGCTCCCGCAAGGAGCAAGGGCTGCAGCTGCAGAAGATAGTGCCTTTTTCCTTTCCTTCAACCACACATTCATTCAACCCAGCCACAGCCTTTTTTTTTCCTCTCTCTCTTTGGGCACGGCGTTGGAAAGAGAAGGGTCCTTACGTGGCAGGGACAGAAAAGGGAGAAGTGTGACACGGGCACGTCGCAGATCGGCATTTGAGAGAGAGAAAACATTCCACCACAGCCTTTTCTTTCCTTTTCATTTTCTTCGTGCGCAGCGTTGAGGTGTCGCAGGTGCCGCTGCTGAATTGGGCGGGGTGTTGAGAGCATTTTCGAAGCGCGGTATGTTCGAATTAACCGTCGCAAGTGCTTGCACGTTCGAATTACCGGGCGTTTTCGCCCATTAGAATGCACATAGCTTTGACGAAACCTTATCGCGAGTTCAAATTAACCGCAAGTTCGAATTAATGAGATTCAACTGTGTCTATTTTTCATCGCACGTCCCGTAGCGGTACATCGGGCTGCGAGGCGGTTTCCTTCTTTGCATGCTTTATAGGTGTGCGCCCATCTGAGCATACACTGTCACAAACTGTTATAATCGATATAACGAAATAATGGATATAACGAAATAATTGTGGCTCCCCTTCAACTTCATTATAACGAGGTTTGAGTGTATGTATTCCCCGTACACAATGACAGAAAACTAACCTGCGGGTGCGAGTCAAAGGTCCGGTCAAGTAGGCTCCCCGTAAACTGGCCGCTGCGCACTTTCTTGCGAAGCAAACTTTCCACAGACTTGGCTTCGGGTTTTGGTAAGAACTTGTGCAGCATGACAAGAAACAAGATGTCTAGAGTCTGAAAAAATAGAAGCAAAAACTGAAATATTTTGCTTAATCCACGCTGGATAAAACCCTGCAAACAATGTTCAAGTAGTGAAATGTGAAACAGAACAGCTTCAAATTTTAATGTTGCCAAATACAACATCAGGATCGAACAAGCTGCCTAGTGATGCAAGTATAATGTCGAGTACGTTCGCTGCATTTTTGTTAATAGCATTTATGCGTGTAAGTCGTTCACTGCATAAGTATTGCACAGGTAGTTTTCTCTGCTTGCATTGTACTTCTAGATTTGTATTGCTATTTTCCCCTCCCACATAAGGGGTGATGTGGCAATGATAATTGTAAATTTGGTCAAAATGTTCAGTTTTTCAATATTTTTTTCTGTATTCCTGAGACCATGTTTTACATCGTAGTGTAATTTTAGACCAAAAAAGTAGTAGGAGTTGAGAAACAAGTATTTTAATGGTGGGCTGTAGTGAAAAGCTATGCAAAAATTGGGCATAGCAAACTGCAAATTTGAAGCTGTCCCTTGGCACAATGCCATCGTACTGGCATCATCATAAAGAGGACAGATTGGAGCTCAATGTAGCCACAAAGTTGCATTTCTCTAATGAAAAATAAAACCAGCTCCCTTCCAAGCTCCGTTTTCTTAGCTACTAGCTTTAATTTCTTCGGGCTACATTTTCTCAGCTTCATTTTTTGAGCAGTTGTTGTCAGTCATCCCTCTGCCATTTTGCAAGAAATTAAAATATAGCCATTCCGTGTTCTGGACTTAGATTCTGAGACATTGATGAGTGCCGTAAAGCTATCCATATTTGCGTGCACATCATACAGACTTTTGTAATTGGCTTTTTGTAAATGTTGTTGATAAGACATTATGTCCAGGACATTAAAAAAAAATTGTGAGTGCTTACTTAAATATTAGAAACAAACCAATAGCATTACGTCACAAAATAGACCCTTGTGAATATCCTTATGCAAAAATTTTAACGTACTTGTGTCTAATTAGCTAATTAACTTTGAGATGACAATAAGAGTCTATCAGGTGTTGTAACTCAGAAGTTATATAAGATAGCTCAAAACCAATTTCAGTTATGATATCAGCAAAACAAATGACATCTGCATGCCGAATTTCATCCCTTTGGTTTCATAAATAACAAAGATAATTTTCATTGACACGTCTCCCCTAAAATGCTGATGGTCACTGTGGGTAGTGAGGTTAATAAATAGAAAGAAAGCACTGCCTACAACCATGACATCAAAATACTACATCTGCGAGAAACTTGAGTGCGAACAACGCACATGAGACGTAAGAGTCATGGAGACCTTGAGCTCCCACTTGCACCACACTCACAACAGCGATGCTTCGTACTTTAAGCTTTGACATGCTTATCAACACGGTGTATACAGAAAAAAATAAATAAGTAAGAAACGCTAGGTCTGCACAGAATGCATAGCACAGTCACAGAGACAGCTGGAACAGTGGCTTTTCTAAAGCCTTTTTTATATACCCTTGCAGCAACTACTGCAAAGACAACACTTGCATGATACACTACACCATAAATCATAATTTTTGTGTAATGGAGAAGCGTCCACAATGTCATTATTCGTCATTCTTCGGAAAATCGTGGTACCCACTGCACACTTGTAAGGTGTTATGTGCATGTTATTGATGCTGTGACTGACAAAAATGAAAAATTATGCCTGAGGCTTTTGTAATGGGTTGGTGCATTAAACTACCCACTTTTTATGCAATTCACATTGTGTAGCATCTGGTTGTTACATTACTCTTCCAAAAAAAGCTTTTTTGCACATGTTTATGCGATTATTTACCCGGCATGAAGCCTGCATAGAGTCAGTTTGCAATGGAGTTTCAAGCACCAGTGTAGCTCAGTAGTAGAGTACTGGACTGTCATGTACAAAGACTGACTTCGACGCCCATTCTTTTTTCGGTATTTTTATTTAGGTAGTCTTTTTTTTATTTCACACGACAGTGGTTACGGACACCAGCGGCGGCAACGGGCAACTACTTCATACACGACCCTTGTTGTGATATCATAACAGCTTTCGCTGTAAAGCTTACCTTGTGCTCAGCAGCAACCTTGACATTCTCTATGACCTGCACAAATAGAATAGAATGCATTTTACCATTATTACTCGAATCGCTCAACTAATAGGATTGGTTTCATGATACTGTTGTTATAATACTTTCATTTGCATATTCACTGTCCATGCGTAAATGGCAAAATTTGTACAAAACGATGCTGCATGAGATGGCCCGTTTTTGCAATGTGTCCTCCGACCAGGGAGAATCCACTAGCTATGGCAGAGGAAAACAGAACTACTAGAACGCTTTGACACCAGCGAATGGCAGTGTCAGTGCAGCACCGACAGCCTGTGCTCTTATGCTAAATAAGAGATAATTAGGCACACAGGTAAAAGGCTTCATGCAGAGGATATACAAACGAAGATAGAAGCACAATTTGCCATACATAAGTGTCGTTTCATTCTAAAGGATTGACTGCAAGTTTACGTTCCAATACTTTTGAGGACTTCAAATAATACAAGCTTTATAAGTTTGAGTGGAGCAGCCGTTCCATACAGGCACATATTCTAGTCATGTTGCTCCGTAAAGCTAACAGTATTAGGTACACTACGGGCATTTCATTAGACTGTCATCATAATTGGGGAACACAGAGGAAGGTGTTGCTGTAACTATTTCCACGAAAGATTGAGGCAATCTTTCAAAACTTCCACTAATATATTGGGATAATCTGACACCATTAATAGTGATTTAGATTGCACATGTTTTTGTTTTTCCTCAATATTCAAATACGTGAAGCAATGTGCTCATAAAGCCAATATATTCAACTACAAATCTTTGTTTTAGCATTCCTGTAACGTAACAAGCAATCAACATGAAAACTAAAATGATGAAGAAGCACAAACCTTCAGCCAAGCATCGCGGAGAAACCTGCGCAACTGCACGGCATTGGAAATTTCAATTAGTGTTTGGAGCTCCTCATCTTCCTCGGCACTGCATACACATATAAAAAAATTGCACGTATAACATCTATGCTAATAGATTATCCAAACAAGAACCAACCTAGCTTATTCATTTCAATGGAACCAGGTAACCCCATTAGCCAAAGCAATAAAAGCTAACACTTCACATCTTGTTTAAAATATACGTAGCACATCTAGCCCCACAGTACATCAGTCAACTACTTACCCCCATGCCCGCACAAAAAATGTTTCTCAGTAAAATGTACAGTCCTTAAGTGATTAAGAATGATACCTTATTAGCCAAAGGGCATATCATAAGCCTAAACATTCAGATATAAGAAAAGGTGACACAGTATCGCAGCAGCCACTCACTTAAACTTTTAGCAACACCACAGACAATAGCATAGGCATGGAAAAGCTAATACAGGTAAGTGTACTAACAACCTTAGGAGCTTGCACTAAGTCGCACAACACTAGGTCACAACAGAGCTGGTGGGCACATTCCAGTTGCTCTTGTTAACCATCTGTACAGAATGTTTCGGCAGTCATGGAGTGCCTGCCAGTTCATAATGTTGATAATACTTTATCGACGAAAAACCGTGAACCTTGACCATAATAGCTCTACTGTGAAATTCCTATAGCCTGTACATATCTTGAATAAATTGGGTGAATTTCACTACGTTTGAGCTTCTCTTGTTAACCATCGGTACAGAATGTTTGGACAGCCATTGAGAATGCGACGTTTCATGACGTCGTTACTTTTCTATCTATGACACATGGCAAACCTCGACCATAACAACTTTGCTCAAAAAAAAAATTTAAGCATTTCAAATAACCGCAACACTAGAAATACACCTGGGTCCAAGAACGGAGAACTCTAATGTATACCTGACCCTCCTTGTTTTGCGATATGCAGGGACATGAACGCAGATGGAAGCAAATATCGAATGATAAGTTCCATCCCCTAAAACAAATAAGTAAACTACAGCGGAACGAGCAACAGTTAGGGGATGACAGGGATACCTGAAAGTAGTGGGTGTAGACGTGATTGGCAGAAGGTGACGGAGTTCGAGGTTGGCCCGCAGCTCAGATACTACCTGGAATGAGAGCAGGTGAGAACCACAGTTCCTGTAAGCTAGTAACAAGTACAAAGTGAACCTAAAATTTGGTAAAGTTGCTTTAAAACTTAAAAGCATGATCTGCCAATACAATGAAACATGAAATGCAAAATTCGAGCACGGTGCAGCCAGTAATTGTACAATCGCAGCTTGAAATATGCATTTTCACATAACGTTTAGTACTCAGCAAGAGCAATATGAGAAAGCATAGTTGAATGCGCAAACACTTTATAGCCAGTGGCTCAGCTAAAACATGTACGTAAGGAAGTTGTAGCTATCTTTTTAATTGAACTTTATTAGGTGAACTGCAAAAGACTGGCTACATATCCACAAAAAGGGAGAAATATGCATACAAAAATCAATCCACAGTCAGTTGAGAAGCTCTGCTAAGTGTCAGACATATTTAGTAAACATTGAACATACCTGCGAAGCTTCCAGGGCTGTACAGTTGGAAAGCACGAATTTTACGGTTGGTGGCAGCTGGCTGAGCTTTAATGACTTCAACACAGTCAACACACGAGTACGAACCTGTTGAAGAGGGCAGAAAAGTGCACAATCCCGAATAAAGATGCTTGCAGAAATGCTTATACATTTTATCCATGGTACTACTATAATAAAGAGACTACACAATGCAGAGATATATACAGGTTGCATATGGTTCGACGGTACAGCAGACCACGAGTTTAAATGAGAGATTGTGGGAGCACGAGATCCTGCCGTTGCAAGCTGAGATATTCCATGTTCCTCCAAATTACCAATTGTGTACATTAGCATTGTATCGACACATTAAAATAAAAAATAAAATCTTGAATAGAGTATGAACATTTTGATACAGAAAAACACGAACTTCAATCAGGAATACCTCAATCAAGCTTATATCCTACCTCAATTCCTTAAAACGGTAAGATTGGTTTGACTTCAGTATGAAATCACATGCAAGCATATTTTAGGACGTTACCTCAGATATCACTTCCGGTTCCACGTAGAGATTACTGAGGGCTTCAAGTACAGTAGGACCAAGCTCCTTGTCATCGGTAAAAAGCTCGCTGCAAGAACATAGACGGAGTTGATCGGTACAATGATCCATTTGTCCGGGAGTTAAACCAATAATGACATCACAGAATTCCAACAGTAGTCAGCTTCTTTACATTTAGAAAAGATTAAACGAAATGCTTGTCGTCTTTCCTGCACTGCTCTAGCACTTGCCTGACAACCCGCTTCCCCATGTGACACATAAATGATGGCGAAAGCTGGTGTTGCAGCTAAAGAACATTTGGCAGCTCCATCGCTGTGAAACTTGAGGAAGTGCATAGCCCAGATGCCCAACGATTCTCGTTCGTAGAGTTCCCACAGCGTCGAAGAGACGCCAATGTTTGAGCAAAGCATGTACGGTTTTCCCAACACAAATGTAATCTTGTTAGGGAGATTCAGAAACTCCCTAACATGTGTGACATGTGCGCTACTTTTCGCTGCGCTTTATAGACTTTTTGCATGTTATGACAGTCGACACATGTGTCTTCTGCAGCGAGTCCAGTCAGGTTGTTTCCCCCATCAGACGTAGCGGCGCAACGCCTGTGAGGCATAGGGGAAGGAGCATGTGCTCGCTCGTTGAGGCAGTGTTGCCCACTCTTTTGCAGCCGTTTCCGAAACATCCTTATCCATTTGTTTTAGTTATTGTAATTACTTCTTGGTTATTACTGCTAATTATATTATCTTAAACCTTGTTCACTCATAATAAACCCGGTTCGAGCATTGCTAGCTTGGTTATGGCCGTTATTGAGCGTGACCACACCACATGAGATGTATGAATGAATGGCAAGTCAGGCCCCTAAAGTGCTTCGCACTTGAAAGAACTTACAACAAATTGTGTTTTACAAAAAATAATAAAAAGAGAATAATTTGTACCCAAGTTTTCGAGCTGCAGCTAGGTGTTCAGAGTCTTCTAATATGTGTGGCAGAGCAAGCACAAGGTCCTTACGCACATGCAGTGGAATCACAGGGAGGACTTCGTCAAAAACTTTGTTCATGAATGCCTGAAAGTGGACAAAAGAAAACAGAAATAAAGCACAAGTTCGCCCCCTTACGTGAAACAGTAATACGATGGTTGATACTGATTGATATGTAGGGTTACACATCCCAAAACCAATAATACGATGGGTGATGCAACACACTCCCTGGACGGTCGCTTCACTTTTTTACTTTAACCGAAAAACCTGCAGCACTTTAAAGGCATTAAGGCAGAGGAAACATCACACTTAAAAAAAAGAAAGAAAGAAATGTGCATGTGGAATACTATTTTAAAAGAGCAAAAGAGAACAGAACACTTATTAAGTAACACAATGTAAGGATAACAGAGCTCTGCGGAAGGCCAGCAACCTCCAAAGCTACATGAAAGGTTGTTTATTATGAAACGATGTCAAGAACTAAAAAAAGAAGTGTTCTAGTATTGTTTCACCCAGATAATTTGAGTGAATCTTTACTCATCCACACAAGCAGTCTCCGTACAAGAAAAATAACTTTACTGGGCAAAAGATCTAGCACATGTCTTTGTTTATGGATGCTGTATTATATTTTTAGATTACAAAAGCAACAACAGCAGCCATGGCATTTTGTTGGGCGACAAACTACTATCATTGAACTTACAGTGAATGCAATGCTGACGTTACAATTACTTGTGGAGTTTACTATCAACATATCTCCAGTCCCATAATAGGCCATTACAACCAACTACAGCAAGTTCATGTTCCGTTTATCAATGCCACTCGAAAGCTTCGTTGGGTAAAGTACAACGACAAACCTTGGTGCCTGCGAGACCATCCAGCCACTTGAACTGGTTGAGCACTTGGACATGGAAGGTGTTTGCTGGTGACCTGCGACATTCACCAGTATGGGCATTAAATGGACATGAACAGTAAGTAAACAACGCAAGGTGAGAAGTAAGAAGTAGAAAAGTAACACTACCATAAAACTGTTTTTGTTTTTCAATTAAATCGATACTTACTCGTCAGTAACAGCCACCTCCACCATTTTTTCCAATAGCTGCTCTGTCAGACCCCACTGCAATGCATATATGGGAAACAGGATAAATGTTATACCGGAAATGATATCATTTTTAAAAACATGGTATGCAAGGCTATCAGTCCAATGTCAGCAACAATACTAATGCAGAGATGATACCTAAAGCATGCAGTCAATGCATGCTTTAAGTGTCAGCCGAAAGAAAAATATGACTCACAGGGTAACAATAATAATAATTGTTGAGGCTCAACATTTCAAAACCACGATATGATTATGAGAAACGCCACTGTGGAAGGCTCCGGTAATTTTGATCACCTGGGGCTCTTTACCATGCAGCTAAATAGAAGTACACAATCAACAAGCATTTCCTCTTCCATGAAAAATGTTGCCGCAGCAGCTGTGATTCAATCCCGCGGCCTTTGGGTCAACAGCTGAGCACTAGGCCATCGTGGCGAGTATAACCTTTACGCATTTGCCTAAGAAGACTAGAAGGCTAAAGCCATCTCTTTCTTTTCAGTCAATCGTATTTATCCTCTATCCCCAAAAGTTTTCTGCATTTGCCGTGGTTTTGCACTGCCTCTGGAATTAGAGGCATTGATATCACCAACTGTGACAGTCTGTGACATCACGAGTACATCAGAGGGTGACGTTATTGTATTATGATGATTTTCACATCATTCTTGTTGACACCAATGGTGATGGCTCGTCAAGTATCATCAGGTCTCGCAAAATACAAAGTAAGCTGATGTCTATGATCAATTTTTGCATATGATGAGACACCTATTGCTTTAATATATGAGGGTGTGAGTGCATGAGAGGTGAGCAGGTGCTACTTTTAACATGTTAGCATTAGTGGGGGCATGATGAACAAAGCGAGGGAAAAAAGGGCGTCCTAGTTTTTGTGTGAAGCTATTTGTTTACATAGTTGGCCCAGTGTATTTACTATCATACTAGCACTTGACTAGTGTCAAATATCACGATAATTGAAGGTAGTTAGAAAATTTAGTTAATGCTAACACATTGCCCTTGCAATTGCCGCTAAATCATTATGCAAGAACAAAATGCATACACCAACACAAAACCTGTGCCAGTGCCATCTGTAGTCTGGACTAAGCATCACACAAATATCCCAGTTCGAGGTCGACATCAGTCTCACTTTCTCCTTCTTAAGTTCACGTGTTAATACGGTGCTGTACATGACGTATCAGCACAGACTATCCCAATTTACTCTCCTAATAACAGCTGTACTGGTTGTCTTGAAAGTGATTCTGCTTTCGACCGACAGAAAGCATGAAGACAGATTGATACTTCAGCAAACAGCACCAACAGAGCAGTGGGGATACATAGCATTGGCTATGTTATTTTTCCTAGCAGTATGGTGAAACGACATGTCCCACAAAGCAATAATTAACAGACCACCATTGAATATCCATCAGAGCATCTCACTAAGCTTTCAATAAACTTTAATGTCTTTTACTAATTACTGTATGCATTTTTTATATTTCTAATTTGCTTCAATCTTCAGTATGTAATGAACTACATGCTGCTTGTTTGCCTGTATTTGTCCCTTGTTTTTCACGAATTTTTAATGTACATGAATTTTGTTCTGCAGTGAATGTATACTGCAGCGGAACTGTATGTATGTAGAAGAATTTTGAACTGTATTGCCCTCTCCTGCATGGACCATACTTGGTCCGCAGTATGTGATAAATAAATAAAATAACATATATAAGTAAATATTTTTTCCAGACAAGTCAACCTTGGCACCAATCCTGCCATAATCTGATTTCCCCAATTATTAAGCATGACTTAAATTCCGCCTGCGTAATACTCTTAAAACATTTCGGATTTTGCAGAATCACATAAGCAGCTGATGTCAGAGAAGTGGTGTTGTAAATACATAAAAGTAGACAGTAAGCCCACACAGACATTCACAAAGCCTGATGAATGAGGTGCGATCGCACTAAGAATGAAAGCTGCAAATCGGAAGCAAACCTGCAGTGGTTCCACACGAAGAAAGAGACGAAACACACTGTCTCGGTTTTTCAGCGTGCCACTAAATGGGTAAAAAAGAAAAAATAAAGAAAAGTCTTATCACACACAAGCAAGATATAGACCCTCTAAAATAATGGCAAGCACAAATGGTAAAAAGTTGTCTCTGTAAATTTCTCCTTAGCTGTCCCACAAAGTGATCACAACAGTGAAAGCCGAATGAGGGCAAGTTGGTTATCATACATTTCAACCCTTTCACTGTCACAGGTGGGTCATTCCCCGCCAAACGTCCCAGCCATTTTGGCGATCATCTCATATGTATTTGAAAGAAATTGTGCCGACTTACTGTATTGAAAACAGTGAAACAATAGAATATTTAGAATATTTCCAAAAGGAACACGTGGATGCCTTCTGAACTTCCCGGAATGTCGTTTGGGCATTGTTTGTGAAAAAAACAATATTTTTTAAAGTTCCACTTCTTTTTTCTATATCAAATTTGGTCTACATGTCAAGTAAAGGTTCTTGTGTAAGGTGTTTTAAGCTCAGTGATTTTACTACAAATTTACTGGCACATACGCCTCCAAGAATTCAACCAAAATTTGTTGTGTTTGCGTTTGTTCTATTGCAATGCTGCACTTTGTATAAATATCTGAGTAGCAAATACTTACTTTACAGAAATTATATTTTGAGGGAAAAATATTTTTAGACCTCCCAAGCTGTTAAACTTTACGAGCAAAATTCTGAAGTTTCACAAAATCATAATTTTTGTCCATGTTGAGACGCATTCATACATTGGGGTGGTCCAAGTAAAAATCACTTTATATTTATATCGAAAGCAAATAAACAGTTCTTTGTATATGGCAAATCTTATTACATTTTTTGTTTTAAGGAAGAAAATAATTATTTAACGTTCCCATTAACGGCATTGGCGTCTATCTCCCTTTCGAATAGGAAGATAGACGCCAATGGGAAAGTTAAAAAAATATTTTCTTTCTTAAAACAAAAAATGTAACTATAATATTTCCCATATAAAAAGATCTGCATATTTGATTTCTATATAAAGGTGATTTTCAAGTGAAACACCACAAGGTGCAAATTGTGCCTCCATATGGACAAAAATGACAATTATGTGAAATTTGTGATTTTTTTCCTCATAAAATATAGCAGCTTGAGAGGTATACAAATATTTTTTTCTCAAAATATATTTTCTGTGGAGCAAGTATTCACTACCCATATATTCATACAAAGTGCAGTATTGTAATAGAAAAAGTGCTGGCTAAATTCTTGGAGGCGTATGTATCAGTAAAATTGCACAAATATTACTGATTTTCAAACACTTTACACAAGCGCCTTTACTTAACATGTATACCATATTTGGTATAGAAGGAAGGATTTGTACTTTTTCACAAACACGCAAACGACATTCCAAAAAGTTCAGAAAGCAGCCCCATGAACAAAAATGTTTTTCTCTCCGAAATATTCTAGCAGTTCACTGTTTTCAATCCAGTAAATCAGCCCAATTTTTTTTCGAATACACTTGAGATGGTCGCCAAAATGGCTGGGATGTCTGGTATGGAATGACCCAGCTGTACTGGTACATTCTCCATCGTGCCTTCGAAAATTCATGCCTAACTGCAAAGGTGGCATAATTTAGCCTGAATCTACTGGTTGCGCCATCTGTTGAAGCTTTTTAGAAGGATGCACTATTTTCCCCACTTGCTGTGTTAGAACGTGTATTGAAGAGCATGGAGTAACCACGCCCACCATTTTTCGCTAGAGGAATGGCCGCTCATGCTGGTTGATAATGCGGCGCACGTGTGATTACGGGTATGTATAAGGGTTGTTCTGCTATCAAACGTCAGTTTGCAGGTTTTTCTTTTCTTTTTTCTATTCTTCTGTTCGCGTGTCTGCTACAGAACCTCTCCAAGAGACCAAAACATGACTTGATCTCTGCTTTCACTCGCTCACCGTGACCTCTATGGCTGCTATAAGCAGCAAAAAAAAAAAAAGTTTCATACTCTTTTCATATCTCTCTGCCATCTTGACTTCACAACGTACCATTTCCCCGCATTACAAAATTCTCTGCTATTTCTGAAACCAAGTCGACACTCAGGGTGTTCCATAGCCCCAAACACCCAACAGTGTAAGGGATAAGAAGTTCGCAGCACAAGCACGTAAATGCAGAAATAAAAGTGACACTGCAAAGTTAAAGTAAGGAAGCATGCACACGAGCACTTGTGGGCGTCCTTCTTTGCTTTCCTTACCTCACTGTGTCACTTCTATTTTGTCACTTACATGCTTCCGCCCTAAACGTTTAAAGATGATAGTCTTTCTTGGGGACCTCCGACGCAAAAATTTTCGTCTGTCTGTCTGTACATTTGCCTGTTTGTCCACTCCTAACAGCATCGGGTATTTGAAACGGCCGACCCCATCCACAGCGCCCACTTATGTTGCTCAAGATTCAGCGTTCATACTTGTGCAATTGTCAATTAAAAAGCAATTATTGCACGTGTATGGGGCACCATAACAACACGTATATATTCTGCATGAGCGCCTTTTACTAGAAAAGGCATACATAAGTAATTTTAAGGACTGTAGCACTTATCACGCTGTGCTGACCATCCGACGCTTACACGGAAAGGTGAGTGTTTCCAACGCTTTGCTAAAACGAGATGGTGGTGGCACCTACCGTTGCCT
Source organism: Rhipicephalus microplus (assembly GCF_013339725.1). Classification (NCBI taxonomy): domain Eukaryota; kingdom Metazoa; phylum Arthropoda; class Arachnida; order Ixodida; family Ixodidae; genus Rhipicephalus; species Rhipicephalus microplus. The sequence continues at coordinate 19,520,941 of NC_051173.1, read as the reverse complement.
TGCGTTCTACACCTTATCACCTCTGAGCTGGGCACGCACACCCGTCATGTCTCACGTATGACGTGACTTTATGCACTCGTTCGCCTCCGCTGCACGCTCGAGGCACTCTAACGCAGCGCCTCCAGAATACCATTCACCGATTTTCTTGAGCATAACATCAAATAAATGTTTTGTTCCCTCTCTCCACACGCAAGACTATCATCTTTCGATGACATTTGCAGATTAAATGCAGATACGGGGCCAATTTTTTTAAATGAAAGCAGAAGGATGGCTTTACTAGAAGCAACAATGAAGGGAAGAAGAAATGGTGAACCTGCTGTACAGTGTGCTACTAGAGGCAGAGTATTGGAGAGCTGGACATTAATTCTGACCATGAGCGATTCTTAAACAAATGCATTTACCATGCTAAAACCATGCACCTTTTGAATTTCGGCCACTTCAAAAAGTGGTTGGCATGGTTAGCATTCAAATACAGAATGTTGAACTCTGTACAGAAACACTAAAGCCACGAGAGTGTCAAGGAATAGAATCTAAAACAAATGTTACAGAATACGACCGCAGAAATACAGCCTTGTTTTTCCTTCAGAACCACTAAATGTTATAAGTAGACTGTGAAGGAAGTCATGCCAAAGAAAGACATGAACTTCTAACTGATTGCAGGCAAGTGCTTCCAAACTTTTCAAGCAAACCTTTTAAACTTGAATAAATTCCCACGTTGGTAGACAGTTTTTCTTTTAATTTCATTTCATGCAGTGCAAATAGACAGGAAATAAACACATAGAATGCATGTAGGCAGCCAGTATCTATATCAAGTCTTACCCATTTGCATTGCACAAGATAAGTTTTTCAAGAACTGGCTGATTAACCAAGAAAAGACAGCTGAGGCGCACTTCACAAGCGCACGCAGCCATGAATGGTATACCCTCACTCACCTGCTGTCATTCGAATTCTGATAAGTTACCGTGAGTGCTTTTTGCAGCCCTGAAAAGGAGAGCAAGAAAAAATTGCCAATGTCTTTGGCACAACAATGCATCAAGCACACACAAAGTGGCTATGACAGAAACAACGCTGACAGGAGACGCGTTGAAGCGCTTTTACATTGTAAAGCAACAACAGTTTTTCGCTCACTTTCAGTAAACACTAGAGTGAATTACAGGTTTAAATATGTAATTAAATGTCAGTGCATGCAGGCCTGTTGCAAGAGCAAAAATGAAATGATGACAGACAGCAGAGCTACAATTTATGAAGCAACTTCAATTAGTTGCCACACCTGGTTACAAAGACAAAGTAAACGTTACCTGTCTGGGTTATCTAAATACTCCTTTATTTCCTTCAGAACTTCTGTAACAACCTTCAAAAGAGAGAGAGCAGAAAGGAAGAAAACAAGTGACATTTATGCAGACAGAAAATGGAAGTTTTTAATAATGTGCTGCTGTAAGAGTTATGAAACAAGCACAGTAACAAAAAAAGTGTGTGTATATCTCACCTGAGGGTATTCAGGATGTTCTTTCAAACTTTGAGTGAAATCCTTGCTGAATGTACTTGATTCAGCACCTACAGTAGCAAATTCGGATAGTTGGAACATACTCATTACAATCAGCAAAAAAAAAAAAAAAGAAAAATCCCGCATATCCATGTCGTGAATGATGATGAAGAATCTTGCTCCAGATTAAATTTGGTAAACCGTAAATTCTCTGTACATATGCTCAATTATCATCATCATATACAGACGTGACACGAAAGGTGTGGTGTGATTGTATGTACACGTTACACACACACTGTGTTTTTTTTTCCAAGAGCCATGCCACACAGCCTGGTGCCAGCCCACAAGCATCATACCATCTGCTGTCTTGGACAGCCATTCCCCAACACATCCGTCATCTTGTCGCCATTTGATGGTGGGCTGTACCAGTTATATGCACAGTGCGCCACTCGTCTGTGTAGAACACATATAGGCTGTCGACAGACGTACCATTGTCGGCAGTCAAGAAGCTGCAATGCGCTATGCCTGGAGCGGCATCGACTATGGAATTCACATTACTTCCACCACCAGAATTTCGAACGCACGTCTCTTCCCTGCTCGCTGCTCATAGCGACACACGGTCATCCTGGTCCTCGCCTGCAGCGTAAAGCCAGTATGGAGCCTCGCCCGCTGCGCTCAGGCGGGCGAGCTTCGCAGAAGCGGCGGCGCACCATCTGGTGAGCGTTCTTGAAACAAAGAGCACAGCTGCGCCTCTAGCGGAAGCAATGAGCCTAGCGTACACACCGGTGCAATGACGAGAGACAACCCACCAACAAAAAGAGCAAGCTCCTAAAAAAACACACAATCACAAGGAAGTGCACTACACAAGCCCTTACCTCTAATTTGTTATGTATAACATACATTGTACTGTACTGTGCCTATTTACCTTTCAATGCAGTTTGCATTCGAATTTAGCCATAGGCCAGAATGAGTGGACCTCAAAAGTAAATAATACTAGTCACTACATACTTTTAATAACTGTTTGATTGATCACTAATAAAAGACATTCCGCCAGCTTTTGTGCACTGTTTACCATTGCAGCAACCCTGATGGCCATACTTACAAACCAACCTTATCCTTATCTCATGTTTTCCCTAAGTTTGTGTATACACTACATGCGTCATAAGGGCACAAAAACAGTGCCAGGATAAAAAATAACTACAAGAGTAGTTTGTGGACGCCAACGTATTTCGTTTATCAAATGCCCTAATGGCACAAAACTGACAGCATAAAAGCGAGATGAGAATAAGGTTGGTTTGTGAAGATGGGCCTGAAAAGTGTTTTTCAGATTGTGGTTATGCTCAAACTTTTACCCCTGTCACTGGAGACCTTTGGTTTTGCTGTATACATAGATATTGTACTACCAGGCACTAGGTTCATAACAAGCGGGGCTTAGAAACACCTGCCCTCCCCAAATTTCTAATGATGGGTGGGTGTTTTACCCAAAATGAACAGATAGGTGCATTTCTCAAATAGTCGAGTCGTTCAGCAAGTGCTCCCCTCCGTAAAAAGTTTGTGGCTACAGGCCTGCTAGATGGTACATGGCATTCACCCTGTACCATCTTGCACACTAAAAACCTGTGAACCTCTTGGGGTGTATTTCTGTCACATAACAATAATCAAAAAATATCTTGAGGGCCTTTCATTGTTTATTGCTGCACATTTGTTATTTGCAAGTCACAAACCACGTGTACACCATCAGCATGACATTACTTTCTTGATAGGAAGATAACAAGCAACAGGTTTTCGAGAAATAAAATGCGAGCAAGCCAGATTACTATTTCGTGACAGGAAAATGGCCCAAATGACGCAAGTGTTTCTAGGGCAAGTAGCACAGAGTTTCGTGAACAAGGATACTGCTGGTGTAATACTGTTACAGTTACAGAACTATCAAAATGCTATGCTTTCCTTATCTTTTTTCCTTTAACAGGTACACTGATGTGATACATAAATTTTCCTAAAGCACCAGCACTACAGAATTTCACTTGGCTGCTTTGTGGCTTTCACTACCTATATAGTAACTCGGTATTTTGCAAAGCACATAGAGAAACGCTAGCAGACTGTATTGATGGCCAATCGTTATTAATCTAGAAAATTCTTGGAAGCACTGGCAAGGTATGTCCTGTTCATTAACACTAACATGAATATTGTTTTTGCAACCTAGGAACATGTAAAGAAAAGACCAGGAAGTTATGCAACACAGTTCGCTTGAGAACAATCATTCATTAAATCCTTTGGTGATCTTCTATAATTACTACTTTTCCTGTTTCTCGTAAAACTGTGGCAGGTGCAGTTTATTTATTTATTTATTTAAATACCCTAAAGGCCTCGAGAGGCATTACATAGGGGGGGATACTGTTAAAAACAAGGTATACATCAATTCATATAAAAGGACCGCACACAGCGATCAGACATAACTAGGTAAACGGTACATTTTACGACAAGGATGTAACACATGGCTCATTTCACATCTCCAGTACATTTCACTTCCAGGAATCTGCATGGCACTAGTTCTTCATCGTTTCGCTGGTACACAAGATATAACAACAGGGTAAGATATAGTAGCAGTAGACATATTACACATCAAGAAATGTATGCAGCACTGATTGGAATGCAGACGGATCATTTATCATCACCATCTCGCTGGGAAGCTCGTTCCACTCAGTTACAGATAACACAAAAGGGGAATTTTGGTACTTTTTGGTCCTTGCAAATATGGACGACACTTTACGAGCATGGTCAGTGCGATTGGACACATAATGGGCCGGAAAAATATGAGCGCATGAAAAAGGTGTAATACCATGATACAGAGAGTGAAAAAAGGTCAAGTGGAAGAATTTACAACGAGTGCAAAGTTCTGGAAGATTAAGAATCTGTTTTAATGCTGAGACACTTTGGTATGGCGAGTACGAGTGCAAAATGAAGCGGGCAGCCTTGTTTTGAATAGATTCAATATAGTCGGACAGTATAGCTGTGTGAGGGTTCCAAATAATTGAAGCATAATCGAGGGTTGCACGGATGAGGGAAGTGTAAGTGCGAAGTCTAGTTTCATGGTTTGCGAGATATAAACGGCGCTTAAGAAAGCCAAGTTTCTTTAGTGCCTTGTTTATTACATGTTCAATATGCATGGCCCAGTTTAAATCAGGAGTAAATATCACGCCAAGATACTTGAAAGAAAAGGTTCGTTTAATATCCAAACTGCATAACATGTATCGATTTAATGGAGTATTTGGATTCGAAGAAAATGACATGACCTTTGTTTTATCTGTATTAATTTCCATTTTCCATGTGTGGCACCACTTAGCCAGGGTATTTAGATCGCTTTGCAAAATAGCTACGTCATCAGTGCATGTGATCTGTCTATAAATTATACAGTCATCGGCAAACAGTCGAATTGTTGACGTTATATTGTTCGCAATGTCATTAATATATATCAGGAATAATAAAGGCCCTAAAACTGATCCCTGAGGTACTCCTGACCTAACGACACAGGAACTGGAGAGATTATTATTTATATTTACTTTTTGAGAGCGACCAGATAGAAATTCCTGAATCCAGTGGGTAGTTTTTATGTCTAACTTTAGGCAGTTTATTTTTTGGATGAGCCGTATGTGGGGAACCCGGTCGAAGGCTTTAGAGAAGTCGATAAATACAGCATCTGTGTAAACCGATTTGTGCAAAGAGTCATGAAAATCCGTAGATAATTCAAATAACTGTGTCTGGCAAGACCGCTTGTACCTGAACCCATGTTGATTTTCGAATAACACTTTATTAGTATTAAGATGTCTCATTATGTGGGAGTAAATTATATGTTCGAGGAGTTTACAAGAAACTGATGTGAGTGAAATCGGGCGGTAGTTTTTTGGACTTGAGGGATCACCAGATTTATAAATGGGTTTAACGTGACCAGATTTCCAATCGTCAGGGACGCACCCAGAATCAAGCGATTGCTGAAAAATTAAGGACAATAAAAACGATGATACGTGACTAGTTAATTTCAGTAGTTTTGAGCTGATGCCGTCAGGTCCAGGGCTGGACCGAAGCGGAAGTCTAGCAATTGCACGTGATACACCTACTTCCGTTACGATAATGGGCTTGCTTGGGCAAGTAATTGGAGTAGGAGTGACGGAACAGGACTCGTCAAGAGGTGGTTCGTCTGCAAAAACTTCGCTAAAGACATTGTTTAAAACCTCAGCACATTCAGAGGTGGGTACAATCGACCCATTTGCGTCTTTTAATGTTATGTCCGTATCCTTAGGGTTAAGAACTCGCCAAAACTTTTTCGGATCAGATTTTAACAGATTCGGCAGCGTATCATTGAAATAATAATCCTTAGCTTCTTTAATAGCTTTTTCTGACTCCCGAGCTAGTTCTTTATACCTATTCCAAGTGCGGTGACTGTTAATTTGCGAAGCCTTTTTGTACGCTCTTTTCTTTTTGTTTAGGCAACAAGTTATGCAGCCAGACGGAATATTCATGAAAGTTAGCCTCTTCTGCACCAGTTACACCTAATCAACACTTCCTAAATTCTATATGCAGCTCATTATAAAGTACCCCTTTTGGACCTCCTTTATAATGCAGTCACTGTTGCAGAGAACGAACTCCTTCAGCTTCATGCCCAGCAACAAAAAAGCAACAGTGACCTCACTTTGCCTGTCTCAGGTGCACCTTACATCCCTCATGACAGCACGCTTATATTGCCTTTAGCAAAATCTACAATTTTCTGCAAGAGATGTCTTGTGTACGGAGGTCAAAACATTTGTCTAGAATGCAGAAACAGCACACTCTTGCATGTTCCCGCACACTTCTGCACCAGATATACCATATAGCGAACAGTTTGAGACAGCCCACACTAAATTCATTCTTAGCAGCCATGCATGCTATAATTTTGTCTCTTTCAAACCAAGCATAATCAGCAAACAACGCAACTGCAGTCTGTGGCGCTCCGTTCGAGTGTTCTAGACAAGTGTGTTGACCTCTGTACACGCAACCTCTTTGATGCATACTATATATACAGCTGCACATTGTAAAACCTGAACGCGCGAGCATCGACCACTAAATCTGTGAGCACCTGTTTCGGGTGTACGGTTCCCAGAACAGACTAGCCAAAGACAGCTGCCCAGGACTGTTCATTGCAGGCATGCACGTATTCTCGTTCATTTTGCCGCTGTGCTCCGTTAAAAGCCGCTTATCAACTGGGAGGTACATTCACGCATTCAGGTTAAGAAAAATGGGCTAGTGTACATCCTCTCGCTCATGTTTGAACAAACAAGGTGAACCTATTCATGCACAGTTTTATAAATAGAATCTATCAACAAATTTACAAGCTCACACTGTTATACTCACTCAAGGTGTTGTGCCTTCTGCCCGAGTTAAGGGTAAGACCACACTTCTTGGCAAGAGAGCAGAGGTAGGCTCCCTTTTTATACTCGTCATTGTCATCAAAGACCTGGATAGACGTGAACGACCGACCTGCAAACAAATAAGAAGTGGCAATAACTTTTGCAAGTGGGGTTCATACGCACTTACAAAGAAAGCAAGGAATGACAAGCTTGCCCAAAACTCCAATTCAACTTGTGACATCATCTGGTAATGGAGAACAATGTTAACAGCCTCACGTCTAATATTGGTAACTTCATTCGCCCAAGTCCTTGCATTTGTTTATGCTGACCGCATATCGTTAAAATTGTGGCTTGCAGTGAATGGTTGCACACAAATGTGACCAGATCGTGAAACTATCGACGGAAACCTCAAGAACACGTTGAAGAAGTGTCTGCTAACGACGGTCAACATGGTTTAAGGCAGCGCTAGCTTCTTGGAACACAGCCTGGACTGTCACTCGAGAATATGAAATGCGTAGCTTCGGATCCGCTGGACTTTTGACAGACGTGCAAGCTGTACCGATGAAAATATTGAACACTTTAAAAGCGCAAATTATAGTACGAGTGCTGAAATAAAGTTACCAAATGATTTGTTCATGTTGCACGACTTTCGGAAACGATTCAACTGTGCTTGCGCAGTCAGAACGTGCGTTGCCTGGGACTTTTTTATCAGCCAAAGCTAGCGGCGAACTTGCACAGTGAATACGTGTGTCTTCGGAACGTATCGTAAGACTCATTCAGCGAAGTGCCACAGAGAAAGCAAGGTGGAGAAAGCATCAACTTTCTGAGCGTCATCGAAACTGACCGTGCTGAGACCGCACCGACACCTCCGACATGTGATCTCCGTACATGACTCGTCGCTCGCCCTGGGATGGCCCATTTTTTTCTGAAAGAGAATGAAGTACGAGTTGAACTCCAACAGGAAACCTGCTCAAGCAATTATCCAGCCGTTAATTAAGCGTAGCATGATATTCACGTTTCAGAACGTTGGAAGAAAAGCGCGCGTTTTTCGACATCATCCTCTGCGTTATCTCAGGCGTGTCAAAACCTGCCTGATTGGTAGTTTTGTGCCCCTGGTGGCGAAAAAATAAAACTTATTGCGTTCATGCGGACGCGCGTTTTTGACGTGTATTTACACTAGTAGGACGTGGTTTTGGCTCACTTTCCAAGTGTCGTGAAAAGCCGAAAGGATACGAAAATCGAGAGGAGCGAACAAGCGTCTCACGATCGTCCATTTGAAATAGCAACGGCAGTAAATCGAAGCAACTTTCTTAGTTTCTGAGCCTTGGCATGCCACCGATGTGTTCGCCCAAGTCGTAATGTGAGGACATTCAATGCTGACAGAAAGTTTGCTGAGAGTTTGTGTCTACATGTCCGTAAGCACACTCATCGGTTCGGTTGTTTAGCTTGTATACGTAAAATTTGTCTCAGCATGCCTGCCGTTGCCGCACTTTTGTTCTTGTAGACACACTAATAATGAGATCTAACAGACTCATTGTTAATGTGTTCTTGTTTTGTTTTTGTAGACGTTCGTGCCCAGGACAATGCGTATTCATAGCAAGTGTCGCGGTGCGACTTATCCCGGAACGAACGTGCAGCGTTTAAATGTACCAGATGACAAGGTGCCCTGGACTTCGCAGTGGCCCGACTACAGGCCGCCCGAGTACAGCATACCTGGCCTCTCGTCCAAACCGTGGGCAGACCTTGAGCTGGGGTACAGATAGCTATTTCCTGGTTGCCAAAACACAGTTGGCGCTAACCATCCTTGTGCAGTTGTTTTTCAGACGTTCTGTTTGTTGACGCTGTTGTGTGCTTCGCTCTTCAGCTGCCAATAAACCCGCCGTGATAGCTCAGCGGTAATGTTGTTGCGCTGCACAAGGGCGCGGATTCGGTGCGGCCACGGTGCCCGAAACACAAACACACTTGTGTACATAGATTTAGACACGTATTAAAGAACCTCCATGCGACAGAATACAGTAACTATGACCTTCCTCGCGGCTATATTTCAATGTTATCCTGCTGATAAGACTCCAGAATTAAACTTTTTAAAAAAATTTTGCTGTGTGTCACAACAAAACAAAAGTGTTTATAGAGAGGCCTGTCCTCAGTTTGGAACTATGGGCGCATGCTTTTTGGCATCATTTAACAGATGTAGCATGCTGTTGGCCTATAGCCAACATAAACCAAAACTGGCATTTGTATCGGATGTGCTTCCTGCCACGGGGTGCTGGCACCATTCTCCATAGTCTGCGGACATTACACAGGAGCCGTACTAGTGCACACGGGGATTGCAGTGGGATAGTGTGATGGTGCAGTACATAGGAAAAGAATTATCTGCGTATATGTCCGCTGTCTCATAGTTAATATGGGGTTGGGGGGACTTGTTAAGATGACCAAAGTTAGGTGTGCTATTTTTTTTCTTTCGTGAATTTTTTAGTTGTTGTTTAACAACTTCATTTGTTGCATGCCTTTAAACGTTGAATATTTGCTTATCCTATTATTAGCCCTATTTCAAGCACAATTTGTGTAAATGATCGCTGTACAATTGCCCACGTACCCACAAAACATCTTTTTGGACCTTAATTCCATTATGTTGTGCTGGCACTCAGAAAAGTTGCTGCTGCGCACAATATTAAAGATTTGGCTGGCTGTACGTATTTTGGCATATTTGGTTATTTCACTACTCAAAGCGGACAGTGTTAGGGGTTATAAATGGACCCATTGAATTACTTGAACTAGGGATGAAATAAAACGCTTAAGAAAATCGAGGTGCTGATTTTATCGCCTCTCACCAGGTTGACAGGCAAATACTATGTGCCTTTGCTGATTGGAAAATTCTTCTTGGGGCATTTTTCCTGTTGGTAAACCCTTGGCTTGATAGTGAAGGCACCTGGCTCCTCTGTAAAATTGAGCCATGTTAATAGACAGTTGAGCGATTCAAACAACTATTCTTTTTTTTTTAAATTCTGTGGTGAATGCTTTCTGTGTTTCCCACAACAGGGCTGATTTCTCGCCATGCTGGAATACTTTGGATGGCCATGTCGATAGACGGAGCCACGAGGGGACATACGTTGTGGTTGATTGCAGACCTCTGAATCCTCGTGGCCGGACAGGACTCTCCGGACGGGGAAGATTAGGGCGGTGGGGGCCCAATCATGCCGGTGATCCCATTCGTCACGAGGTCAGCTAAACCATAGGACAGTGATGTTGTAAGATTACTTGAAGCATGGGTATTCATTCCTGTGTACATTAAAGAGACAATGTAGCCCTTGTGGTAGATATGCACGAATAACGACAAACTTTACTGTAATGAAGTCATGTTGACATAAAAATGCCTGCTCTATAAGCAATATGTGTACTTGTTACAGGTATTTATAGGTGTATGTTATAGCTATTCATGTTTACTTTTTAAATCCTGTACAGTTAGTTGCAGTATACGAAAGTACCTTCAGTTTAATGTATACTTGTGTTTGTTATGGGCACACAGTTTTGCTGCACGCTTTTTTCGGCAAGTTTTCCATAAGCACCTTCTGTTCAATCGACTGGGTTACCAGTTTAAAAGGCAACATAACTCATACCGGCTTTGTTTGTTTTTAGTATTTAGAAATTATAGAGAGGAGGAAGAAAGAAAATAATAAAAATTTTTAGAAAAGTATGCACTATGCACAGTTTCTGTGAAGCAGCCTTAATTAATAAGGCAATATGTAGTTAGTATTGCAATAGAAGGAAAAGCTCAAAGCAAATGGGCCACTTGAGTCTTTCTGTGCATCATCTGATGACATCGAATACGGTAAAAGCTCGTTAATGCAGACCTCATCGTACTAAAAAAAAATTTACAAGTTAACCGAGTTCCGCATTATTGAAAGTGACAAGAAAACAGTAAACAGACATCTATTATGCCAATAAACTTTCATTTTCTTGATGAGTACATAAATCCTGTACTTACCTTGCATAAGAGCAGTGTGAAAGCCCCGATTTTCGGTACTCGCAACTTTGTTCTCCTAGGTGACCATGGCTCAAGACCTGTCCCTCCTGACTAACCGGAATCATGCTAACCCAAAATCGACCCGAAACGTCATTGCCAGTGTTGCCACACGATTTGCACTGATGGCATCGTCCCTGAATGTCATGTTTGCTCCTCTGCAGTGGTTCGCAATTGGAGAATTGCCCAAATGGACCGGGTTGCAGCCAAATATGACCGAATTAACCAGAGCTTGATGTCATTGAACAATATATGGACTTGTTCGGACCAGAGCATCGATCCAATTTTTTAGAATTTCCTAATTATTTGGATGTCAAATCAGTGAGCTCTTACTGTACTACAGTAGACTCTCAGTAAACGGGAAGCTGTTAAATGGAACTACTGCTTAAACGGAACTATTTCCTCTGGTATGTTTGGTTTCGGGTTTGTATTCTGCACCTATGTTCTTCTCTCAGTAAACGGAAGCTCCTATTAAATGGAACATATTTTCCCTGGCCCCTTCAGGTTCCGTTTACTGAGAATTTACTGTAGTTTCTTGTGCTCTTTATGTGTGTGGTATTTGTGAGTGCAATTTTTTGCCGCTACTTCCCCTCACTTTAGATGGAAGAGAGATGCAGGAGGCAATAAGGTTATGAACCAGTGCAGCCAACTGCCGGTGCTGCAGTTTGTGGCCATTGCGAGGAGAGACTCTGGCGAGTGGGCTATTCCTGGGGTAAGCGGTAGCTCGTCCTGTGCACCCGTGCATCACACAATTTGCATATCGTACTTAAGACAGCCATATGATGAACAGAGACGCTCGGTCACAGTTAGTATGCTTTTATAGCGTCCATTACACGTGGTCTTCTTGTGAAAGAGCAACTGTACAGTTCACACGATGCATTAATTAACCTTCACTTTCAGGCAATTTGTTGCTAGGCTAGTTCAATGAGAATGGTAAACTGCACAGCACAGATTATAAGTGTAGTACATAGAAGGACACGCACGGCACACAAGTGTTGTGCTGTGTGTGTTCTATCTCCTGTACCTAATTTGCACACTGCAGCTTAACTTTTACCTGCTTCCATAAGTAGTATAGCTTTAAAAAGGTGCGCAAGTGTACACAGCATTTTGATGTGCATATACAGCGATTAGATACGTTAGTCGTTCTTATTTTGCAATACATGCCAACCTCTGTTCACCAATATGAACGGTAAAACCATTAACAATGGTTCATGGTGAAGCTTGCTTTCGAGCTCATATTCGGAAATGCTATCAGAAATGAATGCATTGTTAGATTTTTTGCTCTCTGCCACTCCACCTCACTAGCTCTAGCATTAAAGGAGCACTGACATCAAAATTACTCATGACAAGATTTTTGCGTCAACGAGTAGCTATCGACCCCCTAGTAGCGATTCGCGACTTAAAACGCATCTGAGTGACGAATCAGTGACTGTAATATTGATTAATATATTCGCTATCGAACGCGGCTCAAAATGGGTGGAAAGCCCGCCAAATTGTAGTGCTGGCAGCGCTACCTAGCGGCCACGTCGAGGCTGCTGCACAGCTGATGCGGCTTTCAGAAAAAATAGTGACGTCACACTGGCAGTGTGGCAGCTTGGGCTAGTTGGTGTGGCATGATGATAGTTATAGCGCGAGAACAAAACGACGACACAGAGACAGCGCTCATGTCCTTCTTGTCTCTATGTCGTCGTTTTGTTCTCGTGCTATAACTATCGTCATGTCACACTGACGTTTCGTCTGCTAGGAGCGCACGTAGAGTCAGTCCAGCTGTGTCTCTGAAAGGCGTAGACATGGCTCTGTCTCCAACATCATAGTCCTCGCCGTTGTCGTGGTCAACATCGGCAAGTGACAGCGACCTGGAATTGGGTATCGCCGCGATTTGCAATGATCCTTGCTTGACAAGTTCCACGTTATATGCAATGTATTTATCAGTCCCGGCTGTACTGTCGGAGCTTAGGAATACCAACTCCGCACCTCAAGTCAGGAACGTTTGGCGAGTGAATCGCTGCTTTCAGTTGCAGTAGGGCACATGGTAGGAATAGCCCCGGCCTCGAGAAGAGGCCTCGTACTGCCAGTGAAACCCAACTGGTTCGCCAACACAGGATTTACCCTGTAGCAGCTTGCCACAAAGTGAAGGGAGCAAATGCGGCTGTTCTTCACAGGCGTCCAGATTCTCTGTCCAGCAGCGCATACGAGGTCAACCCACTGGCTGCGTTGAGGTTCGTGGCTTACAACTGCCACGCACTTTCTGCTTTTTCCGTGCCACGACGTGGTGTAGGTTCTCACTACGGAGCGGTTCCCCAACATTCTGGCACGTATTATCGCTCTGAATGATCATACTCACGCCCAGTGTAGCACAACGCAAATCGGTCGATGTGACACGATGAATCACACGCACGCTTCAACACAGCAAGGAGAGCCTCTAGTGAGAGCATGGCTGGGAGTCTGCTCTAAACACACTCAGAGATCGGCGACGTCATCGTTACTAGCGTATCGTCACTCAGGATGGTATTTGTAAAATGTATCACACCAAACACTAGCACTGTTGTCGATTTCCCAGGGCAGTCTATTTTTAGTTTTTTCTCCTTAGCTCTTCTACGCTGTTTGACGTCGAAATAAAATTACTTCGACGCAACAGACGCCATTTAAATTTGGCCAAGAAGACCTGTGCATACCAAGTGAACGAATGATGGGGCAGATCTCGAGCTTGAAGTTTGATGTCAGTGCTTCTTTAATCTGCTGTACATGTAAAAATAGTAATTCCCATTCACCATGACCATATTTTTATGGAGCTTAAATACAAAGACACTTGTTTACTTGGGCACAATAAAATATGTCAAGTCATCAAAGTTCATTTTTGGCCCTCTCTTGAGCATGGTCAGAAAATGCTGCCAATCAGCGGCAGAAGCTTCCAAGAACATGCGAAATATTGTAGCGCAGCACACTGCCTGAAATTCACCATAAAGTCAGCAAGAAATCGCTTTCCATTCTCCCAACAAATGATGAAACAAGCTCAAAAATCACTCGTCACAGCCGTTCGGTGAGCCATTGGCTGATTTGAGGATGGAGCACTCGGTCGTTACAGGGAGCACCGCGGGAGGCCACCACTCGTCCATTCGATCGCACTGAAAAACCACACATTCGAAGAAGAAAAAAAAAAAGGACAAAAAATGCTTAAAGTCACGAGGCACGCATGATTTATTTGCTTTTCCCGTATCAGTGCATCCGTCTTCACATAGCTTCCAGCGCTTTCGTCTGGACGAGAGAAGAAAGAATGCAATTGCAGCATGCGACAAATCTTCGTAGCTCCACTCGCACGGGACAGATTTGAAAAATTTTTGCGCTGATAGAGTCGTGAGGCAATAAGCTCTTTCAGTGAATCCATTCCATGGCTACGAAGAAAAGGGTTGCAGGTCCCCTTTAAGCTGTAGCATCGCTGCTAACCCACTGTGCAGCCTCTCTACTTTATTTCTGCCATTTAGTTTTCTATTTAATTTTTCCATAGGGGATGGTGGACCCAGGAGAGCTGGTTAGTGCTACACTACGAAGGGAATTCTCTGAAGAGGCCATGAATAGCTTATCTCTAAGTGAAAAGGATAAGCAGGCGCTGGAGAAATCTCTCGAGTTGTTCTTCAATGAAGGTGTTGAGGTAAGCATTGCGAGTCATACGTCACTGTTGTTTCACAAGGCACAAACCACCATGATGCCTCTATATACAGTAGACCCTTAGTAAATGGAAATATTTTAAATGGAGCAGCTGCTTCTGATATCATTGGCTTTGTATTCCAATTTGCCACCCTTGTTCATGTCTCAGTAAATGGAATACATGAATTACATGTCCTATTCTCCCATTTATCATCTCATCTCTGCACTACTTTATTGCCAACTGCTTGGAGAAACAGGTTCTTTGACTCTCTCTTGGTGACTGATGTCTTGCTACATTATTTACTACAAGAATGAAGTAAACCTTGAATTTAGTCAAATTTTCAAAAATTCCAAGTTTGTTTTCTTTGTTCTGTGCTGAAGATCTACATATGTAGACTGTTAATTGCCTCATCTCAGTTAGTCTTTCTTTTCTTCCAGTCCTTTGAACTCCTTTTGTCTCACCTATTATTTGGTCACCACTGATTTTAAGCATGAAATGCTTTTAGCTTCCATTGTCTTTTAGCTTCCAATGTATTCAGCTTTCTTTCTGTAACCTTGAGCCGAAATCCAGCACTGTTATCTGTGTGTTCATATTAGATCATTGGGCCATCGTAAAAACAGAGAACATTTGGGAAACTAATCAAAAGCGTTAAATAATGTGCTATCTAGCCACCAACCTCATGTACAGAATCGCTTTACATGTACAGGAGACACTTGTTACATAGAACCTGAAGGCACGAGGAAAATGTGTTCCATTTAACAGGAATTCTGTGTACTGAGAGGATGAACACGGTGACAGAATTCAAGTACAAAACCAATCATGTTACCAGCAGTTCCATTCTAGAAACCTCTGTATTGTGGTAGTTAATGCCCATACGAGTAAAAAAAATATTGCTTCCAAGTTCTTAATGTTGCTCGCAATATCACTGAAGCTGTAAGAAGCTGTAGCAAACTTCTTGTGTGCTTAAGTTTTGCCATTTCTAATATACAAGGTCAAGTACAAGGTGCCACATACTTTGCCTGTACTAATTTAAACACCACTTGTTCGTGACTCCTACAGCATATGTTCCATGCCTGCTTCGATAAATGATGCCACGCTGAATTCGGTACACCAGCGTCTGGCTTGTGTTACTTCTTGACCTTTGGGCAAAGCTGAAGAACCATCCCCAGAGTCACAGGAAACTACAGCATTCATTTGAGCCATAGCGTTCTGTAGTGTGGTCTGGTTCGCCCTGGCAAACATGCACTACACTCATTTTAGGATTGTGCCTAGTATTATTCCGAATCGATTTGCTTGCTGGAAGGTATTTCATGCTCACATTTACCCTCAATTACGAGAGAGCTAACCTTTTTTGGCGACAGGAGAAAGCTGCTTTGCAAATGGAATTTTAGAGCATCTGGGAAGCACCTTGATGTAACGATACTATCCTAACTAAATGCAGTGAATTTCCATTCAACTGGTTATAAGGTCAGTATTTTACAGACAGTTGAATCAGTCTTGACATAGATACAGGACCGGTATTTATCAAAATATTTATAGCTTACTCTCGTTAATTCAAACTGATATATATATGATTTACGAGTTCTGATATATGACTGCAGGTGAGGTGACGCCATACTTACTTTATGATTAGGCATTGATTTTATCAGATTTAAACATTTTTAGAGCATCTTTAAGCACCAATTGCACGCAATGAACAGAAAGCAGAGGTGTAGGAGCCACTAGTTTATCAGCCATTGACTGCTGATCGGACCTTTTGAAAAAATCATAAATTGCCAACTGCATATTTGCTATTTGTGCCTTCGGCACAAAGCTCTCTATACAAGTTGAGAAGCATCATGGTTTACCATGTGTGTGATTCGTTTCAAACATTTGTTTACTAGCTAAGCCTTTTTCCTTGAAGGCCCAAGGTGCTTATTTTTCATTTATAGATTGTTAGGATTACATAAGCATGCAAGTTTTTAAATAGTAGTGGAAAAGCAGCAGATATTTCCTGGTATGAAACCGCAAATCATGTGAATTAACTGAATGATGAAGTTTGAATTAAGAGGCTTCTAAATACATTGAAAGAATAGAGGGCCAACCAAAAAAATTGAATATTATTTGAAATAATTGAAAGTGTGAATTATCAAAGTATGAATTATCGCGAGTCTACTCTACATGTTTGTGCCCACCTGTGAATAACACTCAAGCAGACAATCTGTGCAGCTGCTGCCATAGATTCCAGCAAACTTGCCGATTTTTATTCCCAAACGTCTTCAGAGTGTACGTAATGAAACAGGAAAGTGGTAAAGTAGACCTGAGCATGACAAAGAGCCAGATGTCATTAGAACGTTCATTTATCTAGCCTAGCCAAGAGCTTCAATTTTTTATCTAGCCTAGCCAAGAGCTTCAATTTTGTGTGTCCCCTTACATAATGCAGGTTTATAAAGGCTATGTGGATGACCCACGGAACACAGACAATGCCTGGATGGAGACAGTTGCTTGCAATTTTCATGATGACAGTGGCAACATCTCAGGCAAGTTCACGCTCGAAGCTGGGGATGACGCAGCTAAGGTCAAGTGGACAGATATCAACAAGGAGCTCCGCCTTTATGCCAGCCATTCGGACTTAGTGCATAAGGTAGTCCAGCGGCTCAAGGCTCATTGGTAATGAATTCTGTTCAACCGTCACTGCCCACCACCAAAGATGTACATGATTTTCTTCTACCTGGAATGAGGTCACGTTACACAGGTCAGGGTTTCAGTTTTTCCCTAGTATAACAGGGTTGCCAGAAACCGCTCAAAGCAAAGCCTTGATGGCTTTTGCTTTAAAGCATGCGTCTCTTGAAACATGAACAACTCGCACAGGAAAATACCCCCTTTCAAGGAATACATTCCCAAATGGACTTTTCGTAAACAACCCCTGGAGTCCATGTCCATGTGCACAAGTAAATCTATGTGCAAAGGGTATTTCAGAAAGTTGACCCATGTGTTCTCCCGAAGAGACCAAGCTACTAAAATGCGAGAGTGTATGGTACTGATTGCCACACTAACTTAGCAGAGTTTGCTTGCTTCTCCTACATAGCACATTACTCGAACTATCTACCAAATAAATTATTACTGTAGCTCTTTCATTTCTATCTCACCTTATTCCACGAACACATTTTGGAAACACTGAAAAAGAAAAGTTACGTCAGCATTGTGTTTAGTTTACTTGCTGTATGGCACTATGCGCTGTTGGGTCAAACATTTGTAGAAGCATACCTGTCAAATCTACCGCTGTGCCAGGCAACACACCCAAATTTCGAACGGCCCTTCCAATTGCATGGGCACAGCCCTCAATCTCCCCAAAACAACACTAACTGCACCACAAGAAAACAATAACGAAAAAAAGTCATTCTAATATTTTCTTCCCTGAAGTCTGATGCGAGCTGGAGCCCTTTGAGTTCACTTCCTCTGCGGTAGATCGATGCCGTGTGAAACAGCGTACTAAGATTGTGATGGGCGTGTAATGGGACTGGGCACATGTTGTCTGTTAGTTACATACTCATGCGCATGCTGCGTACCAGTATCATCGCTGATGTCTAAAGACTTTACTGAGAATCATTCTTGCCTATGACGCTGCTGCAGCGTTAAAAGACTATAAAAAAGTGCACTTTTTTTTCTTTTCATGCCTTCTGTGTATTTGTTTATATACTTCCACCTCACAGTAATGTCTGTGAGGACACTGTAGGTATCTGTATAAATAAATAAATAAATAAATAAATAAATAAATAATAGCACTGCCCTGCCTACGAATTTTCTCTTTTCTTTGCTTCGCTTTCTTTAGTGAACTTGCAATAACCACTATGAGATTTATGACTGACAAAGGTGCCCAAAATTGACAAAGTTATTGTGAAAGGGTTAGTGGCACACAATAACAGTCACCACTTCCCCATTTTGAAAAACCTGCAAGCTTAGATCGTCGAGCGATGTCTACAATCACTCATGGAGGCTCTATCATTGCTGTTGATGTGTAGGGCAACCGCAGTGCCAACTTATTAAAAGCATTCTAAGTTGTAGTGGTTACAAAGTGTTCTTTTATGTTGACTTAAAGTTTTAATCTCATTCATGTACCCCCCTGTCCTTGCTTTCTTTGCCAATCGAGCCGAATGTTAGCAAGATGAGAATCAGATATGAAACTTGAAGTATAGCAAATTTTCTGTGTACCTAATGCAGCAATACATTTCATTTTAATGTCCTATGTAAATAGTGCTTTCTGTGACCACTTTGTTGAAGGTACTACCTTTCGTGTGCCGTAAGCTAGCGAATAAGATCTTTTACAAGAACGTGTCTGTGCCTATGTGTGCAATTAGTAAATAGCAGTTACCATATAATTATGAGGACCTGTTACAGTTCAACCTTTTTATAAGAGACGTGCACCAGGAAACAATTTTTGTCTTTCATATAACATGTCGTTTATAAAGCAGGCTCCACGACGTTTATGTCTTCTTATCAACCCCCATTTCAATGTACACGCACTGGTGCGTATTATGCCATGTGCCTGTTACATAAGTGTCTTATGAGGGGTTTGGCTGCACATATTATATACTACATTTTATAATAGCAGCCAACACTAATAGATCAAGGGAAAATATTGAGTATGCACAATAAAAAGTAACATGAGATTAACCTCGCACATCTATGTTTCCAATATATATAGCGCAAGAGGAGTCCGAGGTCGACATTTGTTTGTATTTACCACTAAACAGTGTGTTCCTATGGGCAGTGTCTATAGTAGACCATTTACTCTCCCAACTAAAATATATAGCGTCACGTAGTTGACTTACAAATGTGCGCATGCGACATGACGTAAGCATCTGCAAGTTGCAGTTGTAATGTGATCAAAGCTACGTTTAGGTAGTATTTCACGGAATGTGTTACAGATCTAGGCTATGAGAGTTGTAACGTGGAAAGTCTATGGCCGCTCAATTTGCATAACATCCACAGATTCGCCTGCAGTATCTGAAATGGTGCACGAAATATGCAATATGGTTTCCTTAAAAAAAAAAAAAGCACAGGTTACCTTAAGAGCACCTGCCATCCGTTTTTGGTCATTTTGAGGTACCATTTTCTCAGCCACTAAAGGGGATATATTCATATAATTCATACATAGCTTTTTTCAAAATTTTCTGCTCCTTTAACTGATGCCGATATATTAAAATCTGGATATTAGAATTTTTGTGAATTTTTGGCCACTAGGACCTAGCTTTTTCAAGTTAACTGGCATCTATGAAAACTTGTTACATAAAAAGTGTAAAGTGCATAACTTCAATTCTTCTTAAGTAGCTTTATGTATCTATGCGAAATACAAGGAAAGATATTCAACTGGTTATCTTGGAATACATAGGAAATAATGGTACCTAATAAAAAACATAGTTTCGAGTTGAAAGTTAGAAAACGGCTGGAAAGTGGTCACACTTTGTTGCCAACACTGTTAAACTATTTTATTTAGCACCTACAAGCTTTGTAATCATTTCTAAAGTCAATTTCTCACTTTGGAACCTCTCATAACGCTTGTCTTGCTTTTTCTGTGAGATGCCATGCAGCTGTATCCGCAAGGTATCGTCGATTGTGGTCAATGTTTTTCAGCGAATTCACTGTACTTTGGCTAGGCTTTAATCCTAACTACTTGAAAATTTTTGGCACGTGTAATACTATCATTATTACATGCAAGAACAATATCCGGTGTTGCAACTCTGAATCTAAGCAAAGACAGCAGACTGACTCTTCGACTCAATGCTTATTAACTCACCATTTACACAGAGCTGTTCTCACACGCTATTAGGTCTAATTGCATGACAAATAATAGTCATATCCATTATACCATACCCGTTGTCACCATGCATGCAATTTGCCTCGAAGGACACTGAAAAAGCTGAGAGGTTCAACAATGAATAGCTTACTGGTTCAGCGTTCAGCACCTCAGTTACAAGAGAACTATATGGGTTGCAGCGAAATTTACACCTGCTGAAGATCTTGTTTACCCCCAGCATCTAAACTTAACATCCAGCAAGACAAACACATGGTGTAATGAAGCAAGGAACTGCAAGTGTACGAACTTATGTGCTCTGAAGACGTGTGGATATAACGGCGCACAGTATCTTCAGACTGCCGCAGAAGTTACCTGACAGTTCTCTATACACAGCTGATCATAGGTCAGCGAACTCGCTCATAAGCCGACTCACTCAGACTCAAATTGAGCCGCGAGTCCGAGTGAGTAATATTTTGGTGAGCTTGAGTCTGAGCGAGTCCAACTGAAGAAAATTTTTATGAGTGCAAGTCCGAGTGAACCCAAAGCGCCAGATATATTTCTTGAGCGAGTTCAACTTTTTTTTTTGCCATCTGTTATATCTACTCATCTTCAGTATTGCCATTAGCTTTACCTGGATTCACATGTCTTGTCCCGTCTGCTTACACGTATTCCAAAGCAGTGTCTTTCATACACAATTTCAACATTTATTGATTAGAGGCACAAATTATATAAGAGGGGGTGTTGACCCCCCCCCCCTCCCCCACCAACTCTTCGAAGAAAGTTTATGATAAATATACTTTATCCTGGCATCTCTTTCAAGAAGTTTACGAGTACTCATAGCCTGTATTTGGAGGTACTACATCAAAAGGTGCCAAGAAGAGCACCGATTACGCGAGATATTAGTGTTACAGAGCATTGACATCATGGTAGAAAAACATAATTCTAGCCTAACAAACTCATGAGTCTGGGCAAGTCCAGGTGAGTAACATTTTGACGAGTTGGTGTCCAGTTGAAAATTTGTGTGAGTGCGAGTCCAGCTCAGAAGAACTTTGGTGAGGCCGAGTAAGTCCTAAGTGCAAGATATATTTCATGAGAGAGTCCCAGTGAGTTCCACAAGTTTTGCCAACCTATGCAGCAGATTCTAAACAAACATTTTAACTTTCGTACATGAAGTATTTTTTCATAAAATTAGACTAAGCACAAAGCTCGTACGAGGAACTTGTGCCATTCACTCACTACGTGCTTTTGGAAAAACTGTTTCAGAGCCACAAAAAATGCTGTTTAAGAAAAGTGCAAATGTGTAAAATATGCACAAAGAGACACCTTTTCCAAATTGCAAAGAAAAAGTGATTTTTTTCCAAATTTTGCTCTACCCTGTGCCCTTAAGTTTCTTTCCAGCATTGTACTCAAGGCTTTGCAGTAAAACTAAACTATATATGTTTTACACATTTATCAATAACTCATAATTCATGAATGAAGATAATATTTCCACAGCTGGGCTTCGTTAGGTCAATGCAAGATCAGCACTGAAGAATTTTCTTACACGCTTGGTGATGACGGCTACTTTCTAGAGCACACTTTCACTTATTGCAAGCAACATTTAATTGCATTACGACATCCAACACACATTGCATGGTCACACTGTTGTATTTCACCCCAGAATGGCACAATTTATTTTGCAAGTCCTTGCCATACTGTGTGCCTCGCTATACATTCATAAGAAAAAAAAGAACAAAACTGACGGACTCTCAATAGCAACATTATTTTATTTATCATCAGTTTGTACAAAATACACATCTCTAAACACTTTCAAACTGTATATTCTGAACTGTCTAAAACAAGCTGCAGTGAACGACGACACTGCTTATATTCCTTCCTGTGGGATTGCTCTGACAAGGCCTGCCCACTTGAGAGTCTGTGGGGTGCCTCTTCATTAAACCCTCGCACAATTTATTCGTTCGTGATTTTCAGACCAGACAGGTTGTGGTCGATGAGAGACAGCAGAATGCAGCTTCTGTGCCACAATATCGATCGGTGCAACAGGCGCATCTCGGTTCTGGGAGCGAGGTGAAACCAAAACGCGAAGGCATTATTAACAGTCTCTAAGAACTACTATCGTCTAGCGAGCGATTGTGAGCTTGAGCCCTTGGCACTCTCGAGCTTCTCAAAGTGTTTCCGGGCATTCTTGATGTTGATCAGGGTGGCCGCTGGCGCTGTGGAAAAAATGACAAGTACTGCCTTATGAAACCTGAAAACTGGTTTTGCTTCTAAACACACTCTTATAAAGATTCTGTGAAAATTCACTAAGATGAGGATACTAGATGTAAATTGCATTATTAGCTGTAGCACACACCACAAAACAAATATCCCTGCAATGTACTCCTGCAAAACCAAATTGTACTTAGCCTGCTTAAATCAATCTAACTTCTGATAGAATAATAATTGCAGGGGTTTATCATCCTGAAACCGCGATATGAACATGAGGGATGCCACAGCGGAAAGCTTTGGAAGTTTTGACCACCTGAGGTTCTTCAAAGGAAAACTCGGGTGACTTTTCCATATTCACTGATTTGAATAAGACTTTGAACATGTGTTCTCACCAGTACCATGGTGATATGTGCCATATTATACAACTTTAACTCATTTAGTTGTTTAGAAAACCAATAGACCTCTCCCTGTTTGTAAACAGTGTGACGTCACTGCGGGCACCCCACCCCCCCATACCCTCTCTCGGAGCAGCTGCTGGTTGGCAAGAAAGTTCCTCTGGCGGCATCTTTCTGCATAGCAGAGCTGCGTGTCTGCATTCCTTCGACAGAAATTTCTACATTGCTATGTTCTAAAGTCACAGCTTTTGAAAGAAGGGGGTGGCGGAAGGGTCACTACTCATAGTGTGGAAATTTGCTTGTCGTAGTTGGATGGATGGACAAACTTTGTTTAGAGTACTGAGAGACGCGACTAGCACACATGGGGCTTCACCCGCGTAGATGGCAGCCGTAAAAAAACAATCTGATTTTTTTCGAAAGCAAACGTTTTGAGTGTACACGTTTACTGGCACTTTGAGAAATATTTGCATGGCATGGATGTAAACTTCATCAATTTTCATCGTGGCATGTGCAATGCAGTTTTAAACGAGGTACAGCATTGGCGGCAGCCTGGTAGTGAGCTGCTGTGCGCGACATCACGGATAAGATTCTCACTCATTACCCAGAAGTCTGATCGGAGATGAATAAAAAAAAAAAGAAACACTTCTTGCCATGGGTTAGGCTGAGGTTAACATATCCTCGTGAAAATCGAAGTGACATTCAGCCGCTGCGTTTTTCGATAACCCAGTGAAAATTCATGTTATATGAAACCCGACATCTTAATAATATGTAAAATTATCTGGCACACTTACCTTGCTGCATTCAACACCTATAATGTGCTTTCGTACATACATATTGCTCCTTTAGGCCTGATACACACTTCTAATGCACATTGTCACTTCGTAAGGATCGAGCCGTAAAGGTACAAAGTAGATAAGAAACAAAGATCTCCGCTGTTTCTATTAACACGTATCAGGTATTCAATAATACGAGTTATAGCCGTGGTGAAGCATATATGCAGATTCGGCAACGCTACAACATGCTTATAGCTCATGCATGGGAGTTATGTTTTCGCAAACAAGACGCGTCGCGTTATTCACACTGCACACACCACACACAATATTCCCAATTTCACCGTCTGTAAAGGTGAACCAATATTATCGATGCCTTTCAACGCACACTACACGCCACAGTCAACACTGCACATTTTCGAAGGCGATGCCGCTATTCCTCGCACAGGCCGCCACGTGTGTTCACTTCTCCGAGATAAACAGCCAGTCAGCGTGGCGAATATTTCATCACGCACTTTATCACACACCTAGATTTTCTCTGACACATACCACAGCTAATATTGCCACTGTGAGATGAAGATTAAGCTTTTAAAAAGAAAAAAATATTGCCCCAAGCATCGAGCGACTGCACCCCACTCAGCCACTGGCGGGAATGTTTTGCCAACCACCGCCTTGCACGTGCACCGGTGATGTCACGCTGTGACGTACCCCGGTAGAGGTCTATTATAAACACTGGTAGCCAATTCTGGAATCACACTTGTAAATTCAGACCACTTAAAGTATGTGACGTAAGTGCCTACTCCTTTTCAAAACCCTGCTAAAACTGTACTGCGACCCAGCATTGCCCAAGAAAGGGATGCAGCGCGCACTTTCTTCTACAAGGCGACGTCGCGAGCACAGTTCAGATTTGTCAGCCGCATGCAGCGTGTTAGTTGTCATTGCATAAGGTCCTACACTAATGCACAATATTGAGCGAGCAACTAGAAGATTGATTCGGGGCACATCAGATGCATCATGCAACGGCTGGTCGAAATCAAAAGGCAATGGTTCTACGCTCGGATAGTAGCTGCAATCATTGCTGAACTTGTCACTGGTATGTTCAGACGAGCTAGCACA
The DNA here is from genome assembly GCF_013339725.1 of Rhipicephalus microplus. Classification (NCBI taxonomy): domain Eukaryota; kingdom Metazoa; phylum Arthropoda; class Arachnida; order Ixodida; family Ixodidae; genus Rhipicephalus; species Rhipicephalus microplus. Next base: position 19,496,145 of record NC_051173.1, on the reverse strand, counting down.
GCTTGATTCTGGGTCATATGACATTACAGACTTGCTTTTCACGTGTCAGAAGAGGCACGTGAGCTATGTTTACACCCTGGCCAGCTGTGACGGTGTGTAGCATATTTCGTGACATCATCGAATACGTATTTCGCGACGTCATCTGATAGACACCCATCATAGAGGATGGAGCAACTCCCTGTTTCGGTTTCTGTTTTGACTCATCGTTCATTGTTTAATTAAAATAATTAACGAGTGTCTCGGCAGAATGAACCATCCTAGCTGTGGCAGGACTGTCAATGCTATTAGAAAATGAAATTATCTCAGTAAGATGAAAATGCACCGGAGTTCCTTTAAAGTGTGCCCAAATTCAAGAACACAATCTTTCGGCATTTTGGCCTCCATCGAAAATGTGACCACTGAAGCTGGAATTTTATACCGTGGCCTTCAAAGTCAGCATTCGAGTGCCATGACCACACAAACCATCGTGGCAGGCAAGTCATTATGATACAGTAAGCTCTCAGTCAGTGGAGTTTACTGTAATTTCTGAGCACCACATAGCAGCAGTAGGAATTAAAAAGTAATATGTGTAGTTACATCGCATGTAAATCGTGTTCACAGCTGACAGACCAAATCTGAACCTTTGTTCAGATGAGGTAAACTCTGCTGAAAGGAATGCAGAGTTTTATTGCATACTAACACACCATCTATCATACCATATTTACTCGCATAATCCTCGCACTTTTTTTGGCGGAAAATGGATGCAAAGTTGGAGGGTGCGAGAATTACGCGGGGAAATCTTTCCACGAAAACGTACAGAATGAAAAAGAATCTAAATCGCAAATCGGGATTCTAACACCAGCAACTAACAGCAAGCTTTGAGAAGTACTAATTAAAATTTACCTCAACAATAAAAGCAGAGGTTCAACACGAGGCAAGGTTTACTTGAGACACAAAAAGTGCAAGCAAATAGTCGAGAATACGCAAAGCTTGTGGGCGTTGCGGGTATAGCGGTAGCGTTCGTCACTCAACAGGAGCCCTCAAAAGGTAAGCAAGCGTAGGATGTCAGTATTGGGCTGATAGCTATTTAACAGAATCGTCTGAAGTTTCCTTCTGAAGAAATAAAGTTTACTATCAATCCCAGTCTTAGGCACACAGCAGGCCCACACGTCTTGGTGGCTTTCAGCTCCCGTCACCAGCAGCGCACACAAAACTTGTCGACTTCGAAGGGCCTACCGGCAGCCCTGTTGCCGTTGTTTGGTGCATGATCAATCACTTTCAACTTGAAAGCAGCCGTGTAGCTTCAGTATCGTCCCATAACGTGACATTACAGACACAACATACAAAACACACCGCAAAGCGCACTTGCCGCTTTGGCTTGCTTAAACTGGATTGAGTCTTCGTGCAACATTAGCACGCTTGATGCTTAAGAGATGGCATGCGCTATCATTATCAACGGCTGGAATGAGCATACGACATTATTGTGGCAATTTTCGGGGGTGCGATAATTACTCAAGGGAAAAAAAAAATCTTATTTTTGTTGGGCGATGTGGGGGGTGCGAGAATTATGCGCGTGCGAGGGTTACGCGAGTAAATACGCTAGTCACAATTTTGGGTGCCCCTCAGAGGTGCGTTTTTATTGATAATATGCTACCAGGATAGGATTCCTCTCTTATCCAAGTTTAATCCTGCATTTTCAAATATGCTTTATCTTTACTATCTTGTTTAGTTATCTGTTTCATTTTTTTAATTATTTTTATTAACCTTTTTTAATAAACTTTTTTTACATAGCTTATTGAAATAAACATCATATAAAAGCAGATATATTCACCTTCACTTGGATGTATTGCACAGCACTGTAAGCAGCTGTTATAGAAAAAATTCTTAACTCAAACAAAAAAAAATCCAACTTCTCTGTGGTGAGGAAACAGTTGAAACAATGTGTCAAGCAACTAACAAACATTTTCTGAACCACATTTCGTACCACCGACTTGTGCCGCTTATAAATGAGAAACTGCAGACTCACGCATGGTAGGGTCTGCCATGATCACCATGATGTAGGTGTTTGGAGTGAATACATCGATGAAAGCAGCAAAGTTGCTATTTCGCACTTCCATACTTTGGAACTGGGCCGCCAGCTTGCTGCAGCTCAACTTGAACTGCTTGATGATGTTGGAGACCTTCTCGAAGCGGTGAACGTCGTGGTGCGGCTTACGCTGGCAGTGGCTGATTATCTGTTTCAAGGAATGAGCACAGAGCGCAGGAAACAATGAAAGACACTTGGACATCTCGGCACGAATGCAATTGCTTGCATTTAAGGCACGGCTAGCAGAGAATAGGACCTGGCCTTCTGCAGTGAAGTGTAGAGGCACAGCAGAACTTAGAAAAATTTAGTCAAATTGAATTGACAGAAAACTTGAGCCAAGCAGCTGGTTCCGGCAAAGTCTGATGTCGTTTCTAAGTGACACCGGTTTCTTGAACATAACTAAGGATAAATGGAACAATGTCAAAATTACGGTGCAGTGTGCATATCTTGAACAGCAGCATTGTCACCGCAGGCTTTGACATGACATGCTAAAACACACACTAGAGTCAATATTCCTGCGGTGCTGCAATTTCGCTAGCACAAAACAATCGTTGTAGAGTCGGCCATAACTTTAACCATTGTGCACAGCACTTTTTGTCTCTCAACACCATATTATGGAACGACGCTACAAAAATTTGCTTCGTAGACATGTGCTTTGTGGGCATACACTTGTCCTCACCATTTTTGAAACTCAATTCGGTCGTATGGCAAAGATACACAAAAAAAAACTGCCACTCATCCCGGATAGCTAATGATTTAGCTGGCTGTACCTGGTGAAAGTAGCATTTCTCAAGAAACATTAAGAGCTTTAGGGCGTTAAGAGCAAAGCAAAAGGGCTTGAGTTGGCTTTCTTCCGATACTGCAATCAGATCTTCCTGCATACTCACAAGGAAAGTGGCACGCTCGAACAGGAGGACCTCGTTGGCGTCGATGATGTTTGTAAACTGCTGCAAGTTGCTTTCCAACTGCTGGACGTTGGGTATGAGTGTGTACACAATCGACGACCAGGCCTGCATGCCCATAATCACAATCACACACATCACAAGGCAACTCCTCTGCAAATTGCGAAGTAGTTCTGCAGAAAGTTAAAAAAAAAACTTCACTATTTTACTTGCATGGCAAAACAAAAAGAGGCTGGGAGATTTGAGGGTCATACATTATTTACACAATTGTAGGTCAACCCTTTTTTTTTTTTTTCCAATTTGACGATCAAATGTTGGGGGATCGACCTAAATCGAAAACGAGTTTTGGTTGGGAAGTCTTTTTGAAGTTAATCTCCACGTATTTCCGCAAATCTAGCTTTTCTAGTGCAGCTTTCAAGTACTGTCCTGAAGCCACCTTTGCACATCGATGGCTTTATAGTGTGCCAAAAAGGAAGAAATCTTTTTTAATAATAAAATGTGCTCAGTGCTCCTCTCTTATTTTTCTATGCCGTGCCCTTTTCGGCGGTCGACCTGCATTCGAGTCAACTTACAATCGTGTAGATACGGTATAAGGTGCCACAAACCTTTGCTTACCAATCAAACTTACTCTCGGCCTATCACGTGACCTCCAACACTTAACCTTCTGGAACTATATGCATAGAGGCACCATCCCACACTTCTTTCCTCAGTGTGTGCACAGTGGTGTGTGCAAGAAATCATGCCATCTAGATAATGTGTATAAGCCACAACATGCTGTCACACCCAAGGACAGCATAGCACGGCTTTTACGCTGATGGCAATAGACAGGTCACAAGCATATATGTAATTCCTATCACAATAACAGTAATAATCTAATGTATTCATGAGTGGTCACTCCCTATCATATAACCTCCAGAAAATCGTTCATGAAAGACAGTGACGTGGGAAAGGGGTAGCTTTCAGAAGAACAAGGTCGTTGAGTTTCAAAACTGCTTCGTGAAGAAAAACGATGCAAGCAGCAAAAATTACTTGCTCAAGTCATATGCAATGCCATGACCTGCATGTGGTCCTCGTTCAGTAGTATCACACAATGAAGCTTGGTTAATCACTGCTTGTTAAGAAAAATGAGCTGCAATAAAAATAAAATCTAAACAACATGTGCTATATATGCATGGGCATGTAATAATTAGGGGTGTGTGAATATTCGAAAAAAATTATAATTGTGAAGCAAATAGCATTCTATTCGGTTTTGCGTAAATTCGAAATACAGAATATTTTTCGAATAAACAGCCAATATAAAAAATGCTAGAAGGAACGAGGCATTACAACCAGCGAAGGGTGACGTTTCTTGTTTTCATGATTGAATCTCTCACGTCTATATAACCCATGTACTTACAGGACTATGGGTGCAATATCGGCCCCAGGATTAAGGCATTCTTGCTTAAAACTCTGGTATCGTCGAAGCAACAGTGCCTTAAATCCACTATCTTCACCATGCCATCTCATGATGCACAACTCACGAACATTGGAAAATTTTATGTATGAGTTTTATAAGCAGCTCACAAAATACCACATGAAATACTGTAGCCGCTGCTATATTTCAGCCTGCAGTTACAAAATACTTTGAATGCTCTCGTTGCTGCTGTGTATGAGTCTGCCTCGGTTTAATAATACCTAATAGTGGCAAATCAGTCTGTTAATATTAATTCTAATGTTCCTTTGCTAAAGCTTCTGCATATTTGTTTCAAATGAAATTTTGTAAAATTCTTAGACTGTTTTGAAAATTGTCACCCCACTATCTCGGCTGCTTTGAAAATGCTTGCCTTATTTTCCGAAAACTATTCAAGCAGTATTTAATTTGCATTCGATTCCATGTCATCACTATTCGATTTGCATTCGAGTAGGTTCAAAAGTTCGCTATTCGCACACCCTTGTTAATAATATGTCACTTATCTTTCATGAGGACCAACGAAGATGAACATGGCCATTGTTTGACCCAGACATACCAGGAATATAAGCTCAAGTTTTGTTTTAAAAAAATGCAATTAAATGTCGGCCCTCGTCTTGTATACCAGTCATTGGCAGAAAAAATGTGGAAGTCTCGCAAAAATGGGCAGCTGAAGTCGAAAGCCTGCATTGCCATCGTGAGCATCGGCAGCTGTGTCGTTGGGCAAGGCTAGGCAAAGCCTACAGTGTTCTAGCAACGCCATTTTGCCTCGGTTATTGGCTGTCAGTCTGCTGTTTTCTTTTTTTTTTTTTCTTCAGAAATGAGCGGTAGTCGACGGCAGTTTACGATAAGCTTTAAAAGTTATGGAGTATGCCGAAGCAGACGGCAACCTGCTGGCACAACAGGAATTCGGTGCATCGGAGAAAAGCATCCTATACTGTAGGAGCCAAAAGCAGCGCAGCACATCCTGTAGCAATAAACTAAAAAGCATCGTTTCGTGGACGTGCTGCAGTGCACTCTGAACTGGAAACTCTACTCGCCGAATTCGTTCGGGAACTGCGTGCAAGGTCGCTGCCCGTAACAGCGGAGTGCATCCGCATGAAAGCTCTCGAGATAGCGTGTGACTTTGGGCTCACGAGAGTGCAATTCAATGGATCGCCATCGGGGGTGTGCTGATTTATGAAGCGGAAGGGCTTTGGGCTGAGGTGGTGTATGTACATCTTTCCGCAAAAGCCGCATCAGTAACGCATTGGATGGAACGGAGAACGATGCACTCTGGGACATTACTAGTAAAAACAGACGTCATCAAGTTCAGACGAGTCCGAGTGAACAGCACTTCCTGGCCTGGTGTTTATCTACATAAGATTAGTGTCCAAATAAAAAGAAATGTCGCCACAGTGCAGCTGGTTGTGTCACATATTTACCAAGGTAAGGGTGCGCCACAATACATCGCGATTTTTAAAGTTTTTTTTTGGAGATTCAAAGTTTTGCAAGTCGACCTAATCCCATTTTTTACGGTAACTATTCAGTTATGTCAAATTAGTTTTTTTTAATAAGTTATTTGATAGTACATACCCGAGCTTTTAACAATGCAACATACACAACCATAAAAAAGTTGCCACATTTAAAAGCTTCTTAGGAAACACTGTCTTGCTATTGCCATGTAATACACGAAACAGGCAACCTTGTGCACATTGTTTAGATTTCACTGTTGCGATGCCATAGCCTGACATGATAGCCAACAAAACTGCCATGTCATTTCTCCATGTCAGAATGCGGCACCAGGAGTCGTTGAATGTGCATATGGAAGGCAACAGAATTCACAAACACGCAACCTTGTAAAGTGTTTCGTCCCATATCGACGTCTTGAAACACACGCACTCCAAAGGCTTGGACAACCTGTTGAGGTCCTCTTGTCTCAAACGGAATATCTGTACAGAAAGAGACGCAGTGAATAAGTGACACACGAGTTATCATGTTTACCATGTGAAGGGCTGTGAGTGTGAAAAGGGCAATGGACAGCATTCTTCGGTAACTGCGACAACATGTTGCTTCAACTAATGTATATATCAAATTTCAGTCCTATAAGGGGCAATCCGAGCCAAGGTTACAAACCGGAAGTACTGGCATGCTTTTAAATTTTTATAATGTTTCTGCGCAACCATTCATTCACAGATAACTCCCCCATTCCACTATCACTCACTTTTATACTTGTCCGCCTGCATTTCTCTACTATTTTTTTTTTTTTTAACATGAAAGCTTTGTTGACTATAGTTCAAAATGTTTTGAGTTTGCTGAAATTATTGTAATTTCTATGGCAATGCAGTCCTAAAACTAGCAACCAAGTGTGTTACAGCATTCATTATGAAAATGACTGCAACAGCAACACAACTAGAATAATTCACATCAAACATTAAAATTATTTGGCTTTCCTTTGAACTAATACAGATGAAGCTTCATTAGCATTACTAGATTATTTTTAAATGAATTAATTGCATAAGTTACATTAAATGGCTTAAGCATATATGTATCAAAGTCAGCAAGAAAAATAAATGTGATTTGCATTTCCAGCGGAGGGAGCAAATAAACTTTATATTGACATTTTCTGTAGTTATCTCAATCTTTTCTTATGTTTACAACTATCTTCAGTACTAAAAATGAAATATTAATATTCAAAATTAGACTTGATCAAGCATGAATACACACTCTAAACTCGAACTACGTTCAAGTTCAGTTTTCCCCCCACCGCTCCATCGAAGACTGAAATTCACTACCTGGTTCTCTTCGTTCATGCTCATCGCAGAGTTTTGTAGCCGAAATCCGTAACACATGTGTGTGAAATAAGCTATCTGTTTGCAAATGCTATTTCTGCGTTTCTTTTTTCCATGTATGCTATCTGTTTGCAAATGCTATTTCTGCGTTTCTTTTTTCCATGTTCTAATATTTTTGCCTTAACGTTCGCACGATGTTACTACGTTACCTGTTTGCGTTATGCTCATACTTTTAGTTCTATTTTTGTGTATCTTTGTATACCCACTCCTGCCATAGCGTTATTAGCGCTGCAGTATGTGCAAATAAATAAATAAAAGAAACATTACCTTTGAAGGCATAAAAGCCAACTTTCACAGTACGAGTCTGTGTACTTCCGCAGTTGCCAAGACAGCACGTTTGGGTACAGGGTGACAAATGATGAACAGAGAGTACAAAAGATGGGACATGAATGTGCTTGCTCTTATCCTTTCTGTCCTACTCTTTGTTCATCGCTTTTGTCCTGTGTTAACAAGCCCAACTTCCCATACCATTGCTGGCAAGATTATTGCTATGTTCATTCATAGCATGAAAACATTGATAGCTGGTTCTTATCCTTGAGTAACTCCCAGCCAATGACCAAGGTTTCAAGTGCTTTCATTTGAGATGCCCTAATGTAGATCACCATTTCCTCAAAAGTAGTAAATGATTTCAAAAGCTACACTTGAATTTGCCCAGGGGAAAGACCTGGGGAAGGATGGTTTTGAAACATTGCTTCTTTTCATACAATACTGTGGACTAATTAATGTTAGTGCACTAAACATCAAAGGAGAACGTTAATGCACCCTCTCCCTCTGTTCTTCAGGCACGAGGTCCATCTTGTGAACAAGACAGAAGATCTTGGCCTCCGCTGAATTCTGCAGTATTGCCTCTAAGCATGACTGATAGTAGTGAAGGTCCTTTTCCAGCTCTCTTGATTCCACGTCGAAGACATATATGAGAACCTGCGCAGCATGGCAGATTTTTACACAATGCGTGCTTCCCTGACCATGCAACTCAAAGAAGTACGTACAAATGCACCTTGAATAGACAGAACGTCATCATTGTATTAGATGTGATTGATTGATTGATATGTGGTGTTTAACTTCCCAAAACAACCATTTGATTATGAGAGACGCCGTAGTGGAGGGCTCCGGAAATTTTGACCACCTGGGGTTCTTTAACGTGCACCCAAATCTGTGTACACGGGCCTACAACACTTCTGCCTCCATCGGAAATGCAGCCGCCACAGCCGGGATTCGAACCCCCGACCTGCGGGTCGGCAGCCGAGTACCTTAGCCACTAGACCACCGTGGCAGGGCTGTATTAGATGTGAGTATAACTGGCCGTTATGCTAGACAAAGGACTATTGCTATGTACCCTGATCACATTTGATGCACGCTAGCCACATCCACCATATTTAGAATTAACTTCAGTCAACCAAAAGATGGTGGTTTAATTCTGAGTTATGACAGTCGCATTTTGTTAGGAGCGAAAAGCAAAGAACACCCATATACCGATCACATGTAATAATATTTTCCTCAGTTTTTTCGATCATAGGCTTAGGTTGGCAAACTCGCTCACTATCCGACGTGATTGATATGTGGGGATTAACGTCCCAAAACCACCATATGATTACGAGAGATGCCATAGTGGAGGGCTCCAGAAATTTCAACCACCTGGGGTTCTTTAGCGTGCACCCCACTAGCCGACTGGCTCAGACTCGGATTAAGCTTTGAGTCCGAGTGAATTTAAGAAAAACTTTGATGATCGAGTCAAAGGGAGCTGTAAACAGGAAAATTATTTCTTGAGTTGCTCTGAGTGAGCAGCACCTTTTAGCCTCCCTAAGGTCCTATCTACTCATCTTCAGCATTACTATTATTAGCTTTATATCAACTCGCGCATATGCCCATGTGCATACATTACAATACATTAGTGCTCGTATACTACCTTAATATTGATTAACCAGAGGTGTAAGGTAAAGAAGGGGAGGGGGAGAGGTTGCCCTGGCCTTCCCCTGCAATCCCTTTCCCAGGAAGTTCTTTATAAGATATCTCATGCGAGTCACGTCTTTCAATAAAAATGTCCGAAATGAATAGCAACACCTGACAGCTCGTAATCTGAGGTATGACATCGCATGGCTTACAGCACAGCTGTGATTATGTGAGATACCGGCAATACAGAGCATTGACCCATGACCAAAAAGTCTAACTATACAATAACGTAGTCATGAATCAACTCACTTGGACGTACCAAGGCTCACACCAAGTCATGAATATGAGTTAGTTCGGGTGAGCAATATTTTGTTGAGACTGAGTTTGATAAGTGCAGTTGAGAAAAAATTTTATTCAGAGTCCGAGTGAGCCCCAGGCCCGAAATACATTGTGCTCACAATATACGTGAACAAGTCTGAGTGGGTTCCACTTTTTTTTTTGCTAACATATGGTCATAAGCACACACCGCTGTTTCATGCGCACAATCCAGCCTTACAGATGCATTACTGGGTGTAGTCTAACCTCAACATTCCGGAAGATGGTGTCCTTCTGGCTGGCAAAGTAGTTTTCCATGAAGCTTCCTGGCCGCCACAGTCCCATAAGTTCAGCACCAGGTTTCCCAGAAAGCGCACATGCGAGTGCTCGACATCAACTGGAACGAAACGCCCTCGTTGAGTGCAAGTATAGCGAAAAGCTCCACGTTGAGCTCCTAAGAAAGCTTGGAGCAAGTCTGTAAAGCACTGTACGCAATATAAATTTGTTGAGGCGGGATTCTCAGCGGCACGAAATCCCCAATGGTCATTGCATCATGCCGGTCCCTCTAAAGAAAGCACACACTGTTCCTTGGTTCAGTGCAGCAGGGACAAAATAAAATTAAACAAATCCTTTCTGCGTACACATGTTATCCCAGGCTCACTTGCCACGAAAATGAGACTTAGTGCACTAAACTCTGTATAGAGGGCTTGGCTAGGACAGTGTGCAGATCATTGGGAACACAGTTCTGTGCAAGAAGAGTCGCTGCATGCTATACGATGTGCGATGAATATAATGTACCCCTCAATTCTATCGTTCCTGCCATAACTGCTAAAAATGGGTGGATTAAGAACAGGGTAAAATGTGAATTGTACAACAGCAGTTGCTCAAGCGTACCATATGAAGTATTCATTTGTGTCACTGGATTGAAATACTGCCTAGTATGTAGACGCTAGCCAACACCACACATCCCTACACCCATAGCGTGAGTGCATGTCAACATTTGTTGATTCTCCACTCAAGCTAGCAGCGGAGGTAGCGGCAGAGCATATTGCAGTTCAACGGAATTCGAAAAGCAGGGAGCATTAACAAAAATTATTGTGGCTTGCAACTCTGAGTTCTGACTGCACTTGCTACTCTGTGAGAGTTGCAAGCACAGCGATAAATCCAACATGGTAAGAGTGGCCACGACATCACCATGCTTAAATTACAGTAGTACAGCTTCAACCAACTTGAAAAATGACTACTGTCAATAAAATATTGCGTTATAAATTTAAAATGTTCTCAATGGGTATGCATGCGTACTAGTTGTTACTGCATTTAAAAAGGTATAAATTGTCTGGAAACTAAGCTTGTAAATGTTGCATAATAAATGAAGCCAAGAGGACATCTGAACATACAAGCACAAAGTAAATCTGTGTGCTAAGCATCATTTTCATGGTAGCTGGATGACCATAGTGCAGCGGCGAAATTCCCTCTAGATATTTCTTCGAAAAATCTCACTGACCAGGGCAAGAAAGCAACACAGTGGAGTTTTCCAGTCTGCCTTGCTCTCATTCATCTCGGGCTATCACTACAGAGAGCCAAGATAAGTTAAACAATTCTGAACACACTCACTTGTGGCACCCAGCCTCCGTGTGTCCCGTGCAATGTAGTTGGCAAATATGATCGACCTCATGCTTGTTTTCCCCGAACCACTCTTGCCCATGAGCAGCACCTAAAATGTTGAGAAGTTACACGTACGAATAAAGGATAAAAGAGAACTATAACGAATATATGTTTGGTAAATATGATGCACGATGGTTGACAGCTCAAAAAGTGGCACGGGCCACAATACATCATATTCAACACTTTTCAGAGTGTCACAATGTTTGTTAAACAGTATCATAAACAAGATAAATAATGTTGTCTTCACGATCAACAAAAAATGCAATATGACCTATTGGTCAATATTAGGCCAATGTATCATTAATATAGCAACCTTGTAAACGACCCACATGTTAACACATGCACTGTATAGCTCTGTCACTATCAAGACCTGCCGCAGCTTTAAGGATTTACTCACTAGCACCCACACCGGATTTATTGGACATGATGAAATTCACAAACGATAGTTTGCATAGCTTAGTTCTGCATTTAGAGATCAGCTTCCCTGCCTGGCATGGTGTAAAGCTGAACAAGAACTTCAGTGCCACATGTGCCTTGGCATGGCCTCCACAAATGCCCATTTGTTGCGCATCAGGGCAGCAGACAAACCTGCATGCAAGAAACCCTGCAGAGTGGCTATTGCACACCTCGCCTGTAAACACCTTCGCTGAGTGCTCTGAGAAAGGCACTCTCAATAGCATTTGATAAAATGGCGAATCGGCCTTTTATGTAGCAAATACTTAGACACCAGTCCAGACTTCGTAACAGATAGTAGAACTTCTTTAGGACATGTAGATTGAATGGCAGACTGATAATATGCCAAACTCCAGTGCGCATGGCGTTTTATATAACCTTTAACTCCCCATAGCCCAGGAAAAAGTAGCCAGTTAGTCTGCGTACTGGTTTACCTCCCTACTTCCCCACTATCTTTTTCACTAGGGTTCTTACCAAGAAGATTTATTGTTCAGAAAGATCTTCGTAAGCTTGATCAATCGGTTGTTTCAAGTAGGCACCTACTCAGTGAAGTCACCAGTCTTGTAAACATTTGGCCAGAGAACAAACAGGAAATCGTAAAACAACAATGTGGCTATGGTGGTCTTTGATCTCAGCCCACTACCGCGCACAGAGCATATTTCACTCTACAGCGTAATTTGTCTCTTTCTGCTGCAATTTTTCTTCTTAGTCAGATTAATAATTTTAATTTAACACAGCCCGGAACGAAAGTCACACAGACTCCACAGAAAAACAATTAAGGAAGCGGCATGGGCAACACAGCACTTGTTCGGCTCATTGTAACAGAGCACACACTTGAAATTTATTGTAGTAATTGGTGACCCATAAATGAAAACGCATTGTTTGAAAGCAGTGCGCTGATGAAAAAATTTCAGATCGGCATTGCAAGCACGATGTTAAGAAACTCGTGACACGTTGGGTATCACCACCGGAAGGCGTATCTTTTTGTGTCTCGTGCGCGAGCATTTCGGCTGGTCCAGCGACGAAGTTAAAGTTTCGGCATACTGGGTGTTCTACAGTGAATAATTTCGTCATCCGACAAACACCGGCAGCACGAGTTGATCGCATCACCGAACGAAGGCTGCCTTAGCAGAAGCGACCTTTCTTCTTCTTCACTCGTGTTTAAAAAACATCGGCGTACACAGTTCTGAGTTGAAGGATATCGAATTCGAGCGGATACCTTTTTCTTCATGGCGCTGGATCTGTTTTGCATCCGAGTCTTTCACAATTAGCAGGCAGAGTAATCCACTTCTAGTTAGCCCCGATTTGCCGCACAATTTGTGTTCGGCCGAGCAGCTGGGCGAAGCTTGTCTTGTGACTGACAGACAGAGGAGGTGACCCCCTCTAGCGTCGGGTATAACAAACAAATATCCAGTTTCGATTTCGTGGTTAAACTAAATTAGGTTACTATGCTCAGTCTATACAAAACAAAATAGTTTGTAATAACGTTGGTGTGATTGAATCTAAAAAATGGTGTTTTCCTTTTGCGAAGTACCTTACAGTGACGTTGGTGTGGAGAGTAGCGGCTTCGTATAAAACCGATCGGCGCAGCGCTCGAGGCTAAGCCGGTCTAAGCGTCTTCTGCTTCAACCATGGCGACGGGACTCGACACTCCTCGTGAGTGACACTCTCTCGTTTCTCTAGCGCTTCTTTTGCAGGAACCAAGGATATTCCGACCTCCAACGCCTGCGCCGAAGAACTTTAGTCGTCTGGGCGATCTTTCTAAACTATCTGTACCGCTCAAAGCGCTCGCATCTTAGAGCAATGCGATGAAAGCGTCTGCTAACGCGCGCGCGCTCCCCGCCCCAATCACGCCGGGAGCTGTCATCGCGAAGAGGAGTGCAAGCGTTACGTTCTTGTTCCGCGAACGAAGTTCAATAGGTGTCTCGTCGCATGCATGCAACAACGGTGTATTGCCACCTCTCTTGTGATTTTTTTTTTTTTTTACGATAGTTCTCCGTGCGCGCGATGGCATCGTCGTTTCGGTTTTGGAATCGAGTGGGCGCGCCCCTACGAACGCGCGCACCAGTTGGTTCACGATGTTGGGACGTTGCGCATCGTGAAATAGCCAATCGCGTGTTGATATTTGCGTATTAATCGGCGTAAAGCTTGGGCGTGACGTATATACACTCGTGACATTTGTCTTTTTTTTTAATTGTTACGTGGAATGATGAGTATGCGTTGTCTTCTCAGCATCAAATCGCTTATTGCTTTGCATGGTTCCTTATGCAATGTATACTTTATGCGTGATGTTTGTTCTTAATTTTTTTGTCAATCACTTGCTGAGATAACGTTGCAAGCTGTTGCTCACGTGAATGCCTGCAAATTGTGGATGTATCGTTGGAGATATAAACTGCCCACCGTCTTCCAAATGCAAAGGTCGATTATTGGAGTGACTTGCAAGTTGTGACGATGCAGTGGAGGCGAAAGAGCAGAGACGTCCAAGGAGATACTGCGTCGCCGCAGGATAAGATCTCGGGAACGTATTCGAAGAGGCAGCGCCGATTGTTGACCGGCGTCCAATCGGGAAGCCACGCGTACAAGCCGAGGCGTGTGTGAGCGTGTGTGCTGTGCGCGCGCGCAAGGAAACCCCCGAAAGAGACGGACCACGCCCAGGCCATATTGTGTTCGGACATTTCTTCGCCAGGCCGCCGGCACTTTTTCGGAGGCAGCGGCGGTGTTTGTTCGTTCTGCCGCCGAGAACTGTAGGAGAGGAGGTGTTGCGCAGAAGTGGTGGGAGAGAAAAAGGAAGAAAACGTCAGAGGAGAGAGGGGGTTAGACGGGAGGGTTAGACGTCGCAAGCGGAGAGGCTGAGGTGGACGGGGAAGGTTAAGGGCAAGGGGAGAGGAGCTGGTAAGTGGGATTCTTGGGGAAAGAGCAGCAGTCCCAGGGAAACCCGGGAGAGAGAGTTGCAAGCGAAGCGCTTTCTTCCCTTGCAGCATTCTGTGGCGTGCCCTCTCTCTCTTCGAAACTGCCGGCAGTTATCGGTAGCGTTTTTCTTATATCGTTTTTTTTTATTTTTGGACCGAGTTCTCTTGGTTATCTTCCATGTTGTTTTGCACTATGGCACCAGAAAGAGTATACAAACCGGTAAAGTGGCGGTGAACGGGAGGAGGGGGAGAAAAGGGAAGGTTAAAAAAAACCTTCCGCGATTGGTTTTGTGCGTTTGCACTGAGCTGCGAGGGAGAGGGATGTTGAGGCGGGAAGAGAGAAAGGAGGTTGGGCGGCGAGGTAAGAATGGGACAGCCATTCTCCTCTGTAAAAGAGAGAGAGGGAAACAAAAGGGAAGGTGACACGCTCTCTCCGCGCTGCTCTTACGAGCGTTATTTCTTGCTGGGCACAGCCTTGCTCGTCGCCGCTAGAAGAGAGGTAACTGCAAAATGTTAGTTTCGGTTTTTTTTTTCCCCTTTGCCTGTTTGTTGTTTAATCGAGCGACATGGAAGGGAGGAGGCCTGCAACAGTGCGAGAAAAGCAAGAAAATAAGTTTGCCCCCTCTCCTTTCTGTTCTGTCTGCGTGCTACCACCAGCCGGGCATCGGATCGATTCTTTCCCGGCCAGAGAGGACGGTGACTGCCAGAGGCAGGTTGCGTCTGGGATGGAGGGAGGAAGCGGAGGAGAGACATCGGGACGTTTCGCAAAAACGCTCTCCCCTCGGTTTTTTTTTTTTATGGAAAGTAGCGGGCGCTGTGATAGAGCCGCTGCTTACAACACGGATGGGGCCGTTGTTCCTTCCTTCTTTTCCTCCCTCATCTTCCCTCTTTCCCTTGGCGTTCTTCCCCCGAGCGGCCGTTCCTAGCCTCCCGACTTTATATTTATCGTCTCGTGCCGTCGTATACGTTCTGCTTCGGTCTTCCTCATCTTCATCTCCAAAGCATTGTTTCGCCGCTTCTCTCTCTCTGTATCTCCCATACATTCGTTTCCGCTCGTTTCTCCTCGTTTTACCACCTCGCGTCGGGTGTTATAATATAGGGCTCAGTCACTTTCGATCGTCTGCTTTTTGTTTAGCAGCTTTTGTTGTTGTCTCTTGTATCGCTGCAGATGTGGGATTACACCCTTTTCTTCCCCACCGCGAGCTCGTTGGGATGTCGTACATCTCCTTTGGTTTGCGTCGTCCGTGTGTAACACTTCTTCCGCTTCGTTTATTTCTCAGTGTCGAATTCTTTCCATTCTCATCTTCATTTCGGTTGTACAATGATTATAAAGCTTTTAATAAAGCCAGAAGGTTAGGTCGCCTCTCTCGGACGTCATCTTCGTCTCTGCCTCCCCCTTCCGCATCCTTTACGCTACTTGTGTTTTAAGATTTTTCTCTTCTTTTTTTTTTTTTTTTTTTTGAAGTGGAAGGACAGCGCTCTAGACTGCACATTTCGAAAGGGAGGATATTGACCTCCTTTATTTCTTCTGCTAACTCCGTCGAACTGGAACTGAATTTAGCGAGGAAAGAAACAAAAATGAAAAAGCGAGGAGCAGACGTGGAAGGTGGAGCGAATTAGGCGTGCGAGAACGAAGCAGACGAACAGACCCTGAGCCCGTTAGCTCTCGGATGGAATTGCGATTGAGCGCCTGCGCAGTTGGGCCGCCGCACTGTTGCTCGCCTGCCTGTCCTTCTTTCCCCGAAACCCTTCTCCCATCCCGAGCTCCTATCGCCTATTAACTTACGTCCGCTGCCGCCTTCTTCTTCCGATCTCTATTGGCTTATACGATTGAGTTGGCTCTGACTTGGCGTCGGTCGGATCGCTCCGTCTGCTGTCTTTCCTTTTGCTCTCGTCTTCTACTTTTGCATAAACCGCGCTTGCTTTACACTTTCTTTGAGCGAGTTGGAAAGGGGTTGCGAAAAGAGGGAAGTGGGAGTCGGGGGAAACCCAACGTGACTCGCTTACTGACCTCGCCTCGCGGTGACGCAAGACGAGGCCGGTCGAAGAAGCTTGCGCGAGTCGTAGCCGGGACGTTTATTTCGCTTATGTATTTTTTTTCTCGGGGTTGAACTAAAAGGCGTACTGCCGTTTGCATCCCTTTTTCTTTTTTTTCCTGCGTCGCCCCTTTCACTTCAGTGAAAATTCTATTGCCGCGACGACAACTACATACGTATACTCCGCCCCCTCCCCCCTTATTCCTCTTACTTATTTCACTACACACGTGCAGAGACGCACACGGCTGTATAGTTCCCCGTGTTATTTGTTCATTCGCCCGGCTTTATTCTGCTTGCTTGGCGCTTATTAACGAAACGTGTCACCGCGCAAATTAAGTTTTGTGAACACCCTTTCTCCCTCTTTTTTATGCTCGTGGCAACCTTTTTTTCCCCTTATAGTATATACGTATTTACCGAGGCAGCGACTTTACGCTTTGACTTTTGTCGGCCATTGTCCGGAGCCGATTCAGCGCTCGTTTAGTCACAGAGTTCAGCGGCCAGTGCAGTGCGCTTGCTATCACAGTGTGATGTTTTACGTGTCGAAACCACGGTAAGTTTACAAGGTTTGTCTCGTGAAGCCGGGAGATTACAAATTAATTTTGACCGCTGCTTGGGTTCCTTAACTATCAGTATACCCAAAGCTGAATGGCGCGGCTGTTAGTGCGTTCTGCCTTCCAGGAAACGCAGCCACACCGTGACCGGGAGTTGAACCCATGCCCTCGGGGTTAGCAGCGTGACACGTTACTATTTAAGCTACCATGGCGGGTCCAAAGAAAAAAGAAGTTGCACACACACACACACACACAACACACACACACACACACACACACACACACACACACACACACACACACACACACACACACACACACACACACACATATATATATATATATATATATATATATATATATATATATATATATATATATATATGCTCCCTAAAGTGGTAGAACAAATATTCCGAAACTATGCGTTTGTCGATTTATGTACTATGTTTTGGGCGCGCAAATGCGCCCTAGCAAGGTGTTACTTCTAGTGGTTGCATAATTTTGTAATAGTTTTTTTTACCAGCTACGAGTAATGACTCAAACTGACTTCAATATTCAATCTACGGGTCACAAGCTTAATTTCCTTATTTTTTTGTTATTATTTCTGTTAACACGGTCCCGCTTTGCCAGAAGAACATTGCTCAAATCGGGAGACGTCGACCAACGCTCACTCACGATTCCTGGCGTATAGATAAAATTATAACGCAAAAAAAAGAGAGGGAGGGTAGCTAATTCCACTGAAATCCCTTATTGTCTCGTATACTTGTCAGGTTCAAAGACCTGGCGATTGCGAGACTCGTGGTGTGTATCTGTATATATCCGTGACTGTGCGATCACTGCGGAAACGGGAACTCGCGCCGCGCTGTATGGTGCGTTTGTCAGTCGCGTTTCCAACTCTCTCTCTGTTTGCCGCACCGGAACGAAAGCTCATCCGGACGGACGCGCGAGTGATGTCACTAGCCGCTGTGTGCCTCGAACGAACGGTGGTTGTAGGTTGACGGACGCGCTCGAAAGAAGCGCATCGCGCCACGTGACAGTAACGCGTGCAAAAAAAAAAATACAGAAGAGAAAGAGAAAAAAAATGAAAATACGATGTGTGTGTGAGAAATACACACGCGTCACTGAGCGTCGAGCCACCTGGCCTTTGCACAGTGTGTCATGTTATCTTGGCTTAATTACTGACGGGGTCATCGCTTTCCTTTTCTTTCTTTCTTTTTTGTGATGATTGCATCACCTTAGTACTGCGGAAGAGTTTTAGTACTGCGGAATCGTGCTACGTACGCATCACGCAAGCGCCTTGCGTTACGGGGCGTCGTTTGCCACTAATCGTCTTTTAGTACGCCGTACTACCCGCGTACGTAACGAGCGTGTTGCGTCATCTGGTAGATCAAAATAGAAGCACGTGTTGTTGACAGCCAATGTGAGCCAATCCAAGTGTTATAGCCAGATTATGGCCATATTTTAAGCCACAGAGCCGGTCTGTGCTTGCCTTCGATGCCGCCATTTTGCAAAACGAAGTCTCTCTCTGTCGCGAACTTATTCGAGAGCGACTCGATCAGCTCATACGTACGCACGCACGCATCTGATGCGTGCGTGCGTAGCGGCTGCGTACGTAACTGCGTACGTATGTGCGCGTTGTGGTCTGCGCATGCGCACTACGCAGAACGTGGCGTCCTTACGTACGCAACGCCGCCACGTACGCAGTACTAAAACTCTCTATTATCTCTCTTTGCGTAAACGTGACTGTTCGCTCGCACATTTCAAACGTGTTAAAACGTTCCTCGTTGTGTGTGTGTGTGTGTGTTTTTTTTTTTTTTTGTAGGATTTCGACTATAATATATAGTAGTGGTTTTTACCTCGCCCGTCGTGTACTGAATTCTGAAATAGGTGTCCCCAAGGGCTAATAAATGGGGACGCTGGTAGTGATTGAAGATCATGGTGACGCCCACTCAAGACGATGCTGCTGAGGAATTTAGCTCGTGTAAACTCAATTACGATTGCAATGACGCCGTAGCTGCCAAAGTTCTCGCAGATAGAAAAGAAAGGAAAGAGGATGTAAATAAAGCTACGTACTGCGTATTTTTCGGACCGCAATATTGGTATAGGGCTAATATCTTAGATATTTAGCTTACAAATCAAGCTTGTCATTTAAAGAGTTGGGACATATTGATTGATATATGAGCTTTAACGTCCCAAAAACCACCATGTTATTATGAGAGACGCCGTAGTGGAGTGCTTCGGAAATTATGACCGCCTGATGTTTTTTAACCTGCACCCAAATCTGAGCGCACAGGCCTACAGCATTTCCGCCTCCATCGGAAATGCAGCCGCCGCAGCCGGGATTTGATCCCGCGACCTGCGGGTCAGCAGCCGAGTACCTTAGCCACTAGACTACTACGGCGGGGCAAAAAGGCGGACAGGGTAGGCAGGGGCCAACGCACGGTTGGCCCATTCTTTCTTGGTGCAACTTCGTTGTTTCTTTGCCATAAGGTCGCTTGTTCTATGTCTACACGGTTGCCTAATGGTGCATTTGTTATGTCACATTTTAGCACGGAAACATAAATAAATAAATAAGTGAAGTTTTGGTTGCTGATATGAAAATTGAAGTCTCAATGTTTCCCTTATTTGTGTCGTGACGTACAGTTCACGGGTGGTTTGTGCCGTCTCCTGCTGATAATGCTAGAGTGCTAAAAATAAATCAATAAACGCCGTAATGCATACATAAATGTGCTCGCTTCTTATCTGACCTGTCCGGCGCATATGCCCAAATGGCCGCGGCTTGGGTTGGTATGATGTGCAGTTATACGAGCAAGTCGATGAAACACACCACTATTCCCGAATGCGTCCTCTTCCAGCACAGCGAGTTCCGTGCCAAACGCAGCGAAAAAGAATTCTACTGCGTCTCGTTCCCGACAACGTACGCGCATCTATGTGCCTACATAGCATGACCGATGCACTCAACAACGACCGTGCAAAAAACATTTGACCTCGGGCCACCTTTTACGCAACCACGGACCGCGCGCATCCGCCGCTTAAAGCTGCTGCCACATCCTCCCCCCCCCCCCCCCCCCCCATATTAGTAGTCGCGGCCACTTTAGGCGCCTTCACCCCCGACCTAATGCTTCCTACCACGGAGGAAGGAAGTGCTTCCTACAGTGTACCACCACCTGGATGGATGGATGAATATGGCTGTACCCTTTAGATCGGGCGGTGGCTAGCGCCACCACCACCGTCGCCACCATTCCGGGCCGCCTAGCTGTCACCGAGGGCATTACAAGGTGTACGCGAAGCGTAATGACATTCGGTGCGTTCGCGCTTCTTCCCTCCATCCATTATCGCAGAGGCGTCACGTACCGGCACGCCATGCCGTCGGCTGTCGCTGCAGAAATGGCCGAGAGAAAGTAACTAGTGCGTAATACGCCACCAAACGGAAGCGTGCCAAAGCGGCCCAGAAGTTATCCTCGGCCGGAACGACCAAGACCTCGCGCGCCGGGCATTCCCGCGATGTGCCGTTATATATACCTGCACACTCTGCTATTGAGAGTAAGAGGTGGTGGGAGAGTAGGTTAAGAGAGAGAGAGAGAGACACCTACACACGACGCTATTGAGAGAGAGGTCCTCGGTCACGAAGCTGCTGCCGAGCATTGATTAAACTTGACCACGACCCAGACGCGGGAGAGGGAAGCGTTCGCTCCGCCGCCCCGGTTGGCGACCAGCCGGGAACGGCTTGGGGGCAAAAACCTCGCCGTCGCATCGATCGCGACCGTGGCTGGGTGGCGGAGACGTGCGCGGGGTAAAAAAATATACGCACACACACACACACTCCCTCCGTGCAATTATGAAGGCAGTGTTGTCCCATCGCCGAGTTACTTTAGGCGTGTAACTTGAGTACCTGTCTATGTGTAAAACAGTACATGTTAATCATTCTTTGTTCGCTCTATTCGTAGATCGTTCTTATTTATTTTCGTGCATTCCTTTTTCTCGCTCCACTTCGCCATGCATAGCCTCTCAGAATACACCAAGTCATCTTTATTTTTTTTCTTATTCAGCACCTTGTCGGCAGCGGCTGTTGTGGAATGAACGTACCGTTTATACGTATACATGAAAGAAATAGTGCAGAGTTTCGGGCAAGTTGTGTCTGCCATATAAACTTCACTGCCCTCTCAGCCGCACCGTATGAATTGGCAATGTACATTCAGACCTTGGCCGCGCCAAATTTGGCCTACAATGGTCTCCAGATGTCCGGTTCACGGCTGGCATTGCGTGCGCCTTCTTGGCGCACGCAATGACGTGAAGTACGAACAACAACAACTAAACAAAAGCGCGCAGAACGGCCACAATGTCTGTTTATTTTTCTTAAATCTTTATCTACCGTGTATTCTTTTTATTGGGGCCAAATGTTTCTTGAAAATGTTTTGTTGAAATGTGCTTTTTGATTGATATTTTGACCGTGCATAATAGTGCGTAAGTATGTCAATTAGAGTTCGCAGCATGAACGTAGTCATGTATAAAGAATGGCGACGCACGTGATCTTCAGTGTCATACAGTGGCTCGAGCCAGTGCACACTTTTTTTTTTGTTTTTTTCATCCTAGGAGCTTTGTGGTCTGGCCGATTCCCCTGACGAGCTTTTATACTACAACTAAAGCTAATAGCTACACAACACGCGCATATGTAAACTTTCTATCGATTAACTGAAGTTTCAACACCGTGCCATGCATCTTGACAAATTCGGGAACCAGCTCTATCCCAATCAAGGACTTGAGTGTGTGTGTGTGTGTGCGTGTGTGTTTTGTCCTGCATACGTAGACCGTTATAGAAGCGAATTCTTACTGTGCATATCTTGCGTGAACGAAGCATATTATCGAATAATTGCATCGATATTTCCACCTTCGGCGGTGCGACGCAATGTCTGTAATCGTTCCCGCGGCGAGCTTCTTCGACGGAGTCTGTAGTAGGTCGCGAAGTCCAACGCCCGAAACTCTCTTCCAGCCTCGATCCACCCACCCGCCGAGAATTGATGGCTTTTCCTCTGCACCGGAAGTTGCCGCCACTGACGGGAGAAAACGCGATAGCGTCGAGCTGTTGGGGAAGAGGAGGAGGAGACGGCGGTTGATGTGTGCGCCGTTGCTCGAGCCAATGCGCGGTACACTTCACTGCATTCCTTTGCTTTTCTAGGTCTATTCGTTTGGCTTTGGCGTTTATTAGAAAATGCGCTCGCTAACGCTGTGGGGGGATGGAGAGAAGCAACGCGCGGAGCTTCGTCGAGTGCATGAAAGTGACGGAGAGGGTGGCGGTATCCCGAGAAAGAAGGGGAGAAGGGGGGGCGAAGAGTAAAAGTAAATAGAAAAGAAAGCTCGTGTTGAATTTGAGAGCTCTCGGGAGGGTGTCTTTTTCAAAGAGCAGAGGCTGGGGTGTTGAAGTAGCGAGAGGACACTTCTGATGAGTGCGCGGGATTCGTTGTTGACAGAGTTTGCTCTTTTTATTAATGCTATGTTATCTCTGTCGAGTTGCTTGGGCGCTTTAACACAGTGCAGAAACGGACGACTGGCGTCGTTCGAGCGACAGATACGCCCGCTGCTGCTTTGGGGCTGCTTCGATGGCTGGTGAGAGAGAGAGAGAAAGAAAGAAAGAAAATTTGCTAATGGGTAAATATTGAATAACGGTAGCGATAACGCTAAGTGGGGAAAAAAAATTAAGTTCTTGCGGGATGCGGCTTTATACGTGCGGGGAATCGCTTGTATTTGAGGCGTCCCCGCGAGTTTGCGCAGTCGTCTCTTAACACGGTGTTTAGAGGATCTATATACACGCCTCGCCAGTAGACATTAGAAGATGCTGCAATACAAGCAACAGAACTGATATGTGGGGTTTAACGTCCCAAAACCACTATATGATTATGAGAGACGCCGTAGTGGAGGGCTCCGGAAATTTAGACCACCTGGGGTTCTTTAACGTGCACCCAAATCTGAGCACACGGGCCTACAACATTTCCGCCTCCATCGGAAATGCAGCCGCCGCAGCCGGGATTCGAACCCGCGCCCTGCGGGTCAGCAGCCGAGTACCTTAGCCACTAGACCACCGCGGCGGGGCAAGCAACAGAACTGTCGCTTTCACACGGTCTGTGCTTTATTTTTAGGTCGAGCCTTAGCCGTGTGAGACGGGAAGCAGATAGAAGGATTCTTGTGCAATAGCGGTACCGTCACCGTACCGCACCGGTATTTTACCGGCATCCTTCTATCTGGAACTGTTTATTCTGTGCTTGCCGCCCGTTTCTCTGACGGTACGCGGCACGCTGTATTTCCACCGCGGACGTCCCGATTTATGTATACAGTTTCAACCCTTTTTTTATCGTTTCGCGTGCGTCTAGAGAGAGAACGGCCACATCGTGCCTTCAGACAGCTGTATACTTGCGGCGGCGCTCGATAAAAGCGGTGAAACTTAATGGATAAAAAAAAGAAAAGAAAAGAGGAAATAGAAGACGTGCACGTAGATTAAGGCAAAGAGCTTTTTTGTTGTTTTTTTTTTTCGTCGTTCCCGCGTTCCACCATACGGACGCACACTGCTGCACCTACACACGCTGTTGGCCGATCCCCGTTTCCGATGCACACGGAGATGGGAAGGGGCGCGCTGCTGACGGCGGAGACTGGCCTTCCGCGCCTGTCTCTCCTCTTTCGAGCTGCACAGCTGCGTTTGTTGTCGTCGTCGGAGGAGGAGTACAAACAGTGCGGCGGCACGCGATGTCTGCATATCGCGGGCATCGTTTCCGTTGCTCGCAGTCGGCGCTGCACCGCTTGCCCTCTCCTCCCCAACCCTTTCACTCCTCCTGTGTTTCTGCCGCCTCGTTTTGACTGAGCCAATGCACGGATGACGACTCGCCGACATATGCTCTCTCTCTCTCTCTCTCTCTTTCTCTCTAATGTGTGTACAACGCACGCGAGATCGGGGCAGGGTCTTGGTGGGCGTGGCGCTGTTTCGTGCACGAAAGGGTGCCGCGCTTCCTTTGACTCGTTATACGTTTTCCATACTTCTCGGGAGTCATTTGCTGCACACATGTCGATCCCGTGTAATGTGGGAACGGGGTGGAGGACGCACGTCTTGCGAAGGTTAATTGTTGCGTCGCAAAAGAAGGCAAGCTTTGCAACATTGCAGCCGCCGGAGAACAAACACGTCTTAACGTAGTCTGGGAGAGGCCTTTGTCCTGCAGTGGACGTAGTCAGGCTGATGATAATGATAATAACAATAACGTTGTCTGCGTAGAAAGTTTAACTGGGAGGGGGAGAGAGGCTGCTTAACGAAAAGTGGAGAGGTTCAATAGCTTGGTCGTCACGCTTGTACGGGCATGCCAGGATGCGATGGTAAACGAAGTTCTATACACAGAACCTATACTACTACTACTACTACTACTACTACTACTACTACTACTGCTACTACTACTACTACTATTTTTTTACAATATCAGGGATTTTATGTCCCAAAACCAATATATGATTACAATTAAGAGACGCCGTAGTGGAAGGCTCCGGAAATTCGCACCATCTGGTGTTCGTTAACACGCACTGTCATCGCACACTACATGGAATTTCTCGCTTACATCGAAGTGCTACCGCCACGGGCGTGATCCAACCCGCCCGCTACCTTCGCGTCATCAGCCAAGCCCCGTATCCATTGGTCCACCGAGGCGGACACAGAGCGTATACGATGCACAAGTAACTTGCATTTATCTGACGTAATTAGGTTATGCTATTATTATTATTATTATTATTATTATTATTATTATTATTATTATTATTATTAATATTATTATTATTATTATTATTATTATCGTTGTTGTTGTTGCTGTTGAGAAACATAACCCTATGATCACTTATGCAAAACATCGTCAGGTGGTCAACAGGAGCGCGATCCTGGGTGTGACAACAATAGCAATTGTGTCCGGGATGTTCGAATCATCTCACTGCCTTATGGCAAACCGTTTCTTAAATGACGGTGAACTGTGAATATTGCTATAGTTCGACCTCATCGGCCTCTTCTAGCCCAGCTTGGAAAACCGATGTCAACGGCCCGCTGTGGTCGCGGCCCTTTTTTTATCCCCCCCCTTCTCTCTCTCTCTCTCTCTCTCTCCCTATCTCTTCCACGCCACGAGTGCCTACATCTCGTCCGTGATGGCCGGTCTCTGTGTGTATACATGGAGCACTTGGTGGAATGAAAAATGTCCCACATCACCCCCCCCCCCCCCCTCCTCCTGTCATCTTTTTTTTCTCTCTTTGTTATTCCTCTTTGCGTCTTTCTTATTATTTGCTTATTTTTCCCTTTCTTCGGGCCCTGCTCAAATCGCCCGCCTGAGTGGTTTCCTCCCTGTTCCCCATTGTTCGTCTTTACCCTCCCGATATTGCTCTTCCTCTATTCCCTAAATTCTCTTTCGTTCTCTTTTTCTCCTGGTCTTTCACGTGTTATATATACATATGCTGAGCAATAAAGTAGATCGGAAATGAGATCTGTATAGCTTTTGAGAACACTTTAATTCTTTTTATTCCTCTCTCCTCTTATCTGTTTCTCCCTCTCCCTTCGTGTTTCTCTCAACTCTGCACGTGTGTGTTTAAATACCGCATGCTGCAGATGGAGCCCTGATCAGGCACCGTTAGTACTTTCCCCCCTCCCTCCCCCAACCTCTCTTTCCTTTACTAATATACCGTCCGCTCAGTGGCTCGTCAACTTCTGGACTTCCTTTCTTTTTTTTTCATTTGCTCCCTTCTTCTAAGTTATGGTTCCCCTTTCTACACATTTTCCCTATGACGTCTCGCCTTTTTAATTCATTTATCTCTTTTGTTTTTGTACCGTTCCCGTTCGTCGCGTGAGTCGCTATATGTAATGCCTTTCGCGGCTCTCGTCTCGTCCTGTTAACGCATACGTCGCTTCCTGCTTTTCCCTGCTTTTTTCAAAAGCGGGAGCTGCTTCGTTCCTCTCCCCTTCTTTCTCGTCTCTTGCTTCTCCTCTCTTCGAATTATATGTCCTCCATAAAGTTATGCAACCTTCATCTGTACGGGTAGTTTCGTTCTTTTTTTACTTTTTAACTCTACTTGCGTTATCGTCGAGAGTTTCTCCGCCTTTCCCCTCTGTGCTTCCCTCAACTTGATCGGGTGGTGATTATTATTATTGTCTTTTTTTATATCCTTCCTCGCTGAAATTATCTCCTCTTGGCCTGTTTCTTTGACGGCACCACGGCTGAATAGTGAGAAATTATGTACGAAAAAGAAAGCATGGGAGGGAAAGATGGAAATAGACAGTAGACGGGGGGAGACGAGTTCGTCGTCCCCGAAATTTTGTCTGGAATCTTCGGGAAAATATTAGTTTTCTACGGCTATTCGAGACCACCTTTCCCTTTTCCCTGCCTCCTTTTTTTTTTCTTTCATAGCATATTTTCTGCTTCTGCAGGGGAACTTTTCTCATTTTGCATAGATACGATTTTTTCTTCTCTCTCTCTCTCTTTCTCTCTGGTTGCGTGAATCGTTTTTTTTTTCTTCCCGTGTTTCGGTTACCGAAACAGCGAGAGTACAGAAAAAGAACATAAGAGAGGAGAGGAAGAGAGAAGGTATTCCGCTATTGAGTACAAATTAAGTGCCGGCAAATAGAGCGTTCTTTCTTGTGCGATGTACTCCCTTAAGTATGTAGGCGGAGCGTCTGCATGTTTGTAAAAGCGCGAAAAGCTGCGAGCTGATTGATAGGTGTGTCGTGCAAGGCCGCCAAGGGAAAGGGAGATTGAGAGAGAGAGAGAGAGCGCGTGTTTGGACAAGTTGTATATATGTATCGTGGTATCGTGGCATAGAGTGGAGGCACTGAGCCGTGTCCTCAACTGAAAGACAGAAATGTGTGCCTTATTCTCCCTGCAATATATATATATATATATATATATATATATATATATATATATATATATATATATATATATATAGAGAGAGAGAGAGAGAGAGAGAGAGAGACGGTCATTTGATCTGTGTACGCCATCACCACTTATGGCTCGCTCGGTGCCTTGCTTTGTTCCTTTAACTGTTTTCGCATAAATTGAAGCGTTTCCTTTGCTTGAAAGTAGGTGACGGGGAAATAGACGCACATTTATTACTTTTTTTCTAAGTTCTGGTCTTTCAAATATTTCTATTTTGTCTTTGATTTTGTGTCTTCGAGTTTTGATTGACGCTGGGCGCTTTGACGGCGTTGAGTTCCGCGCGCGCTTCCGCAAATGTGGGGAACGGGCTGGACAGACGAAATGAAAGTGGATAGCGAATGTGTCGTACTACTTCGTTAAATGAATAAACAAAGAAGGAAGGAATGTTCGACTTCAATACGCTGCTCATCAAAGGAAAGAATAGTATGCATTCACAACGGTAAGGCCATTGACCGATTGAGCGTTGCTTAACGCATTATCTATCTATCTATCTATCTATCTATCTATCTATCTATCTATCTATCTATCTATCTATCTATCTATCTATCTATCTATCTATCTATCTATCTATCTATCTATCTATCTATCTATCTATCTATCTATCTATCTATCTATCTATCTATCTATCTATCTAATCTATCTATCTCGTTAATTTTTACCAGACGTGGAAGCGTATACAAAGCAAACGTCAGCGAGCAGCATCGCGACATAAGTGCACAGAAATGGCGTCGCCACGGACACCGGCTGGTGGGAAAGCTTTCGCCTAAACATTTCTGTGCTTGTGTCATGTGCACAATGTCATAGCATTCGTGTGTGGCACAGTTTACACCGTACTCCTGTAGGTTGTAAGCCCGTCATCGCCTAGATTCACCACCGTGTGGTGTACTTATACAAACGGGCGTATCTATTGAAGGATACCGTCCACTTATACCGTCATTCTCCTTCGCCAGGGTGAGGCACTGCTTCTTACTCCTAAATCGCTTCCTTCCTCTTACCCTTAAGGCGGTGTTGGCCTGCGAGGCGCCGCGGGCTTAACTTTTTACGAGCTACCGGCTTAGTGCGGGTAAGCTCATTCCGCCGTGCACGATATAGGCGCTGGCCCCCAGTTGCCGAGGCCTCACACGCGCATACTGCGATCGTAATTCATGGGCACCTCGACCTTTACTTCCTTCCGTATAGCTTCCTCCTTTCCGCCTCTTCTACTTATTCCCCGGTCTTCATACTTGGGATATTTGCGTGACCCCGTCTCCTGCTTAATTCCCTGCTATAATATAGTTCGCTCCCTCGGGACTTTTTTCTTCCCCGCTCTGTCTTTATTTTTCTTTCTATGCGGCGTCACTTCATATCTCTCCATCTGAATGGCTTTGCTGTCTTGGGCCCGTATTACGGAGCGACAGGCTAGTTCCCTGTTTGCCATTTTGTTACGCTCTTCGCTCCGACCCTGCGCAAGTATGTACGAAGCCGCGAGATTGCGGCGTGTGGTTCCTTCCTCCATAACGGAATCATCGGATAATCCCCCTTTCCCTTCCTACTTTTTTTTTTCTGTTCGTGTAATCCTGGGCTTTGATCGTTTCGTCGATCTTGTAGCCCGTGCGGATATGAGCCGAAGGTCGCCTGCCGGACTGGTTCGAGTGAGGGGATCAATGTGACAGCGTGTTAAAGACCGTAGGGTCAGAGGCCGCACCCTTCTTTTTCTATTCATATTTTATTTCATTTGATTTCTCTATAATATGGCACACGAACAAAACACACACATTCTTAACAAACCGCTTCTTCTTCTTCTTCGCCCGTGGCGCATAGCTACTGCGAGGGATTGACCAAGGAGGAGGAGGAGGAATAAGCTTTATAAACTGATGTTATAAAATCGTGTGACGTTTTAGAATAACGGAGGTTATATAATAGAAAGATTGCAGATCACGTGAGAAATTATGGTGCTTAATCTAATGCGTATATTTTTAAATAAGCAAAAAAGCTTTTTATTCCTAAATAAGAGGTTATAAAAAATAAAGCAATATTCTTATTTTTTATATGCATGTAATGGTGCAGACTCGTTGAGATAATAATACTGATTAGTTAGTGAACCCGTACGGGATACTCCGAGCCTTCCCGCGTGGAGAGGGAGAGAGAAAAAAAAAGAAAAAAATGTTCACCACGCCACAAGTTTTTCCGGGGCTCGTATTGGCCAGGCTAGACCCAGAGATTGTCACTATATCTAGGGCAGGGGTCCTAAACGCGTAGCCCGCCGACCTTTCGCTAGCGGCCCGCGGCATCACTAGGAATAAGCTTTTGGGATTTTGCTATCCGTTTTTTTTTGCATTACGTTGTCGGCTATTGTAATTAATATCGCTTTCTTCAGGTGAGTTTCAGAGACAAGAATGATTTCAAGGTTGTTTTTTGTAGGCACCTATACGGTCGCTATGTTTCGAGACATCATCATATAGAACAAAAATTACACCTCGGATTTTTAGCCCTTGTGCTGATCGCATCGGTTCGATATATTTCCCGAAACATACCTTCATTCTCTCGCGGATATGTCCCATATGTTAGATATAGGTAAAGGCATTCTTTCAAATGTCGATGTTAGGTGACGTTTTCTTCAAATACCCCCTCACCTCATCTTGATTTTTTTTCTCAATTTTCCAGCCCTTCGAGAAATGCAGCGCGCTAGTTAATATCAGTTTGAGACCCCCAATCTACAGCAAGATAAAAAAACATAAATAACAACACAGGAAAGTAATATGTATATAATAATAATAATAATAATAATAATAATAATAATATAATAATAATAATAATAATAATAATAATAATAATGTTGTTGTTGGTAGTGATGAAGCTGATGATACAACGATTCACCTGGTACGTTTATGACGACATGTTACGTGAGGTGAACACAACACGGTTGCAGAGAGCGCTTTCATTTCATCGAGTCAGAACTGATCTCAACTTCGACGACGCAGCAACAATTAACAACAACAATGCCCCGCAGTGGGTACGAGCCACTTGCAAAGGGTGAAGTGAGCGAGCAGACAACCGCTTCAGTCTTCTCCAGTGTTTCGTATGGAGACTTCTATAATAGAAGTCGGTATACTCGGCGACCGCGTTATTTGGTGATAGGATATGAATGCGGACAGTCGCCCCCTAACAGGGCGGCAACCCAAATCCTGGCCGAGATTAATTTGCCGGCTCCGCATAGATTGCGTATACCGGCTGACCCACTTGTTGTGAGTGCTTTTAAATGCGTTACTCGACGGACGGCTATCGTCAGCATTTCCTCCGGCTTTCGTGTGGGTGCATCCCGCTGGGCCAGCTTGATGCGTGTGCACAACGTTGAACTAAGCCTTGTCTTTTTATTTTCTCTCTCTTTCTCTTTTTTTTAGCCTCTCGAAGAGACGCTTGCGAAGTCATGTGCAGAAGCTGACGTATAGGTGATATTAGTATACAGTAGAGCCTAGACTCTGTGGCAACGATGGCGGATTGGCCAAGAACTGGGTAGTTCTGAAAAAAAAATTGTTAGCTGACATCTGTTAAAATGACGGGAGTCATAAAAGAAAAAGAAAGAATTTTAAAAAATGAACAGATAGAAGCTACGGATATAGAAAATGAAGCGGACAATTTTGAACACAATAATAAAGCGATTTGGAAACGCGGAATTTAGGAGTAATGATTGATTCTGCAGCCTGAATACATCGGCAACCTTTTCGTCACTGTATTCTAGGGACAAAGCCCCCTAAAGAACGTACTTTTCATTATGATGATGATGGCTTAAACGAATGGCTCACTCCCACTCTGGGGGATCGGTCAAGAAACGATTATTTAGATTGTGGATCACATATTACTTCTAAATTTAATAAATTTTAAAAATAGTTAGAAGAATTTGGTGTGTTTATTAGTTTTGATGGAACCCATTGCTGGATATAACAAACGTAAGTCGTTCTCCCTTTTCCTGATAATGGTGTCGTGAGAATGACTTACTTCTGCTATGTCTAATAGTGGGTTAAAGCCCGTTCCATCAAAGTCGCGCTCTGACTTGCCCCGATCATCGACATACTTGTAAAGTTAGTGGTATCTCACACACTCGATGAGCTGATTGAGGCTATGCTGTTACTGCACAGCATCAAAGGCTATTCGGGTTTAAAACGGGGAGAGAAATATTAAAGAGATTGGTCTATGAGCCCACGTGATCAAGCGCGTTCAAAACCCATACTGGTGCAGGTCGGGGACAGAATAAAGACACCCTCCGCTATACCCAGAAACACGAGACCTACCTTTCACGAAGGCAGGCATAAATCTAGGACAGAGGCATTAAAATCCAGATATACATTGGTTGACAGGACGTCGCGTATACAGACGCTGCGGAATATGAAAGCAAATTGGCACACGTGGCAGGGGCGGTCAGGGATGACGGTGACCTGGTGGCGTGCTGCACAGTCCATGGT
Source organism: Rhipicephalus microplus (assembly GCF_013339725.1). Taxonomy (NCBI): domain Eukaryota; kingdom Metazoa; phylum Arthropoda; class Arachnida; order Ixodida; family Ixodidae; genus Rhipicephalus; species Rhipicephalus microplus. The sequence goes on along the minus strand of NC_051173.1, from coordinate 19,464,704 downwards.
GTCGAAACTGTACTGGCGGAGCAAGTGGGCATAGCTTTGGCCATGAACCAGTATGGGGTCACGGTGGTCATCAGCGACTCCAAAAAATCCGTGAGAATTTATAAATCGGGAAAGGTGACGGAGACTGCCGTCCGTATATTAAACATGGTAGGAGTATACCAGACAGCTGATTCTGCTCGTCTGGGTGGAGGGACTTAGAGGAAACGAGGAGGCTCATTCGGTCGCCTGAGGTCTCACCTACCGGTCGACCCCAGGAATAACCTCCCAAGTTACCGAACAAAGAAGTGAGGACATGCGCACATACCATGAAATCGTCGCACGCTATAATACAGGCTAAATCGTCAGGTATACCCGAGAGCGGACAACTCACCGAGTAATAAAAACGAGGTTTTGTGGCGAAAGTTACAAACCGGGGCTTTTCCAAGCCCCGCACTCAGCAAGTGGCACCCCGCAGTTTTCAGGTCCCCGTGTAAATTTTGTGATGAGGTAGCGAATTCGGTCCACACGGTGTGGACATGTTGAAGTCGAGACAATGGTTCCCACACTGTAGAATCCTGGGAGGGCCTGCTCCGCAGCCCAGACCCCAACGTTCAGCGCGACATAATCAGTCAAGCCTTTGCTGCTGCCGTGTCTCAAGGAATTCCGGCTGACAGCTAGCGGTGACGGGCCATGCCTGAAGTACTTGACTGACTTCTAATAATGTTTTTTTCTCTTTCTCTCCCGGAGATTTCTATAGCTTGTGTTTATTGGTTGCATATGCATCAATTACGTAATACATGCGAACAGACGAGAGCCCCATATATAAAACACTGAAAACGGAAACCTCTCTTGGAAATCGCAGCGAAATCGAAGTTCGAAAATTAACTTAAAATATATGTAATTTCGAAGCTGGCTTTCGAAGAAGTCAATTTACCGTGTCAATAGACGTATAAAGAACTGAAGTCGCCTCCATAATCACCCCATCCCCACTTTCGTATAGGAAAAGGACGAGCTGGGTTTCGTCTTACTTTGCGGACCCGTTCTGCCTAAAATAGCATGGGCTGTGATTTCCTGGAGACGAGTGCATGGGCCCGGGAAACGCTGCGCAATATACAAGAGCAGTCTTGAAAGAAAAAAAAGAACCACTTTTTTGCAAATCCACGCATCCCCGACATTGAACAGACTCGCATTAGGCCACCTATACGGTATACATACACCTGGACGAGTGTGTATACAAAATTGACGTGTATATGGGATGTCTGCGCGTGCATGTTCAAACTAGCGATCGAGCGCGGAGTCTATAGCTGTGCTCACTTAAGAACGCTCAACGTGTGGAACAGGCGAAACGCCGCGTGTTTGCATGCGCTCGGCTCGCTTGCATGGAGCTTATATATAAACCCATGCATCCGTATGCAAAGCGGTGGTGTTGATAAGCCGCCTGTATATATGAACCAGCATGCCTGCACCTGTATGTTGCTGGGACAACAGACTCGCCTTAGGTAAATAGGCCACCGGCCGTTCGTGTATGTACGTGTTTGGGCAACGTAGTCTGTATGAAGCCTAAATTTGACGCATTATTTACAGTTACCCGGAATGCGCGCACAGACCGGCGTGAGTCAACTATATAAGCGTTGGAGGATTTGCGATGATGTACATGCGCTGTGCCTGACAGGTGTACAAAGGCTCGCTGTGTTTCCCACGCATGCAGTGCTTGACTCCGCACGCCATGTTCGTATAACTATTATGAATAGATAGATAGATAGATAGATAGATAGATAGATAGATAGATAGATAGATAGATAGATAGATAGATAGATAGATAGATAGATAGATAGATAGATAGATAGATAGATAGTCTTAAGTTTATGCTCTATTATCTTTCTCTTGCCGCTCGCGTAGATTTGGGAGCACGTACGTTATAGAGAACCCATGTGGTCGAAATTTCCGGAGCCCTCCACTACGGCGTCTCTCATAATTATATGATGGTTTTGGGACGTTAAACCCCACATATCGATCATCAATTGCCGTTCGCGTATACAAGAAAGCACGCACAATATGATCTAATTAAGGACTGCTGATAAGACAGCGTTGCCGCTAGCTTGGATATATAATCTGACGATTTCTTTCTTTTTATTTTATCTTTTTTGCTCGCAAGCTATTATTTTCGAAAATAGAAAAAGAACGAGGTGATACTGTGGTGTTCTCTTGTCTGATGTGAATATTTTTTTTTGTTCTGTCTCTCTCTTTCTTGAACACACACACACACACACACGCACACACACACACACACACACACACACACACACACACACCACACACACACACACACACACATATATATATATATATATATATATATATATATATATATATATATATATATATATATATATATATATATATATATATATATATATATATATATATTCTCTTCCTGTCGGCGTCACTTACTTATGAAGAAGCGCTAGTGTGGACGTGATGATGCGGCGAGATAATGAACCGTTGAACTAAACAGAAAAAAAAAAATAAAGGCCGAGCTCTCGTTACGAGAACAGGCGGCGGCAGGCGTGCGTGCAGGGCGTTTTAGGGAGAGAGAGAGGGTGTGTTTTTAACTTGCATCGTGCCTCGACGCACGCTCCGTTAGCCGCGTGAATGGTGTGGACTCGTTGCACGAGATCTCTTTTATATATACGGGTGTATACATCTTTCGATCGCATCCGTAGCGGCGGCTTGCTCGCGCGTCTTCGTCACAGCTGCGCGCGTGCATGAATGTGACGCTGCGGGCTCTTCGCGGAAGATGAAGACCGCAAGGAGCAGCAGCAACAACTAAGCGATTCCTCTCGCGCCTCTGTTCTTGGGCGTGTTAACTAACTGCTTATGCGTGCGCACCGGCGATCCTTTGTAACGGTGGCGCCGGCATTTCCACCCTTGGGAACGCTGTTCGCGGTGCTGATTGGTGGAGGTCGTTTTGGTGGCAGCAGGCACTGACTATGGGTATGTTGTATCCTGCGGTAGTACGCGGGCACGCAGATTTGCTTGAGCAAGCCAGCTAGCTGGCTTTTGCCGAGCTGACGAAGACAAGGATCGGTTGAACCAGTTTGTATTCGGCTGAGTTTCCGTTCCAAGAGTGATCAACGTTCCAGCGTGCACGTCTGTATCGGACAGTGTTGAACTTTTTGTTGCCATTTTGTCAAATAGCTAGACGGCTGATTTATTGATTGATGTGTGGGGTTTAACGTCCCAAAACCACCATATGATTATGAGAGACGCCGTAGTGGAGGGCTCCGGAAATTTCGACCACCTGGGGTTCTTTAACGTGCACCCGAATCTGAGCACACGGGCCTACAACATTTCCGCCTCCAGCGGAAATGCAGCCGTCGCAGCCGGGATTCGGTCCCGCGACCTGCGGGTCAGCAGCCGAGTACCTTAGCCACTAGACCACCACGGCGGGGCTAGCTAGACAGCTGCTATGTCTTCTATACGACTGGCTCAATGTGTCATCGTTATAGAGTTCTACAATGTCCACGATAACATTTGAATTGTCAGTATGTTAGAAACACTTTTCTTCTAATAAACGTTTAATCAATCAATTATTTGATTCCTCTATTCTTCTATGCGGCGAGAACTAATTGACGTGGTTCCGCTATCCCTTGATAGTGCTCTTGCCTGCGCGTGGGAAAGATGCATAAGTTCGAGTTCGTCAACGTATAACCAGTTTTCATTTCAATATTTGCTGTATACTGTGTTTGTTTCTAAGCTGTAACTTGTCCCTAGTGCAGGTTTGAGGGTCGGACCAGTCCTCGTAACACTCCGGAGTGACGGATGTTTCTGATCTGTGCGCGAAAAGAGTTACGTGCTTGCCGGCCAGTGACCTCCATGTCCCACAACATTCTTGAAAATTCACTGCGCACAACTTACGGGGAGTCGCTAAAACCGTGTAGCCTATACCAGTCTACAGCAACACAAGTGCGTCGCGGATGCGGAGGATCATCTGCGAGATGAAGTAAAAAAAAAGGTCGTTTAACATAGATTTTTCTTGCATGTCACTGTTAATGAAATATTCTTTCACAAAATGCAAATTTGTTTCGTTCTTGCTTTTGTTTTTCTTTCTTTTCTTTTCTTTTTTGGAGACACGCTCCGCCGCTTTCAGTGTTCTCGGAGAGAGAAATGGCGATGAATCCTGGAGATGGTCAATCTCGCCCTGTTCCGAACATGTTCCCGATTCGAAATGAAATACGCACTGCAACACCACGTTACAGACTGCAGGGCCACGTCCACAGATACATGTTTCTCGTCCAGCTCGATCGTACGGTTTAATTGTAAGGCAGTGCGCGGAGAGCGTTATGCAGAGGCGCCTGAAGACTCTTGAAAGCGGTCGCCGCCTTGAGGCGCGCTTGAATGCGCTATAGTTGCACCATCTCCGTGTATCGCTCGCGGAGTGCGCATTCCTTTCTCCGTCTCGGCTTGCGCTCGCTCGGTCCCGGGAAGAGGATACGTCGCGCCGAAGAGGTGTTTCCGTTGCATCGGCGCTGTACTTCGCACGTCCGTCACGTGCATTTGCGTGCCAGCAGCGGTGCTCGCCGTGCAGACTGAATGCCTTCTGTCGCTCGTGTGCCGAACCCGCTATTCTTACACCGTGGTCGCGAACCTAGCTGGAGATCATCTGAAACGTATATCAATAAATCAATCAATCAATCAATCACACAGATATTGAATTGAACATGCAGCACGCGCCTGAACAGTTATGATTTTTTTTCTTTTTTTTTTTGCTTTCCGCTCTCGAAAACCAGCGAAGCTGAAATGCGCCGTCCCGGTGTTTGTCACGAGCTGGTATCGATCAGAGGTGTCTACAGCTCTTGATTTCTCTTCACCGCAATTAAGAGAGGCGTGCTTCGACGTCGGCGTTTGTGGCGATGGTAAGCCTGAAGAATATTAGGAAAATTGAAAGGGTTTCTATGTGTAGCGATTCATGTCGCGACTAGTCTCTTCCCTCTCTCTCTCTCTCTCTCTCTCTCTCTATATATATATATATATATATATATATATATATATATATATATATGCATGCGTTAGCATTGCTTCTTCACAATAGCTTCTGGGCACTCGCGGACGGCCACGTTTAACCGCTTTTTCGCCGTTTTCAGCTTCGTTGTAAAAAAAAAGGGGGATAGATAGATAGATAGATAGATAGATAGATAGATAGATAGATAGATAGATAGATAGATAGATAGATAGATAGATAGATAGATAGATAGATAGACATAACTTGACATAAAGCGCACACTACGTCACACCTAACTTCCCACCCCCTCACCTTTACATTCACTAGCTCTCAGGGATGTATGTTAAGCATTTATCTATGACCGATTTAATGCCGTTCAGTTCCCTCTAGAATCGAACTTGCCGCTTATCTCCCGTTGTCGTCTTGCGCGGCATGTTGCTCGGAGTTTCGTCGGTTCGCAAGCAAGCGACGACGACGACGACGTGTATAATATACTCGCCCTCTTTCCTCTGCCCGATTCACGGGTGTCGTTCACCGTCGGGCCTCCTCTTTATGTCACGCGCGTGCTGCTGACGGCTATTGTCGCGCTCCTCGGAAGAAGCAAGGTTGCGTGCCTGGCGCGGCCTGGTGGGCGTCGATGAGGTTCGTTTACGCGACCCCGCCGTTGTTGTTGTGACGGTCGCCGCCGCCTCGACATCCGAGAGACCTCGATCGATCAATAACGCCGGGAGAAGAAGGAGAACACAGCCGATGAGGCGGGACACGAAAAGGAGCGCGCCCTCGGACAATGGGTTGTGGGTGACTGTAGCCTAACGAATGAGAATCAATTACCTCTGCTGCTAGCGATGCGAGCCGTTTATCTTCATTTGCGGTGTCGCGTGGGGCGCGTTGCTGCCTGGCCCGCATGTATAGCGAGAAGTGAGCCTCCCACCAACTTTCCTTTTTGCTTGTTTTGCGCGTATGTGTTTTCTGGGTGTTCTTTCGCCGCCCGCGTGGGCGTCGCGCTAATTAGTTTTGTTATTGGCGCGCGCACTCGCATGCCGCTCTGATTAGGTTTTTCCCTTACTCTTTCTTTGAAGAAATTGGCTATTTCAAATATTATTTTAGGATATTTCCCCTCTTCATTTATCTTGGATTGGCTCGATCCTGTTGTACCTCCGGGTGGTGCGGACCGCGCCATTTTCTTTGGAGTTATATCTATATGTAGGGGGCAAAAACACACACGTACACATACGCACACAAATACGCATTATCATCATCAGCATGCTCTATTAGGGCGAAAGCCTTATATGCCTTATCAAATGCGAAAAGCGACTGTCAGCGTCGACACAAGTGACGCGAAAAATCACCATCACGTGATGACGTCACACGATATCGTCGCTTGGTCAAAGATGGGCCAATCACGGAGGCGATGCAAGACAATGGAATGCAGGAGCAGAAAGCTTCCAATGCCTCTGATTCCGGAGGCAGTACAAAGCCGCAATTGGTGAAGGAAGCTTTCGAAGGGGAGGGGTAGAGGAGTCGTGTGTACAATACAAACGAATCAGTAAAAAAGAACAAAAGTGGCCTGTACCTTCAAGTTAATCTTAGGCTAACGGTTGTACGGTATCTTGGCGTCTGCTAGTCGCAGTTTACGTGAAACTTTGAAAGCTCGAAAGTAAGACCCGATTTCAGAAATTCACTGAACAACTGTTGGTTAATGTACAACTGATACTTGTTTGTGATTTAGTGCCCTCTTCCTGTTAGAATCAGTTTATGGCAGTACACACTTGCAGCCGTTGCTCCCGACCCGTTCTCGTTAAATTGTCATCCAGACGCCAGCTTGTTCCTCCTCGAGCGTCGCCCTGCTCAGTGTCTCGCTCGGGTACTCTACGTGCCAGCGGGGTGGGAGCTCGTTATACACGTTCACTCGCACTTTCGGTGCCTTCACCAATTATTCGCATCCTCATTCGGCCGGTCCCTTTTAATTAGTTGTCACCCGAACTCATTATATGATTCCCTGCTCCCCCTCCCACCCCATCTCTGTCGGCTTGTCCTCCCTCTTTCACTCGTTCGAACTCTACTACACCGCATTCACTTATTTCCCTGCACCGACTGATTTGATGACTCGTCATCAAACCGAACCCCCCCCCCCCCCCCCCTTTTTTTTTTCCTGAAACAAGGCTCGGCTGCTGCCCTACATTAAGGACTTGAGGCGCTATATTAATTTACGAAAACCGGTGTAAAGCGTAACATATTGATGAACAAGTCATTATACGAACAAAAAGGAATGCTGCATCGAGGAGTCGATTGAAATAGGGGATGCGGCTGCTTCGATTATTCACCAGCTTACAAAGCTTTGCAAGCTTTTCTGGGGCGGAAAGCACAACAGTGACACCAGCGCGTTTACCGATTTTTTCTGTAAGTCTGTCCACGCTCATGATACTCCGGTGGAATTGCATTAGCCCATATTGCATATAGACTATTTTACGGATACCTTTTTCGAGCATTTGTCTTATCCTGCTCGTATTCTTCTGATCAGTGACATCCACGTGCTTTGACACATGCGTATACAGCCGCATGCAGTCGCAGTTAAGAGCATGTATCATCTCTGTGTCGCGTATAGGGCCGTTCGGCTCAATGGACGAAGCGACGCGCGGTTTCGACAAGGAAGTGGCCGCCTCATTGGTTCGGCCTCCGGTGGCCCTGAGGCCAATCGCTGCTGCGGCCGCTGCGGGCCGTCAGGCCCTGCTCGATATGCACTCGATGGCCCTTCAACCACGTCGCCTATATGAATGCAGCACCCTTCGAGTGACACCTCCACGAAGAGAGCCCGTATCAAACTACGCCTGTGTGCCTGCATATCAGCTGCATCGAGGCTGATTTGAGCTAGTTGTTTGGCGTACAGTACTGTTGACAAGGAAACTCTTTGAAAGCCTGTCCACTACACCAAGTACAAGGCCAGTAGAGACAGAGAGAGATAATTTATTAGAAGGCAGAGAGGTCGGCCATAGTTAGTTCGCTCTAGCCTGCTACCAGGACAGTAGGCCCACGTGATTTCATGCGCATTAGTTATGGTGGCCTTGACCGTGCCGATTTGCCATTTGCCGTCGATAATGAACAGTCTGACGTGCTTCCTTCAGGTGCGTGAGAAAGAACGAAGGTGAGGAAACGAAGTTTGCAGGTAGTGCAACATTGTGACGCAAGAAGGTGGAAGCTTCGCGGGACTAATGTAAAACTGCTAAGCCACAGCCAGCAAGTGCACCTGTATGCTTGGCAATAAATAGACTCTTTCAACACCTCATGCGAGCACCTTTGTGTTTGCCTGTCCTTTTCGAAGGTGCGCAGACTTCAGCAAAGCATATCCACTTCGCATCATACGTAGCTGGCCACTTCGTGAATGTGTTCCTGTTGATGAAGGTGGTGACCAATTATTGGTGAACCTTTTTGTGGCGCGGGTGGAAAACGTTGTGACGCTCGCCCGTTACGCAATTCGCATGCTGTGACGCCTTCGACGATTCTCTAAGAGCAATTCTCTCGTGCAATATTACGTGTGTTAGCGTCACTCCTCGCCCGACATATCCCGTCGGTCAATAAATTATGTGCACAAGCGCTATCTTAGTCATTTTTCACTTTAACAAAGCCGAAGGGTTACTTGTTTCGTTCAGTGAAATACTTAGTTACAGATGCAAGGGCGCACATGACTCCGATGACTTGATACGAAGAGGACATCTATTTGTCGTGAAATGATGGCGACAGGAAGGAAGGCGAGCAGTGCTTAGAAACTTTCAGGAGGTGTTTTGGCAGCGATTCCCCCCCCCCCCCCCCCTTGATTCCTCCCTCCTTTTCTGAATCTAGCCTCGGTCGATGCTCCTTCAGTCGGTAGCAATAAATTTCCCGTATTCGTACATACTCGTATACATATATATTCAACCTGAAATCGTCTGTTAAGCTCTTCACGTCTCACGACGGTTTGCGGCGAAAGACGTCGAACGGACGAGGCCAGGCGTCTCATCTATTCGTGCACTTTAGCGAATTCCAAGAAGCGCGCACCCACTGAGCGACGCACATGACTTCGGCCCCAGCTGCGCGGCCGCCCTGCTATCGCCCTTTTCCCGCCCGCGGCAGAAGACGTGCCTCCGGCGCTTTTGTTTACTTGTTTTTGGAGGAGCAGGGCCGGCGAGTACGTGTCGAGCCGCCGCGAGCAGCTTTAAAACAGCGATTGGCCGTATCGCTACAGGATGCCGCGACCTCGCCGCCGAGTCGTCGCTATTCCGAGAGCCCGGAGAAGCCGCGTGACTGTGCATACGCAGTGAGGTGTCTGTACATGACTGTGCGCCGATTGGTAACCATTTGGTGCCATATACTACACATGCTCGCTCGGATATTTGCGCGCCGCGCTTATCTCTTCTTGCTTTTCCTCTTCGTTTCGAGTTCGTACAGATGTCAAGGGTATCAGTAGTGCGTTGACAAATGAACGCGCAGGCTATACGACTTCTTTCAGACTTAACTGGAACCTTGCAGGAGACGCATCTGGCACATGTACATTTACTACGGCTAGTAAAGCCTTAAGAAACGAGGTTTGTGTACCCGAATTTTCAGCTGCGCCAAATCTGTACAAAACGTTTTTTTTTTTTTTTTTGCACAGAATTGGCACAGTTGGAACTCCAGAATGCGAATGTGGACTTATAGACGAAGACGTATGCCACCTTCTCATAGACTGCCCACATCATGACGCGCCCAGACGCCGTCTTAAATCGGAACTGTTGGCATTATACCGCAGACCGTTTAGCATCAAGAAACTTCTGGGCCCGTGGCCTACTGGAGTTTTATGGACGTACGTTTCAAAATCGTTGAAGCTTTTTTCTTTTAAAAGACAGCGGAGCTCCTGACAAGTACTAAAAAATAACGAACTTTCTTTTGTATCACACATGTCGTACTTATCATGCGCAGTATCACATGACACCCATCATATGTGTGTGCTGAAGTGAATGACGTGTTGACTGTTATGTACATACACACGAGCGAATGCATCTTCGTAAGTACCAGACGTGTGCTCTGCTGTTTTGTGCTGGTTGGACCGAATGTTAACGAGGGTCATTATCAAGAACTTCATCCGTTGACTTTCGAACATTTATCATTGTGTTGGTGTTGTTTGATATCTGCGTATGAGTGTGTTTTTGCATATGTGTGCTCGGGTGTTCTATTTTGCATGTACTGCTCTTTATCTTTTACTTTAATATATGTGTTCAACTTTCACTCAATGGCTAAGGAGTACCCGGTGCCATTACACGTGTGCTCCAACATCTCATTATATACACGATTTTCTTTTCGACTCATGGGCGCCGCCATCTTGAACTGATAAGCGTTTGTTTTGTAGATTTTTCATGTCCCAATATAAAATGATTGTGGTCATGAAACGTTGATTGTGCCAGCAAAGCGATTTCGTGCGTGGTAGTTCACCGTAGCACTGGTTGTTTATTTGATACGGATACTAAACTGCAACCGTTATCAGTCCAAGATGGCGCTGCTTGAGCGCGTTTGGAAAATGGTGTATATCATATCAGTAAAAAAAAAAAAACGTTTCTGTTGGAACAGCCATCGACTGCTTCACAAACGAGCTAGACCATAGGGCAGGGCACGTGGCTTGATTCCCTCTTGATTTTGGTTATTACGGTATATACAGGGATCAATTAAGCGTATGAATAGCGCATGGTCACATGTATACGCGTATATTACACATGGCGCACAAGCTTCCCATGTACTCATGTGCACATGACTGCTGTTCTGAGAGAGACGTCGAAACGTTGGCTTCTGCGACACACCCTCTTCCAAGAATTTTTCGCATGTACACAAAACAGTTATTATATGACCCCGTATACACTGGAAACAACAGCAACACTTTGACGGCGCGGGACAGGCAGTCCGTGCGGTCCTGTGCAGGCAGTGAAAGCAAGTTCAAGGCGACCAAGTACCTTTTGCGATGAAATGGAAAGAGGGCGCTCATGACGCGCGTGTTCTCATTAAGTAGGACGGTGACTGTGTAATCATGCGTGCCGAGCGGAACGAGCAAGCGTAATTGAACGCAGTGTGCTGGCACGGGGAGGGCGAAGAAAAAAATATATCTATAATAATCACCGAGTATATTGTACCGTGAACAAAGTGCGATGCTCCAAGCTGGTGTAAGGTCATGAGCGATCTCCCTACCTTTGCGTACCGTATGCGGAAGAGGTGCTGCCGATGATGGACGGCCGCTGTTACGTATATTATGTATATACATACACGCACCAGTCCGCCGTCGTCACCTTTGTGGTAGGGATGAATCCACTGGACCGTTAACGTGCCGCTTCGCTTCCTCAGGCGCGCTTCCAGCGGCGCGAGCGTCCCAATTGGCCAATTATGTACAATGCCTGTTATACGCATGACCGGTCCACCGCCGCGGCGGTGCAACATTTGATCGAAATCTGTAACGATCTCCGAGCATTATATATAGCCTTCCGTGTATACTCGACTGCGTAAGCATTTATTACGTGTACAAGTTGCGAGCGTTATTTCATTTCCGTCCTCTCTCGCTTCGGCCCCTTCGTCGTCCGGTTTTGTTTTTGTTTGATGTTTATTTGTTCTCACGAGCGCCGAGGTGTCTACTTATATTTACTATGCACCTTTTCTTGAGACGAACTTCGCCTGGAGATGGTGGTGTGGCCTTTTCGCGGTCAGGTTTTCAGAACCGGCTATTATAACGGAGCTTGGTTTGTTCTTCACTTGTTAGCTGTCTTAACGAACTCTTTAACAAATACACGTGCACACGTGTCTGAAATATTGCTCGTTATTGGTCGAGAACACGTCATAAGTGCGATTGACAGTGTTTTTTCGTTGCGCTGTTCCAGGTTGCGCTGTTACTGCATTCAGTTATGTTCTTTTTCGTTGTTCTCGATATTGCTCCAGTCGTAATGACTTTCGTTGCGTATTCACGGGATCTGTCGTCCTTCCCTTCCTTTTTCTTTCGTACACCCATTTCCAGATCCAACAACCGGGGTCGCCAGCTCAAAGTCTCCCTCCGTTAAAAAAAAAATTCTTGAGGTCTTTTTGTCTTTCTCTCTATATCCCATTAACCCATGCACCCTCTCATATAGACCAGTTTACGCGATGTATGACTGGTTATAGTTTATGAAAAATTGGTGAGAACTGGGTATCACTAATGACGGCGTTTCGTGGCGTATGTACAGTAATGTTAGGTACCATATGCAGTAGATTTACTGCATATGTTTCAGCTCCTGTAGGGAGTATATACAGTTACTCCATGTGGCCCGTGTGCTCAGATCAGGGGGCACGTTAAAGAAGCCCAGGTAATCGAAATTTCCGGAGCCCTCCACTATTTGTTGTCTCATAACTGTGTGGTGGTTTTGGGACGTTGAATCTCACATATGAATCGATCAGTCAGTTTCGTCAAGTGCATTTGTCCAAACGTTGACTTTAGTGACACACTGTGCTCCAAGCTCTTTTTTTTTTTTTGTCTTTTCAAGCCACTTTACTCCCCTGAACTTCTGCCTTAGAGAATGTGTGGAGTTTAACGACCAAAAGCGAATCCGGACTGCGAGACACGCCGTAATTGAGGGCTACGAAACATTTCTACCGCCTGAGGCTTCTTGAAGTGGTCCTGGCAAATCTTTTTGAAGCATGGTGACAAAGCACTGCCGATCGGTAGTCGATGATTCTGCGAACACGAGAGCCAAACAATGTAGCGCAGCGCGTGGCCTCGAATTTGTAAGTTATTCTCGAATTGAGCTAGAAATTGCTCTCTATCCTTTATGCAAGTGTTTCCATAAGCTCAAATGAGCGCTTTGTATACCCAAATTCAGCGCCATTGGCCGAGTTGAGCATCGTGAGCTGTGTAGTTACGGCGGCGGCCGCGTGGGGCGCCACGTGTCCCCGCGCGCGATCACACTCAGGGAAAGCCGGGTGTTCGAAGAAAAAAAAAATGCTCAAGGTCAAGACGCGCTCGTGACATAACTTCATTCCCCCGTTCGAACCCTTCCTGCGTAGCTTCCAGCGTGCTCATCGAGACGAGAGGAGAGTGTAAACAATCACAGCCTGCACAAATCTCTGGAGCTTTGCTCGCATATGATGGGACCTAATAAATGTTTCTGGTGGTCGCTTCGTGAGAGAACCAAACTGTGGCGTCATAATGAAGGCGAAAATGAATAACTATGATCATTTTCGAACCACCGTGCCTTGCCTCTCGCGCAGCTCACGCTGACGGCTCGAGGCGCCAGCTCAAGTACCTGGCGGTCTGGACGGTGCAGCCGCCGCTCTGCTTCAGCCCTCTAGAATTTTTTTTTTTTAATTGGCGAGATGATGGCACGGCCACGTCGGCCAGAGTCGCGTCCCACGTCTCTGCATCTCGCTATACAAAACCGATTTGATGGCTACTTAAAAAGGTGTTACATATAGGCGTTTTTAAAAAAGCATGCACTCGCGTCGCACAGTATATACACGGACTGAGGGGTAATTCTAGAGGCCTAAAGGACCACAGGAAGAAATAATCACAGAGAAAGAGCGTCAACTCGCAACTGATCAAATGACCACGTCGTATACCTAAATTCAGCGCCATTGGCCGAGTTGAGCATCGTGAGCTGGGTAGTTACGGCGGCCGCCGCGGGGGGCGCCACGTGTCCACGCGCGCGATCACACTCGAGGAAAGCCGGGTGTTCGAAGAAACTCTGTGATTATTTCTTCCTGGGGTGCTTTAGGCGTCTAGAATTACCCCTCAGTATGACGAATCAACTAGCCCAACAATAGGTACTTCTAATATACACGGACCTCTGTGTAGCATTCCGTTCGACTCCATCGAAATGTGATCGCCGCAGCCGGAATCGAACCCGCGGCTTTTGGGGTCAGCAGCCGAGTACCGTAATCACCGCGCTATACCTCGACGGTGTACAACTCAAAGCCGAGTCCCGGTTAAGTAGTTCACGCTTAAATTCTGGCAATATACCCGCGTAAGCTCACTTTCCGCCCTGTCATGACCGGGCGATCGAGACGGGCGTTATTACACAGCTTGTTCCTCTCGAACGAGCCACGTCGTCTGGGTCTCCGGGAGATACAATCGACATGGCCATCTTTACGGCCGTGACCGTGGCGGCGCGCTATTTTCAGGGTTACCGGCTAAAAAACGAGCGGCGCTGTTTCGGCGGCGAAGATTCCAATCACGTTTCCGCGTGTTCGTTCACGTACTATGTGCGCCCCGTTCGCCGAGGCGGTCGGCCGGCCGCCACCGATCCATTGTTTTACGCGCGCCCAACAGTCGCCGTCATGTTTATCGGAACGACGTAATCAGGTCGTCGACGTCGGACGAACGCCAGCCACGGTTTTATATATTTCGCGAGGCCGGGGCAGGATATATGCAGCACGTTTTTAATATCTTAAGTACGCATCATTTGTAGAGCTCCTAAAAACCAGATGTGAGAAGCAACAACATGAGAGGATTCTATCGAAACGAATTGAACAGTGCAGGTATACGATTGTTTGTTCACTTTCTATTGCGAGTGTACTCGGGATTACGGAATAATTCGATGTGGATTTATTGCGCAATCACTTATGTCGTTTTTTTTCCCCTTCTTTTTGTACGTCCGTAAGTTTATTATTGGCTGTGGCTGTTCAGGAAAAGAGAGAGACAGGGAGAACACAATTCACGAGGGTTTGGGACAAGGGGTCATGAGCTCGATGGGTGGGGCCCGAAGTCCAGGGCCGCATTGGCTATTGCCGCCTGCCTGACGTGCCAGGCGTACCATACGCACATTGCATGCGCATTAGCCGCTGCAAGTGCGCGCTGAAGAGGGCGTGTTTCATACACTTACTGGACTTGCTCTTCGCCATCTACCGACGCCGAAAGGAGCTCTCGCAAGTGTACCCCGTCCTCGGACTCCAGTGACCGTGCTCCCATCTTTCCTATCTCTTCTATCCCCTCAGTTTGCCGTCGCTCGCTCTGGCTTACCACCTCACGTCTCTTCCTTTCTTCTTCTTCTTCCGCTTTCCTACATCTTTACTCCTAGCCTTTTTATCCCTCCTCATCCCTATCCCTCGTGAGCTACTGTGGTGGTGTCGCTCATTGAAGCAGACAATAACGGGGTTCACTTTTCTCTTCTTTTCTCCTTTTTAAGAATCACTTCTTGTTTCATACAAAAGTTGAATTCTCGTCGTCCGTCCGCTGGGCTGGGTGGCTTTCCCGCAGCGCCGCAGTGTATAACGCATGCACACGCATACATAGGTGATCAGTTAACACCTATAGCTTGTATGCACGCACGACTGCCTCCCACTGAGCGAAGGATGGGCGCCTTTATCGCTGATTGCTCGCTGTGGAACCGATGCGGCCGAATTCCTTTCTTTTTTTTTTCTTTTCGTGCTCGACTGTCGCGTGAGTACGCGCGTTCTACCTCGTCAAGGATGCGATGCGCGGCGGCGCGTGCGGACTCGCTGTACGATTTTAGCGATCGATCGAATTCCGTCGGTGTGTCACGTTGCCCCGTCTGTAGTGGGGAGAACGGCCTGGAATTGGCGAGACAAGCAGATGCCCGAGGGATTACGGCCCCGTCTGCAGTGTGGCCGCTGTACTTTATTAAGTGTATAGCGCTCACAAAAGTGGACAGTATACACAGATGGTACGACGCGCAGCATTAGAGCAACTACACCCCTCCGCCCTCCTTCTATCTCGTTTGGTTTAGTTCAGCAGCTGGTACTACTTTTGACAGCAAGGCTGAGGCTACTCTCTACCGTCGTGCTGTTGATTTTTTAGTTGTAGCAGCAGCAGCAGCAGCAGCAGCAGCAGTAGTAGTAGTAGTAGTAGTAGTAGTAGTAGTAGTAGTAATGACTAATATGTTGGGTTTAGCGTCCCAATACCACCATATGGTTATAAGAGACGCCGTAGTGGAGGGCTTCGGAAATTTCGACCCTGGGGTTCTTTAACGTGCATCCAAACCTGAGTACACGAGCCTACAACATTTCCGCCTCCATCGAAAATGCAGTCGCCGCAGCCGGGATTTGATCCCGTGACCCCGAGTACCTTAGCCACTAGACTACCGCGGCGAGGCATTAGTAGAAGTAGTAGTAGTAGTAGTAGTAGTAGTAGTAGTAGAGGCGGGAGCATGAAGAAATAAATAAAACGAAATGGTTTGGCTGCTGATGATGATGCCCGGAACAGTGATGTTGGTCGTGATGGTGGTTTTCTTCAAATAGGTAAATCTAAATAATTATTATGACATTTTCGTGGCAAAAGTCTTATCGTAAGAGCTTCGCTATCCGAAGTTTCTCACGGCGTGGAACTGGCCTCCTTTCTTTTTTTTTATTCGTTTTTTTCTCGCTCGAAAATTAGAGCCACGAACTGCGCCGAAATGCTACTATGTTGTCGCCGTCGCTATAGTATACACGCGTAAGCTATACGACCTACAGAGCAGCGTCTTCGCCAAGAGTCACGCCTTACGACTTAGCGGGTGCGACGCGGGACCACATGGGGTACGCCGCGTTCTACACACAACACTGCACTAATCACCAAGCTGCAACGCCGTCTCTCTTCTAGGTTTCTCAAAGAAAAATGCCAGTCCCTAATTGGCACTTCCTGCTCGCAGTGTGACTGTTTACACAGTTCAGAGTGTGTCTGTGTAGCAGGCACGCCGCTGAGCTCGTATGACACGCGTGCCAAGATGAAACGCTTCCTACGGAAAGGCTAACGCTGAAGCACTGGGTTTGGCGGGTTCACGTTTGCCTATGTGCGTGTGTGACTCAGCAAAGTAACGCTTAGCGACGCATGTGCTGCGGCATCGAACTGCGCGCTTCAGTTGGTTTACAAGTTCAATGGTGGCGACTTGGCTGCGAGAAGATGGTGGCTTGGCTTTCGGGGGGATCGATGCCAGCGGTCGCGGCGGACGCATTTTGATGGGGACGAAATACAAAAAAAAAAACGCCATATCCAGCAAGTGAATGATGATGAAGGAGCTTGCTCCGGAGGTTCAATCTGCTAAACCGTGAGTCCTCCCCGCACATCCACTCGATCGTCATACAAAGGCATGCCCTGTCAGGGACAGCAAAGGTTTTAGGACGTTAAACCCCAACAAGGACAACTATTATTATTATTATTATTATTATTATTATTATTATTATTATTATTATTATTATTATTATTATTATTATTATTATTATTGCGAAGCCTCCCCCCTCACTCCGCGAAAATCGGTGGATTCAACCGGAAGTCCCTTGCCCAGCGTGCCCTCTCATGCAAGAAAAACGAGCGCTTCGCGTTTCATTCTGACCCTGTCATTTGTTCCAGAGGGACAGTCGTTACTACGGCCGGCGGGATGGACGGACAATGCTTCGACCATAAGCAGCAAGCCGCTAAAACAGGAAGCCCCAACTGTTATAAATTACTCAGGGGTCGTGTGGTACTGCGGTGTGCCTCATAAACATATAAATCGTGCTTTTGGCAATGTTCATCATTCTTTTTTCTGTTTTTGTTTTGTGTATAGATATGCAATGACGTACGCGGTGAATATAGCAAAAGCCCCATTAAGATGCTCGAAGCTCATCATGCTGATACAGTGTGGCACAGAAGAGAGAGAGAAAAAAATACAGTCTTCACTTTTTTATGCAAGTGTGCGTAAAGGTGTAAGTAACGCGCGAGAAAAAAAAAGCACACCACATAAATGCCAGCTCTCGCAAAGGGAGCCTACATTAATCTCGTCGGCAGAGAGCTGTTGCACACACTAAAGAACGGCGGAGTGAAGCACGTCACTGCGATCGTAGAAAGCTTGTAAATGAAGTTTGAATACACTTAGCCGCAGGCAGTTAATCACCGCAAATGTGGCACGAGTGCGTCGTCTGTTTGAGGGGCGAAGTTCCTTAAGGCGTGGGTCGTGCGTTTCCTGTATGTAGTAGCCACCTCCCGTTTTAGTCCTTGGAATGTCCGCTAGATGACGGTACTTGTATATGATCAATATGTGATGAAAATATGTGTGTTGGCGGTACTTGGAGTGTTCACTAGATGGACGTACGGACGGATGGACAGACAGACAGACAGACAGACAGACAGACAGACAGACAGACAGACAGACAGACAGACAGACAGACAGACAGACGCGGCCAGCGGATGATCCACGGTTTGCCAATAAAACCTGTCGAAGCTTCGCTACTCATCATCAATCAATCCATGGAAATGCCGCGATTTCTTTATTTTGAATCTTCTAAAATTCTTCAGTGGTGTCGAGATTTGGCTCTTGCGTGCAGTTGCCGTTCTTTTGCAAACTTTGCGTGGGAAGCACCTTTTCATCTCCATAATATCAACACGCTGAACTCGCTTCTTATGCCCGGTTCACATAGTACGATCCCCTATATATATCTACAGAACACTCGCACATACTATAATGCACAGCGACATCTCGGTAGTGCGCAATGGCGAAGGCGTGGCGGGCTCGCCGAAAAGTTGCACAATATTTCCAAAAGGCGGCGTGCGGGGCAGCCTCGGCTTGTTCGCGGGGGTGTTCGGGAGGGGGACACCCTCTTCTGACCCCATTTCAACGGACGCGCGTGCATACACACACTATACACCGAGGAGTGTCGAGAAAGTGATTTTTCTCTCTCTCTCGGAATTTCTCGCTCGATGTATATACGTGCCGTTTTACTTTTATGTATTTTCTCCCTACGTGAACATTCTTCGAGCAGTTTTCTGTTTACCCGCTTCCCTGCCGCTTCTGATCAGTTTCGCAAGGGTGCCATACTCATCGCTTGATCGAGTGCCCGTTCATGCGCATGCCTGCGCACGCGTCAATTCACACGCGTAGCCGCGTCCGCATGTATGCACCGCCCCGTGAATTCGCAGAAAGCCGCGTGCCAGCGCGGGCGGGCGGTCTCTTCCAAGACGCGTCAGTCGGGTCTTGGAAGCGATGACCGCATAAAGAACCCTCCTATTTTATCGGCCGTACGTACATAAACGCGCGCTTTGGAAAGAGAAAGCAAAAAAGAGAAAGAAACAGAGGGAGAGAGATAGGAAAAATATTGCACGGAAGAAGTGATCGCGCTTGTTTCTCAGATTCGACGTCTTCCGGGGTTCTTCTATACGGCGAAGGATGTAATTCCTCTTGCTGGTTCTTTCTTTCTTTCTTTCTTTCTTTCTTTCTTTCTTTCTTTCTTTCTTCTTTCTTTCTTTCTTTCTTTCTTTCTTTCTTTCTTTCTTTCTCCTATGTACACGCGGCTGTCGCCGTAGCTATGCTTCATGCTCGGAGGAGGTTCAGTCTTGCGATGCAGCCGGCAACGCCGCTATAAGGAACAAACAGGACAACGTAGTAATAGTTCGCACTCGGCTATTGCGCTTTATGATCGCGCGGACTTCCTTGTCTTTGAAGCTGTAGTTCGCGCCGCACTTTCAGTCGAAGGCGCTATCGGCCGGGGAATCGACTTATCGTTGGAGGCCTGCTAGATATTTGGCGGTGACTGCTTGGGTCTTTCGGCCGACGACAACTAGTGGCTTTATTATATGTTGCGTAGTTATAAACGCTGCGAGTGTGGCACGAGATACGTGTCGCCGTTCCTTGTGGCAAGCAAGGGTGCCGCTGCGAAGTTCGGTGGACTGTGGACCGGCATATCGAGTGGGTCTTTCCACCGACGGAATAGTGCCGTGATGCGGTTGTAATCCGCACCTGACGCGCGAGATCACTTATCAGCTTTCGACACACACACACACACACACACACACACACACACACACACACACACACACACACACACACACACACGCACACGCACACGCACACACACACATGATGTGCGCTAAGATGGACAGTTGATCAAGGAGTTGCGATCACTGACCGAGTCAGTTGGTGAAAAAGAAAAACAAACACGCAGACCAGATCATGGAGATTTTTTATAGTTTGCATGCAGAAATAGAATGGTGTGGGCGGGTCTGATGGACTGTGTAACGTTACAAGACCTGTTTCGTATAGCATATATACCGGCGCGTACCAAATCTTCCAAGCACGTCTGGCCGTTGCTTTGGGGAGTTGAACTCGGGACGTCGCAATTAATGCGGATGTCGTCGTAACCACCGGAACACTGCAAGTCTAGCATACTCAGCTGTGGAATTTAGTAACGTGTGCGAAGTTAGACATGCCTATATATGAAGACGAACAAAAATAACACTGTGGTCGCTTGGACATAAACTGCAGATTGATTGTCACGAGGCCGCTGAGATGAACATGCATGGTTTGATTGCAGTTACTGCTTCTTCGATTATCTTCACAAGCAAGGCTCTTCAATTTTTTGGTTTGTGCGCATGGTGTAGTAACGTATAGTGCGTACCTTGACACTTTTGCTGATGTTATCGGTGTGATGTGTATTACATTTTTAATCACTTAGACCCTTGCTCGCGCATATACGCCCTTGACACGCGTTAGCACGATTGGACGGTGTCCATATATGTATTAGTATGACTTTTCAGATCGGTTGTTCTTTTCACGCTGTCCAGTTTTTCTGCCTTCTCGTGTATGTCTGGCGTTACCACCTATTAAAATCTTAGTTGAAAGTAGCGCTCGTCACGTGTACTTCGTCCATGTTAAGGGTCTTTCGCGCTTACAGAAACTACGAATAGTCGCATTCGATTTGGGGTTCCCGACCCCCGGGGCCGCTGATTCGTGGGTCGGGCGTGCTCTGTGGCGCCGCGTAGGCGGCTGTGTGTGACTCATCGTATACCTGCAGTCGTATGCGCGTCTTTCACCGCGCCGCACTCAGGTGCGCGTGCTTCTTTTTAGTCGAGCACTCGCGCCACAGCGGACACGTTTTCGTTATGCTGCTCCGACGCCTCCTTCGCCGTGGCTTTCCGGCCGGCGCGTTTATGTATAGTATAAGCGCGTATCCATGCGTCATCTAGGTCTGTGTGCGTGCATCTGTGGATGCACGTGTGTACGCGTCTTTCACGTGGAAGAGTGGATCCAGGAGCTCTCGTTTGCAGCGTCTATCTCTCTCTCTCTCTCTCTCTCTTTCTCCCTGTCTGTCTCGGGTGATGCAATTTCTAAGCACACCAGCGGTGGACGTAATTGCCGTTTCCATGCGAGAATGTGTGCGTTAAGCGTGCGCGACGAGGTATACCATATGGCGAGGAAACATTGTGCCAAGGTGGCGCTCCGTTACGCTGATCACTTCAGGGCGACGACCGTGTAATGCACCCCTCTACGCATTGTGTCACTTTCTTGAAGTTTCTGCCGGGTGTAATGAACATTAAACCGTATACGCCTCCCAGGTAAGACGGTCGGGTGTCCGTTAAAACTCCTCTCTGCCGAAGTAATCGCTTATACGATGCGTATATTGCTCCATTATTAAGTATGTTTCTCACTTACCGGTGGTGTATATGTTTTAACCTAAATGCAAACATTACGACAGAAGTGTGTCTGGCTGCGTTCATGAGTCTGCGTAAGAATGAAAGATGGGACGGAGGGACTGCGGGCGTACAATAAGTGTACGTCTTCAAATATGGGAATTTAGTAAAAATGAAGCGGTTGCACTGCAAAGAAAGTTGCACATTATAAGATTCATCCCTTCCGTCTCGAAGTCACGTAAGGTCATTTCTGGTTTCTTCAATCTCCTCATCCGGTTTTTCTCGTCTTCAAGACGTTGTAAGTGGTCGCCTTGGCTACTGCTATAAAAAATATAATCAACTAAAAACAGTGTCGAATTATTACATATTCATCTTCAATTAACTATAGGATGTCCAACAGTAGCTAGCTGACTCTATGTAGTGAACTACAACGTGAACTTAGTCAACGGTGCTATTACTACGCGACTGGCACAAAAAGAGAAAAAACGAAACATCTCAGAACCCATCAGGGAGCGTGAGTTCGGCTCTTCCAGCTTTGTAAGGGGCGCTCGCTCGCTTTTAGCGGGCCTCCCGCGGCGCGCAGCTGCCTGAAGACTTCGTTCGTGCTGCGCTCTTCGACGAAGTATGCGGCGCCTAATATTAACTCGCGCAATTGTTCGTCTCTTTCCATTATTTCCTGCGCCGAGGGGAGCATTAATTGCTTCGCCAGGCTCACTGCGAGTTCCGTGAGCTACGCCGTCGTCGTTCGCCGTTAACTCGTTCGTCGACGTACGAGTATCCGTCTTCGGTGGTCTAGTGACTAAGGCACTCGGCTGCTGACCCGCAGGTCGCGGGATCAAATCCCGGCTGTGGCGGCTGCATTTCCGATGGAGGCGGAAATGTTGTAGGCTCGTGTACTCAGATTTGGGTGCACGTTTTAGAACCCCAGGTGGTCGAAATTTCCGGACCCCTCCACTACGGCGTCTCTCATAATCATATGGTGGTTTTGGGGCGTTAAACCCTACAAATCAATCAATCGAGTATCCGTCTTCCAGGCGCACGTGTCGTGAACAGATACGGATGGACCGCAAGAAGCTTTCCAGTACACCATCCCTTTTCGTACTCCCGCTGCTGACGTAGTTTGGAATAGTTATTACTGCGCACTTGATCGGGTTGTTACGGGTGGTGTTCGCTTTTTTTTTTAAAGGCGAAAGCCTTAGATGCGTCATCAAACGCGAAAGCTGGCGGGCGTATACGCTGGCGGCTTCAACGCGAGTGATGCGAAAATCATCGCGTGATGATGTCGCAACGACGTCACAGAAATTTGTGACGTTATAATGACGTCACTGCGACGTCAAATAACGTATCGTCATTCTGTGACAACGTTGCTTGGTGAAAGGTGGACCGATCCCGGAGGCTGTGCAAAAGTTGCAGAAAGCCCCCGATCACAAAGGCCATTGCGAAGACCAAGTTAGCGGCACAAAGTGAGCACTAGACGGAGGTGGATGCGTGAGGGAGGCTACGAGCTTATTGTTTTCCTCGTATATAGGAATAAAAAATACTGCGATAATTCCGCCGTATTAGCGTCACAGGAGTTCGCAGGGTTCTTCTCCAGGGGGAGCTAGGGGCAACTACTTCACTGCAGGGCCACACATCCCGTATCGGTCCATTCGGAAAGGAAACAAGATTGTCAATGAAAGAAAAATGAAAATGAAGCGGTGGTATCTTTCTCACGGTAACCCGACTTTGGTCCTCGGTTTTTCGGGCGCAAAGGTTTGGAGTAAACAGTTCTTCGAATGTGACGTCACGGGAGCTCATCGTTAAAGACCCGCATGTCTGTAACCCTTCACTTTTAACAAAGACCATCACATGCGTATGACTGTTGCGTACCGAATTGGTGCCTCCTGCCTTCTTCCCATGCGCGCGCGCCTATCATAAGCGTTGCATCCAGTGTCATGGCTTGCCTCACTCAAGATGGACGACATAGCGCTCACTGTGCTATTTCACTACACTAAAAAAATAAAAAAAAGGAAGAAGTTCATGGCTGTGTATAAGTATAGCTTTTATGGGTGCACCTCAACCCCCACACAAATCCCTCAAAAGTGACAGTTCTGGCTTAAGAACTTTTTTTTTCCTTCTTAATCTGGAAGCCCAGCCACTAACGACGTACTGATGTATACGGATCTGAGAAGATTCTCTATATATGGAGTCGTCGACAGAGTGTACGCGGGGAACACTGAAAGAACGCGCGTGACTGGCGCGAAAAACTGTTGGCCGGCTAGTTCCTGCAGTGACGCGTAGAGCCGCCGTGTCCAGGCCGCGGGAGTTTCTGAACAGCTGCGTCCGAAAGGTGCGTGTTTTTGCGGCCCTGTTCTGGCGCCCGCCCGCGGTCGTGACTCCGCTGACGTTGCCGACGCCGCTGCCAGTCTCGGCGACGCCTGTCGCGCTGTTGCGCGTCGAGCGAACGAGATTCGAGCTCTGTTCGAAGGCGACGTGCACCTTCTGCCTACTTTCACGGGCTCACAAAACCGCGAAAGCTTCGCGGGACTTGCGTCTACTTGAGGGGGCGAATTCACCCACAAAACTCGGAGGTATACTCCCTCCAACCTCCCGAAATCTTTATGCTCATCACTTTGTTTCGTACTGTCCCCAAGATCGAAGGCGTCCTAAATTCTGATTGATCTGTGGCGTCTCGATGGTGTCTTATGGTGACGCCATCAAGTGATTTTTCTTTTCTTTTTGCGAAACTCGCATTATCACCGACGGCGTCAGTTCTCTTTCTGACGAGGTTTCTAAGGGTCTAACGCTTTCGCCTCGATAGGTGTTCTGCCCCGCCGCGGTGGTCTAGTGGCCAAGGCACTCGGCCGCTAACCCGCAGGTCGCGGGATCGTATCCCGGCTGCGGCGGCTGGATTTTCGATGGAGGCGGAAATGTTGTAGGCCTGTTTGCCCAGACTTAGGTACACGTTAAAGGTGGTCGAAATTTTCGGAGACCTCTACTACGGCGTACGTCATAATGATACGGTGGTCTTGGGATGTTAAACCTCACATATTGTTATTATTGGTAAGTGTTTTCTTGCCATTTGTCACAGCATCTAGACCATGACGTATGCGAACTGCACACCCCATCTAGGACTGTTTGATATGAAATTTTATGGAACGTAAGTATACAGCCTGGCTCTATACTTACTGACGCGTGTTTTCGCGTTGTGCTGTAGTTCTCGGTTAATAAAGAAAAAGGGGCGAGGGGGGTCTTCAGCGGGCCACTTGATCACTCTATTAGGCTAATGTGATCCACATTTTACTATAGAGATCGGGTAAGCCGGAGTTTGTGTGATGCTGCCGTCGTGGTTGCTCGGCAGACCAAAAAGAGCCAAAAAAAGAAAAACAAAAGGAAAAAGACAGAGAGGGGGGGGGTGAAAACTCGGCGTTGGTGGCGGCGGCGTTTCGCTCTCCTGAACGCGGACAAAGTGAAACGCTCGGCTGATGGTCCACAGCAAAAAAAAAAAAAAAGTATCTTCAGATGCGCGCGGGCCTCGTCTCTCATACACTCTTAAAAAAAAAGTAGTGCTACTTGCTACTTTTGGGTAGTAACAGTTTGTCACATATGTTACAACCCTGTTAGTAACGGGAGTTAGTAACGGCAAGCGTAGTCACTGTTACTACTCTTGCCGTTCCTAGCAGCAGCTAGTAAAAGCAAGGGTAGGAATCCTTACTACCGTTGCTGTTACTAACAGCAGGTAGCAACAACAAGGGTAGTAACTGTTACTGGCCTTGCCATTACTACTTCCTGTTAGTAACGGCATATGTAGCAATAGTTACTACTACTCCCATTACTATAATATGGTTGTAACATATGTGACAAGCCGTTGCTACCCAAAAGTAGCAAGTTCCACTACCTTCTTCCAAAGTTACGAAGCTAATATGTTAGTAATCGATGCTACGTTCTTACTAGCTACGGCTGGTATGGAGGTACGACAGACTCTTCGAATACACAATTGTGTGCACACCAGGTTAGTTGAATTGATTATTCTGATGGCCATATTTTACCGAGAACATTGTAGCTGTAATGAATGCGACGAAAATGCGGGTATATATACCAATAATATAGATATGCACTATACATATAAAATCAGAATAATTGCCAATGTATTGCATCATGGTATTTAGCACTTTTTCTTGGAAAACACCTGGTTCTGTTCCACACTGCGAAATATATTATCATGAAAGACACTACGAACACACCTCCAAATTCACTGCTGAGTGTCAACGGCCGTATAAAACCACAGGTTTATGCGGCTGACATTGTCAGGAACAAAACAATGCATTGTTCCAAAGCCAGGGAGCAATGAAATATGCCACACAGTGCATTTTTATATGAAAACATTTATTGATAACACACGTCTGTAGGCATAACTTAAGTTGCCTTTTCAAGCGATGATATTTGCCGTATGACTAGCGGCATCTGCTTTGCACTTGTCGGCAAGCCACAGAAATGTTCAAGTAGAGTGAATGTTTTTTTGTTGGCGCCACTGTACTTGACATCGAATATCCAGTATATTTCCATAAGCGCCGTCATACCTGCAATTACATCAAGCACCTCTACACTAAGCCCTTCAAAGCTCGCAACTATGTTTGTAGCTTCAGAGGCATTTTTGCCCTTCAGCGAAAGGGCAGGGTAGGTGTCCTGTAAAATGAGTAATACATAAAATCAGCATCACTGATGAAAAGTATACTAGCTGATATAAAAAAAGGTAAAGCAAATAAGCTCACCGGTCCCTGCAGAAATCGCGGCTGCTCCTTTAGGAGCATGGGCAGCAACTCGACAATGCCAACGGCAAAGCGATCTGTTGACGAAATATTTTTAGGCACATCAACTTTCACATATAAGGGCATTGACAGTAATACTCCTATGAAAATGACTTATAAAAGTTTGGAAATTTGGGAAAACTGGAAAAGCTGGCAAGCTTCTACACGTACATTTCTTTTCGTCACCATCCAGTGCCTCGACTTCTTCTTCAATTGCTTTCACAGCTTCCTTCGCGCAACGACGACACTTCGCAAGCTCAAAACACCGGTCTCCATACCGGTTTATAAATTCCAGGACCTTTTTTTCTAAGTTAACGCCAGTGAGAGCAATGAACTCCTCATGAAGCTAGAACGACAAAAAAATTGTACCGAATCACCAACAAATTTGCAACTATCGATAACATAAAAAAACTCATTGTTAAGTTCTCTCACATACATTTCTGCAGCAGGATCAAAACCACAGCTGTTTCTGCTCACCATTTCAGCCTTTGCCAAAGCAGGGTATTTCAGCACCACATCTGCTGTTGATGGCCTCATTTCCTTCATCCACTTCTGTCTAGATGGTCTTGTCTGCTCCATAGAATCACCGAGTTTTTGCATGTCAGGAATAGGCCGCTTGATTTCTTTCACCATGTAGTCAATATGGCTATTAATTGTAGCCTCATCATGCTGAGAAGCGACATGTTGGGAGAGATCTACAATCTAATCAGCAAAAAAAAGATGGTACTGCACAGTGAAAGATCACGACAAATGACATGAAATAGGCAGACATGAAAACTCAACTTTTTGCTAGCTCAGTTGAAGAATGTTGGCATTTTTTTGAACTGGACATGTGTAGAGAACTCAATTACAGGGTTTGACTTACGTAAGAGAACTAGCGAAGTCTGAGGGGGGGGGGTTACCTCTTCGTGGTAAATTTTCTATTTTGCATGTGCATATATGCACGTACATATACAATCGCATGCGCGAACATACGTACAGTTCAGATTCCCTCCCCCACCCCGAACAAAATGTCTGGTTACCCTTATGGAGTTCAGGGGTGCTATTCTGGACACTGTATAATTCCACCATAATGTCAAATTGCGTAATGACGGAATTTTAGGCCAATCAAAGAGGTCGTAGTAATCCACTAAGTCAATCAGCATTGATCAACGGTAGAATTTGACCACATGGCGGCATTTGGGAGTGTCCAGACTAACCCCCCGATTAAAGCGACGCTAAGGAACAAAACTATTTTTCTCGTATTAGTAAATTACAATTTCCCAATGCCGGAAACGCCACTTTCACTGCGACATGGCACTTGGTAGCCTAGAAACTACGCTGTGAGTGGAGACGCTGCCTTGGTATTCCCACCGTGACATCATAAATTTTGACGCCGTTTACTGGGTCCTACGTAGCTATAGTCGATAAAATTAAAGTACATTTTTCATCTGTAAGTGCCAAAAACTTAGCATACGATGTTTCAGAAAATTTCATTAACGCAATGTTGCGACAATAAGAAAAAATACATTATGAATCAGTGACGTCACGTGCGGAGATTTCGGCGCGAAATTTTAAAATGAGACTTCAACCTTGATTTTCTCCGCTAATAATGAACTTATGACAGTGAAACTTATGGCATTAGAGTTTTCAGAGTGCAGTTTATCAACCTAATCCGAGTCATTGTTTCTCTCTAGTGTCCTTTTTATTTATTTATTTATTTATTTATTTATTTATTTGTCATACTGTTAACCCTCACTAGAGGGTCGTTACAGGGAGGGTGAAGAATTGAGTTGCACAAAATTAATGATTTGAAAAATCGTAAGATGAACTCTGTAACATATAACATAATTAAATGAGAAACACAGTGACATGCTTTTTCACTTAATATATTTACAACATGATCTCTATGACGAATGAAACATTTATAAGGAAACACATACATGAACACTGCAAACTATACATTCTCAACAAAATGTCTATCAAGAGCAACCTCAAAATCACTCAAAGTTCTCATTTGCACCATATCGTTCGGTAATTCATTCCACATATTAATAGCATCGGGAAGAAGGAAAATTGGAAGATATCTGTTTGAGCATGTATTGGTTGTATGAATGTAGTGCATGTTGTTCTCGGAACCTTTTGTAAGAATGCTTCAAATAATCATCCCTGTTTATTTTCACCCCTGCATGCAGGATCTGAGAAAGAAGTTTCAACCTTTGTTTCCGCCTTCTTAATTCTAGTGATTCTAATTTACATTCTTTTAACATTTCAGTAACAGAATCCTTTCTTCGATATTTGGAGCAGATGAAGCGAGCTGACACTCTCTGAATGCGTTCTAATTTATTTTTTAAGACCCTCTGGTGTGGGCTCCACACAGCGCTAGCGTATTCTAATCTCGGACGCACATACGTTTTGTAGGCAACCAGCTTGGCATCTTTTGTGGCTCGGCCTAACTTCCATCGTAGGAAGCACAACTTTTGACATGCTGATTGACATATGTTTTCGACATGAGGACGCCTTAAATAAGAGTAGCAGTACCCTTTAAATAAGAGTAGCAGTTCTTGAACCGATGCTCCCTCGGTGAAGCTACTGCGGGTTCGTTTCAGTGAACACTGCCCCTAGAACGCGGCAGTGCCGATGCTTTATGGCGACGCCTTTTCTGGGGCTGTGCTTTTTCGTGCCCTTAGCGCTTGGCCGGTCGTGAGAGTGGCAGACCGTCCACGTTATCCAAGGATTCAGCCGGCCGGGATTGTTGGATGACCGAAATGGCATAGAATAATGCATCGCGACAAACTGACAGCCCTGTTGTGGTCGCGCTGAAGTGTTGACTTTCTACTAACCTTTAGATGTAGGTGCATGTTTTTTTTTACATTTTTTTACATTTCATTGAGGTTGTTATGACCACATTTCAAGAAATGCACAACACTGATTAGACCCATAGTCATAGGCTAGTAAGGGGTCTAACGGGAGAAAGTATACAAGGAGAATACAATTTGTATATAAGAAAAAAATCAAAACATCAAAAAACGTTGATTTTTCAACAAACAAACAAAAATACAAGAAGATACACATTGTTGCACTTTGTTCATAATTAATGAAATAATCAAGTATAGACGTAACATCAAACTATGTGTAAGGCTTAGTACATGGTCATTACTATTGATCTACATGTAGCAAATATTTTTTGATTGCGCTCGAGAAAACCCTAGAATCTTTAATCTGAAGTGGTATGTTATTCCACGCTTTAGCTCCTACGACCTGTAGTAAGCGTTCACCATACACGTTTTTAGTGGGTGGAAGATTAAAATTCCGCAATGTCATGCATTCAGTGACGCGTAGGGGCTTGTATGACCCTTGAATGCCGAAGGCTAGAGGCGCCCACATTCCCGCGATTCGAGGTCTCTCTTGATATCGAGTGACGCCACGCGGTGATCGATCAAACTAACACGGCGAGCCGTCTATACTGTCGAGAGCGATGCTGTGCTACAAGCGCAATTGCCGAGCAATGCTCTCGACAGCGTATATTGCTCGCCACGAAACGACGCACACGGCGATTTACACACGCGGTCACGTGATCTGTGCACTTTAGTTCGCGCTCACGTGTCTCTACAATTGTGTTTAATGGTTTTACGTGAGAAATTCACCATATTATCAAGAGACACGCCGTTAGCAAAGGGCTCCGGCAATTTATTCGGTCATCTGGTGTGTTTTTTTTCGCCGTGCATGTGCTGACAGCTCAGTACACGGGGCATGTAGAGGTCCGCCTCCATCGAAATGTGACCGCCGCGGTCGGGATTGAAATTGCAGCCTTCGGGTCAGCAGCCGAGTAGCGTAGCCGCCATTCCACCGCGCCATTCCACCGCGTTGGACCGTACGTACCTTCAAGGTTGGCGGCTGGCAATATAAGCACGCAATGGGACGCGCTGTCGTAACACTGTGTTTATACGTGCCCGGGAGGCAAAATTTAGGACAGCTACCGTTTCGAGGGAAGGGGGACGTCATCCACCGTCGGCGGCGAACGATATATTCTACTTCCCTTCACGTGACGGCTAGGAAGTATGCTGCGTTAGGCAAGTGGTGCAATTTCTTTATTTTTTGTAATCAATGAATTAGTCATGAACGAGTTTTTACTCTCCTTCTTTCTCTCTGACGATATTCGTGGAGCGCAGGGCTGGCAGCGAGCGTGTGCATTGACTAGCACTCTCCTCTGCCGTGATTTTTCATTGAATCACGCGAAAGTTATGTGCCTGACGTTACCTTTCGCGTGATTGAAAGAAGAAGGCAACGGAATCGCCAGAAAAATTGGACAACGTCCAAAAGCGAAGGAGGCTGTCTGACGAATCCCACTCGTCACGACGGGAGCTGGATGCCTGTTCAATTTTGTGATGTCGTCACTCTGGGAATCATAAAAGATGGAAAACGTGGGCCTGTCGTAAAATAATACATATAGCAGAGGGGAAAATGAAAATTCAGGGTGCGGATCACCCACGAAGGACGTCGGCTGCTCTCTCCGATGGAGTGTTATCGGCAGCGATAGAAAATTCGTAAGATCGTCATTTTTGTTCCGTGAAATTCAGCTGATTCAGAGGCGACTCTTTACGTAGAAAAAAAAAGACAGACAAAAAGATCCCAAGGATGTAATTCTAGACCATTATGTAGTTGACAATTTCACATCGGACGGAGAGCGTGATTTTTCGCCTACTTTCATTTCTTCCAAATTATGTGACAATAATTTTACCACAGCTTGGAAAGCGACAAATAAATTCTTGTAGGCTTTCCTTGTTTTCAATTGTTAGTTGTTCTGAGCAAAGTAACGCGATTGTGACGACGATTTGCGTTTGCGTTACTTGCGCTCGTACTTTCGTTGCCAACTGTAGAGGAAGCACCGTGCACAGTGGAACGCGAATGATCCCGGTGGAAAAACTGAAGTCCCTCTTCGGTTTTCGGTGCACGTGTGCGCCTTAAAGAATGAGTGAGGAGGGGGGAGAGAAAAAGTCCACAGATCGAGCGATAGCAGCGGGCAGACAGCGAGAAACACGCACGCATTCACATGTACACTTGCGACGGGAACGGGAGGAGAGAGAGGACTCCTAGAACAACATCCTTCTCGAGCTCTGTATTGTCTCCTTCCCGTGTTTGTGCGGCTGGCGGGCGAGGTGGTGAGAGGGAGAGAGATCGGACCGTGCACGAAGATGGGTCCAGGGGGACGCGGTGTTTCCGCTGCGCGGAGGAGGTGGCTTGGACAGTTTTTCGTTGATTGCGTCGACCGTTGGGAATGCGTGCCTGGGATGCCTTTCCGGTCGTTGTGCTGCGCCGACCGGGCTTTCGAGACGTTTTGCTCTGTTCCCGCTCGTCCGCCGGTCTATAGTCTGGTGTTCGCTCCGGTTTAGAGGTGACGTCACGCCGGCGCGTCCATACTTTCGCCCCGGGAAGTGCGATCTTTCAAGTGAACGAGACCCTCAAACGATGCTTGCGCGCCTTTCTATATGTGCTAGCCTGAACTGTAGATTCGAACTTCGTTTTTCCATAGCTTTCAGGCGCGAAAATCTATACTCTTTAGCTGCGGTTGCTGAACGAAGGAAGCACCGCTGTTAAGTCCGCCTGCTGGGGGCGTGTGTTTCTAAAATCCTTGCGACAAGTTCGCCGGTGTTTTGTTTCTTGTTTTTGGTTTTTTCTTCCTGCGTTTGGCTAGTTATGAGCTCGAAACCGTGTCCACCGCATCCATTCTCCTTTTTTTTTGGAGCGCCAACTTTATGCAAGCTGCATAAAATTCTACAGTCGAGGCTTCATTTTCAGCACAAAGAAACACGAAACTTTGCAGCCGCGCACGCTATGCGCTGACCTTCTACGCTTGACAGTTTGGGCGTGGTTAACATTCTCGTCGTCCTTTCTGGCGTTTATAAACGTTCTTTTTTTGAACAATGGCGGCTTGCCCGTTACAGTTTCTCTATTTAACACGCGGTAACTACGTTGAGATATTCGTGCCCCTTTACAGTAGTTAAGCGCAGCTCTAGTTTGCGGTGCCATCGGCTGACTGTCAGCGTTCTCGCGCTCATCGCCTTCGGTTCCTCTCAATTGCGCGCCATCGGGCGACGAAGGTCCGCCACTCCGTTTTCTTCCTTGTTAAGTCGGCATCGCAAGCTGCCGCGAGAGGCGCTCCGCACGGTTCCTCGTTTTCGCGCTGCGAGGGCTCGTTCGCTTCTTCTGTTGCTCTCCTACATGCAGACGTCGCAACCGCGCGAGCTGTCAATTGCTGCGCTGTTTTGCCGGCGGCCGCTGAATCACTGCCGTCTAAGCCATTGTCTCTCGCGGAGGTCGATCGTCCGTCTCACTCCTTCACCCTTCCGTGCCAAATTGTATACCCCCTCTTTTCCTTCCCGAAAGAGGTGACGAGAGTCGGGGCACCGAGTTGGCTATACCTGAACTCGTGCCATTTGTTACGTGACAGCTTCGTGTCATTTCTTTTCCTTTTGTCAGCTTGCGGGAGACCAGGAACTATAGCGAATTAGCTCCGTATGGCAGCCCGGTTGCGCCGAGTTCGGCAACGCTTTCCTTGTTTAGGAACAGGCATTGACGTGTGAGTAACGCAACGCGCGCAGTTAGGAAGTCTTGGCGTAGTTCCCTGCTTGGGACGACGCGTACAGGGTGCGTCACAAAGAGGCAATTGGCTTAAGGTTGTTGACTATCTAAATGCCTATAGATAGATATGTGGGGTTTAACGTCCCAAAACGACGTTATAAGAGACGCCGTAGGGGGGGGCTCCGGAATTTCGACCACCGAAGATTTGGGTGCACGTTAAAAAACCTGGGGTTCTTTAACGTGCACCCGAATCTGAGAACACGGGCCTACAACATTTCCGCCTCCACCGGAAATGCAGCCGCCACAGCCGGGATTTGATCCCGCGACCTGCGGGTCAGCAGCCGAGTACCTTAGCCACTAGACCACCGTGGCGGGGCCCCTGCTGGAACACGTTTTGTTGTTTGCGTTCGTTTGGTCAACGCTGCCTGTGGCAGCTTTTTCTTGACGCTCAAGCATCAAAGTGATTCTCATGTGTGTTCTCGCCCTTCCTGGGTAGGTATCAAATGTTTTGTCACCTGCGGCACATACCCACCCTCGTTATGTGCCACTCTTTTCTGGAAAGTGTTTGACGACGAGATAGTGACATTATTCATGTAATGACCAGCGCGTCATATTCGTCAAACTATCTTACCCTCCTACACACTAATTTTGGTGTACCCCAAGTTAAGGGAGGGGGGTGATCCTGAGAATACCCAGACGTAAGCGGATAGATAGATAGATAGATAGATAGATAGATAGATAGATAGATAGATAGATAGATAGATAGATAGATAGATAGATAGATAGATAGATAGATAGATAGATAGATAGATAGGTAGGTAGGTAGGTAGGTAGGTAGGTAGGTAGGTAGGTAGGTAGGTAGGTAGGTAGGTAGGTAGGTATTGGTTTCGCAATCGCGTAGTGAACCGCACGCCGCAGATTGCCAGACCCGAAAGTCACCAACAGAAAAAGGTCGACAGTTTAAACGCAGTCAATGTCCAGCGCTTTCAATGTTCTCGCAATGGCTAATACCCACTGGCCGTTGACAGCAATCGCAAAGTCGTCGTTGTGTTATCCAGAGCCGCCCATAACAATTATAATAAGCGCTCGTTTCACAGCGGACGCGACCGCGAGTAACCTGCGCGCCAATTTATTTCTTGAGGTCGCGCCTGCGCGAATTGGTCGGACAACTTGGATCGACCCAGCGCAAGCCAGCCGTCTACACTGACGCAGCTCCCACGCGCGCAATCAGATGAGCCCGCAAAAGGAGGAAGCGAACTGTATAGCCGACCGGTGTTCAACACCTCGCCGCCTCGAAGAGCAGCAATGACCGCAGTCCACGGCGGGTGAGGGAGGTTCTGTCGAACTGTGCGCGGCGCTGCTCATCGCGTGTGCACATAACACAAGCGTCGTCGGTGTGAACAGGCGTTGTGCGTCCGCTTTTGAAGGCGGCTCACGTGCGCTCTGTTGTTACGCTCTGGGCACGCCATCGCGGAGGGAGTGATGGAATACGGGGTGGGAGGGGGGTACGGATGCGCGATGAGTGAGCGATGGGCGTCGGTGCATGCGGGAGGAGAGAGGGAAGGACTAGCGGCGGCACCGTTGAGAGCGAGGAGGAAGGGAGCCAGTTTCACGGTCCCGTTAGCGCGGCGCGTTTAGATAACCGCTTCTCGGCATGACGCCACCGCACTGCAGGGCCGCCGGCTTTCCTTTGTGTCGCAGCCGTGCCTTCTCTCCGCGGCGTCTCTCGTCGTCGACGCGCAGTGACACACACGAAACGGAGAAACAGCGTGGAGAACAGAAATGAAGAAATCAAGATGACCCCGTCCATCCTCCAGTTCCATACAACCACCCACTGCAGCTTGCTGTGTGAAACTAGGCCGCCGCCTCTCTCTGTCTGGCCGTGCGCAGGCTTTTCTCTTCTTTTTTCTCGCCGTGTGTGTGTGTGTGTGTGTGTGTGTGTGTGTGTGTGTGTGTGTGTGTGTGTGTGTGTGTGTGTGTGTGTGTGTGTGTGTGTGTGTGTGTGTGTGTGTGTGTGTGTGTGTGTGTGTGTGTGTGTGTGTGTGTAAGACCGATACGAAGCAACACACATCGCGGCGACGATGATACTGCGAGGAATCGCGCGTCTTTCGAGCATACACACGCAAACGGAGTGGGTGTTGCGCCGACTTAGCTGCGCGGCTTACTTGCTGGAAGCAAAGCTGGACGTTTCGTGGCGTAGCGCGACAGCAGTATCGGGCGCCCCTTTTTGTTTTCACCCAATGTTTAGCACAGCAACATAACGTAACAAAAATAAAACCAACTGTACCTGCTGTCTTTCTCTTCACGACCGCATGACACCATAACATAACATAGCAGGGAACGTAACCTGTTCCTTTGTTGTCATGCTAGGCTTAACCTATACTTTATTTAGTGCACCCTCTGCACGTAGTTTTGGCTACCGGACTAACAGATGTGTTTAGTCTAGTTTGTGAAGCAAAGACACCCCCTTCTCTCTCTCTCTCTCTCGGTATCTCAACTATTCTCGTCTTGCGACGAATATCTGTTAGGCACCTGTAGGAGCTTTTGTCGTAATGATTGTTTGGTTCGATATTCAAAAGCTGAATGGTCGGGTCGCACGTCCCCGAGTAGGGGCTAACACTGTGGCGTACAGGTTCCATCCGAAATAACTTTACCTACAGGAACTGTGCTCGAGCGGTTTTCGTATTTCGTGCCCCTCGAAATGCAGCCACGAATCGAACAGACGGCCTCGTGCTCGGCCCGGGTGGTTTGATGTTAGTTGGTAGGAATTTGGAGCTATGGCTGCATCGTTATCAGAAACGGGAGCAGCAATGGCCTATCTGCGTGAGAAGAAACTCGCTGTCGTGCCCTCCTGTAGACCGGCCGAAGCGACGAGTCTTTTTCACTCTGCCCGCGTGACGGACGGTGAATCGCCTTTCGCCTCTTCCGCGCTCCGGAGCCGTTGCTGTCAAGGCTTCCATGACAAACGGCCGCGCGAAGGAAAAGAATAGCTTGGCAGCGACGGCCTCCTGTAATCATCAACGGCGGCGCCTCTCTCACTCGCCGCTGTCCTGCGGTGAGTGAATCACTCTCGTTCACCACCACGTGCGCGGCATTCTGGCTCGACGCTCCTCTCCTTAATTCGGTGCAAAAGGGGCTTCGCCGGTGGAGATAAGAAGCGAGCTTGCTCATACGCGACGCTCCTTCTCTCGCTTCGTGTTCCTCGGCTCACTGGGCGTTCTCGGTTCTCGGGATTGCGGCGGCGGCGGGGCTGCCTCATCCGTTCACGAGAGATGCCGTCGTAGCTGACTCAGCGCGCGGTTCGCTGTCGCCACTGCGACCACCGCGACGACGATTGCTCGGCGATGATGCCGTCGGGCGTCTTTATGCGTACCCGGCGGCGGCTCGCGCCCTTTTATATGTATATACAGGCCGCCCAAGCGCGGAGCTGTGCAGTTTGGTGCGAATGTAGTATGTGAAGCGTTAGGGGTGCTGCCGAAGTCACGTGAATCACGTGGATTCTGAGACATCGCATCTGTGACGAGCTTGTTTGTCAGTCGAGCTTGGATCTTTCGGGAAAATTGAAATGCATCCTCGTTAGTTAATTTCTCTCTATTTGCTAAGCTGGGCGTCCGTATATGGTGATGCAGGTGGACGCCATATATGTCACCTTATTTGTGCGTCACCATATGTGCATGACCAGCCTAGCACGTGAAGATAAATGAACCTACGAGGGTTCCTGACGGTGGCGACCAGGTCGCCTAAGTTTGAAGTAAACTGGACCGGGCGGAAAACGCAACAGGGAAAAATGCAATCGAAGAACTTTTGCATCTATATAAATGACTGTATCCTTCTTTGTCGCATAGTGCTGCTAGTTTATCCGGCATGGCCGATGTATCGCTATACAGATCTCAGTTCTCCGCAACGCGCTTTCAGTTTGCTGCCGAATCATTGCCATGATCTGGGTGTTCTCGCGATGATCCGCGATCTATTACCCATTTGTTCTTTTCGGTGCAGTGTATATACACGCGCCACTTAAAATTGATCGCCAAACCCACATGTCGCTATCGTTACTGAATCTCAAAGCCATACGTCATGTATGATCCTATACCGTACAGTTTATCCCTGTGCAGTCAGTGCGCCGGAAAGAGAATAAATTGCGCTTTGGCGCGAATAGAGGTTATTCGCACCCGCGATCCTTCGTTTTCCTTCATCTTCTTTTCCTTTGCGATCTTTTGCGCGAAGAGCTTGCTGCGTATGCAGACACAAATGCAGAAAAGCAAACAAAGGCGGGATCCTAAGCATATATGGCGGCTCATGAGGCAGTCTGCCCCGCACGAAAGCGCTCGCCTCGGCCGAGATTGGCGTCCCGTGGCGTCGTTATCCACGCTCCATATACCACACCACCAGGCTCCCACCCTGTTATACACTCGGCGACGCGCCGCTGTCGCGCCATCTTTCGCGAGTTATATATGCCGAACGCCTTGCCGCCGCCAGTGTTTCTTGCTCGGAGATGACCAGATCTTTTCTTCGTTCCTCTTTCATCTGTCGGATATTTCGCTACGCGTCGGGAATGGAGACGGACGCATCGCGGGTGGGCGGCTCTGTTTTGACGAGGGCGCGTGTCTTATTGTGCTTCTTCGGTCGTGCGCGTGTGTTTACGTTAATGAACGAACACTGGATATGCGGGAGAGCAGCGAGATAGTGCTTTAGTGGCCGGAGCTCTCACACTTGAGTGGCCTCGCCCCACTTCGAAAATGGTGTTTATAAGACGGGCGTAGTAGCAGCTGTACAGGGCGGGGAGTTGCTCGGTTGCCTTGCTATATTCGAGTGACCGCGGCTAACGGTTCCCTCTAATGGTAGGCGTAAAACCGTGACGCGCCGCCGAGACACTTCCATCTATAGCCTCTCTCTGTATAGAAAGTCTTGTCAGCTTCGTAACTTCTTCGTATGCCGCGCGTGGAGAACAGCGTGGAGCAACGAGAGCTGCTACTCGCACGGCTGCAAAACGTATACTCGTCAGGCTTTCTTTTGTCTGTCTACTATAGATTAATGTTGAGAGGCGTAGGAAGTATTTTTTTCCCCTGAGAGGGAGGCGGGTGCGTCACCTTGATTCAAAGCGGGAGCTGGGCAGGCAGGCGTGATCAAGTGCCACATTGTGCTCTATGTGCCATGTTCCCCTCTCAACACCCTAAAAAAAATGTCTGGGAAGGCACGCTCCCGGCGTTCCACCCTTTGGCTAAGCCGCTGGTGGTGTCTATAAGAGCTTCACAAGGTTCAGCCTTCATTGATCTTTAGTGTCTACTACTACTACTACTACTACTACTACTACTACTACTACTACTACTACTACTACTACTACTACTACTACTACTACCTGGTTTCGCAGAACGCATCCGCATGTATGCTGGACGCACGCGTCTCAGGAAAGACAGCGAGGAAATGAGGTTTATCGAAAATGAGCAAACGAAATATTATGGTCGACAAAAGGTGGCACGTGACAATCGCGCCAACTATAGGTTGGTCAGGTTGGATAAGAATGCATGACGTAAAATAACCAGCGCGTGAAAGACGGGAGATACGCTGGCCGGACGGGTCGCTCAAGCGAGCGTATTGTTCTATCTTGCCGCCAGTCTGTAGGTCCTGTATGTCACTCTGTATATTGATTCTCAGAGCTAGAGCTGCAGGTCACATAACCCTGTTACTGATTCACGTTTGGCTGGAAAGAGAGCGGATTTAGACTGGGTACGGACATGAGGTATGTACATGCACTCGTGCTCACCGGAGATCCCAGTGTGGGGCCTCAGCGTCGATGACAGCACTTTCGGAGTACGTAGACGGCGTATGGTACTCCCAAAAAATAACTGATATCATCTCCATACCGGAAGAGTAACAAGCCAGCGGTCCATAGCTTTTTTTATTCTCTTTAAGCATTACCCGCGGTGAACACGAAAGATGGTGGTCTTTTGTTCTTGCAACGATGGGTAAATACGCGGGAGTATTACAGCGTGGCATGCGTGTAATTGAAAGAACTTGGAATGTAAGAGGGGAAAAATGCGGCGGATCCAACACACACAGAGAGAATCGATGTTATTGCGAAGCAGCAGTTGGTGAGGAAGCACCATACTCCATTTTGTTTGGGTCTCAGAAGTCATGTCGTTGATTATCGAGTGTTTGTCATGCAAGTATGCAGTTTTTTCCTATAAATCACGCTAATCGCTAATCAAAATTAACGCGACGGCTTCACAACGTCCGCATCACGTCATTTGTGTTATTCATGTTCAGATATAGATGACACGCACGCCATGAACATTCGTGTCATTACCGGTTCCTGTTTGTAGTGCACGAATCCCCGCTGCGGTGGTCTAGTGGCTAAGGTAACTCGCCTGCTGACCCGCAGGTCGCGGGATCGAATCCCACCTGCGGCGGCTGCATTTCCGATGGAGGCGGAAATGTTGTAGGCCCGTGTGCTCAGACTTGGGCGCACGTTAAAGAACCCCAGATGGTCGAAATTTCCGGAGTCCTCCACTACGGCGTCTCTCATAATCATATGGTGGTTTTGGGACGCTAAACCCTACATATAAATAAATCAATCGATCGTGCACGAAAGTAATTTTAACGCATATGTTATACAAACTATCTTAACATCGCGATGAGGCATTCTCATGTATACCGTCACGTACAAGGCATGTGTGTCATGCTATGGCATGTAATTCATATTCGTCTCACACTCGTGTCATGCCACGTCAATATTGATAGATTGACGATGACAGATACCAATATTACCACACGAAGACAACCGCCTAGATA
This sequence comes from Rhipicephalus microplus, assembly GCF_013339725.1. NCBI lineage: Eukaryota > Metazoa > Arthropoda > Arachnida > Ixodida > Ixodidae > Rhipicephalus > Rhipicephalus microplus. The sequence goes on along the minus strand of NC_051173.1, from coordinate 19,425,256 downwards.
AATATTCTCAAAGTGTTTTTTGGTTCGCCAGAAAAATGCGATGCATTTCAATGCTCCTTGGAATACTGAACTAACATGTTCCACTGGACCACGTCTTCACATAAGGTTTGTAACGATGTGGGTAAGAGCAAGTGTTTGCCACAAACTCCCAACGCTATTGCTAATCTAAACAAGTAACGTAGTTCGCAATTAACATGACGGTAGATATAGCGCGACTCGGGAACAGAATGACGACAAAAGGACAAGAAGGAGACAAACGCAAAGGGACAAGAAGGAGACGAGTGCTCGTCTCCTTCTTGTCCCTTTGTCGTCGTTCCGTTCTCGCGCTATTTCTACCGCCATGCCATACAAACTAGCCCAAACCGCCACGCTTCTAAGTCGCAACTAACCTTTTATTTGGGCGACACGCATCCTGCGCACACTTGCGCGTGTTTCTGGGGCCGGGCATACGTCGTGCCCTTCAAATGAAGAGATTCGTTACATACTTTGTGCGCAGTGGTGTCTATATGTAGGCTAGGCAGCAGCGAACACCTTGCCGAAAGAACCTCCCGCCGCACGTTTGCGCGCGGCGACGCCGCCTTGTAAACAAGATTTCTCCAGTCTCGCTCGCGCCATTAGTCACGACCGACTGGCGCCGCTTCTCGTCGGCTCGGCGAACACCTTCTCTCCTGCCATCAACACTCGATGAAAAGTCCTGTTCTTGTGGCACTGAGCTCGCTTATTTTGTTTGTTTGTTTGTTTGTGTACTCGATTGACTACTTGGTTGCTTACTCCGTTCGCCTGTCTACTTGTTTCTTTTCTTCTTGCTATCTTCGTTCTCTGTCTCTCAAGCATTATAGAGCCTCGTGCTGAGATATATTAGAAGTGTGGCAGCTTGGGCTAGTTGGTATGGCACGACGATAGTTAAAGCGCGAGAACAGAACGACGACACAGAGACAAGAAGGACACGAAAGACACGAGCGCTCGTGTCTTTCGTGTCCTTCTTGTCTCTGTGTCGTCGTTTTGTTCTCGCGCTATAACTATCGTCAGAGATATATTAGCTTCCATCTGCTTCAACTTATCCGCCTCTACTTCTCGTCTTCCTCATCTCTTTTCGCCATATGTGTGTCATTCCTCTCAAAAGAGTGACCGACCGTGCCTGCCGGTTCGTGTTTCTGGTGCCACTCGTTTTGTCGCTGTCCGCATCTTCGTATCAGGGCTCGTTCCCACAGCCGTCAAATGCCCCGTTCCGTCACCGTGACGTCACCGGTCTTTTGTCAGGGGACAGAATTTCCGACCCGTTTTCTCTTCAAAAACGGGGTGATGGTGACGTATAGAGCGATACTGTGGGTCTGTGCCAACGACCCCCCCCCCCCCCCCCTCTGTCTCTCTCTCAGCTGTACACACGGGGTTCTAATTCCTGCGGCCATCAGTCGCGTGCATCATCTTCGGTCTCATCTTCTGTCTCTCTGAGCATGTTTTCTCCTCTCCAGTTTTTTTTTTTTTCGTTCCTTTGATCGTTTATCGTGTAGCAAGTGCGCACTCATTATATGCGTGATCGCGCCTCTAGCGACGTCCTTTTGCTTGTTTCTTTTTTTTTTTTTCCACCGAGGCCTCTTGGCGCCTGTTTATGATTTCGACCGGGGCGTCAATGCACGCGAGTCGCGTACAGTTTGCCTTCGCGCATGTCTTCAGGTGACGCCTTGGCGAGGAGGCCGAGTGAGTGTCTTCGAGGACACGAACAGCCCTGCGCGTGCTGCTGCTCTTTTACTTCGACATGCAAGATACAAGCAAACAGACGTACGGGTTTCTCAAGAGCTCCGTAAACGTCCTCCCTGCCCCTGTTTACCCCCCCACCCCCCACCCCCAGTTTCTTAAAAACGCTGAGCAGAGTAGAAGACCCGAGAGCTGTCGCCTCCCGCGCCGCGCTTCTAGGTAAATTGCCTTGGTCATCCACGTTCCGCAAAGCTCGCTTTTTCGTCAGGGAACGAGACGGGAAAGCACCGCGGTAAAGGGTGTACACAAATTGTCGACGACCGGTGTTCGTGCAGTGCCATTAGGGCCCTGGTTCTACGTAGCGTCGCTTTAAGAACGGCGATCCGTTGAGTTTTCACTTTGTAGTTTGTACGCACCGGGCCGACAAACAAAGACGTTGTTTGATCCAGGGAGCATTACCAATACTGCGCGCCACTGTTCGTTTTTCGAGACGCTAAACTAATGCGTGATGCATGATCAGCGTTTGTATCTTGTCTGTTGTGTCTGCAAATCTGTAAGATCTCGCGTCCCGCAGTACGTGTCTTTACTATGTCACGCACTACGAGTCGTTTAATATTGCAGTAAATTGAGGGTCATCTATATTGAAGTTAGCGTAACCTTGCGGTACACCTACGGGTGCCGAATACGCGGGATTCGGTCTTGAACCATAAACGATGGTTAGAAAAGCAGAGTCACAGTCCATAGGTCTATACTTTCGGAAGCTTTGGGACCGCATTGTAAGGTAGTTGCTTTTTCAGGCGTGGGATGAGGGGATAGATTGCAACCTGCCTTAGACGACATCGCACATTTCTCTTCTGTTCGATAAACGTTTGAACTGCTTCACTTCACCCGCGTCATGTAGGATGTCTTACTAAACTGCAGGAGTGAAGACCCGTACCATGCATATGAACCGCGCGTGCATGCCTATACGTTATACATGATCGTCCTCTTGAAATCTTCTACGCTGCACGCAACTGCGATACATCGAAACTTCGTTATCGCGAGCTGGCAGTGGTACAACAGAAGCGGGCAATCGAATAGGTACAGTGGGATGATGGCACTCGTTCAGCAACCGTGACGTCAGAGCTGCGTTCCGTCGCGCAGCGTGTTATAAGCCAGAGGCACTTGGCGGGGTCGGTGCATTCGATGTGCTCGGCCGTTCTCTCTATACGCGTAGACGGGTGCGCAGTTTCTTCGTCGTTCTCTCTTCCTCGACCTGCCATCGTAGATCAATGCAAATCGAGCGCACTCGGTCCGGCCGCCTATGCGTTCCCGCTGCGCATCAAGACAGAACGGCAGGTCGCCTTCTTGCTTGTTACAAAGGCAACGAGTGTACGTGCCCGCGTGAAAGCCCAGCTGCATAGAGTGTGTGCTGTATGTTACCCGTATACGGTGTATTCTGTATGGGCACCACGTAGTCGTTATGACGTAGCGAAACGAAACGTTTCGTTGTAAGCAGTATACCGCGTAGGGTGGACTCGTATATAACATGGAAGCTGAATATGAACGCGAAAAGAAAAACAAATTGTTCAAGGTGGGTGAATGTTGCGTGGGCTTTCGTCTAAGTACATTCCATTTTCTCGAATAATCGTCCTTTCTGGGAAATTGTTCTTTATACGCCCGCTATCGTTACAGTTGAATGTCTCGCTTGCTGCGGGATTGATCGCTGTTAAACATGCAATAATGTAGGAATAACAAGAAAAAATAAAACAAAGAATTAGCAAAAAAAAAGAACGTCAGAATTCATTTCACAGTGGTTGTCGTAACTTGAAGCCAGATCATATACAGATGCATGCATCGTTGAACTCTCTCTCTCTCTCTCTCTCTCTCTCTCACACACACACACACACGCACACACACACACACACACACAAACACACACACACACACACACACACACACACACACACACACACACACACACACACACACACACAAGCGCGTGCATGCATGCATACATTCACCGCTTTTTAGCACCCCTTGTTTCTTTATTTCATATAATAATCAGAGGTTTAGTATAATCAGAGGTTAAACGTCCCCAAAACCACGATATAATCAGGAAGGGACGCCGTAGTGGAGGGCTCCGCTAATGTCGACCGTCGCATAGTACGCAGACTTCTAGCATATCGCCTCCATCGAAATGCGACCACCGTGGCCGGGCTCGTGCCCGCGGCCTTTGGATTGAGCAGCCGAGTTGTTTCTTTTGTCGTGCCCCCAAACATTTTTTGTACCCTTTAGAGCCTTTCCACGCGCTATCCGCACAGCCGCAACGTACGTAGCGGGTCTGAAAGAGTACGTAGCGGAGGTGAAAGAGCGAATCGGCGATGCTCTTTCACCCTCCACTTGGATGTGGCAGGTGTGTCGCCAAGTGCGTTGCGGTGGCGCGGCTAGCGCGTGGAACGGCCCTTTCCACGCGCTACCCCCGCACAGCCGCAAGAACGTGTCAGGACACCTGTCGCACCCAAGCGGAGGTTGAAAGAGCATCGCCGGTTCGCTCTTTTGTCCCCCGCTTGGGTGCGGCTGGTGTCGCGGCACGTAAGTGGCGGCTGGGCGGCTAACGCGTGGAACGGCCCTTACCTAGTATCAGTGAAAAAGTTCGTCAGTGGCTGGACAGTTGAACGGTCAGCCAGACGGGTGTGGCTAGCCATAGGAATTTTTTTAAGACTGGAATAGCGCACCTAGATAGAAGGGAAAAAAAAAGTCTGTGCGTGTCGCCGAGAATCGTGATTGCAGGTATAGCAAAAGAAAAAGTTCATTGTGCAACTTTTATTTCGCCGCCGGCGGCACTATTACTCGCCGTCGCGCCCGTTGTAGAATACTCCGTAACGGCACAGACAAAAAAGAAAATAACAAAAAAGAAAGTTTGCGACATGCGCAAACGGCACCGGGCGCACGCTTCTCCGGTCATCGTCGTCGTCGCCCACCTCCGCGCCGACAATCAACCGACGCTCGGTCGTGACCGACGCAGCGGGCGCGCGCTTTTTGGCACGCGGGAACGGCGAGCGTGTCATCGAGCGGAGAAGAAACGCCGAGCTGGCTTGACCCGCCCAGCCACCATCACCCAGTGACCGGCGGCGTTTCAATTCCTTCGTCGTGGGCATCTTCCTCTTCTTTCCGCGTTGCGTCATCGGCAGCGCGATGAAGGCCCTCTCCCTCGGCGACTGCGCAAGCACCGCTCCACAGCCTGTCCCTCCCTTCTTCCTCTTCAGCCGTCCGTCAATCGTTATGATCCGCACGGTGAAGAGCGTACATAACGTTACTTTGGGCGCCGTTGCGGGGAGTCCCGTTACTTTTATATATTGTTGTTCTTTTTTCGAAAGGGTCGGTACCGCAGCAGGAGGCGCTGCCACGCTGATTGCAAACGGCCCCGCGGTGCCGATGGCGGCGTGTCTTGTCACTTTCACGCTTCTGCTCATCTATAGACGAATTATACGCCGAGGCAATATCCTTTCTTTCTCTCTATCCTTCTCTTTGGTTCGTATGAAGGAAACTGCCAAGGCTGATTCTCGCGAGCTGAGAGATGGATTATGTGACTTGGATATGCTTGCCATTCTTCCTTACAGCACTCTTGGGTTCACTGTGCTCATTCGATTCGGCGCGCGATCAAGCTACCCCTGCACTGTGCGCGTCTGTATAGTACAGGCGACGGCAAAGCAATCGCGACGCGCGAAAATGTCACACGGTCACCTATGCATTCGCCTAACATCACCCGACGGCTAAAGCCGCGATCATGGTTATGAAAGCTTTATGTTGGCCCAGAGAAGACACAGGGAAGACCCCGTGCCACCCGGCTATAGTCCCACGTAGGGACCGCCAAGCCTAGCTATGGCGGCCCCGTTCACGGGCACTCTGGACGGCCAGAGTTCGATCATTGCCAGTTCAGGGCTGTGCAAGAGCGCTGCCCACCTGTTCTCGCTGAAGGCAGAGCCGAAGGCTTTACATACCCAAAGTACATGGTTGAATGTTGCTAATAGTCCACAGACAGGGCAGTCCGCACTGAAATACCGTTCAGGGTACATGGCTAAAGTCGTATTATTGTTCTTATTAGTGAATTTTATTGACCCCTAACCCTTCGTCATCTGCAGTGCTTTATAGCCCCCCCCCCCCCCCTATGTGGTCTTGCGGTTCCTCCGGGGCGGTATTATCACTGAGGTGACAATGTAACGCGATGGCATCAACACGTGATGTCATATTACGTGACGTAGGAACGTCATGATTAAGTCGCAGTTTACGTCACCTGTTATCACGTAAAGCTCTACCCACCAATGGTCACTTCTCGCGTTTTCATGCCGCATGTTGATACGCCCTCAAAGCTCGTCGGACGCGAGGATGCGACTCTGCCATTGGGAGAGTCGGTCCCGCTTCGAACTCGTCTCGGCTTATGTTTCGAGGACGGTGCATGGCTGGCCAGACTCCATACAGCTCGGCCGACACTTTACGGCGATTATACGCGCACAACAAATGGACCGTTAACGCACATTCGCGGCGGCTGTAACGCGGCGCGTGCTGTGAAAGCGGGAGTCCCGGAAACAATCCTATAGCGTGGTATAGGCTGCCGTATACATACTTGACCTCGCGGGAAATGAGCTGAGCGGAAAGCTGACGGAAACGCTCGCTCCGTATGCATGGCGTTGGCTTGTCTCCCTTGTTTCCTTACAGCTAATGGTCCGGAACAAAAAGCGCGAGTTTTTTTGGCGGTAATGGCCAAGGACATGCCTTGTACGCAGTTGCGATAAACTCGGTATAGAAAACCCTCTTTCGAAGCGCTTTGGGGCTTCGTTCACCGCGGCCAATATTACGCGCATGTAGACTATTTTACGAATGGGTTTCAGTGCCGTTATGCTGGGCTGTTAACCTCTGTGTTTTGCACCTTCATGCTGAACCAACGGTGTTATGGTGAATGCATACACATGAAAGCGGTTCGATCGGTGCATAAGATGGTTTATGGTCTTGTTAATTCACGTTGCGATTAGAAAAACAAATGAAAAAAAACGCCTGCAGTTTAAGATGGCGGTGCCCATATGTCTCAGGTAAAATAGCCTGTACCCAGGTGTCGAATCGGATGTTGTCACTGTCAAGCCACGTTCCTGAAAATGCGATGGCCGCCACAGTTTTAACCCTTTCAGACTCCACCTATGAAGCCCTCTCTGTAAGTGTGTTAAACCAATACAAAGCCATTTCAGGGCACCTAACATTCTATCGCAACAAAAATAATGTAATGTGGTAACTAATTCTTAGTTGTAATTAAATATCTATTTGGGCTGTGCTCATTCACGCTGTGTTTTGGCATAAATAGAATGAAATGTCAGGCGAGAATTTGTCCGAATTTTTTTTGTCACGCTCATAATGAGCAAAAAAAATTTTACCCTTCTCAGTTGGGCTCGTGGTAAATGGCACGTCGAATAACTCGTAGAACGTGGTGGTGGTGGTCAAACATTTAATAACCATTAAATGGTTACAGAGAGGTGATTGGGTTGTGGCCTTATTGGCCTCCTCCCCTCACAGCACTAGGTAGAACCACGGAGCTCCATGCGCAAGCAACGCCGCCCGCGACCGTTGACCGAGCTCCTTTCTGGCCTTCAGGTCCTGACAGCTGAACAGCACGGCCTCCCATTCCTCTCTCGCTGAATTAGGGAAAGTGGCGGGATATGTGACTGACTGTCACGCCCAGACTATGTGTAAGGTGTCAGCCACCTCTCCACAGAACTGGCACGGGTCGTTAAAGGGTGAATTGAAATGTTTTAGCACCGCCGGGAGCAGTACAGTGTTGGTAAACAGTCTTAAAGGGAGGCGCTCGTCAGCGTGGCGCAGTCCCTTACAAGAGTCCGGATAGCGCCAGTGCTCCTCTTTGTAGTAATTGGTAATATCTTCAAATGAAAGAGCCCGAATTGTCTGATTGGTAGTGCCTTCGGCAAAGCGATCATATGCAGCAGTACAGCGCGAATTAAGTTTAGATGAAGAGAAATTTATTACGCGGGAGGATTGTTTCATCCGAAGCTCAAGATGTTGTGCTATCTCTTAGGCCCAAACAACGAAACGTTCCTTTCCTTTGACCGCGTCCTCTCCTTACGTGAGGCTTCCTTACAACCAAGTACCGACGAAGGAAGCAAGCGTACTCTGAAAGCTCCCTTAACCCGTCCTCGCGGGAGGAACGGTTGCCGCGCTCCTGCGTTCGAGATTATCGAATATAAGCTTTTCGCACAAGCGTTTATTCTGTAAAAAAAAGTTGGGTCACCACATCACTTCCAAATTGAAGTGTTAATATAGAGACGCGTGTACGCTTTCTTCAAACTACTATTACTGATTGTGAAAAGCCACCGTAGTTGAGCGCAAAACGTGGTGCATTCTAGCAACACTGAAACGCCCCACGGAGGAAGGAAAAAGGTTTCCTTTCCTTCCTCCGTGGTGCAGTGCACGCACGCTCGCCGCTCGCGTCTCCCCACAGGGGTGGGGTGAGAGGGTTGCCTCGAAAACGAAAACATCACGTGGGCTAGCTGTGAGGCGAAGCGCTCGTTCAGGGCAAGGAGCGGACCTAAGGGCGCACGAAGGTAGCCCCAAAGCAACCTTAAGCTGAGGAAGCGCCAAGGAAGCCTTCACCGAGGGCTCCTTAGTGAGGAAGCTTTCAGAGTGACATAAGGCGGCCTCACAAAAATGAAGGCTTCCTTACTGAGGAAAGGAACGTTTCGTTGTTTGGCCCTTAGCCCCTATAGTTGATACATATAGCAAAAATATTAGCAGTGGCTTAGCTCGGCTATGCCAGGACGTACTATAGTAGCGTGAAATACGGACGGACGGACGGACGGACAGATGCTCTAGCGAGCGAGCTCACGCAAGTCAAGCGCCATCACTCTATAGTGACACGTCACTCCAGGAGCTTCCAGGCCTTCTCCGGCGCGCCAGCTGTGCGCCTTGTGACGTCATTGCTCCTCGAGCATGCGCAGCGCGGCTCTCGATGCGTACACAGTTTAGTACATATAGCGTCTCGAAGGGTTAAGAACAGGCGTGCACGGACGACAGAAAGGAAGGGCGCCGAAAGTCGTCGACGAGCAACATTGAATAACGCGTGACAAGCCGCGGGCCGCAAGTTAACAAGCTGGGAATGAACGCGCGCGCCCTCTCGCCGTGTTCACTTTCCTATTCACAACTTCGAGGCTCCTCTTTTTGTCTTCCGCGAGCTGCAGGAGGCGAGCGTGTTTTTCTTATTTTCTTTTACACGTCGTTAGGCCCTGAACGCGCTCTGCGCAGCTGAATGGGGCGAAGGTTACCGGTAGAGAGACGCCGTGTGCTCTCTTTGATGCCGCGCGGCTTTTGAGTAGAAATGACGGGCGTAAATACGTGTACAGATCAAAGTGCGAGGGAGGCGTGGAAACATGGAAATCTGGGGACGATAGTGGTCTGTATACGTACACAGTGCCCGAACAATTGTGCAAAATTTTACCCTGCAGGCGTTTGTATTGTTCTACACAAACCAGCTGTTGCCTGACTCCGTTCTTGCACGCTATTTGTACGGGCTTGATTCTGCATCCGGCATATTCAAATAAGGGGAAAAAAAACTAACAGTGCAGCTCCGTTGGTCGCCTATCTAGAACATTGGTATACATGTAGGCGCGCGGGTGACGTTACTTTCGGTTGCTCCAAGACAAAAAAAGAACAAAAAAAAAAAGGAGAGGCATATTAACGCGAGAATGCAGTTGTGCGCTCGTGTTGCACACACCACGAACGCAAGACACGACTATTCAGGCTGTCTGTAGATACAGCCAATCGCGTTGTCGTTGTGTGGGAGATCGATGCGCGGCTGTGCCAACGGGCGTCTGTCACACTACACCGTGTGACTTCCGTTCGCGCGTCTCGGCTGTTTTTCGGTGCGCTCCCGCGCTGTACTTGGGCGGGTATTGGGTCGTGGGATTTTGGACGTTTGCGCAGCACTCGCTAGGGGTCTTCAAAATACACAAAGAAAGGATATGTATATAAGGTTTCACTGACGTGCATGTATGTATGGCGGCGTCGTATATGCGTGGAAGAAAATTGGGCTACGTTTAGCTGACGCGTTACTTATTATTGCTTGCAAGGGTGCTTGGCCACATAGATGCATTATACATAACAGGACATGAGTCAAGCAAATCAGCGTGCCATTTCGACCTTGTTGATTTATTTATTTATTTATTTAATTATTTATTTATTTTACCCTCAGGGTACACAGTACATTTCAGAGGGGAAGGGCATGCACAACAATGAAAAAACAAGGAATACAAAGCAAATGGCTTAAAAATATTGTCACTAATTGGGGTACAAAGGTGAATACTCCTAACAACTCACATCATAATAAAGCAAATAATAACAGTAATTTTATTTTTATTACATGGTTAAGGCACAAAGATACAAATAAACTGTTCAACATACAGGGGGTAATTAGGTAATCATTGTTTTAAGGACATTCTTAAATTGAATGGATTCATTGATGCTTGTTATTGATGCAGGCAGGGAATTCCATTCATTGCAAGTTCTTGGGAGATATGATGGGGCATATGTTACTGTGTTGCAATGGGGGACTGTGACTTTTTGTTGGTGATTACGGCGAAAAGAAATGAAGGGAGCAGCTTGGATTAAACGGGAACGGAGTTTCGGATTATGATAAAATATGATTCTCTTCACGTTGGCTTTGAAGCAAGCCGAGTCAGGCGTAGCCCTCCTCCGCTCTTCTGCTTGGGCTCTCGAAGCAAGAGAGCGATATATATATATATATATATATATATATATATATATATATATATATATATATATATATATATATATATATATATATATATATATATATATATATATATATATGGGGGGCTGAAGTTAGCGTTGCCATCCCGGCTGCGGCGGCTGCATTTTCGGTGGAGGCGTAAATGTTGTAGACCCGTGCGCTCATAATTGGGTGCACGTTAAAGAACCCCAGGTGGTCGGAATTTCCGGAGCCCTCCACTACGGCGTCTCTCATAATCATATGGTGGTTTTGGGACGTTAAACCCCACATATCTGTCAATCAGCGGCGTCGGCGTTCGGTAAATAAGATGTTTCGTTAAAAGAGCAACTGCTGTGTCGCACCATTTCATTACGATAATTAGCAAAACCTTCCGGCACGTGCGTGTTTGTATGTGTGTTTGTGTGTCCTGCCTTAAGCGACCTGGCCGTATTTTGCATGCTTTCGAAGCACAAGCGCCGAACGAGAGAGAGAGGAAGATGGTATTTGTGATTTTGCCATGCGTGTTTTTTGAGCGGGAAACCTATACGTGGGAAAAAAACGAGGCTCTTTCCGACGTGTCGTCGCCTCCTTTCGTATACGCGCGTTCTCAGGGAGTGCCGGCCCGAACCGGAGCGAGGAGCATGGAATACGTCCTCCGCGCATGCATCGCGCGACTGTGCCTGTCTGTATGTGTCTGCGTCTCTCCTTTGCGCTTTGACTCGGCGACGGGCTCGACTTACACCTCCCGCGCCCCCACCATTTCCTGCCGCCGTTGCCGCCGCTTCTATGTAATGTTCTCCTGCGGATTGCGTGTAGTGTTCTCGTGCGATACGTGGATGTAGTGTTCTCGTGCGATACGTGGCCAGTATAGTCTCGTGAGAGCGAGACAGGATGGCGGGAGACGAACGAGAAACCGTCGTCGTCGACATTCCAGCGTCGACATTCCACACCACGGTCTGCTTTACCGTGGTGTGAAAGGAAGAGGAACAATGCATTTTATACTAACAATAGATGCTTTCGGGAAGGTGCACGCTCAAAGCTACAGGAAATACCTTGGAACAGGGGGTGGTAACGGAGTCAACGATTCGACGCGTGTACTTGTCCTCGTCAGGGCAGCACGCGACACTTGCTCTAAAAAATTGCTTACCCGTTCTGTATGGCGCTCAATACGTGACGCGCTTGCTCAACGTACAAAATGTGGGAGGTAACTATTGAACATGAAAAATGGTGGTACTACGGAAGAAGAAGGGACCCGCTCATTTAGTTATTTCGAACACAGCACTGAATTCGCATTCTCTATGTTCCTAAAGCTTGTTTCTGGGCTGTTATCTCATTTAGTAGGAGACTTATGTGTGAGTGAAGTGAGATTTAGAAGTACGAGAATGAGGCAGAGAGTACATGACTCTTACGAGGCTACGATGGATTTCGATCTATCCCTATTTCGCGGCATGATAAATTAACCTTCGCGCTCTTAATTGCGCTTAATTAATGAACTGTTTGTGATTTGAGGTTGAGAGAGACGCTTAATTTTTGCGACTCATGCAAGGCATCATGGCACAGCGTCCTGGGTGGGGGGGGGGGGGGAAGTAGGGGAGCGAGAGAGCGAGGTGGTATCTGCTTTGAAAAGGAGACGTCAACATTTCGGATGAGTATTCCGTACACTTGGCGCTAAGCCGTGCTTCCGAAACGACGGTTGCTTAAAATATTGCCATGCTCATCTGCAGAATTCCCTGATAACAAGAAGAAAACACTCGTGGGCGCCGGCGGCATTGGAAATCGAGCCCAGTACCTTTGGCATTAGGGGCGGACGTTGTACCATTTCCGTAACCGCTGTTGTAGGACTCGGCACATCCATCGCTTGCAACAAAATGCGAAGGAAGGGTAATGTCTAATGCGCTCAACAAAGTAAGCGCGCAGTCTTCTCATGTGGCCGGCAGCTGGTGAATCCGTACAGCAACGTTGTTGAAGGCTCTATATTATATGGAGTACGTAATCGGCTTAGAGGCGGATTAGCACGCAGTACGACTTCGGCCTTCTCTATGGCTTGCGCTATTCCTGGCCACAAACGCCAGGCTCGCAGTCCTGCGTAATTTGGTTCCCAGGAACGAGGGAAATTAGACATATACAACTCTAGAGGTATACAACTCTGATTAAAATAAAGTGAGCGAGTGAGATATGAAAGGAGTCATGCTGGCAGCTAGTATACGGCGCGGGATTTGAAACATAAATAGAGAGAGAGAGAGAGAAGAAAAAAAGTTCGGGCTGTAGACGGGAAAAACCGGCGCTGTTCGATTTCCTTTCTTGTTTATTTAATTTCACGTATATATATGTTTGAGAACCCGCGTTGAGCGCTATTGTAAGTGTGCTGTGCCTAATTAGTTTCGCGTTTCTCGAGTTGGGCCGTAATGAAGTTTCTATGATCTCTGCCGCCGACGCCTGTGTTATTTTCTCTCCGTTGTGCTTTTTTTTTTCATTTTTTCGCTCTCAGCTTTCCTTTCGTAAGCGTGCCTGTAACTCGAGTGACTGCTTGGCGCTTTCTGTACGTGCAGGGTGTGAATATAATGTGGTACCGTTGTTCAGCAAAAAAAAAAAAAACAACGAAAAATTCAGACACACGCAAGATGAAGGCCCGACAACAGCGCTGTTGTCTTGCCTTCTTATAAGCATGAACCAACTCAGCCAAGCCGCAACCCTAACAACTATTGTTGAGTTCGTTGCGTGATTCAGATGACTAGGGGCAATCCTGTACGAAGCTCCGCTAAGGCTGTATTCTCACGACGGATGGGATGGGAGATGAATTAGTCACGTGGCATGTGATGTGATTCGGATGTCGCCGCAGCCAGCATTCACACGAGTGGGGAGAATTCGTGCTACAAGCGAGGATTTCGGCATCGCTTCCCGAGGAGGCGCGCTGCGATTTGTTTGGGCTTCCGTTGTTCCACGAATCGCTCCGCGCGGACTGAAGTGGGAACTCGGGAACGGGTGGCGTATAGTGACGTAGTATACGGAATCCGTGGGCTCCTCGAATCGCGATTTGGTCTGTCGTGCGAACGCACTCGAGAGAAAGAGCTCGGAATAAAATTCCCCAAACTTTACTTTCCTGCTCCAGCAGGCATTTTGCCACGAAATTTACGAAAATAATGTTTTGACAGAAACATCTGTCAATCAATGCGTTTTAGGAACTTCTCACGGTTCATGTTAAGGTCAGGGATGATATGGAGAGCCTCCCGTCGATGTGGCTTATTTGGTAAGCTGATCCACCGTGACTGAAATTAACCGTTATTTTTGTTGTTGTTGTTGCTGTTGTTCTTTCGCTTTCTGCTGTGCGGAATATATCCAAGAACCGGCACAAAAAGAAATAATCCTGAATGAGTAATCGCAAGAGTTCTATAGCGGTATAGGGTCCGAACACAACCTCCAAGATTGGTCGGTGGCGCAGAGCGCGTCTGTCGCCCGATCTCGGAGGCGTTCGTGAGAACTCTGAACGCTCGTCCACTGAGGAGTAATGGCGATGCTCTCTCAATGGACATCGTTACCTTGGATGCCTATTTGCGGGCGCTTGACACTGTACCTTGACATGTCCTGCAGTGGACGTAGTCAGGCGGATGATGATGATGATGATGACACTGTACCTTACAAGGAAAAGCGCGGGCTGTAAGTCGGTGGCGGCTACTAGTGTTTAAGTGGCAGACAAAGCCCCACCCTTGCGGAACAAAGGCAGCGATAAAATACGACGGAGTTAAAAACATCGACAGGCGTGTTTATGGGGGCCACCTTAAAGGCTACATCACTCCTCTTCCGTAGGATGTCGGGAGAGCGTCCCGCGCAGCTGGAGAGGTGAACGGGGGGGGGGGGGGAGTAAACGGTGGTTTAAGGCGATCAGTCACCGGGCTGTCTCAGTTGCGGCTTTGTCTTGCCGTGGCGCATGAACGTACAGGCCAAGCAGCCGGTCAGCCTGGGCTAGCCCAGAGATCCGCCGCGATTCGCGTCGTCGTAAACGGGGATCCCGCCAGGCGTCAGGGTGTTTTATTGGCTCGTAAATGTGGCGCCTCCGCGCTGCTATGGGAGTAGAAGCGCAACAGGCGATGGCGGCGGTGACGTCAAGCAGCGGCACGGATGGGCGATACGGGTTAGAGAAGGCGCAGCGCCATCTCTTAAGCCGCGCCGGAAACGATTCGTCTCTCTCCTCGCGCCAGATGAAGAAAGAGGAGAAGGGATTACGTTCTGGGAAGGGAGTAAATAATTGAGGTCGGTACTACGGTTTACGCAGGCAGACCGATCACTCTGAGGGATGCTGAGAATTTTTTTTTTTTTTTAGCTGGTTAAGACGAAGGGTTGCTGCTGTCTCGTTGGGGAAGAAGGGGGGGGGGATGAAAAAATAAATGAGACGTTCTCGTCTCGCCAGCCGCCTAAGGTGCGCGAACAGCGAGCATCAATCTTCACTCACGGGAACACTCTGACGGCGGGCTGCTCTATAGAGTGAAAGGAGTGCGCGGTTGCTGGTGCAGGGATATGAAAGCGTATGCACGAGAGAAGAGCGTCTTCGCGCGCAAGCGCACTGGCCTGGCCTATCATGCCTTAGCAGGGCCCCACCCCCTCGTGCCGTCTGAAAGGTGCGTATTCTACACGAGCACTCCCTGTGATGACTACTACACAATCCTCCCTCAACATGCAAGAGAGGTGTTGGTCGACTCGTTTTTTTTTGTTTTTTTTTTCTGCGGGAGCCGTCTCTCTTCGTCGCCGTAACTTCTATTCTGCATTAGCTGTAGAAGTGTATGTGGCTTTAGCTTGGCTCAGTGTCTAGTTCTGCCGCACGCGAGGGCAACCTTCCGTGAAGGTCTTCTCGTATCGAGAATTGTTCATGCGTTTTTTTCTCGTTCTGATTCTCGTTCTGATTCTCGTTCTGATTCTCGTTCTGATGCGTTCTGATTAAGCGGACAAACGGGGAACTCTCGCGCACAGCAGGTTGGACTGGGGGGGGGGGGGGGGGGGGGGGGGGGGGGGCTATGTTAGCTTTGCAACGCTGTTATTGCAGTGCTACCGTGTGACTTGATAGTTTTTATTTAGCATTATCGCTAGCATATATTGAAGTCGCACAGGACGCTAACGCTAAGCTTGAACATCAAAGCGCACATATGAAGCGTCTTATTCGTTCTACCACATTTTTACTTCAACGTGGGGCGCGCTGTCTCAATATATATTGGAGTTTCTGCGTGCCTCCAAGGAAAAAAAAAGTGTGTGTGTGTGTGTGTGTGTGTGTGTGTGTGTGTGTGTGTGTGTGTGTGTGTGTGTGTGTGTGTGTGTTGCGAGCTGTCCACTTTCTGTGCCTAGACATATGCTCAGCTGTGTACGAGTAATTATTGCTCGAGGGACCCCCCGATCGACTCCCTCGCTTAATGAATTTTCCCGGCCTTGCTCGGGAACAGCTCGAGATTCGACCGCAGCAGGCTTCGCCGCACGTTGCATGAATCGCGTATCCATCATCCATGCCAAGGTATCGTGGATGAAAGATAAAGTCTCGCTCTTGGTTTTTGCCATATTTGCCTGGCTCGCACTATTCTTCGCCCGACGGTTGTTGCAGAGATATAACAGATACAACGACGAACAAGTATGCAATGGGGTTATAGAGGTGCTGTCTGTATTTGGCTGCGTAAGCAATGGGCAATGGGGAGGAGTGGTGGGGACATGATGCAATGTGCGGTGTCGTTGCTTGCCGCAGCTGTTGTGTGTTATGGCGTCCTTTGCGGTGAGGTTTTTAATTATGTTTACTTTAGGTGGTTAGTAGTTATTTAGAAGTAGGCATCATTTTACGTGTTTTTTGTTCATGGTTTAAAGAAAGATACAAAACATAGGAATTTTTTTTTCACAAGTTTCTCACTTTCCTATTCATACCTATATCAGTTTGTTTTCTGGGTTTTACAGTGGCGTTAAAGTTATGTGCAAGTAAACAACTAAGAATGTACTTACCATTGCATTTCTTTCTTTCTTTCTTTTTTCTTTCTTTCTTAGCGCATGGCTCTAGTCGTTCCTCGCAGCCTTTTTAATTATATAGATTAAAATAGAATTTATTGATACCATTTCTGATGCACATTCTCTCTTTTCGCGAACTGGGTGTCTGGCTGACGAATAAATAAATAAATAAATAAATAAATAAATAAATAAATAAATAAAAATATTTGCGCCGTGCTCTTGCATCAAGGTACAAGAAAAAACATGCTCATTAATGGCTCAGTGTTGAAAATAACAATAAAATGCATTATTAATCTTGATCTTGTATGGCAAGATTACTGATTCTTAACGCTAACGTAACGGCCGCACTGTTCCGAAATATTCGATGAAAAAGAATGGAAAGACTAGTGATGTTCCAAAATCGAAGCCGCCGCTAATCCAACAACCGCACGCCACACGCATTACACCTGCTCATATTGGAGGGACGCTGAAATAGCGAGGAGGACTCTACTGCAGGCGCCTATAGTTCGGGCCCTGAGTTAGGAACAAGCAAGGCGAGAGTGAGAAAGTAAAAATAGATCAAGAAAAGAGGTGGAAGTAATCAGGCAGGTATACGATGGTCGAGGCTTAAACTCGGGAAGTTTCCGTCCGGCTAGCCAAGGGGAAGAATATTATCCCGGCTTCTTTTACCCGAGACCCACGAAAGATGACATATGTCTGCAGCGTAAGTCCGCGAGAATGAAGGAGGAAATGAAAAAAAAAAAGGGAGTCCCGGAGAAATAGCGACAGCGTGCTGCCGGTGGATGAAATTAAAAACGCACCCTACGAGTGGTGCAGGCATCGTCGTGGCAGGTCGTTTGTTTGATCAAGTTTTACGTTTACTTTTTTTTCTTTACTGCCTACATCCAGCGCTGTTCTGTGCACTCGTGTACTCAGAGAAAATATGACGTGGGTGAGGAGGGATAGAACATGAGAGAGAGATAAAAGAAGAAAGAGTGAACGAGTGACGCGCAATATGGAGAGGAAAGTATACGAGAGGGAGGGGGCCGGTGCTGCAAGCGGAGCTGCGGCAGTCGCCTTCACCCTGCGAAGGTGGCTGCTCCTCATAATTAAGCATAATGCGGAAAAGCGCCCTTTCGGGGAGTCGCCTGGCTGCGTTTTCGCATGGGTTCGCCGGGGAGGGATTGGTGTAGGGGGTGGCGGGCTTGTGTGTGTGTTGCGGAGGCCAGGACACGGCCGTTACGGGGTGAAAAGCGAGCGTTTCTGTTCACTGCCCGACTCCTGTGGGAGAGCCAGATGGCGCCATGTGCGCGAAGCTATTTCATTGTTATTTTTAGCCTGTTGTTTACTTTAATTGCGACGTGTTCCTGTTTTCTCGCGAAACTCGACAAGATGTATCCGCTTTCGCGGATGCAAAAGCAAGCATTTAGGAGAATGCCGTAATGGCGTTCCGCCTGGCCGAGTTTTTTTCTCGCTTTTGTAAACGGAAATTCATGCGAATCTGGCGGTTCCTGTGCTCCACAGCGTAATATTTATATATATGAAATAGGAGCGATTGCTTTCTTCACTTAGCACGAGTGCCTGTATCAATAAACTTTCCAGCCTCACGCGAAACTCGTGTTTGGCGTTCCTTCGTACGAGATATTGGGGACGTCGTAGTGAACGCTTTCCTTTTATTATCGTCCGCTTTCGTAAGGCTTCTCGGCGCTCACTTCTACGCGTAATAAAGCGAATTCATCTATGAGTGCTCGTTGTCTAGTTTAGTGCACGCTCAATAAATGTCGGTCGAAGAACGAAGACTGACCGATGCCAGAATGGGATAACTTAGCCTTGTGTTTTGTAAGTGCCGCGTAGTTTTGGGACGTGCAGCCGAAGAACAGCTTAAAATGAACACTCCGAGCGCGTTTTTTATATCGCGAGGTGGAAATATCAGCGGATCTTTCTTTCTACTGCCCACGTCAGGGAACGACCAGATACGGAAAAATAATTTGAAAAAAAAATTCGTACACAAAGCAAGAACCGTAGAACTCATTTTCGAGCTGCACAATGGTCATGCGTGTGAAAGCGAAGGGCTGTAGAGATCACAAAAGGGCGACATTAAATTCACCAAAAGCATTCAAGATTATATGGCTGTAGTATTCTTCACACCCCCGCTTGCAGTTAACGGGGAGAAAAGATGGCGCTTACTTAGCGGGAAAAATGAAAGGCAAAATTTTCCTCGATTACTCACCCCGAATTAGCAGCGTTGGAACAAAAGTGAGACCTTGTGAATTCCGCAGTAATATCCTGGCTTGGCTGTATAAATTGTGTAAGAACTTCATTGCGGTGTCGCCATCTGTCTTTTTGTCTTTTCTGCGCATGTGTGTGTATCAGATTAGGGGAAATATATTTTGGGGCGATTTGCTTTGATGCATCTGTCGAGACCATAGCAGTAAAGCGACGAGAACAGGAACCACGACAAGGACAAGCGTTAGAAAAGCTTACGCGCAAAAATACAAAACTAATTTTTGTTTAAGCGTTATTTTCGCCCGTCCAGCAATGACACACCGATGTTCCGTTTGAAGGCGTTCCTTTTAGGTTGTTTGTTTTCCGCCCTCAGTGGCCGCTACAATGCCGAGCTTCAGAGGTTATGGCCCTTCTCGTGGTGTACGGAACTAAGCGCCAGGGGAAACCCGTATATGTATCTGCGGTCGGGTGTGGCTGTCTCGCTTCTTCCGGCGGCCGCATCTCACTCGGCGCCCGTCTACCGCGCGCTGCTGCGACCAGGTGCTGGTCGACGTGTACCACATTCGGGGAGGCAGTACGGGAGAGAGAGAAGGGGAGGAGAGAAGAGACTGAAAATGATGCGGGGGTGGCGTTGGCTTACGGCTCAGCGTAGCAAACAGTTACTGCGGATGCCCGGCTGAGGCACGGGGAGAGAATTAGATAGATGGCGCTCGCGGATGAAGCGGATGCGATGCCCCGACCGTTTGCACGGGGGCTTCCGGTCCGGTGGAGCCCACCTCCGGCTCTGATCCCCGGCTGCTTAGTTGCCGCCTGTGCGCGTATCTGTGTGCCTAAGCCGAGCCGGTTCTGTGCAGTACCGAGGGCAGGTTACGAGTATCGTGAACACTGTTTGCTTGGCTCCATGAAGGCGACGTGAGAGTAGGGCACACTGGGCTTGGGACTAACCCTTTTAAGCTCAGAGCGTTTTACTTGTGTCCGTTTATTTTTCGCCACGTTTGAATTTAGGGCAGCAATGGAAGCTCTGCAGGGGCGGAAGCCATCTTTTAAATGATTCATTCAGTTATTAAAAAGAAAGTAAAGTGGGCTAAATAAAAAAAGGGTATCAACAAACGGGTATCGAATAAACCCGAGCTGATTAAAAAGTGCGATCACTTGGCGGGTGAACATACGTTAGAATGCGTCGCTGGTACGTATCTCCATCGGCAATTACCTGCGTTTGCAATGTTACCAGAAAAAAAAAAGAACTCTCTTTCACACGTAACTTTCTAAAGTTGTGAATAACCTTTGCTGAAATCAGGAGCCGTTAGTGGTTAAAGAAAGAAGAAGGAAGTTAAGCGAAGGAAGTTAAAAAGTTGGTACATGCGTTAAAAGAGGCTTTTGCTGCATCCTGCGTTTAGACAAAAAAAAAAAACAACTATATATTGATAGAAGCACGTTAACCAAGTTTTCTCCTAACCAGTAACGAACTAGTTGGTTAGTGGTGGCTGCTGTCTCTGAAATCCGAGCGAACATGCTATCACTAGTATGAGCAGGCAGGCCTCTATAAAAACTCTCTTTCATGTGTACGGAAGGAGTGGGCGGGGAGCAGTTGCGCACTTCATCGCGGTCTCTATGTCTGAGTTTGCGTAACCGGTCTTCCTCGTGGCCTCACGTAGTGCTGCACGGAACTGGGACAGACTTAGCGTGCAGGGCCGCCCGCGGGGCATGAATAGGACCTGTGCAGTTTTGTGCACGCCCTCCCCACTCCCTTGTAGGGGTCGCAGTCGTCGGCACTGCGTCGAGGACGCGACTGCTTAGTGTTTTATTAATGCGGAAAACAGAAATAATAAATGAACAACGAAAGAAACAAGAGACACTGCTCACGTGGCTGCTTGCTTGCTATCTGTTTACTTGTTTTTGCGTACTTCTTCAAACAGAAAGGCGTGCGGAAAGGGGACAAGGGGAGTGCGTGAAAAATATGAAAAAAAAAGACGTTTTGTGTACTAGTTAAGGGGACGGCGTTCGTTCAATCTATTGAATACTTTAAAAAGGCGACGTCACGTTTTTTTTTTCTTTCTAAATATTTGCTGTTGTTTTGTGCGTAGCAAGAATCGCATGCTCATGATAACGGACACAAATAATTTCTCTTTCTTGATTCTTTTTTTTTGTTTGTGCATATAACCTGCCGTCGTTGGGCACGGAATGTGTCGCTGTATACCGTAGCCCCCAGTCGTTCTTCGCCGTAAGTGCAACAAGCAACAACGGAATTGATTGATTGACTTGTGGGGTTTAACGTCCCAAAACTACTATATGATTATGAGAGACGCCGTAGTGGAGGGCTCCGGAAATTTTGACCACCTGGGGTTCTTTAACAAAGCAACAACGGAAGACAAATGGAACGGGGTGAAGTGCGGGCTGCAGCAATTTTCTTTCACGCACACACACACACACACACACACAAAACGAAAAAAAAACGCGCATTATTAGAGAGTGCACGTGCATGCCGCTAGCTCGATAAGACACGGAAGTTATAACCTTAGCTGTTGTGTTTTTTACCAAGAACTCGTTTCATCTGTGGTTCTTGTGAATACAGCTTTTTCACTCGTGAAGCAGCGTAACACAAAAACGATGCGTTTGATTGGAAATATTTTTTGCGCATTTTTTACTCGTACCACTGCCCCTTCATCCCGTTCGCGAATACTTGGAAGCACCGTATGACAATGTTTCTTCCATCATCCCATTTTTTTCGGCTTCATACTTTGTTCGCTGTGTTTTTTTCTCGCCCGTGCGAACGAGAATTAAAGGTGGAGCAATTTCTTTTCGGTCAGAAAGCGCTTTTGAAGAAAAGCCGCCGTATATAGGCACGTGCACGCAGCTGATGCAGGTATAGCGAGTGCGCAATCGACGAAGTTACGCAAAAAAAAGTTTTCTTCGAATCTTCGCGTGTTTCGCTATCAACATTACTGTTATAACGATTACTAGTATAATCGGACATTACGATTATATTATATTCGGCCGCCCGCATATAGCTGCCTGTCCGATCGTGCGTGTGGTTTGTTTATCAGAGCAAAGGAAAAAATTGCATCGTTTCTTCTCGGTAATAGATTCTCGGAATGGCGGCTATATAGTTTTGCGAATAATGAAAAAGGGAAATTTCTTGCGGAAGTTGCAGTCGCAGTTCGCCGTCAGATGCAGGGCAGAATCCCTAGTTGTTCCTTCGCATAACGGCAAAAAATTGTTAAAAGCCCGTCGAACAGAAATTGTTGTATAGCCCGCACGCTGGTGGTTGTTTCGTTCCTTAAAAACCAGCAATGGTGCGCTAGTGCCATTACGCGTGATCTGTGAAATCACCTGTTGCTGTGTGCGTGGCATTGGAGCAAGAGAAAAAAGAAATATATTTATTGATTACAAGGAAGGCGGATGCCTTTAACCTGTGTATGATATAGGTTTGGACACCAGGGCAAGCCTATAGATGATATATATCAGAAATGCGTTCTCGCTGCATGCGTTAAGTACAGTGGATTTTTTTTTTGCATTAAGAACGCGCGCGATCGTTAATTTACGGTTAAACCGTGACCTTCGGAGAGCTTGCTTCGTGCATGTATACGTTTCATGGCTATACTCGCTGGAGCGAGTACTACAGGTCGTAATGTCACCGTCAGACCCAGGGGCGCATGAACAGGATTTACCTCAATGTTTTGGGAGAAGGAAGTGATTGTGGGGACACCTGTGTTTGCGTGTTCGCATATATATATATATATATATATATATATATATATATATATATATATATATATATATATATATATATATATATATATCGAAGGGAGAGGGTTGGAACCATTCTAGATACGCCTACATTGGTGGAGCTCTTCGCGATTGTCATTTAACTGTAGTAACATTTAAGTAACTTTTAATTCCCTGATAAAGTTGCGTTTGTAATATCCGAGTGCAGATGCATGCACTTTTTTTTTCAATGCAGCAAGAAAAGAAAAATAGAAGAAAAAAAGCAGCATATTCGTTACTGCGATTCTGTCGCTTTTTTTTATGGAGCACTATGGTGGCTGCAGATCCGCTGTAGGTTTGTTACAGTGTTCCCTATCGGTGTGCACCTGCCATCTCCAGCTTGCTTCATCCGCCGCACCGGCTTCCGAGAGCGCATCGATTCGCCCATCGCCCGCCGCCGCCGCTGTCGGTCTAACCGAGCTATCGCGTCAGCCCATCTTGGCGGCGCTGTGGACGGAGGATCGAGACTTGCCGAGTTTCAACACCGAGCCTCTAAATGGAGGGGAGGGGTCTTTTGCCGCCGATGATAGGGTGATACCACTGCTGTTGCTTCGGGAATTTCGCCTCGCGGTGCAGCGCAGAGTCTTGCGAAAGGCCGGGCACCGTCGGGGTCTGAGCTCATTGGGCGGCTCTTCGAGAGCGTTCCTGACGTCTTTTGCAATCGTAGATATAGCAGCAGTAAGGGCTCTTACCTGTCGCACCCGAAATGATATTGCTGTCTTCCAGTGTCGAGGCTGTCAAATCAGGGCTACAAGAAGCTTTGCGAGAACCCGGGGAAGGGGGCTGCGACCGCATCCATGCTTCTCACCGTCTCTCGCTCGCGATCTTGCATACCTATATCGTTCCCGAACTCATGCCGTACTGAACACATGAACCAACAAAGCAATCGAAAATTCTCGGAAGATTTCGGGAAGATCGGAGAATCTTTGCACAGTCGAACTTGCCTGTTTATACAAGAAGAGCGAAGGCTGCGAAGAAAATCTTCCCATTTCCCGCCAAATTTCGCACCGGCATGAGATACGCATACTTTGGATTGCAGAGACATCCCCACTACGGAGAACTCGCGAACCAATATCGTGAAGTATGGCTTTACTAGTAGTTTGAAACCCATGGTAGATCTCGTCCACTTTTTGAACAAAGGATGCATCATGATTATTGTTTCTAATTGAGCGGCACATATCGAGCAACTAAAGTAGCTCGCGCGATTGCGTGTGCCGTCGGAATCTCTAAACCAGGTGCGCGTTTATGCATCGTATAGCCTTGTACTGCAAAACGCAGGGCAAATGCAGGGAGCGCGTGATCGGTCACGTGTAAGTGCGGACTGCGCTTATACGTTTTCGGACACGTGACGCGTTTATCTGCACGCACTGACGCTCGGCGTCTGCTTGGCTGGAAAGGTTCTCATGCTTGTGTGCATCCGATTTCTCGTGACCAACGCTATCGCAGTGTATACGGTGACCCTATGATACGGAATGCAACCGTACACACACACGCACTCACACAAAAAGAAAGCACTCACTGTGTCAACCTTGCGGCTGAATTTTGAGGAGCCGAATACAGGACATGAAGAAGTTCCGATAAGACGTTTGTAGCATTATAGTGTAGACAAAACAAAGAACAAACAAAACAGTCGGGTATTGATGGACTCACAGTGGTTGCTGTGTGGAATTTAAAGCAATTCTGTAACATCTGAGTAATAAACGCTCGCACCCCCCTTACACACACACACACACACACACACACACACACACACACACACACACACACACACACACACACACACACACACACACACACACACACACACACACACACACACATACTGCGGTTTTCTTCGTGTCGCTTCACAGCCCGTTACAAGGCGGTGACCTCTTCAAAAGGCGTCCATGCTTCCATGTGCCGAATCCTGTCTTGTCAACAAATTTTGTCATACCGCTCCGTGAACTCTTGATAACTGTGAGTACGCGATTGTTCTTTTACCACTACCATCCTCCTGTCACAACATGCATGCAATTAACGCGTGTTCGTACCACGCGCCCAGCCCAATATGGTGTTAGGAGGAAGTCCGCGCTGAAGTTCGTCGTCATCTAAACTTCGCCACGTGTGGCCACGCAATCTCGAAGAGCCCTACGTTCTACGGGCTATGTGTTCGTGAGTACGCATACAGGTGCGCACCAGTGGTATGTATGCACGCGACGCATTTCCTACCGCGTACCCGGTCGCCTGCAGCCGTGACAACGGCAGTGTTCCCCGGCCTCCCCAGAGAGGAAGAAGGAGGAGGGTCTCTCGATCCCTAACTATGCGCGCCGCGTGGCAGCGCTCCACGAGAAGCCAGACTGCATCGATCCGGGTTCCGTCGGCGTCGTCTGGGCGGCCTCGGTCCTCGCCACCGCCAACGCCCTAAAACACTTCGCTGCCTCCACGTCGGTGGCGGCTGAAGCGTGCACGCACACTGTCTTTTTGTACGGGAAAATTAGCTCAGCGGAATCTCTGACGTGTATGCCTGGGTTACTAGTAGGGCCGTTATGCAAGTGCAGGAACCTAATATTCGTTTGCATATACTTGCCTAAACTTCGAACATCATTGCAGCTTCAGACGGAAGGAAATAACCCAGATAACCTCATTTTCAGCCAGTGTGTTAGGAATGACATAATTCACATTGACTACGCTCGTGTGTAGAGCGTATCTCTGCACACGAGCGTAGTCATTGTGAATGTTAACATTTTCAAAACCTTATCGGTAGAGACTCATCGTCTTGCTGTGTTTAGAAAACAAATATTTATCGCACCTTCTTTTCATGCATATTCAGAGCATATTCGGAAAAGGAGGCGGGGGAGGGGGGTTCTGGGATGTGTAGTGCTACGTTTAATTTTATACGACGGCTATCATCGTGGAGTGGAATTGTTAGTTTTAACTAATAAATATCTGACTACATACTCACACAATTCATTTACTGCTGTAATGGATCTTACCTCACTGTACTGTGACGTCACTAGGTTGGAAATATCATTTGTGTAATTATCGGGGGCAGGCGCGGTTTTTTCTTTTCTGATATTCCACGCCATTGCGAGTCGTCGTGCTTCACAAACTTCGCGTCAGCTCGAGCAAACGCTGGCCACATGGTGATGCAAAATATCCACTATTTCATTCATTCATTCATTCATTCATTCATTCATTCATTCATTCATTCATTCATTTTTTATTTGGAGCTAGGTTGGCGATAGCTGGACATCCCGCATACCCTATTGTCCTCTTGCTTGCCCCGTCGCACGCTCTCCGCATTTCTGTCTATTCGAAATTAAACTGTAATAGTATGCACATAAGTCGTCGTATTTCGCTGCTTTCGTCCCGACGAAGTAAAGGTTGAGTATTAACACCGAATGCACCTCGATTCACATATGCGGGAAATCTCATAGTGACTATTTCAGCCTGCGGCAACTTTAAAGCCTGCGTGGTCAGTGTCCCGTAAATGATGAGCAACCATACTGCAATCTATAGCTTACAGTGCCACTCGGCGCAAACACAACGCGGTCAAACAAACCGTTCCCATCCGTGAGTAACGTCTGGCACTTGATGTTACCGCTCTTTTTTCCCGGCAGGGATAACCTATTTCAGGGCGCGAGTATACCACGAGCAATGGTTGTGCATAATCACGCGCTCTCAATTTCGTCTGTGTTTTCTCCTGCCAGGAAAACTGTTACATGGAGTACGGCATTACTAGATGATGGAAGGAAGCTCTCTCTCCGAGCGTCTTGCGCTCGCGGTTTATGCCCCCGAAGAGAGAACGTCACACCGCCTCCTTCCCTAACCCAGGAAGGGAGGAGAGGCCCGCCCAGTTCGCTGCCCGGCGAGGGTTGTAACACACACAATACACGACACCACTGGCACAAGTGCGAGAACGGGGCGGACGCGCCGAGATGACTCCTCGAGGAAACATCGCTCGGGAAAGGCGCCATGGAACGTGAGGAATGTCCCCGAAGATGAATACAAGCGCTCGGCTCATTGTCCGCTGAATGTTGACCGACCCAAGCAATGACCACTCCTTCTAGGCAGCCCAGACAGCGAACAGCCCCCCCCCCCCCCCGGTAATCTGTCGGTCGTGCGTGCCCACAGGGCTTTTTGGCAAGACGAGCCGACGACTCCAAGGAATTCGCAGTACTACTGCTGTGTTGTTGCCGATTCTGGACGTCTCAGGACGCGCTGCGAAGCCGGAACCATTCCACGCGTCCAAGCGGCGCCCAGACATGGGGGCCGATCACAACAGCTCGTCCGCCGCCGGGAAAAGGACTCGTAGATGGGCAGCCCAACGCTGCACCTTGAAGAGGCCTGGCAGCGCAGCAGCTCTGGAACGGCTGCGGCTCAGGTTTTCTCTCTCGCTCAAGTGGGGTCAGCAGGTCCGTAAGTAGCACTCTCCGTCGAAGGGCCCCCGCAGGTCGAAGGCTGGGACTGACATTAGTGATCAAATCCGCACAGTACCCAAGCAGCGACAAGGCGGTACACCACCCCTCCCGAGATATGCCAGGCTACTGAACTCTTAGCCCGTTGTCGGCATAAAAGCAGCCACACTAGAACGTTGCCTGGAACGTCCCCAAACAAAGCAATATGGCAACGCTCCTAAAGTTTTGAAGAATTTACCTTAAATAAATTGCACTCAAGCCGCAAGTCGCATAGCCTTGAGGCAAATGGCGAGTGAGAAGTGAGAAGGTCGGGAAACTCAACTAACAAATTATATCCCTTTCTCAACGTCTGGCCGTGGCAGGCAGACTAAGTAACAGGTTCACCATGCAGTAAAGGTTAAAAAAAAATCCAAAACGAAAAGATACACGGAATGACATAACAAAATAAAAAACCCGGGCTGTCGTAACTCAATCGGAATGCGCTTGCTCCTTATCACAGGAAGCCTCGGCTGAGAGCATCAGCATTTCCATTATCCCGCCCCTTTTTGTAGCGGATCTCAAAATTATGTTCTTGCAGTGCCAAACTCCATCTCAGTAGGCGGCCATTTTTAGGCGACATATTCCGAAGCCATGACAAGGGACAGTGATCTGTCTCGACAAGAAAGGGCGAGCCGGCCAAGTAGCACCGAAGCTTGTAAATAGCCCACACTAAGCATGCACACTCTTTCTCTGAGGTGCTATAAGCCTCCTCACGTGTGGAAAGCTTACGACTAATGAAAAGCACGGGGTGCTCCTCTCTACTTTCATCTCGCTGACTCAGAACAGCCCCAAGACCCCTTTCACTAGCGTCGCACTGAAGTACAAAAGGTCGGTTATAATCCGGAGCTCGTAAAATCGGTTGAGACGTCAGTGCTGCTTTCAAAGCCTGGAACGAACTTTCCCTTAACTCGTCCCACTGGACTTTAACGGGCTCTCCCTTCCTTAAACTGTCGGTCAGAGGACTGGCGATCTGTGAATATTTGGGGATATAGTGTTGGTAATATCCAGTGAGGCCTAGAAAGGCCCTGATATCAGTTTTAGTGACAGGTCGGGGATAGTTCTCGATGGCGGCAAGTTTTACCTCGTGGGGCCGCCGGCATCCTCGCCCAACAATGTGCCCCAGATACTCTACTTCCGCCTGTCCCAATTGACACTTTTCTGCTTTAACAGTGAGGCCCGCGTTCCTTAAGCGCGTCAAGACGTCCCGCAAGTGGCTCAGGTGTTTTTCCCAGCTGTCCGAAAACACTGCAATATCATCTAGATAAGGAACAGCGTAGTTCTCTGCTCCCGCCAGCACACGATCCATGAGCCGTGAAAAGCAAAAGGGCGCGTTTTTGAGCCCAAAACTCATGACCAGGGGTCGGAAAGTGCCCAAGGGGGAGATAAACGCTGCGTATTTACTGGCTCGTTCGGTCATAGGCACCTGCCAGTAGCCGCGTGTGAGGTCTAGCGTGGAGACGTACTGAGCCCTGCTAACAGTTTCCACTCTCTCCTCTACCATATCGCTCAACTTTTGCAGCGTTTTATCCTCGGCCTGTTCCGCAGCGATAACCTCCGGGCTTACTTTCGATAGCTCCAAGAACCCGCCCATGCAAGGTAGCACGGAAAGAAGGTTAACTTCCTCGCTGGCCTCACTGGAACTCTTAAAGCTGCTTTCGCCATCGCTCGGGACGTTCTCCTGATTCGCGTCTGCCCTTGTTTCGTCGGGGGCCTGTGCCTCTCTATTTTGGGAACTGCCGAGCTCCTTTGCGATCTCCTTTGCCTTAGACCGCGTTAGAGCATGTACAGTGTGTTCTCCAAAGCTCAGACCTTTCTTTCTTAACAGGTCCTCCGAGTGGTTAGAAAAAAGGTAACCGTACTGCTTCGGCAAACTTTGTGACACGGCAGCCTCTGTTTCCAGTTCTCCGAAGGGACCCTTGATGAGGACTTTGGCCACTGGCAGACACACACTGTCTTCCTGCGCTACCTGTCTGATCCACGCGCAGTCTCCGGTGAACCCATCCGCGGGCACGTAAGATGGGTGTATTACATCCATAGTGGCCGCAGAATCGCGTAGAACCCGGCAATTTTGCCCATTGACAGTCATCTCTCTTAAGTACGGTTCAAGTAACCTCATGTTCTCATCAGTATGGTTAAAAAGGGAGAAAACGAGTTTTTCCTTACGGCAACCCACTGCTAAGTGCCCCGGTTCATTACATCGATAGCACACAATGGGTTTCTTTGCCTCAAATGCTCTGTCGCGATTCTTATCCTGTTCTTTCTCTTTGCCAGCGCGTCCACTCATGGTCGATTCCCCGTGCGTGTCTTTTTCATTCGTCCCTCCTGGTGCAATAGGGGCATAACTGTTGCGCTCAGACTGCTTAGAATTCTCACGGTATGGTTTCTTTGCGGGTTTGTTGCGCTCTCTTATTTCCTCACGCCTCATGGTGTACTCTTCAGCCAGTTCTGCGGTACGCTCCAAATTCTTTTCCCCGGGCTGATCTAATACCCATAAGCGTGCTTCGTCACTTAGAACGTTCAGGAATTGCTCCGTGCAAATCAACTCGACTACCTTGTCATGGTCTCCAAAAGCTCCCTCGCCCTTAAGCCACTCGGTGAGATTGCACCTCAGACTGTATGCAAAATCGGCAAATGATTCACTGCTACGTTTGCTACTATTTCTGAAACGTCGTCGGAAAGCTTCAGCAGACAGCCGATACCTCTTTAGTAGCGCACGCTTTACAATATCGTAGTCATTCG
Organism: Rhipicephalus microplus; assembly: GCF_013339725.1. NCBI lineage: Eukaryota > Metazoa > Arthropoda > Arachnida > Ixodida > Ixodidae > Rhipicephalus > Rhipicephalus microplus. The sequence goes on along the minus strand of NC_051173.1, from coordinate 19,395,679 downwards.
CCTCATCTCGCGGCAAACGAGCCAGTACATTCGCTGCCTCGCATGGAAGCACGGTCAAGAGCATTTGTGCCCATAACTCACGCTCAAACTTGCCTTCGCAACTTCTCTCAAAATTGACCAAAAATAACCCGATATCCTCTCCCATCTTAAAAGGATTCAGGAGGTCTTTTATTTTTGGTGCCTTGCTTACTGGAGCATTGAGTGTTGCGCCTCCTGAGGTAGTTGCCCGAGCTATTTCTAAGTCTAGGCGCTTCTTATCCAGTTCGTGCTTGCGCTCGCGCTCGCGCACGCGTTCCTGCTCTTCTTTATGGCGCTCGCGCTCCTGATCTTCCCTTTTTTTTTTATATCCTCCCACAACTCCACGATCTCCTCGTCATCTCTGCTTGCCTCCATAGCCCTGATGACTTCCGCCTTTTTAAGATGTTTCCCGCAATCAATCCCGAATTCCCCGCATATCACGTCTAGGTCCGATCTGTGCAACTTTCTCCAAGCCATGGCTGCTACTTTTCTGCCGACAAGTTTCTCAAGGGAAAGCGTTGAAGCAAGGTTCCCGTGAACAGGCTTCCAACACTCTTGTTACCAGGAAGAACTAATTTAAGCCTGGCAACTCTCAAGGAGAAAAGGTCGTGCACTCACCAAGCCGGAGTCGAATTCCTGCGCAGATCATCTCACCGCTGCCATCCACTGTTGTGACTGGGGGAATTTGTCGGGCCTTGAGCCATCCAAGGGTCAGGGCGAAGACGGGCCGAGGAGCCGGAGCTGATAACTTGAACGATTTATTTACACTATTTTACATGATGTTGAAGGTAGCGTGTTACATGGAGTAAGCATCATACTAGATGATGGAAGGAAGCTCTCTCTCCGAGCGTCTTGCGCTCGCGTTTTTATGCCCCCGAAGAGAGAAAGTCACACCGCCTCCTTCCTAACCCAGGAAGGGAGGAGAGGCCCGCCCAGTTCGCTGCCCGGCGAGGGTGTAACACACACAATACACGACACCACTGGCACAGTGCGAGAACGGGGAGTCGGACGCGCCGAGATGACTCCTCGAGGAAACATCGCTCGGGAAAGGCGCCATGGAACGTGAGGAATGTCCCCGAAGATGAATACAAAGCGCTCGGCTCATGGTCCGCTGAATGTTGACGACCCAAGCAATGACCACTCCTTCTAGGCAGCCCAGACAGCGAACAGCCCCCCCCCCCCCCCCCGGTAATCTGTCGGTCGTGCGTGCCCAAAGGGCTTTTTGGCAAGACGAGCCGACGACTCCAAGGAATTCGCAGTACTACTGCTGTGTTGTTGCCGATTCTGGACGTCTCAGGACGCGCTGCGAAGCCGGAACCATTCCACGCGTCCAAGCGGCGCCCAGACATGGGGGCCGATCACAACAACGCACAACCGACAGACCACTTCCTCGTTGTCGTCTTCTGACCCCTGATATGTCAGCGACGTAGCAATATATACGGTAACTCTCGCAGTGACAATTGCAGCCTGCGGCAACTTTAAAGCCTGCGTGGTCAGTGTCCCGTTAATGATGGGCAACCATACTGCATTCTAGCTTACAGTGCCACTCGGCGCAAACACAACGCGGTCAAACAAACCGTTTCCATCCGTGAGTAACGTCTGGCACTTGATGTTACCGCTCTTTTTTCCCGGCAATGTCAGTTCGGCAGGGATTACCTATTTCAGGGCGCGAGTATACCACGAGCAATGGTTGTGCATAATCACGCGCTCTCAATTTCGTCCTGTGTTTTCTCCTGCCAGGAAAACTGCACGGTAGGGAATGATATATTACGTATGGTTGTCGCGACACTATCGAAAGAGAGAGAGATGAGGATGATGAAATGACGAGCCTTACATCGTGTTCGTATTGCTAGCCTACGCAGAAGCAAGGAAATGCGGCTCGAAAAAAAAAAAAAGGAAAGAGTAAAATGAAAAGGAAAAAGAAAAATGGTGACACTCCGCGTGTGGCGATGCGTCATATTTCCCTAACTGCATCATTATTTGGGTCGTTGAGGGACTGTGGTGCTTTGTGCGCTATTTATAATAAATTGTCGCCATGAGGTTAGCGCATATCGCCTTTGCCTGTCTTGATATTTGTCTTTGTGTATGCTGTCTTTGCACAAGCATGCTGTAAGACCTGGGTTGCGTGGTCCTTCATTCTATATTGCAGGTTTACTGGAAAGAGCCGGGTTGCTGTTAACCCTTTACATCTAACTGGTTTATATAAAGGGAGGAAAGAAACGCGTCAGCGTTAGGAGAAGACCCACGCTCTAACGCTGCGTGTCTTCGTTTATTTATATATTTTTTTCCCTCTGGTGGCAGCGTCTTCTCGTGACCACAGCTGCTCGTTATTTTGCGCGAAATTCAGCGCGCGTCTGTTTTTCGGCGGCGCCGCGCCAAGAAGGTGCGAAGCTAAGCACGATCGACTCGTCTAATTTGGGGCCCGCATGCGTCTTCTTCGCCTCTCATTCAACGCTGCGCGCTCACGCCTCCTAAACTTTGCTTGCGATGAATAACAATGGGCTTCTGTTTCTTTTGTTCGACTTTTGCTTTCTGCACTTGGTTGAATGCTTATTAGAGCAGATAAATATTTTGGCGGTCGTGTTTGCGGTACTGCGCGTAAGAAAGAAAGAAAGAAAGAAAGAAAGAAAGAAAGAAAGAAAGAAAAAAAAAAGAAAGAAAAAAAGAAAAAAAGGAAGAAAGATAGATAGATAGATAGATAGATAGATAGATAGATAGATAGATAGATAGATAGATAGATAGATAGATAGATAGATAGATAGATAGATAGATAGATAGATAGATAGATAGATAGATACTGCCTGCTACGATTGTAATACATCGGCATTCGCCTGACTTCGTCGACTATCTCTATTGGGCCAGTATGAATCTTAAGTTCTGCTTATGCGTGTTGTCTTGCGACACTGTGGTATAACCCAAGCTACGAAATCTATACACTAGATCCACAGCGGGCCACGACCCCTGTAAGCCATTATGGTGTTGAGCCTTTCTATATTTCTTGTATACCTGCCACGTGCGCGCGTTTTTCCGCTCCCATATACAGCTCACTTCAAGCTATACGCGTTGTCGAAGTAGTCTATGAGTGAAAGGAGGTATAGCGACGAGATGGGGTGACATATACGATAAGAGGTGAAAACCCAAGACACGACACGATATGCGCGCCAACACTGTACACGATACAACGCTCTTGTTGAACTATATATGGTATCTAACATAGCAATCTGATGGCATGTGCCCGAAGATTATGTACCGCACAGGGCTCCCTGCCCCGCATATGGCAGTTTGTTCACTGCTCCGAACAATTATCGCAAAGTCATTGAGGTCACACCGCGGTGGGGTCAAACGAGGGCTTGCGCGCCGCACTGCGCATGCTCCATAATGCATGCCGCTTGGGGCCGCTGTTTTTTTGTCAGTCTCACGAATGTACATACATCCGTCGTCCACGCTTCGTGTGCTGCTGCTCTCTGCTGCATGTTGCGACTGCGTTTTGCGGTCGGCACGCACTGGACACTTCGGATAGGCGAAAGCGGGACAAAAAAGAAATGCGAGAGGGAGGAGTGGGAATTGGACGTGCGTATGCCTTTATAATTAAACCAGAAGAACATTGCGCTGACGCGTGATCCCTCTGGACCGTATCTCCTTGTTAAATAACTAACACTCCCGGCTAGCTGTGTGGCGCATGCAGGTAAACGTATGCGCGAGAGTTCCTTCACGCACGGAGGGCGTTTCCGTTTACAGTAGTTGATTATTTCTTTCTTAACTTTTCTCGTTCATTCGTATGCATTCCATCGCATCTAATTACTTAAGTGGCAGCTCTTAGCTACAGTCTTCTCAAGTTGCGTACTTTATACCGAAGAAGGAGACTGTGCGGTAATGAACTGCTCACCTCCTGAAGGAGCCATCTACCGAAGCGTATATTCAATTGGCGATCGGTCACACCCAATTCATGCCGCACACACTCGAAATCTATACGAATTGCGTCAGTTAATCAGCAGTTAGCTCTACGAATAGCAGTAGCGCCTTGTCCAGTGGTGTACGCGTTTACAAAGTCGGAGCTGAGGGACCAAGCATGCAGTGCTCAAGGTCTCCCCTTCGTTCAAGAAAGTCCCAAGTTTTCTGAATACTCTGATGGTATGTGTGTGTGCGTTATTCTTTCTTCTTATGTGATTCGTAAAGAGAAATAAGAGAAAAGTGAGCCCCGTAACTGTCTGCATCAGAGTGCGACACGCCAACAGTAGCTCACGAGGGATGGGAGTAAGGAGGGATTAAAAGGGTAGGATTAAAAGGTGAATAGAGGAAGGAGAGAGCGAGGCGCAGGCCTGGACAGCGAACGACAGAAAATGACGGAAGTAAAGAGGAGATAGGAAATATGAACACGGTCGCAGGAGTCCGAGGACGGGGCACCACTCAGCGAGAGCTCTTGTCGGCGTCAGGAGATGGCGTAGGGAGAGCCCAGTCAACCAGAGCTGCGCTGTCGTCGGAGATCGCGGGGGCACAACCGGTCGGCACGAAATCCAGAGAGCGAGTCCGTGTGTGCGTGTATGAAAGGGGCGGTATACATGCGCGTATGTATTGCTCGCCATGAGGCAGATGGTACCAGAACGATTGGAGAGGGGGGCTCACATAACTTGGCGGATAGCGTCCCCTTCTTCTTCGAACCCTCTCTAATCGCCTTTAATCCCAGAAGTATATAAGCACCGTCTCAATTTTATTCGGTTCTCCTCCCCGAGTCAACATTACCAATCATTTAGCCATCTGTCGCCAACTTTCGTTAACGCTATTTCCAACAGCAGCCATCATTTAGCCAGCATTACCGAGTGCTAACGAGGGGTGGCAGTATACAAGTAAATACGGCACTTGAAGTCACGATACCCTATAAAGTGTAATGTTAAAGTGCGCTGAAATTGGTATATTACATTCGTTGCTTAAGGAGTCATCGTATCCCGCCCATTACGCTACGTGGATGGACAATCGCAGAACACCGCCTATAATAGCGTGTTGTCATGAGGCAGATTGAAAGCTCCTATGTCACGGGATCTGACCGTAGCCTATAGTCTCGCAGGCGTTCACACATCCCGCAAACACACCCCTGTAAAACCAGATGGTATATATCTCGACAGAATTGGAACCACTTCCTTCCGTACATTTATTCATTTATTTATTTTGTAAGAATTCATTGGACTTCATCCTCCTCATCTGTCAATAACCATCATCAGTCTTCGCATCGCCCCTCTTCATCATCGGCGCCATCTTGTTGTTGCTTGAATAATTTATCTGTTTGGATAGACTGCAGCCTAGGTAAAGGGCTATAGCAGGAGTGGATGAGTAATACAGGACGAAAGCAACAGAGAGATAAAGCGGATACTTTATACGCAAAGCCACTGCTACGGGGTATTGTTGAGTGTGGATGAAAGAGTCTAAGGTAGACATCGTCGTCAAAAGAAAATGGTAAGTATATTCTGTTACATATTGCGATAAAAGAAAAAAAAAACTCGCTTTAGTGTAAATATACCTTCGCTACTCGGCAAATATGTCGGCGAGCATCCTGTAGTTCTTATCGCGCTGAGCTTGCAGCAGCATTGCATACGTTGTACGTGCCTCAGAGACCACGGTTCCCGCGCACGTGGTTTTGTCGTTTCTGCGCGTCTAGACGCGCGTATTGAGCGCGACGCGGCGCCAGTCGCGCGGACGCCCGTCGTTGCCATGGATGCTCGACAGTGTCCCGTGCGTGACAGCCGGTAGCCGGTTGACACGCCACTGGGACGCCACAGCGCAATTAATGACTCGCATTTCGACGCTCCCTTTCGTCGCGGCAACTTCAACGGTGAAATCGCATTTCCATGTCCGGTAAGCTTGAGTGGGAATTGCCCGTGCTTAGGTCAGTTTGTATACACTATAGGAGGTTACAGCGACCGACGAAAGTGGCGGGTGTGTTTAGGCAAAACAAACGCATTTTGTTGTCGGTCTGGACGCGCGAACGACCAAATCGCTGGATTGGGATTGAAAGGAGCGGACATTGGTGTCGTAAGCGGGTAACCAGCATCTAACCGACATTAGCCAACATTAGCCAACATTAGCCGGTATATGGCCGATATATAGTAACGCTGTAGGAGGCAGTACATTCATAGCTAATATGTGGAAACGCGATATTTGCCGTATCAAGTTAGCAGTATAACACCTATATCCACCATAGCAATTAATTAACGATATATAGCCAACATTTAACATTAGCATTATCTGGCTGGTTAGAGTTGATAGATAGATAGATAGATAGATAGATAGATAGATAGATAGATAGATAGATAGATAGATAGATAAAAGGTTTGTGCCACCAGCGGGATACAAGCGCCTGTGTGAGCGCAAATCGCATCACCGGGGCCGTGCCCTTGAGCACCGTGTTCGAAAACCTAGCTTCCCCTTCCCCCGGGCCTCCCCTTCCTGGGGGAATCGTTTTCAAGAGCACGTTCGCGCGGAAAAAAAAATGAGGGGGGCTTCGTCTCGCCCGCTGGCCAGAGCCCGCCGGGAAAGCAAGCAGCATCCAGCTGCGTTTAAAAGCTTGTGGAATGCGCCGGGCGGCGGTGCTTCTGACGTCTCGCAGGAGCGGCAGCCGCTGAACAGCGAGCGAAAAAGGCGGCCTTCCTCTGACGTATATACACGCACGCACACTTCCACCGGTATACGCACGCAACAGCCTATAGCACCGAGGGTGTCTGTACGGGCGAATCCTGAGCGCGGACCCTGGGAAAGATGGAAAGCTATTCGGGAAAAATAAACTTTCCTCGCGGCCAGTATAAACACTTTCTCCCCCACCTCACACCGCTTAGTGGAGCGCGCTTTGTGCGCAGCTGCCGGGGTTTGGCGCGCGTGCCTTTATGCAGCGCGCCCGACACCGCAGCCGCTCTGGTTGCGGTGGGAGGGTGAAGCGGCTGCGGCCAGCGCTTTCATGCGGTGCCGCTGAGGAATGCCAGAAGTGAGGCGCCCGCGCGCACCCGAGTTACGTCACTTTAAGCTTTTACGTGTTCTTTCCGTCTCTTCCGCTCCTTTCGCCGTCTTTGGAATTCCCAACGGGAAATGGAAACATTCGCGAAATCCCTGCGAGGAACCCTCCCACTGAATATGGTCTCACGTTTCGTTTGCCGTCCCTTATGCATATTTTCTTATATTCTCGATCTTCTTCTTCTTCTTCTTCTTCTTCTTCTTCTTCTTCTTCTTCTTCTTCTTCTTCTTCTTCTTCTTCTTCTTCTTCTTCTTCTTTAATTTGATCCACTTTGCAGCAACACTCGGTAAAGGATAGGACTATGACAGTTTGAAAGTTTGCGCCTCCTCCATGCCGAGTCGCAAGTTCATGAATTGATATTATTTTCTTTCCTGCGTGTGCTATCCTCTTTCCCGGATGGGATCTCTTAATTAATAAATATGTTCATTATGACACGTTTCTTTCGTTCTTCATGAGTGTATTGCCTTTTGTATGGTATAGTGAAGGCAGTTTTCGCTTGAATGACAAAGCAATTTTGGCCTCATCATTCAGGGTATATTGGTTCACACGCACAGATAGACAGACAGAGTGAGAAAATAGAATAGGACTTTTTCTAACGCAATGTACCTATATCACTACGCAGTGCACCAACAACCATAGTAGATATAGAGCTCAGGACAGAATCCACTGAATCTGCATAATCTACTGAATGGCTGTGCAATCGTTTAGCGCTTTTTATTACCATCTATGAAAAAAACGCCACAAACGAGGTTATAACCTCAGGGCTGATTGACAAGTGTCATGATTGGCACCTGTCACCTTGCCTCTCTTAAACGAGTACTGCTCACCCGCGTCAACGGTGAATAGTGTTACACGTCACTGATCAACGTCACTGATCAACGTGTTACACGTCACTGATCAACCTCGCGCCAAAAACCGCGACCATGCAGGAACACAAGAACACCTAGACGGGACCTTTGTGATCATGCGCAGTGGAGATTTCGGCTCCAAAACATGCATTAACTAGCCCGACCGCGAGTGTTACTTCGTTATTATGCCCGCGTTCTTTGAGCAGTATCATTGTGGTAGTTAGTAGTTAGGTCGTCCGGTCGTCCGTCCGGATGACCGGATGGAGGGATGGACAGCCGTGTTCCAGTTTTTTTTTTTTAAGTACGTGCGTTGCCTGCACAGGTAACCGCGTCAGCCAACCAGGGCGGCATCCGCCTCAGGCCCCTCTGGCCCGGTGACTGACAGCTCTATTTCAAGCACCAACCGCATGCACGCTTGCTTTGAGCGCTCTGCGGAGGGTGCACTTTTCGAGAAGAAGCAGTGCTCCGAAGCATTCGCTATTTTGTTGGGGTCGATAGTTTGATTTTGTTTCTTGTTTTTTTTTGTTATAGCAATTTGTACTTCGCGGTTCTCTGTTTTGGTTTTCACCCACCGATATCTCTATTGCTTTTACTTCTGTACTGGGCCTTGACGTATTTGCTTCGAGTTGAAGCAAGGAGTCTCGCCTGAGCTCCCTGTGGGGCAAAACACACACACAATTCGCACTTGGCGCTTATATACTGTGCAGTGTTGTACGGGCGAAGATACGGAATTATTAGATAAAGAAGGAGTAAACAAAAGGAGTAGAAATCAATGAAGAGAAAACGGAGTGACTTGAAAAAATAAAATAAGTATAGCACTTTATGACGAAAATTTTTATTTTTTGATTTTTGATAAAGCGTTGTTCGGCGCCATCGGATATATAAACCATATAGCTGTCAAAACGAACGAAGAATTTGATCCGGCAAAAGTAATCGTAGAACCGAAACTATTCAGCTGGTGTCGACAGCATAGCTTTAAAAGCGGTCCACACAAAGACGGAAAAAATAGGCTTACAGTACGAATATAGAAGCTGTGCAAAGAAAAGAAAAAGGATAGTAGGGAATGCTGTACTCATTGACCCTTAATTGAGTAGAGAGAAACGTGTTTTGCTTCACCATTCAATGCCATCCACGCCGTACACACCCGAGCCAAGGTCGCGGACATTGCGTCACTCCTCCACAGCGCTGTTTGGTTTGGTTGGTTTGGAAAAACTTTATTGACAAGTCCGAAGGCGTGCGCCCTAGCACACGGCGGGCCGCTCCCACGATGGGACAGTAAGGCCGAGCCCTAGCGCCGCATCGTGGGCCCTCTGGACAGCCCAAAGTTGCGATGTTATGTCTGGACTCCGGAGAGCGGAGTCCCACTTTCTGGACGATGCTGTATCGGTGCCACGTACCGAAGGGCACTCCCAGAGCATGTGGTGTAAGGTGGCTAAACCGCCACATTTTGTACACGAGTTGGTTAAATAAACATCAGGATAAAGCTTGTGAAGAAAGGCAGGGTTAGGGTACGTTTCTGTTTGAAGTAATCGCAATGTAAGCGCCTGCGCTCTATTTAGCTTCGCATGTGGAGGTGGAAAGATTCTCCTATCCATAGCGAAATGTTGGGTTATTTCATTATATGTAGTTGGCGGATCCCTGTTTACGAAATCTCCAGTTCGACCCAAAGGTCCTCCATGGCCGCGGACAGCTAACCCTCGCGCCCTGGAGTGGGCCAACTCATTGAGATTTATGATCCCTCCGTCCATGTTTCCCATATGAGCTGGGAACCATGTAATGGTATGGGTTGTAAGCAACTTATCACCGAGTATATTTTTGGCCTCTTTGCACACAGCTCCAACACTGAAGGCACGAATGGCAGCTCTAGAATCGCTAAATATGTGTTCATTACGCTGATCTAAAAGAGCCAAGGCGATGGCAACCTGCTCAGCTGCATTGGCAGTTCTGGCGCATACCGACGCCGCATTAATTGTAATGCCTTTGTGGTTGATTGCCACTACCGTGAATCGGTCTCTCTGGCCATCATATTGCGCCGCGTCTACGAAACAGGCCCCCCCGTCAAGATCCGCAACTTGGCGAAGAAGGGCCCGAGCGCGCGCTCTCCTCCTTCCAACATTACGTTGGGGATGCATGTTCCGCGGGGCAGGCGAGACAATGATGTTTTCCTTCTGATCCCTCGTCAACCCTTGGTACAGAGCCTCAATCTGAGCTGGTGGAATACCCATTTCTGCGAGAATCATCCTCCCCGCTTTTGAGCCAGACAGCCTAATTACCTGTGTTCTTTCTTGTGCTTCCGCAATTTCCTCCAATGTATTATGAATTCCCAACTGCAGGAGACGATTGGTGTGGGTGTAGTTGGGGAGCCCAAGGGCATTCTTTACAGCTCTCCTGATCATTGCATTAAGCTTGTCCCTTTCCATTCTCTTCCAGACATGCATTGCCGCCACATATGCAAAATGACACAGCAGAAAAGCATGTATAAGCCTGACCAAGTTGTCCTCTGATAGTCCTGTCCTTCGGTTAGCCACCCGTCTTATGAGCCTAATAACACTGTCTGTCTTTTTTTCCAACCTTTTAATCGTGATGGTGTTGGTGCCCGTTGCTTCTAGCGTCATACCTAAGATCCGAATGGAAGCGACTTTGGGGATTGATCGTCCACTTTTGGTACGTAAGTGGATGTCATTTTCTAGGGGCGGCACCCAGCCTCGCGGTCGACGGCCCCTCCTGACCGGTTTATAGAGAAGCTCAGACTTTTCCGGAGAGCAAGAAAGGCCTGTGTCTTCCAGAAAACTCTCGGTAGTGTCGATGGCCTCTTGCAGGGCCGCCTCTACAGTGCCATCACTTCCTCCTCTACACCAAATGGTGATATCATCGGCATAAATTGTATGACCAACATCTGAAATTCCAGAAAGCTGCCTCGAGAGACCAGCCATGACGATGTTAAAAAGTAAGGGTGATAGAACAGATCCCTGCGGGGTGCCCCTATTTCCCAGCGCTTGCACATCCGATTCTAGATCTCCAACTTTAAGTATGGCTTTTCGACCACACAGGAAGGATCTGACAAACGCATGAAATGAGGAACCTAGGTTGAGACTTGAGATCGCATCTAAAATAGAATCATGGCGGACATTATCAAACGCTTTTTTTATATCCAAGCCTAGGATCGCCCTGGTGTCTCTGGTATGATTATCTAAAATTTGACACTTAATGATTTTCATAGCATCCTGCGTACAGAGGCCTGGCCTAAAGCCAATAAGGTAGTGAGGGAAGAGATCATTGTGCTCTATGTAGTCCGCGATTCGGTTCTGGACAACGTGTTCCACCACCTTTCCCACGCATGACGTGAGAGAGATGGGGCGCAGATTGTCCAAACTTGGTGCTTTACCGGGCTTGGGAATGAGGATCACCTTGGCCAACTTCCATTGTTCCGGGATGTCACCTCCCTTCCAAATCCTATTAATCTCATCAGTAAGAAATTCAACAGAGTCATCTTCCAAATTCCGAAGCGCTTTGTTGGTGACCCTATCTGGACCCGGTGCCGATCGGCCATTAAGTTCGTGCAGGGCACGTCGCACATCGCTGATGGTGAAGGGTTCATCCAAATGGGCACAAGGTGTTCCCATATACCTCGGATAGGCTTGCATGGAATCAACTGCTAGCGGTAGATACTTCTCAGCAAGCTGCCCCAATAGCTCCGCGCCCGAGGAGGATTTTTGAGCAAGATGAAGTATTCTAGCAAGGACCCCCCTCTGATTAGATTTAGTGCCCGACTCGTCAAGCAAGTGTTTTAAAAGATTCCATTTACCTCTGGTTCGCATTTGTCCATCGACTGAATTACAAATTTCATCCCACTGCTGCCTCGACAAGTTTTTGCAATGTTCTTCAATTTGTGTATTTAACTCTGCTATCTTTTTCCGAAGCCTACGATTAAGTCTCTGACCCTTCCATCTGGCCAATAGCGACTGCTTTGCCTCCAGTAAATGCGCAAGCCGACTGTCCATTTTGTTTGTCTGTACCTCTGTCTCAATGGTTCTGGTAACCGCTCTAACGTCCTGCAGCAGCATCTCTGTCCATTGCCCCAGAGAGTCCGGGATTTCCCCCTGTTCCGCTCGAGCGCTGCGTGACTCCCGAAATTTATCCCAATCCACGTAAGTAAACTTTCTTTTAGATTTTGCCTCCATCTGTAATTTAGTAACTGTAATATAATGATCACTTCCTAAATCCGTCAGAAGATTTTCCCAACCTACCGAGCCAGCATTTTTCACGAAAGCTAGGTCCGGGGTGGAGTCCCTGGTGGTGGATGTGCCGCGCCTAGTAGGAAACATCGGGTCCGTAATTAACGAGAGATCCGCATCTCCCGTCTCCTGCCACAAGCTCCTGCCTTTAGCTGAATCATACGGGTAGTTCCACGCCCGGAAAGGCGAGTTAAAATCCCCCGCCACAACCAGAGGAGAGAGCCCAGCCAATCTGGTTGCCTTAGCTATGATCGTCCTAAAACGCTGCCTATGATCACTAGGGCTACTATATATGTTCAGTATAAAAATGCTGGAAAGGTTGGAAGAACTCGGAATGACCTCAACTAAGGAGAGCTCCGTTTTATTAGGTCTTACCCCTAGATCATGTGTCACAAAGGTGAACTTGTTGCTGACTAACGTGGCAATCCCTCTGCCTTCCCCTTTAACTGCATGTGCCTTGTACCCCGGGAGGGTTACACTATCAGACAGCGTCTCCTGCAGTAGGATCACTTGCGGCTTCTCGCTGTGAGAGCGGACAAATTGCTGCAGGGTGCCCCTTTTGCTAAGGATCCCCCTGCAGTTCCATTGCCATATACGAAATTCAGCGTGCGAGGCCATCTTGATCATTGGAGGTGCTCCCTGACCCTGCCGTCAGGTTCTGTACAGAAGCAACTGTACTATTCGAACTGGGGATACTCATGGGAATGGGCGCCGATAAAGGCGTTCCCTCTGGAAAGAAATCCGGGTGAATCCGAGCTGCTCCCCTGATATTGGGGCTCTGCACCATAAGGCCGGCGTTCTGTAATTGATTCTCCACACATTGAATTCTGGCATGTTGAATATCTATTTTCTGATCCATAACTGTGAGACGTTGATCGACCGCCGAGAAACGCTCATTAAGTTTGTGAATCTCAAGGCAAATTGAATTTAGAGTCTCCTTAATTTCAGATTTAGCTCTAGCCTGCACATTCTCGGCTGAAGTCGCAGCCTTACGCTTGGCTGGGTTACCCGAGGGGCCCGCTTCCACGACCATGGGAACCTCCATGGGTTGAGGAGAGGGAGAACCTACACACGGAGAAGCAGATGCCAGAGTAGCTTGAGATGTACTGACACGTCTAAGCTCAGCCATTTCGGCTCTCAGCGACTCAATAATGCTGCGCATTTCGGCATTCTCCTTCCTAAGCTGATTTAGCTCCGCTAGACCATGCTCTGGCGCAGTGCCTCCCGTTACCTTTTCACCTCCTCCGCTGCGCACCCGGTCAGCCCAGGAGCCACCCTGCATCTCCGGTTGGGGTGGGCTTTGGAAACGGACTGTGCCATGCGGGTCCCTGGACTGGCTCCTCGAGTGCGATGGGCCTCTGGATTGGGACCGACGACGATCTCTGGACCGGGACTTGGCTCGGCCTTTAGACGAAGTTCCCTTTCGCTGGCCTTGGGAGCGACTTCTGGACCGAGATCTGGATCTGGACCGACTGCTTGCCTGTTGCGATGAGTCACGGCTGTCCACCCCAGTTGCAGCAGAACGACTGTTTGAACTGGAGTTGCGGTGTGCAGGCTGGCTCACACCCTCGTCGGCGTTAGCAGGTACCGTTTGCTGACTACGACGCTCTGATTCCGCACGGCGCTCTCTTCGCCGCCTTCGCACAATAAATGGAAGCTGAAACCTTTGCTGGCAACTTTTATCCGTCGTGGCGTGTGGGCCGCCACAGAATCCACAGGTCGGGGAACATTGATGGTTCTCATCAGGGTTGTTGATTCCGCACCTCTTGCACACAGCTTCGTCCGGTGTCGGACAGACGTCCGCCCTGTGCCCGAGTCTGCCACAGGCATAGCAGCAGTCATGCTGCCGATGGTAAAGCGAGCATCTGACCAGCGCTGTGCCGAAATAAATGAAGTTGGGAACTTTGTAGCCATCGAAGACAATAACCACCGTCTCAGTGTTCTTAATACGTCTGACTCCCAGAGCCGTGGGGTTTCTTTCAGTAAGGATGCTCCTCTCCAGCTCCGTCTGGCTCTCCGATGCGTCAATCTTACGGATGACCCCCTTGCAGGTCTCATGCGGGGCAGCCTCGTAAGTGTTGATGTCATACTTCTTCATTCCCAATGTAAGGCAGCTCATCCTGAGGTAAGAGTCAGCGTTCGCACGGGACGCCGTGCTAATAACTATGATATTTTGCGTTGCATTCGGGCAGACAATGTCCTGACTGATGAGCGTGGGTACAATTCCAGCCGCCTCTGCGATTGCCCGGCCAAGTCTAGCTGAGCCCGCCTTCTCAACATCCAAGCCACCCCTTGGACGGACGATAATCTTCCAGTGCTCGCTAGGCAGTCGAGGCATTCTCGATGATTTGATAACTTGATTCTTCAAGTGTAGAGCTTTTCTTGTAGCACTGAAATTGCCCCTGGCATTCTCGCCGCATGCCGTGGCACGCTCTGTAGCACTGGCGTTCGTGCGCCTCGAGCTTTTCTTCACCGCGGCGGAACGCCAGCCGTGTTCCTCTCCAAACTCTTCCGGAGGGAGTTCATCACCGTCCATAATAACAGCAGCACCGTCCAGCATATTGGCTCAGCAGGTGGAACGAAGGGCGCGTCCAAGGAAGGGCGCGTCCTGCCCGGCAGACGCCAACTCGGCGTTTGGTAAGCACGCGAGGCGTGGTCGGTGGCGTAAAAGTCCGAAAAATGCTCAAAAATGAACCTACCGGTGAAAGTCCGCTACCGACGTGAACCTTGGCAGCTTATGAGTCGACTCGTAGCAAGATCTTGAGGCACAGCACACGAAAAACCACAAAAATCATTTGCTGAAGCGGGAGCCCAAAGACCCCGGACTGCTCCGTTCTGCGCCACCTGGCGTTTCCCCCACAGCGCTGTTGTCATGCGCGGAATCGTGGGTGAGTATTTTAGCGCATCGGAAACTACATATCGATTGATCTCTACGCTATGGAGCATACGCGATCTCCCGAAAGGGAATTAAGGATTTGCTCGGCAGTTTCTCGCTCTGGATGTGGCGCAATAATTCCTTATATATACATATACGCCTAGCGCAGGTGTTGCGTCAGAGGAGATCCAGGCGGCGCGTGTATGTTGCAACTGTGTATCTGTACGGGGGGGAAAAAAATCGATGCTTTCGCAGGAGATCGAGTCGCGGCGCTATAGAGCCGTTCTTTTCGTTTTCTGAGCGCCATGCTTCCTTCCGCTTTACTGACGTGTTGTACAGAATGTGCGCCTGGCAACAGTGAAGCACTTCTTTGAAAGCTCTGTCGCACTGGACTATGGCGAGCTAGGTTGTGTAAGTACGACATTCTGCATCGTTGAAGATTGACGTGTAGGGTATTGAGTTCGTTCACCGTGGTATTACTGAATATTTTTGTGGCATTTCTTGAGACCACACCGACGGGTGCATTTGTTAGCACCCATTGATGTTATCATTTAAGTGACCCTACGTTACGTAACCTTCCTTTCGTTTATAACTGTTCCAAGTTCGATTCCTAATGGCCGTGCCGCTTCGTTAACAAGTGCGGCGAACTGGGCAGGTTGATAAAGATGCATAACTTCGAATGAGCTGCGCATTAAAAAAATGGAGGCAAAAGGAAGAAGCGCCGAACAAGTGCTGACTATACAAACGACGTTAAAAGTATATAATAACGCGGAGATATAACTTCAAAAAGGCAAGATTGAACGAGCTACGATTTCGACACCAGAATGATGCGTGCCAAATAAAGATCAATTGGCGGTCTAGAGAATGAAAATACAGTATTTTATGCGTAAATGATAGCTGAATGGTGGGTACGCCTTTGTCTGTGTAAATTATGAGACAATGCAGGATGAATACCGCGCACACATAACTGTTTCGCGACGGGCATCGTTATAATAACCCGATATTCTGATCAACGTCGTACTCACCGCGATGAGGATGCATGGCATGACCACCTTGTGGAACAAATGCAGTATTTTTGGTATATGCTCTTACGCTCATTTAGTTTTGAATAAAGTGTATCATTGCGCTGTACTAAACACGAGTTTTTTTTTTTTTTTTAATCGTGGCTTTGAAGTTTCAGCAGCATATCCAGGGAGAGAATGATGAGTGGGGTGAAGCTTCGGAGGGTTTCATCGGCAAACCGTGAATCGTCCGTCCGTCCGTCCGTCTGTCTGTCTGTCCGTCTGTCTGTCTACACGTCCGTCCGTCTGTTTGTTGGTATGTCTGTCTGTCTCTCTGTCTGTCTGTCCATACGTCCGTCCGTCTGTTTGTTGGTCTGTCTGTATCTATCTATCTATCTATCTATCTATCTATCTATCTATCTATCTATCTATCTATCTATCTATCTATCTATCTATCTATCTATCTATCTATCTATCTATCTATCGATCTGTCTGTCTGTCTGTCTGTCTGTCCATACGTCCGCCCGTCTGTTTGTTGGTCTATCTATCTATCTATCTATCTATCTATCTATATCTATCTATCTATCTATCTATCTATCTATCTATCTATCTATCTATCTATCTATCTATCTATCTATCTATCTGTATCTATCTATCTATCTATCTATCTATCTATCTATCTATCTATCTATCTATCTATCTATCTATCTATCTGTCTGTCTATCTATCTATCTATCTATCTATCTATCTATCTATCTATCTATCTATCTATCTATCTATCTATCTATCTATCTATCTATCTATCTATCTGTCTGTCTGCCTGTCTATCTATCTATCTATCTATCTATCTATCTATCTATCTATCTATCTATCTATCTATCTATCTGTCTGTCTGTCTGTCTGTCTGTCTGTCTGTCTGTCTGTCTGTCTGTCTGTCTGTCTGTCTGTCTGTCTGTCTGTCCCTGCTTAGTGAGTCATTGAATAGGCGGTCACGTACGAGCTAGCAAGGACAGACCCATGGCTTTAGGAGCTTCAACCCTAAAAAAAAAACAATGGAAGAAAATGAAGCGTGTACGCACTGGACTGTCCTTTCGAAGGTAATAATTTAAGAGCCCGCCGGCGCTCCTGGACAGGCTACGCAACGAAGTATACGCCGAATAACTCTTCCTGTGTCCTTTTTATTGCTCTTTCACACGCTGCCGACATATCTTATTCTTCTTCGTACTACCTCCGCTTCATCTTCCACCTCCATCGTTTGCCAACATTCATTGATTTGTCCGTAGGTTCTGTTGCGTGCACGTTGTGCAACGCAGTAACATGCTCTCCGTCATTCGCACAAAAGCAGCGAGCTATAGCGCCTACCGCAGCAGTTGTGTGGTCCACACATCGCCGTCGGCGAATCAACAAGCCTCGCACGTTCGTGCCCGGACGTTCGCCGGCAAACCTATATGGTTGCACTCTCTTCTGTATTTGACCCTCCGCCGGCTATTCGGGCACAACAAGGCGAAAATATCTTGTCGACGCGTGTGGCCTATATATATATATATATATATATATATATATATATATATATATATATATATATATATATATATATATATATATATATATATATATTATATATATATATATATATATATATATATATATACACGTTGCGAGGAAGGAAGCGCACTGGCTCCGTAGTAACAACGGAAGCAAAAAGGCACGACTAACGAGGAAACACTTTTATTAATCACATACGTTTCGGCTGGTGGGCCAGCCTTCGTCAGTGTGACCTTCGTTGGTCACACTGACGAAGGCTGGCCTACCAGCCGAAACGTATGTGATTGATAAAAGTGTTTCCTCGTTAGTCGTGCCTTTTTGCTTCCGTTGTTACTACGGAGCCAGTGCGCTTCCTTCCTCGCAACGTATATATATATATATATATATATAATATATATATATATATATATATATATATATATATATATATATATATTATATATATATATATATATATATATATATATATATATATATATAATATACACTACGGGACGGGATATATATTGCGCGGCGGAAATTGGATCGAAGCGCTAACACGACCCGATGCTGCGCTTATAGTGTGTGCGTGCTTATCGAGCGAATTCCTTGCGTTTGTCGTCGCTTTTTGTGCTCGATCGGCTCCGCGAGCAAGAACCGCTTATCCGTGGTCTGTGTGTGTGTGTGTGTGTGTGTGTGTGTGTGTGTGTGTGTGTGTGTGTGTGTGTGTGTGTGTGTGCTCCACGGGAAACGCGCTTAATCGTTTTATTGCCCCGATACTCTTTCTCTCTCTCTCTCTCTTCTCTTCGTAGCTTTGCTTTAGCTAGATGTCTTGAGCAGCGGATATATCTAAGCAATATTACTTTTTACACGTGGACGCCGCCATCTTGGGCTATTTTAAAGGAACTTTTTTTCTCGATTTCCCACGTGTACATAGCGGCAAATCAACAAGGGCACGAAACGTGAAAACCACCAACCTAGCCATTTTCGTGTATGCGTCTACCGTATCGTTCAGTACTTGAAGATTAAGAACGGTAACGTTGACAACCTAAAGTGGTGGTACCGATATAGGCCTGAGCAGGGTAGGGGAGTGGGGTAGAACCCCCCTCCCCTCCTGTCACTTAAGGAGCGGGGGCCGGCGGAAAGTCTTCCCCATAATTTGACTTAAAAAGTGGGAGGGGACTGGGCGCTGTGACAAACCTTTGCCCGCCCCCTCCCCCCCCCCCACTTTCTTTTCCTGAAGGGGAACCCCTGTTTCCATGAAGGTGAGCGTCGAATGGTACCTACAACGACGAGCACCGATTTGTGATACCTGGTGTAAACGGGTGTCGTGTCCAAACGATGCCCAATGACGGCGCTAATAGAGGTGTCCTATTGTATAGGCCGTTCTCGGTTTAACCCGTTAGCCTGACGCGAAATTATAGGGTGCGCCAACTGTTACGGGTGTGCAGAGTTCGGGTCGGTCTCTCTCTCTCTCTCTCTCCTCTCTCTCTCTCTCTCCTCTCATCTCTCTCTCTCTCTCTCATCTCTCTCTCTCTCTCTCTCTCTCTCTGTGTGTGTGTGTGTGTGTGTGTGCGTGTGTGTTTGTGTGTGTGTGTGTGTGTGATTTTACACATTCGATCGCACGAAAGCTTCTGTTGGTTAATTACTGTGCCTCTATAGAATTTAAGGCGTTCTTGGTACCCATGTGAAAGTAGAAATAAAGTTAAACGAAGCTGTGCAACGGGCGCATTACACCGCACTTTTATGGGCTTTCACTTTGTGATTTCTGGGTTCATACTTTTTTTCATTTTTGCACTCAGCGTTTGTTTCATTACCGTTTCCGCTTAACTTCCGCAAACCGGCATGACGCAATTACCGCAACCTCCGGTTTCGTATTTCCCCTCGCCGGTGATGTCGCCAATTAATACGCTTGTATCTCGCTCAGAGTCTACACGGCACTGTCCTCTTTTTTTCTTGTTTTTTTTTTGTGGTGCTTTGCGCGTAGCTAGATAAGAGTATGCTGTATATCACTATGTGTTGCCAATGGGTCGGGACGATGACAAAGCAGAAGATAAGAATAGCGGTATGCTGCAAGACGGCGAAATTTTGTCTAGCTTCCCGTATACGTCGTAATTCATGCTCATTTAATTTTTTTCCGTTGTCTGAGCGTTTGCTCCTTATCTGCTTTATATACGCACATACGGTTCGCGTGAAAACTTGTGCGCCGTATCTGTTAACTCTTCTTTCATTTTTATATACGCGACCTTCTGATAGGCTATAGCGATGGATGGTTTAAATTTAGCGCCTACTTTTACGTGATGAATGCAAGGAGTGGCGTTTCTCTGTCTCTCTCTCCTTATCTAAACCATTCTACTCGTGATTGACACTTTCATGCACATGGTATTCACGCGTTTTGTCGAGGGATTATTTAACAGATGTTAGAAAGTGCAGGATGATAGTTTTGTGGACTACCTGGCATCGCACCATATGTTTCAGCGCACACAGACGAGGTGAAAGTGATAAAACAAGTCTTCATCGGAGCTTTGTGTTGCTTCTTCTTCACTTTGGGTGCGTTTTCTATGATGCTATGAGTCTCAAAGCTTCGCAACAGGCTGTTCTTGGGTGAGTACAGTACGTGGGCGTGCATAATGAGTGACAAAACTAACAGCAAGGGAAAAAAAAAAGAAATCAAAGGAGAAGCGCGGGAGTGGTTAAAAAGGGTCATTCAACCACACCCGTATGCGCATCGTTTTATTTACATGCGTATTTTATTTACATATTTCGCCTTCTCTTGCGTGCTGGTCTTGTACAAAATTGTTTCGTTGCCCATAGGCTGGCACACGTCCATCCTCCCCACTCGGGCCATCATCGCTAGCAGCAGCTGCACTTTCGCAGACAACGTGAACAGTGCCGCCTAATAAAAGGGTTGAAACGGAGAAGGCGGGAGACATTACGAGGTGGCCAAAGGGGAGAGTTTTCGGTCAAGCCTCCGACTTGTATAGGCACGCGGCGTAAGGTATTGTTGTTCTACGCGTAGAACAACCGGATGCTCCACTGTATGCGGGCCACCTACGCACCACAGTGCGATGTATATTTGTGAGCCTTGCTTATTGCTTCGCGCATGCAAGCTGGCTTGTATATACTTCTCAGACTGACCGGCGATGCTCGCAGACCTCACGTTGGTGTGTGGTCGATCTCTTATAGCAGGATGCTGTCCGTAGCACGCTGCTGTGAGTGAAGGCATACATGGGAGGCGTCGGCGCTGTATTGCTGACCCCCCCCCCCATCCCCTCCCCGTCGTGCAGTCTAAGGCGTGTGTTGTGGGGGTGAGCAGTGAAGATAGGGGTGCACACACACACACACACACACCACACACACACACACACACACACACACACACACACACACACACACACACACACACACACACACCACACCCACACACACACACACACACATATATATATATATATATATATATATATATATATATATATATATGTAAAGTTACTATGTCATCTGTGGCGATTTCACCTGTGACACAGATAATGCGGTTTACCTGCTTGAGTGCTCCTTTTGTCACTTGCAGTATATCGGTCATACTGAAAATTCATTTCGCTACCGTTTCAACAATCACAAGGCCCATGTGCACTCCATGCCTCATCTGCCGATTTCAAGGCACGTCGCCACTACCGGACATAGTTTTGAATCATTTAGGGCAACTGTATTGGAGGCGGGATTCACGTCGCATTATAGGCGTGAGATACGCGAATCATTTCTAATTCATAAGTTCGGAACGGCTTCTAGGGGTTTAAACGAAAACGCGGGCAAACTGGCTAGCATAATTGCGTAGAATACAGTGCGTGCTCGGCCTCATGCGGCGACAGACTTATCTCGTTCGTGTGTGTGTGAATGGATGTTTAATCCTTCGTAAAAGTGCATTATGTATCGTTATTATTATTATTTTGTAGAGTCAATCTTGTGCTATGTACGCTCGGCGCATTGCCTATATTTCTTATATGTTCTGTGCTCGTGGTATCTCACTGGCCAGTGACGCGATTATTATTATTTTTTACGCGATATCTTTGTTTTTGTGATTGTGAGTCACAGTGCGGTGTTGTGTCCACCATGCGCATGTACCTTGCTTTCATTGCGCATAGCATCTGGCAGTGGTGCACTGTTCCTGTGTATACATCCGCCTACCTATATATTAAGTGCCTGTAACATACTGCAATCATTCTGACGAAGGCTGGTCCACCAGCCGAAACGTTAATAAATCCACATTTCGTACGTGCGTCCTTCTCTTCAATCATCTATATATATATATATATATATATATATATATATATATATATATATATGAACAGACAGACTGTGTGAGGGTGTTTCCGCAGACTGACAAACCTTGTTTATGTTTCTAGCAAATAGTTTGGGCTCCCTTCCGACACCCCCTACTTGGGCACCAGCAGTGGATTTTTTTCCGGAGGACAATCGGCTGTGTTTTCTGCGTGTATATGTGGAACCGCAACAACAGCTGCTCAACGATCCGCCGTTTGGAGAAGCCTATATATGAGTATGGTGTAAGAAGCGTTCGGGGCAGAGAGGGGGGGTGGGGTAGAATGGTCATTACGGTTCGTTGCAGGCTGTTGTTGATGCGAGTCGCAAATGCCGCGGCGATTCGTGGGGCCAACGCCATTTGACCCCCTCCCTCGGCTCGGCTTGGCGTTGCGAGCTGCGTGCGAGGCAGCTCTATATATATTAGCGTGCTGTGCTTAGTGTAGCGAGCAAGAAAAAGTGCTGGCGCCGTTTTAATGGCCTCAGCGCGGCTGCTCCGCTTGTATACTTCTTATATATATACCGCCCATCTATGTAGCTGCGGTGCTGCACGAGCGATATTGCATATAGGCGTAACGTTTATAAGTACAGTGGAGGCTCGAGAGCACGTTATGGGCGCGAGTTTACCGTGTGCCGCAGGGGGAGGGGGATGTGTATGGTAGACTACATGGTCCGCGTACTGTACGTGCCATTTGCGTTGTCTATGAGTTTCTTGCTTGAAAAACATGTATTGCTGCTGCAATGGCGGTAAGTTTGAGGAGGCTCAGAAGGGGCGACCCCTTACTATAGGTAAGCTTCTCAATACAGAAGCCCATCGGCGACCGCCTCTGAGTTGTTTGTCACTCCGTGCTTCGCTGTTGCTCTCCTATATTTAATATTTGCTTCTGGTGTTTGTCTCGTTTTGGCAGTGGATATTGCCATGTGAGAATAAGGCGGGTGTTTCAAAGGCTCTCTGATTGAAAAACAAAAAAAAAACAAAAAAAAACCTGACGCCTTTGTTGGTTAACCGCGAAATTTTACGGTATATGTAGAATGGCATGCAATGCCACATGGCAGAACTACCTTGGTAGCGATTGTCATCCACTGCGCTTGTATACGGACGCTATTTCGTCAATTTACTCGGCAATATGTACGTTGGCAACGTGTACGTTTGGCAACATTAACGCTGGCTTACGTTGACCGAATGGTGGCTGGTGTTAGTTAATTATAATGATAGCTAGCGTTAGGTAATTGGCTAACGAAATTGGCAACTCGCAAAATTGACTAACGTGCGGGTGTCCGTCTGCGAAGTTGAAACAGAAATATTGTTTCTATGCAATCTATTGGCGGTCACTGCGTAAATGCTGTCGCATACACGTGAACAACCAGAATCAGTTCCGCGAATAACTTTTTTTCCGGCCCCTTCGCATCACTTTTTTCACTGAGCGGTCGAGAAAACGCGAGATTTGACGAGAAAGAAACAGCGAGGGAATGAGCGCACCCTCGCTGGACGAGTCGGTGAAGAAGCACGCAGATGCGGCCGCATACAGGAGCGGCGAACCACTTATACTAGTACTTCGAAGGCGTTCTTTACCCGCGCTTGCTCGCATCGCTTGCGCAGCGTTCGTTCAACTACTCTCCACCAGGCGACGCTGTTGAGTGGCGGTTCGTTGCCTAGGCAACCGCCTCTTCCACCGTTGCTCCCCGCTACCCGTCCAAGCGGGAGGCTCGAGAGCGAATTTCTTTCGCGCGATGATTATTATTTTTTTTTACTTGATCGCTTGGTTTGGGAAGCCTGTTAGAAGGCGGCAGGCTGTGCGAGGGCCATTCTGGCTCGTTCGCTCGCCTTAAAATGCGCCGCTGTCGTTCCAGCTGCGGAATCTGGTGAAGCATGTGTTATAGCGAAGAAATGAGGGAGGGGGGGGGGGAACTCTCGAAATGAGTCGCGCTGCCGCTGGCGGGCAATTCGTTAGAAGACCTTATATCGTCTTTGGTAGTTGCGTGTGTTTCTTTCTTTCTCTCTCTTTTTTTTTCGTTCCTGACCACGAGTTTCTTCGCAACAAAAATATTGCGCAAAGTGCGCGTAGCAATCATTACCATAACTGGCGGGCCTGTTCCTTTCGGATTCCCCGCGTATCGCGTACGGCCGTTACAGTCGGATAACTTTTTCACACCACTAGTAGCTCTTAACCCCCCCATCTCCCTTTTTTTCTTTTTTAATATTTTAGGGCCTTTTTTTCACTTTTATTTCAATTCATGTGATTCGCAGGCACGTGTGAATTTGAACCATTGATGCGCGCGCGCACACACACACACGTGCGTTTAGTTAGAGAGAGTGAGCAAGTACTTTTTATTGTTCTCCCTGAATGTTCCAGCGAGGCAATTCTGGTCATGGACTTCCTGCAAGCAAACAGTGCCACCATCGATTTGCAGAAATTCCAAGTTTCTTTCCCTACAGAAAGTGCAAATTAATTCTTACAAGTTTCCATCTCTTTTTGCTTCTTGGAGTACCGTATGCGCATGGGAGACGACATTTGCGTGATCACGTTCGGGCGCTGACACCAAAGTATAGAGCTAGTCGACAAGGGATAAACTTCCAAGCTCGTTACAGTTAAGATTTGATATATCTTAGATAGGCAGTAATAAAGGGACGATTCCTGCAGCACATGCGCATCGTGCTTCTCTGCTGCCTGTGCGGCTGCAAGAATGAAGGCGTTCAGAAGAGTGTCCTGAAGACCATTCTCAATGTTCTGATGAAATAAACTATTTGACAGACAGACAGACAGACAGACAGACAGACAGACAGACAGACAGACAGACAGACAGACAGACAGACAGACAGATAGATAGATAGATAGATAGATAGATAGATAGATAGATAGATAGATAGATAGATAGATAGATAGATAGATAGATAGATATGCCTATAAATGAAGGAAAGGGGATTTTTTCGAGGGGCTCGCTTCTTTCTCGTGCTCAAACAACAAAATAACTCCCATAAATAATTAGGCCAAAAAGTATATGGTACATTAGTGTTTTAATTAGTATATAAATTAATTGAATTATGTAATACGAAGAATGCCCCTTTCCGTCAGTGGGATCCAAAGTCACAGCCTACGAATTTCAGCTTGTGGGATCGGATCCCACCGATGCAAAATGTTATTATTCGTCCACTTCAATTAGTTTCAACTTAACGTCATAATCAATGCACTACAATTAATGACCGTCATGGTTTCCTTATCCTAACCGCGTGTCGGATTCATTTGGCTGCTTTTCACCAACAGAGAGCACACGAAGCTGTCTATACGACTTACCCAGCCGCTCTTATTAGTGCACATATTTTTTTATGTGGCGCTGCGACGCCATATATCTTCCCCGACCGAATGTCCGGTATTAAGACGGAGTAATAATGACGGTTCTCAGAGAAATGGGGGGACGGCCGGGGCGGAGAGAAAAACAAGCACTGCCAGAAACTGCTCCATTGGCCGACTATCCTTGAACAAAAGAACGAGAGAAAAAAAAACAGAAAGAAGGAAGAAAACCACATTCTACAGAGGAAAGGCCCGTCGTGAAACCGCGTGGCCTACAGGAAGGGTCTCTGAAGCTGATGCAATAAAAAAAAGAAGACAGAGAACGAAGGGGGGAAGCGAGTCAAATGACTCTGCTAACGTTGGTCTTAATTCCTAGCGGCCAGTTCTCTCGAAGTCCGGTGCTCATTGCAGCGGCACACGCCGTGAAAACCACCCGCGGCGAAAAGGTCCATCGCGTATAGTGGTTCTTTTGTCCGCCCTCCTCTTTGCTGAAGAGTCGGTCGGCACGGCACGCAAACACACACAGAAAAGACGCGCTCGCGCACAGATTGTTTTTTTTTTCTCGTTAACTTCCTTTTTATCGGCGTGCACGCATTCAAGTCGCGGTCATTAGCTTCTTTTTTTACCGTTACGGCCGCTCGTGGGGCAGCGGCCATCGGTTCGAGAGACGTCGCCGAAGAAGTCTTGTCTTCAACGCCCCGATTCCCAGCAGCCTCCTCCTACCCCTCACTCCCCCATTAGGGGGGTAGGGGGTGAATAAGAGGGTGGCGTCAGTGAACCAATCTCGACGCAGAGTTTTTAGGCTGTTGCGTCAGCCTAAGGGCTTGCGCGAAGCATGCACGCACTTGAGTACTACTAGAGTTACTCTGCTGGAGCTTCGGCCAATACTCTTTTCTTTTTGTTCTTGTGTGGCATGTAGTACACGACTCAGGTCATGCAATCTGAGGTTAGTTCGTTCGCTTGTCCTTGTGTGTACACTCCTTAAGCGTTCCAGCACAGCTTCCACGTGAATGAATGTAAGAGAGAGAGTGGAAATGGAAAGACGGGGTGACAAAAGGCTTTGCAGCTTTCATGTGGAGGCCACCTATCATGCCGACCCCGACATTTTTTTGGCGATACTTTATGCGCCCAGCACATTGTGTGTATACTTACAGATCGTGCTGGGTGATTGAACGGCACTTGATTAGCGATTATGTAGGGTAGTTTTCGGCAATATAGACAAACAGAACGTGTGCCGGGTCATCGCCTGTCTTTGGCTGCTGACAAAACCGATGAAAAAGAGAATGGGGGGCAGTGAAGGGGTGGGGTTGGATTGGGCGCTCGAAGGGCGCAGGTTCTCGTAACGGTGCGTCTCATCTGTACAGAAAGAGTTAACGAACGCGCACGAAATGCTCCTGCGCACTGCGAACTGACATCTTTTTTTTTTCAGCCGTTTAGGACGTTATACTCTGACGAAAGGATGCGGAGAGATCTTGCAATGACACAACTTCCGGTTCGAATCAACGCATTCGGCGTACTTACGCCGGGCTCGCGCCGATCGGCTTAGCACATCGACAAGAGGGCCGATAGAGCGCTTTTCGAGCGCGCAAATCGGATTTATTCCTTCCCCGACGTTCGCTCGTCGCGTGTGGCATCGCTAATTGGCAAGCACGGTCCGCGGCGTGCTGACGGAGACACCGCGAAACGCGTGCTAGCGCTGCCTGTACGTTCCAAGATGGCTTCTGTTAGGGAGAGTCGGTGCTTACATAGCGTAGGTACTGTAACGCAAAATATATTAATTTTCGTGAAAAAAGGGGAGCCGAACAGAAGAAAGTGAAGCGCCGAACTTTCTTGTCTTTTGCCCACCTTTTTCACGAAACGTATTAGATGCGGAAGTATCTTATACTCGCGCCTTGTAGTGCGCCGTCCGCGCCGTCCGCACCGCTTCTCAAACATTCGACAGCTGACGCGCGCGCATGCGCCGTCGCCCACTCTTCCACCATCTGTGCATCCCTTCCTCCTCTACACACCGCGCGCGCTTCACTCCTCCACCATCTGTGCACCCTTCCTCCTCTACACACCGCGTTCGACATCTACAATTCTCCTGATTCTCCAGTGGACGCGCATGTGGCGTCGCGCTTCGAGAACATTCAACAGCTGACAGTGCATGCGCCGTCGCGCTGTATACTCAAGGTCGGCGCTCGCTCGCTCAGTTGCAGCTCGTCGGTTGGTTTGTACGGCGCGTCGACGTCCAAGGTCGCGGTGAAATGAATTCCAACGAATCCACAAACACAATGATCGACGTCCCTTCGACCAGCGCCGCCCTTTCGCATACGTGTGTACGTGTTCACTCATTTAACACCCCCTCCTACAACCACGTTAACCAATTTAGCCATCGACCCAAGTAAGTCGCAATTTAACACCCCATTTCACAACCACGTTAACCAATTTAGCCATCGACCCAAGTAAGTCGCACTTTAACACCCCATTAACCAATTATATGGTCCGCATCCTCCTCAGTGTTCCCCCGAGGGAAGCTGCGGGCAATTTTTTTCATTTTGGAACCATAATAGCTTGTCTTTTTTGTTTCCTTTGCTTTTTTCATTATACCGGGTGTTCAAAGTTAAGCTTCATGATTTTTTTTAATTAGGCGCTCGAAGGCACGTGAGAACCACTTGTGCAAATAAGTTAACCGGCCTGGAGAACAGAAAGTTAGATGATAATTATCGCTATCAGCAGCCCAATTAACTAAAATTGCATAATTGACTTTTTACTGACTGTGGTAAGTTGGCATCTTTATATTGAAAAAATATAGGCAGTGGTGTTCGTACATAGTTTCGATTGCAAGATTTTTTTTTAGCATGCCTGTGCTCCGAGATATCCGGCTCCAAAGAACTCGGGAAACTTGATGTTATGTTTATTGGGACTCATAAATAAATTAAAACGTAGGCAATAGAGATTGATGGCGACCGCTTGTCAGTGCAACTTTGTAGTTCAGCTTGCGGACGCCTGAAAGCGACTAACGGGGGAGAGGTAGCATGTATGTAAGCAGGAGAGGGGTAACACTCCAAGGACACTCCATTCACTTTTTTCAACGTTTAGGTCAGAGCCTGAACGAGACGTCAACGAAAAATAAATTAATAAAGGAAGTTTGCCTAAAATGTTACCTCTTATTCCTATGTTCCTGTGGTAACTAGAAACATATAGCTACTAAAGATTCAATCAAATAAATTTATACAGTCGGAAAGCCGAGCGGAAACAGGACGAGGTGACGAGAAAACATTCGCGCTCTGCAGTCGGAGGTTACTAGGAAATCCGCAAGCCAGCTGCACAGCTTCTGCGTAAAGCATGGGCATAACCCGCCAGAGGGGTCGAATGTACCGAATATCCACTCGGGACGCTATTCCGCGTCCGGCGCGTCCAAACTCAATTCCTCGCAGCTGTGTGTTTCTTTACGCCTGCGTAAAAGACTTCTCCCCTCTGGCACCAAGCGAGCCTCCAGCTCGACATCCCCCGTGGGAGTTTCAGTGAGCGCCGTGTACGAGTCTCAGCTTTTCTTTCACTGAAAGGAGCTGTGGCGCGTCGATTCGCTACACGGATATATATACACATCCCAGAATCCGTGTTGCGATCCGAGCGTCCAGTTCCGGCCTCCTGCATTCATGCATAGTCGGTGCTGCATCCTTTGCCTTTACGGCGCGCTCCCATCTCGTTGTCACGGCAACACCAGCCGCGGCCGGTTCTTTCCTGCCCTTGCAAGGCAACGGGACCGGAGTAGCGAGCGTATATGACCCGGCCACCGAAGGATGTGATGCGGGGGGGGACGCCCCATCACTTGTGTGCCACCCCGAGTTGATGCGCGGCTTCGTCTCTCTGCAGACGTTACTGACCCTTACCCTCCTTTCTTCGTTCTCTGCTGGCGTTCCTCTCTCGCATATCCTTGACGGGGTGGGTTTTCTCGGTCGTCGGGCCTGATGGGACGAGGTCCAAAGATTCCCCCGGACGTTTCTCGGTTTATTCTTTTTCTCTCGTTGCTGTTCAACAACTACGTAGGGGTCACGCCCTGGATGTGGGACGCAGCAGGGTCCGACTGCTGGTGGAGCAGTCAACAACAACACGCGAGCAGATACCGTTCGAGTGAGCAGGTGGTGCGCGACGCGGAGGCATCGCGTGGCTTACGATAAGTATATGTGTATACGTATACTCGCTTGACGGGCCACGTGACGCGTATAGCGTACATGGGTGTTTCATGTTTACAACGCCCACAAACTACGCGGGGGCATAGCGTATACATACCTCCTCGCAATCTCTTGACGATGTAGATGTACTGGGGCTGACGTATTTACTTGTACACTGTGAACATAGTATAACCTTGGGTAAATGGTAGCTATATAATGCTGCGCGATGTCAAGGATAACACGCGTGGCACTCCTTCAACTGCCGCTGGTTGATAGTGTACCTTATATTCGTAATGGAAAGTGATTCGTGGCCGTAGACTCGTATTCCCCAACATTTTCGTTCTTTGGAAGTGTCAAGTGTGGTATAAAGAAACACCAAATAGAATATTGGAGTGTTCTTAAAACAAGTAAATACATACAGAAAAAGCTATAGCAAGCAAGAAGGCATATTTTTTTCGAATTAGACGCTTCGCTTACTCTGTTTCATCGTACCGCCTCACTCCCGTCTAAACCCCCGCCACACATTTGATCACTGTGTTCTCGTCCGTACGTACGTTTGTGTAGGGTATATGACAGAGCAGGATGAAATGATAAAGCCCAGTAGCTGCCCGACACCACAGATGATGCGTGGAGGCTGCAGCTTGAGTGTCGCAAGGACGTTGTGTGAAAAAAGATACGCACACATCGTCCTGTTGACCGCCTTGTCGCACGCTGTGGATGTTGTAAACAGTGGTGGACGGGCCAAGAAACACATTTGGCCGGTGGTCTTAGCGAAGGGTCTGCCATCCGAGAAGGCTTTCAAGCGTGGCATTCGGCCACGATCACCGCGCTTCTTCTGTGACAAGATTCATGTTTGCGCAGACCGTGTTTGTTGTAGCGTCATAAGCGACTCGGAGACGACAGGCGAAGGCGATGTCGATTGGGAGAGAGAGGCCATGATACCGCAAGCAGTGTTCATGAGGACGTGTGGGCTTCAAGTTTGAAGCCTATCGCGGCCACGGTGGATGCTATTGCATCACGGCGCGGCGGCCTTTTGTGGTCGGTGTAGAACTATTCCATGTTTGCAAAGAGGAATAGGCGCCGTCGACGTACTTACATACATAAGGCGCTTGTAGCGACGTCGGGACGCGCAGGCTCCGCCCAACTCAAAGCTCGTCGCCGCACTCTGTGATCACGTGACAGCAATGGCACAGAAGGTGCAAGCAGTGACACAGAAGCACAGCACGTCGGCGACTAGGTCACACTGATCGTGTTAGAAAATCGTTCACACCGATTAAACAGTTTTCTTCCTGTATAACTATGATGTTTGATTGATTGATTGATTAGTGGGGTTTAACGTCCCAAAACCACTATTTGATTATGAGAGACGCCGTAGTGGAGGGCTCCGGGAATTTCGACCACCTGGGGTTCTTTAACGTGCACCCAAATCTGAGTACACGGGCCTACAACATTTCCGCCTCCATCGGAAATGCAGCCGCCGCAGCCGGGATTTGATCGCGCGACCTGCGGGTCAGCAGCCGAGTACCTTAGCCACTAGACCACCGTGACGGGGCAACTATGCTGTTTGCTCACCCCAGCTAGAATTCCCTACGGCCCGTTTTAATCTCGCACTTTCTGTGTCTGTATAACGACTATACCTCCGACAAACAACCATGATTCCTCCCAGACTCCGTCCTCCTGGGGGCCTTTTCTTTCACCTATATATACAGTATACCTTCTCGGCACGTCGTCGAAGTGAACGTGATTGCGTACGAGGAACCGACGCCTGCCGCCACCCTCGTAATTAATGGCGGCGGGCTCTCGAGGCGAAGTCCATTGGCGGCGGCCGGAGAAAGTCCCGAGTCATCTCTCGACGGCGTTGAAGAAGAGCGTGCCGTACGGTAACTCCTGTCCCGCGCACTCATCATATACGCACGTCCATCGTAATGAAGCCCCGTTCCTTCAAGTTGTCGTCGTCGCCTTCGCGCATCGTGATTAGTGCGTGTCTCGAGCGAGATGGAGTGAGATGGAGCATTAGTGCGCGTTACAAAAAAGGCGCAGGTGCACCTCACGATAACTTATTTTGCTTTCATTGCTGTAATTACGACAGATGCGCATTCAGTGACCTCTTTCGGAACATCCGTCAACTTGACGACTTTAATGCGCTTGTTTTTCACTTTTGCATGATTACATTTCGTTTTTCATTTCTTGATTCTCTGTGTTCGTTTAGCAAATTATGCGCGTGTCCCTGGCGTATCGATTTGCCTTGCCGCGGTGGTCTAGTGGCTAAGGTACTCGGCTGCTGACCCGCAGGTCGCGGGTTCGAATCCCGGCTGCGGTGGCTGCATTTCCGATGGAGGCGGAAATGTTGTAGGCCCGTGTGCTCAGGATTTGGGCGCACGTTAAAGAACGCTATAGGTGGTCTAAATTTCCGGAGCCCTCCACTACGGCGTCTCTCATAATCATACGGTGTTTTTGGGACGTTAAACCCCACGTATCAATCAATCATCAATCATCTGGCGTATCGACAAAGTGCGAACCACATAAGAGCGTCCTAACGCGTATTCGCGCCTTTGTGTGCGTTTGACTTGCATTCATGATGGGTAAAGATGAAAAAAAAGGCAGACCTATGCTGCTGTATCCATAACGGTTGTCTTTCTATCAATGACTTTCCTGTGTCGTCTATATCTATACCAATCGATCTTCTGGCTAAGCCGTGTGTATTTGCGCGGCTTGCAAAGCTTTCGACACGCGCATTGACTAGTACTGGATCACTGTAGTGGCTAGTCGGCAGTTAGGCGTTGCTGATGTACTTTCTTTTCTTTTTCAGTAGCATGCTGACTATACAGCAATGCAGTGCGAACAGTTGCGGACGCGCAAGTTGCGTGCAGCTCTCGTGTTCCATTTACAAATGCATGCGCGTGCCTCGTCGTGCCTTTACGGCGCTGCAGTGAACTTTGGTCGATGAACATATCTATTCCAACTGTGCTTCCTTCACTTACATTGCACGCCTGTCTGATGTACTAAGACGGTAAGTCGGGCCAGTTGGTTAGGATCCATCGTGAACTTTCTTACAGCGCAACACCAGAAAAAATACAGGACAGGGAAGGAGTAGAACAGACTCCTTCCCTGTCCTGTATTTTTTCTGGTGTTTCGCTGTAAGAAAGTTCACGATGTCTGATGTACTGTTCGCTATTTCGGGTACTGTCGTAAGATAAGATACTGAAAAAAAAAGAAAAGGTGTGCCGACGCCCAGAGATGTCCTCGCATTGTCAGAGTACTGCACGAATTTTCCATATCTAGTTCTAGCGAGAACTGCATTGTAACTGTTATGCTGCCAGAAGCATCATGAATCGGATCGCTGTTTGCGGGTAACGGAAAGAAAGGCTGCATCCGCCGCAATCTCTGTTCAGATCGCTCGAGGCTTTAGCGATAGCGTAGGTTGAATTGGTCAAATCACGCGCATGCCGGAGTGCGCGCCGGGCGCTGACTTCAGCTGGAACCGCAGTGAATGTGCCCTCGTGATTGCGGAGTCTTCTCGACGATGACCTTTCTCCTCCTCGCTTTTCTCTTCCGAGTTAATTACGCTCTCCAGGTCGTTTGACAGTGACGTCAAGTCGCTCCTGTGCCATACGGTATGCATACAGGGGCTTAGTTCTCCATGTCTCGCTCGCGCTGCTGGTTGCTTCAATTAGACCCACCCGACAGCCTGCTGAACGACGTGGCGTGCAGCTGCGTCTGTGCGGCCTGGCAGTGCAAGATCCTGCAGAGAGAGGATGCAAGTTTTTTTTTAAGGAGGCAAAGCAGTCGTCCCTCCTCCCAGAACCTTGCCCTTGGTCGGGCAGAAATGAAAACGCGCGAGACAGGAAGGAGACGTTCGTAGCAAAACGAGACGCGTGGCTGTAGCATTGTGTTGCCTGCCTGCAATGCACTATTTTTTTTTATTCTTCCTATTCCTAGAAGAACGGTAGAGAAAGAGATAGATAGAGGGGATGCTGGTCACACATAGGGGCAAAATGAAAGGAGAGACCCGTGAAACGCCGTTTCCTGTCGCCGCGTTGCACGGACGCCTTGTGGGTGTGCGCGCATGAGACAAGGTTGCCCGAGCCGGAGACACAACAACAACGCCCCGCGAGAGCGGTTACGGTTTGCCGTCTATTTGGAGCAGCCGACTTCCGCCCCACCCTCATCTTGGAGGAAGGGGAGAGACGGACAAGACGCCTCCGTGGGGGCCTCCGAATCGATTTAGCATGCTCGGCGGCGCGTCGCCGGCAGGCGTCGTCTTCTGGATGCACGTGTATCCCACGTGCACGTGAAAGTGACAGCCCGAAAAGAGACTATAAAAAAACAGGGGGGGGGGGGGGGGGGGAGGTAGAGCTGAATAGAAATGGGCGAGGCAGAGAAGTGCCTCTTGAGGCAGCAGTGAAAGTGTGACACGCGTACTGTAATGTTACCCAGTATAAGGGGTATTCCGTGACGTCATCATGTGCCGTTTTGTAATACAGTTCACAGCTTCACTGTTCTGGAGATAAAAATAACAAGATAAGAAAACGGGCCTTTCACTGCGCTTTCTGTACAACAATATGGCGCCCGGGATGACGTCAGTCGATCGAGCTGTTCTGACTGAAAACAATCTGCTCTTATTGTAAAGTTACCCAGTGTAAGGGGTATTCACGTGACGTCATCATGCGCCGTTTTGTAGTACAGTTCACAGCTTCACTGTTCTGGAGAAAAAAAAAGAACAAGATAAGAAAACGGGCCCTTCACCGTGCTTTCTGTACAACAATATGGCACCCGGAACGACGTCAGTCGATCGAGCTGTTCTGACTGGAAACGCTTGCAACAATGGCTACACGATTCGCACATGGCGTTACCTTCAATGCCGGCGCAGCGTACATACGTAGGGTAGCTAGACATGCTGTCGTCACTACTGGTTTACGCGGGCAGATGGCTTGTGTGGGCAAATTCTACGGAAGCGTAACGGGCCAGAGTTTTGAACTTGTCGACTACGTATGCACGCTCGCCGCATGTGACGCTTTGCATATGTCACCGCGTGAAGGTGTTCTATTGATGACCACATTCGTGTAAAAATGCATGAACACACGCACAAGCACGAACACACATTTTCTCTCTCTTCTCGTCTCTCTGTCTTTCCTTCGCGTACACTTAGGTGCATGTTGAATGAAG
The DNA here is from genome assembly GCF_013339725.1 of Rhipicephalus microplus. Lineage (NCBI taxonomy): Eukaryota > Metazoa > Arthropoda > Arachnida > Ixodida > Ixodidae > Rhipicephalus > Rhipicephalus microplus. The sequence continues at coordinate 19,361,251 of NC_051173.1, read as the reverse complement.
AACCCCGGTTGCACGGCTAAAATTAGAATGTCGGCCCTCCGACGCTGCCTCTTTCCTCGGGGTGCCGGAGTGGCATATGTTGGGAAAGTTACAAAAACTGACTCGTTAAGTATAATTAATGAACGCTTTGAGTTCAACACTCTATATACGTGCGAACCTTTATTGGCTGCCTACAACAAGAACAAAAAAAATGTATTTGTTTGATTTCGAGGAGCTGCAAAAGTGTAAGGCGTCTGTTATGCTGCAGTGATTGCATAATAGCTCGCTTACCCCGAAAAAAGAAGCACACCTTTGCGATGTGCAAAGTTGATGCATACAGAGGCATGCTTTGAAAGGACATGTTCGTACAAAAACAAAAATGATACACAGACGAAAACATTTAAGCTCGAAGGAAAGTACGTAAATACTATACAGGCGCAAGTGAGTGAACGCAGAGAGCTTCCTAAATATACACTAGGGGGAACTCTGGCGCTAGTGTCTATGGGCGCTGCAATGCGTGGCGCTTCAGCGAGCATGGCAATAATGGGTAGTACAGGTGATGTTGGTAGTACACAGATTTGCCTATAGTCTTCGTACTTTACAATCCTTTTGGCTTCTCGTGGCTTGAAGCTGCTTTGTCACGAAACAACAATCGGCATACGTTCAGCAGTTGCGCTTCACCACCTGAATATTTCAGGCTTACCCTTTCAAATCGGGTCATGAAGTTCAAAAGGGTTCGTTCTTTCCTTCGAAACAAAACCGAAACACAGCAGTAAACGAAGCCACACAAGTGCGATTCGTCGCCCGCTAGCACGAAGACTAGGCAAATCCGTGTATACTACCCAATAATTCCCATGCTCGCTGAACGATCGCAGCGCCAGAGTCCCCTCTAGTTAACTTTAGGAAACTCTATGCGTGAGCAGAGAGTCGGTACATTGTAGAACAGGATGACACAGGTGCCGTGAGAAGGGCGTGCAGCGCGCACCTATATATTGTTTATGCAAAAAACAAAACAAAAAAACAGAACACACGCGTACGTTCAGCCAGCGTGCAAAGAACAAGCAGCGCCCTGTCTTCTTGGGACTCGGCAGGGCGCTGTCGCACACTGCTTTTGGAGTGGAAGAGTAACGGGAACACTCTCTCGAAAAGAATCAAAATGAACGCGTATATATTCAAATAAGAAAGAAAGAAAAACGAACCTCGACAAAGTGTGCCGCAGACAAAACACACACAAAGCTACATACAATATCCGCGGCGCGTGCAGCGGTGCACAGAGCCGGTGTGTGCGTGTGTATCAAACGGCTGCGCGGCTGCAGGGCTACGGCTGTCCTTGGCGTCGCGCCTTACTCTTCACCGGCACGTGACGAGACAGGTCACGGGTGCTCGCCGCTCCTCGTCTCACGAGGCTGAACCGCCGCCGCCACTATATAACTCGAGCGAGGTTTCTCCCCGGCGTGTATATGGCACGAAGAAGGCACGGACGCAGACGAGCACGCAGGCAGAGTATCGAAAAGAGCAACCGTGCGACAGCGCGCGTTGAGGCTTCGTGGCACGTGTAGTATCTATATACCCTCCGTGCATGCAGGGAGCTGCGGGGCGTCGCATCTTCGGCGTGCCCTTCGACCTCCGCGATTCCCGAAATAGAGCAGCGTGGCCCGTCGTACGGGGGAGCCGGCGTTATCGCTCCCACGTCTTCTTCTTCTTCTTCATTCTCTCGACGACGAGTTGCATATAACGCCGCTGCTCTTCCCCCGAGTTGCGTAGTCGTGTGCGCTCGTGAGCGCGCGGCTCCGAATGCAGAGCGTGCAGCGGCGGCATCTCGCTCCTGGTGGAACGGCTCCTGTCACTCCGTCTGTCTGGGCCCAAACGAGCCGCGACCCAGAGCTTCTTTCTTTCTTTCTTTCTTTCTTTCTTTCTTTCTTTCTTTCTTTCTTTCTTTCTTTCTTTCTTTCTTTCTTTCTTTCTTTCTTTCTTTCTTCGTATCCGTAGAGCTTGCGATGACGCGCAAGCGCTGCGTAGCTTTGCGGCCCTTGTACCGTATATAGTACACACCAATGGTGCCATCTATACCCTTCGCGGAAACCGTGCAGCCGCTTGGATATGTCTTGCAGGAATCAATGTGCATGTATAGGTTCGTGTTAGTGGACGAACGTGTCTAACGCAAAGAGGAGCCCGGCATCGGTGTTTTGCGACAAGTACTTATACGTAGAGGTGCCTGTCTTTCAACCCTGCTGCGTTAACCGTATAACCTCGTCCGCTTCGCGTATCCGCTGAAAGCGTGTTTCAGAACAGGGTAGTATGCGCGCTTCAACAAAAGCCGGTGTCATTACGTTCAAAGTTTCCATCTGCGATGTGCTTTACAACGGATTGATTTAACCTTCCCAATGAAAGCTGCGTGATTGCACAGGATACCCAGCCTTACTCGTCGTTTTTATTCATTCAGAAACCAGTTCATTATAGTGTATCTTCTTTCATTATTTTTTTTTCCTCGTTCAAACGTGTTCTAGTTCCTCCGGCTGTCCTAGGCGAGTTAAGCTACGCGTATACTAAAATAAGCGAACAAAAAAAAAATGTGGGCAGTTTATTCGAGTAACACTTCTTAATCTTACCGGCTAAAGCGTCACCGACGACTCTGAGCAACAATCGAACTTATCTCTTCTTTAACACACACGGAAACGCCGTGCAGAAGGTCACGACGCGGCAAAGACGTTCAACAGCGCTTAATTACCACGAAATGCGGACTCCGCAAGCAAGCAAACGAGGGTCGTGACATTTTGGAGCGAGGTAATAATTCCACGCGACGAGGCTGTGCTGTTCATTTGTGCAGTCTGAACAACGCAACTGCAACAAAGCGGGTCAGAAGGTACTTCTGGCGAAAAAAAAGTTTCTAAAAAATACAGAAAGAAAATGTTCATTTTGCCTGGAAATCGAGCAGGTTTGTTTATTTGTTAGCCTTTTTCTCTTCAGTTTAAAGGTTACGACTTCGTCGTCTCCCGCGAGAAACTTCAGCGCATTCAGGCCGGATCGCGCTCTCGGACCTCTCTTGAACTTTGACCCGCAGCTGGTAACGTTCAAGTTGTGTCGTTACACAGCAGACCGTGGCCGCTGCCTTTCCAAGACTCAGACTCTCGTATTCATTTGTGGCATCGCGTTGTAGTTTCTCGGTCTGTATATAGGATGCCCAACGAGGCTGGCCCCGTTTTTTTTTTTTCCGTGTTTTCCCTCTTGACTGTCGTGAACATGACGTGCGCCCGCTTGTCCAAATTTCGTGAGAGAGGCCGCTTTGAGGAGACGCACTTACGAAACAGATAAGACGAGTAAGATGTGCAATATTGCCGACGCGTTGTAGCTGCTTACGAGAGTAGAAAAGGAAATAACCATTAAAAGAGTTCATTACACCTTCTGCAGGATATGAAATTTGTTTTTACAAAGAGTTTTGGTGACAGCGAAATAAGCATTCGCTGTTTTTTTCCCACCACTCGAAAATTGCTGGCGACCACTGGTTTCGAGGCTACTCATTCGGAGCCGTAAAAGAGATCGACGAACTCCGTTTACGAAAAAGACCGCTTCTGAAAAGGAGTTCGCTCTGTGCCGTGTGTCTGCTGTCAGGAACTCCTTTTCGGAAAAAGACCGCTTACTTAAAATACTTTTAAGTGCCCGTGTGACAGGGGTATTACTCACTTGTTTGGAAAATTATTTGTGCCGTTTTTTTCTATATTTTCGTTCTTTTGCTGGAGGAGAATGTCGAATGTGAAGCGTAGGATAGGTGCACTCATCTTGAGCTTCCATACTTTTCCTATAGACTATTTTGAGGATCGAGTTGAGTCTCTCCATGATAGGCTGTTAACCTCCATGTTTTGCATCTTTAACAACTGAACGAACAGTCTTACGGTAGACGTATATGCATGAAAATAGTTTCGTTGGTGCATACGATGTTTCATGATCTTATTAACTTATGTCGCCATGTACAGAAACAAGAAACAATCTGCTTAACAGCCTTAGAAGGCGACGCCGCCATGTTTTAGATAAAATAGCTTATATGCACTGTATATGTACAGTACATGGGAAGGTATGGCACGTGAGCTTTAGAGTTCGGGCTCCTGGTAGTTTAGTAAAGTTCAAATGTATCTCCTTTTCCAGACAGGAGGAGCTGGAGATACATACCGTATAAGATGCGTTGTCAGCTCGACGAGATGTTTCGACTGTATGACGGGGCTGTCTTTCCCGTTCGAAAGCGAATGGTCTTGGTAATGACAGGGCTACTTCTACTTCTCAAAATTCTTTAAACACATGAACTGGACACAACTGATGTTGAAGGCTTGTGCCGCCGGAGGCGGTTTTCGGGCGGAGTAATTGTACATACTTAGCGCTGATTTGAGTCACTTTCGAGTCTATTGTTAGTAGATTCGTCTTTCCAGCGCACAGAAAGAAACTACAAAAATTTGCACTCTCGCCATGGCTTATATATTCTGCGTATATATACTTACTGGGTATACTTTCGTGTCCTCATTTTTAAAAGTTTCTTCTTCTTTCGGTGCCACGAAATATGTGGTGAAACACTGTTTACGGCGCACTAAATGTCAATCTGCGAAGAGTTTAACCGTACCGATGGTTCGATCGCAGTAAACTGCTCGAGATCCTTCGAGCAATTACTACAACGGGGCCTTCGGCCTTCCGTTCTAGTATCCTTCGCAGCTCCGTTTGTTTGCAGAGCGAGCGCAGCACGGCGGCTCCCCCTTAGCGGCGGATTGAGTCAGGATCGCTGGTTCCAGGGCCGAGAGCCGGTAATAAGCGATGAAAAGAGAGCTCATTCGGAACATGAATGCCTGCTGCCATGGAGGCTGCTGCCAGAAGCATGCGCGACCGGCGGACCCGCCACAGTCAATGTCAATGGCTTCTCCGACCAGAGCTATTTTAAGACACCGCTTGGCCTTTCTTTTTCTTCTTATTTCTTCCACGTCCCTTTCAGAACGTGTGCTTCATCGACAGACCTTGAAAAAACGCTGTTACTTTCTGCTTATTGCGCCATTGAGTTGCTCTTTTAACGACCGCTCCGCAGGCGGCCCGAACCACCGTATATACGCGTCTTTCGTTCACTCCGTCTTTTTCTCAGTTTTTATTTTTTTCCTTTTCTTGTTTTATTATTATTATTATTTTGATGACGGAACGAAGCGCGAGAAGCTCGGGTGACCGGAAAAAAAAACAAAGCACACGAAATACTTCATCGGTGGCTGACTGCAGGACAACAGTTGACTGTGTCCCTTTCGAAATTGCGCCACAATTTCGAAATCTCCGCGTTATATTTGTGCATGGGTCGCTACGCTGAAAACGAGATTAACTTTTCGCGTTGCGACCAAATTAACTCGGCCAATGCATGTGCGAAATATCGAAACTTTCGGCAGCTCTAAGAGCATTGTTGCGTAAAATGTGAACGCTTAGTTGAGATAGGAGTTTCTCCGACATGTGAACCTCCAAAACTCCCCTGACCCAATTATTTACTGCCTGCTACGGAGTGAACTCGGCACATGTCACAAAAAGCCCCCTACTTAATGACGGAGTTTATGAATGGCATAATCTTGTTAAACTACCCACTGAGTTTCAGGTCACGTGGTTACAAACTCCCTATGGGAGTTTTAAAAACCCTTTTTGGTCGTGACGTGCGTGCGTGCGTGTGTGTGTTTGTGTGTTTGTACGGGCACGTTTGCACGTCGGTGTGAAACACCATGCAGTGCTTTGTGTGGCTGACCGTGTGAGCATCTGTCGACAGGCAACGAAATTATCAGTGCAGGGAAGATTTACAACGACCTATTGGTGTTTAGTGTGAACGTTTCAAGGTATTTTGCACCGTTGAACCACGCTGGACAGCGGTCCGATTCCTCAACGAAACGCCGCGAATGCCTCGCTTCGGAGGGTCGATTTACAAAAAAAAAAAAAGAATTACGAAGAATAATTTAATAGTAACGAAAGTAAGCTATTACGATCGTCGGCGATTGTTCCTGGAGTTTCACCGTCTAAAACTTCGAAGTGGTACGAAGTAGGCTTCGCTCGACTACGGCAGGCTGGCCGGTAACCTGTGTGAGAGTTGCGCCGGCGACGCGCTCGCCCCGATGCCGCCGACGGTGGCTTCTCAGAGCGTCACCGATACGTCACCGGCTGCAACATCTAAGGTATAAAAGCCTCGCTATGCCGTCGGTATCAAGCCGGCGCCATAGCGAGCTCGTACTGCGCGCCGGCCGCCGTGGCCAGCTCTACGAGCTATAGCACCGACCACCGGTGAGGCAAAGAATGTGTTTCACAAAAAATAAAGGCTGCTGGAATGAATAACAGTATTCGGCGCCTTGCGACCGCAGCAGTCCAAATGACTAACGTGAAGGCGAGCGCCGAATGAGGCGGAGACGCAGAGAAACGACGTACGGCATGCATGCCCATGCAATGCATGCGAGTAACAGGAATCGCGACTGCGAACCGTCTCGTTCGTTTCGCTTAAGTCCATCGCTCCGTAGCTTGAACAGTGTGGATAGCGGACACCTATTTCTGTGCATGGGAAAATAACGAGACGAAGGCTGCACAGCAGCAAGCATTTTGTGATCGTCAGCTGTCATTGATCGTACAACCGTGCGCCGTACTCCTGAGTGAGGTCCCGAACGCGGTAGCGGCGGTGTATCTCCGTTCATCGCTGGAGCTGCTGAATGTGCATCGTTAAGGTCTTCATGCATGGCCGCTCGGGCTTTGTGTACGAGTCAGTGCAATTCACGGATTCACACACAGTACTGCTAATGCAAATTCACCCCGCATGACAGAGCACCAACTGATGAATAACTTTCGCTATAGTTAAAAAGTATTGATTATTAGGCGGGTTTATGATAAAAGGCATGTGTGTTGAAGTGCTAACATTTGACCACCGCAAAGTTATACCTACGCTGTAAATTCCTATTACTTAACTATTAGTGAAATGATGGTCTCTCCAGGGCTACATGAGAGGTCAGAATATGGTGCCTATATATACCCGGCCACTGAAGCGTGGTTGTGCACGGGAGAGTGGCAAGCTGTGGTCAGTTTAAGTGTTCTAATATTACGTGAACATTGTGTGCATGTTTGCGTACTGTGATCAATATTATGTGCTTCGAAGGTAATTAAATGAAAGTTACGCTTGCGAACGGTATGGCTGCGGACGTAACTTTTTTTCTCAGTGGATGTAAATATTTACCCCCTTACTGACCTGAAAAATTTCCTCGATGGATGTAAATAAATACTCCCCTAAATCCACCCGAAATTCCCTTCCTGTTAGGGAGTCCCTCCGGACGGTGTTTATAGAACCCCCATCGGGGCATGCGCTAGAGGACAAGTCGTTTACTCCAATCTCGGCTTGTTTTTGTTTACAGTGTAGAGGATTCATGTCTAGAAACAACTTTACAACACCTGAGCAAGACACAGTGTGGAAGCTATTGTGCGTGGAACAGCCAATCGAAATTAAAACAAAGCGCGTACTCATCCATATCTGTGGAGAGATTCATTCTTAAGGGGTAACTTTCGCACTGCTCCATTATATAGCGTTTCAAACTCAATACGCACGCATAACAGACACGCACGCTAGCGGTAGCGGTAGTAAGCGACGCCATGCTGGCCATACATTGTTGAGTGACCGAGATATAACGTCGTGCTGACGCTCGCTTGGCGCTGCGAGCGTTTATTCGCATTTGCTTCGCGTTATCGTCGGCTCAACGAAGTGTCCCCAGTTAACGAGGTACAGCGCGTCCCATGGAGAGGGCTCTGTCATGGCTCTGTCGTCTCCGTTGCCGCCGCGCCGGCGGGTTCGGCAAGAGTCGGCAGCCCGGAAATTAAAAGCGGCGCCGCCTATCGTCGGCGTTGCGCAACGCCACCGAAACTGCGGGGCCCTCCCGATAACGGGCTGCAGCTCTCTTGCCCTTAGTGGGCCTCCCTTCAGCATCCGTCCAGTCGATCGACCGCCGCCCGGCGACCAAAGTGCATTGCCAGGTCCCGTTATACGGCCGTTATCGGAACGACCAGTTAGCGCTTGGATATATTTATACGCCGCCACATCGGCGACGGCTTTTATGGTAATTGTCGGGGGCCATAACGTTATAGCCCGGCAGGGTGGACTCGAGCCCTGGAGCGTCGCCACCCCCTTCTCTGTCGGAACGGCTGCGGTGACCGCCGCTCTTGAGCCCGTCCTGCCCCGCAAACGGAAGGAGGCCCGCCGCTTGTGTAGCAAGTTAACGAAGCATGCGTGCACTCGCACCAGCCTCCGTTCTCGCTTGATACTGTGTGTGTGCGTCTGCTCAGTACTCGTGCACGTGTCCTTTTTTATATGTCTTTGTCTCATTATCCTCTCTGATGTCAAATACGGGAAAGCTCGATTTTACATTGGCGAGTGTCGAGCAGCGAAAAAAAAAAAAAGAAGTCGTCTCGCAAGGTTTTCTTTTTCTTTTTTTTTCCTCAGTTGCTTGGGCCGCCCGACTTTCTAGCTCTTAGTTTATTCTGCTGGATAGACTTCTTACGCCAACGCTCTGGCGATTCGCTGAGTGCCTCATTTTTGCACCTTGTTTAGTTCCACGTGCTTGACGGTCGCGTTTCTTCTTTTTTATCTTACTCAGCTGCTCTTTTTTTTTTCTGTAATGGCACGCGTGACACAGTGACCCACAGAGAACAGCCTCCGGGAAGGTTCTATAACTGCGCATTGATTAACCAGATCGTACAAGTGAGTAATTTAATAGAGTGCGACCGGTCGGGTCTTTCCGATATTTGTCGTGTCGAAAAGTATTTCGCGGTTGTTTTGCCGACGAATTTCGCGGCTGTTTCGCAGTTTATTTGAGTAACCGTATCGCGTTTGTTACGTCAGTACGTCGCTTTAGCTCGAACAGCGTCACGAGCCGTTCTTATTGGATGTCGCACTCAGTGTCCTGATGGCGCGCTGACTTGAGGATCGTCCTGGGAAAGCTTTGGTCTCGTGTTTTTATTGATGTGAGGGGACTATTATTTCTTTAGCTTATCTGGACGAAGCTTTTCTTGGTCATGTCAGTGTTCTTTGTTATCCTATAGTTAAACATAGTCAATGACGCTCATATACGTCCGCGGTACAGGAAGTGCCTTATTTACGCTGTGAAACAGGGGGAGTGGTTGAAGTAGGCTTCACCGCATATGATGTCTTTTGGCGGAAAAGCCAGCTTTGGCAATCTACCGAGGCAGTTGTTTTAAGTGTTCGTCGAAAATCCCGTACGTACCTTGAGCTCTGCGTTGCAGGCGAATAGAAGAAATAAGGCCGATCTGGCACTTCTCAATGCGATTTTCGTTTCCGTAGTCGAAAGTGATAAGGAAAGAAGACAAGGATGATAAGCAGATTCCTTTACCAAGTGTCGGTAACTTTTAAAGCTTCTCCTCGGTTTTGTCGTTTAACATTAAAAGAAATGACTACTTTCTGCGGCGTGAATAGTGTCGTGACGCCGTGTTTCAATACGCGAAGTTTAATTCTAGCGTGGTATTTACATACCACGCAACGTGCGAACCATGGCTTGTTTGTGTAAGGTATATTTAACGGCATTGATGTGTAATTCATATTGCGCAGTGTATAGCGAAAATGCGCACAAAGACGGCTTCTCCTTCATGCGTCTGGACCAGCGTTGTTTAGGTAGAAAAAAAAAGCAACTCACAACGCGCCCTTACTGAGCCATGGCTATAGGGTCAGTGCAAGGGCCAAAGATAGAATTGCGGACAGTGGCCGGCTGTGGAAGAGTGCCAAGACAGTCTGCCGCTGCTTACCCTCGCTCGTTACGTCATGGGAAGTGAAGATGACGTAGCAGCGCGCGGTATACATAGCGCTTAAGGACGCGCAGGCACGACCGTTATCGTGTTTCACGACTCGCATAGCTCGGTCCTTCGTTAGACGTCGCTAGAACAAATCTGGTAAAGAACTGGTTCCATCGAAGATCGTCTCGTATCTTTCGTTTCCTTTTTCTCTCCGCTAATCACAAGTACTGACCATCATGTCTAGATACGCTCGTCAGCCTGTAACTTCAATTTCTTTTCATTGCGGTCGGCCATTTGCTGTTCCCCTTTCTCAACACGCGTTCGAAAACACCGCCGAGACCAATCTAGGCCGCGATGTGCGCGGCCTAGATTGGTTTCCGGAATGCCACACAATTCGAACTCCTCGTTCGTGAGCTTCATTGACATGTACACCTCATGTAATATATTTAGTCATTGTCTTATTTTATGATTGCTGGAAGTAATAGGTTTTTTTTTTCTTTTTAAGGGGTGGAGAACTTTGGGGGCCCAGCATTCCATATGTGGTCGTCGTCTGTTGTCGTAACGCAGGCAAAATAACGTACAGTATAGCCATCCGTGGGATGTTGGGCACAAACTCGAGAGAAGGAAAAGTATTCTTCCTCTTCTTCTTCGAATGCCTTCATGATGATATTAAGTGCGGGGAACTTTAGTGGTTCGGGCTCTCGTGGCTTAGCGCAACGCAGGCAAAAAAAGAAAAAGAAAACACGTATAGAAATAGACCGAAAAACAGAAAGCAAAAAGCGAGAAATAGAAAGAAACAGAAAAGGGCAACAATGGGATGAAATGTAGAAATAAATTGAAATGTAGAAGTAGAAAGAAAATTGAAAAAGAGAACAAAAAAAGGGAACCAAAAAAAAATAAAGAAGCCTGCCCAGCTCCTCACTCCTTTGATGCTTGGCACCCCTCATGCGAAGCAATAATAATAATAATAATAATAATAATAATAATAATAATAATAATAATAATAATAATAATAATAATAATAATAATAATAATAATAATATTAATAATTGTGATTTATTTATTTATTTATTTATTTATTTATTTATTTATTTATTTATTTATTTATTGAGTGGACCAATCTGGGAGAGGTGCTCCACAACTCCAGAGCTGGCTGAAATACCTGTAACGACTCAGCCAGCCGCGCCAGTTTCGCGACGCCTACCACGTAGTGCATGTGCGGTCGAATACACGATTCTCAAGCGCGCCTGCAGTGCCACGATTGTGCAAGTGCTCAATGACTCGTGCAAGACTGAGTAATCCGAGCCAGCAGCGATACAAGTGCACTGGCAAGCTCGCCCTTCCAGCGTCTTACTCATCGATTCTCGGCGCCTCCCGTTCACGATGTGCGTCCCTCGCGTTTGTGCACCATACAAATCGATGCCTACATATACGTGCTGTACTTTTTTTTTTTCTAGTTTGCCTGGGTCGCTCATCATCCAAGCTGCAGTCACGAACGGGTTCCCCTTCGCAGCCCTTTCCACTCGACCTGCATTGTTATAGTGTTTCTAGTTCTTTCCTCATTTCAGGCCGTCAGACTGGAAAGGAACCGAGAGTAATACATAAAAACGGGTAAAGAGAGTCGATGGACCGAGCCGTGCCGTGTAGATGGCCAAATCGAAACCGCACGCCTCTACCTCGGCGGATGGTCGAGCGAGCTCGAACTCACTGGCGCGGCGCGCCAATCTGTTAACTACATCGTTTTTCGGAGAACGTGCTCCTCTTGAACAGCACCACTTCGTACGCCGAGGGCTCCCCGTGGCTGGCTTCTCTCTCGCCTCCTCGCAGCTTATCGCACGTGTTTCGGTGGACGGCACGTTTCTTTCGCATCCGTCAATCCAGATAGATATTGGCGATTGTTATCGAGTCTTGCGCTTCCAGCCTTTTGAGAGTACCGGTCTTGCTCTACCTAAAAAAAAATCGCTACAAAGTTCGCAAAAAGAATAATAATAACAATTGTAACATCCGCACGCACGCGCTGACGTTGCCGCACGGGTGCCAGCCATTGCAGCGTATGCAACCTCCATCTCTTTCTCGAAACTTCTTCTTTTTTTTATTTCTTTGGATCGGGGCTTCGATGTAGCTCTCCGTCTTCTGTCGCGCATTTCGCACCGTCGCTGACCCGAATATAATGCTCTCGAACCTGGACGGGGCCGGGCGGGGCCGGCTGCCGACAGGCTGACGCTGCCGAGCTGCTCCGCCAATCCCTCCTCCCCCTCTCATCCTGTAGAACGGTGCGTCGCCATCGAGATCACCAAGATCGCGCGCACGCGTGCTCGCTGGGTCCATAGGTATTGTAGGAAAATGAGGCCCCACTTTTTGAAGAGTCGAAAAGGAAGAGGAGGCTGAGGCGAATGTGTAAAGGAGGAGCAAGAGCGACGCACGTGTGCGCCCGAGTTCAAGGGCAGCGGTAGAGGGAGGAGGATGTACACCCTTACCCGGCGCAGACCGCCGGAGTAACATCGGGATCTCGCATCTACGCCGGCCACCGCCAGTTCCTGCTCGTGTGTGCCTGGTTGCCGCCGTTGCGGAAGCTCCCTCCATGAGCAGCATCCTCTTCAGTGAGTGATGGGGGGTGTACTCAAAGAGTGAGGGCTGCATAAAGAGACACCCCTCTCTCCTCTCTGGATACCCTCACCACCCTCGATAAACCAGCGTAGACCCACCGTAACGGGTTCCCGTTGGAGAAGAGGCGGTGGACCGCCAAAACAGGAGAATAAAGATCGGGGGGGGGGGGGGGGGGGAGGGGAATCGTCGACGAAAGGGTGTCGGTGGTGGTGGGCGTTGGACGGGTTGTGGCGGACGCTAGTTTCTGCTCTCGCCACAGCAGCCACAGTCCCCAGATCGCGTCGGCCGCGGGACGTCCCCCCCTTGACTGACTGACTGGCCGCAGCGGGCGGCTGTTTCAGCGGTGGTGTTGTGGCTTTCGTCAGCGAGCCGCAGTCGCGTGTTTTCTCGGTGCCGGGTTTCTGCTTGCTTCTGTTGCTGCGCGACCCCCCCCCCCCCCCCCCCCAGCGGAAACAAGCGCCTTCGCCTGCTTCTGCGGTCATTGACTGCTCGCCCGCCGCGGTTTCTTCGGGCCCACGCTCACCGACGTAAGATTCCCCTCCTTTCTCTCCTCCTTCGAACGTCTCCTCCGCCCGGCTTGTGTAGCGCCTGCTGACGCCGACTGCCAGTGCACGCGCGGTCTCCAGTGCTGACGGAACGTTCTAGCCTGCGGCTCCGACCCTTCTGCACATACGGCCAGTGCTCCGTGCGCGCGTGTGCATCGTGTTGCTCTTCGCGGGATCTCCTCGGCGCAACCAGTGAAAAGGAGAGCAACGAACGTTGTCGCGGCGACCGAGAGCTGTCGGACTGCTGCTGAGGAATCTGCTTTCGCCCGTTCAACATGCTATCCCGTCCGGGCGAGGCGGGTACGTATAGGGCATCTGTATCACGCACACGCGTGTGTGTATGCGCGTGCGTACATTGAAAGTGAGGGATAGGGGGAGGGCTGGCGCATGTTTACACATGAGAGAAAGTGCGTGTGTCAAGCGTACGCGAAGAATGAAGCGTGGATCTGGATGAGGCCCACCTCGGAATCCCTGGGGCTCGTAGACTATACGGCGTCGTGGCGCCCCTGTCACTCAGATACCGTTTTGCTTCGCGTCCGCCGCTTGTCCCGTCGTGTTGGTAATAAGTCTTGGCGGGCATCTGGATGCCGTCCGCCGAAGCCTTTCGGGAAGACGGACGCGGAGCCGAATTTCTTGCCAGGGCTTTCCGTCTCGCGCGCCAAACATCCGGTGATTGTCGTTCATTGCGCCTTTGCGCTCTCGTATTTGTTTCTCTTGTGGTTATACGAGCGCAGTGTCAGGATGCTGTCCGCGGCGCATGCCTGTGATCTAGAGGCCTGCATTGGAATTCTCGGGAGGGATAGAAAAAAGTAGAGGAGGTGAATGGCCGAGTTACCCTAACAAGAATTACATGCTTTCTTCCTTCATGATATTCTTAACTTTTATTCACGGCGGTTCTGCTTACCGTTATTGCGATTCATCGTTTTGAGTTGTAGTGACCGTCTAGTTCATAACGTCCTGGTGACTTTTGGTAAATGTGACATGTCCTAATTCTTGTTTCGTGAACCTTGAACTGTCGGAAACGTCTGTAGCCTTTTTCATTTGTCAGGTGTGATGTGTTAATATAGTGCCCTTACGCGCGAAACGTGCACATATCACGTAGTCTGGCATCTTAGCGTGGTTTTCAACGGATAACCTTAACATTAACACGGAGACACGGAAATTTCGCTGGTATCGTCAGTTGTACGCCCGTCTCAAGGCCCGATTACATTTCGCTTACCCGCCGCGTGACAATTTAGGTGTGCGCTGTAAGCGTTACCTTAAGCGTGACGTTAAAAACTGCTCGAGCTCGTTACATGCGTATTTGCGTAGGTTTCTGTGGAGCATAAAGGACAATACACACAAAAGAATAAGACAGGTTAGTGACAGCATGACTTTGCCAGCGATTCTCGGATGGTCATGGCGTTCCGGTGGTATACTGTTCTGATGACGAAAGGTTGTCAACATTCGAAACGAACAGCTGTAGAGGTAATGCTTGGGCTGATCTGAGTAATGCTTGATGCATCTCTTATTGCTGCTGATATGCTTAATCAGCTTTTTTTTTTATTTGTGCGATCTTATCTATCTATCGGCGTGAATTTCTCGAAAGAGCAAAGGCAGAAAGTTCAACCACACTTGAGCCCGTCCGGTTTATTATCCTACACTGGTGTACTTTAACACTGTTGTGCATCATGCCGGAATACGTTCATTAGTCTGCGTATAGTATACAGTGGCTGTTGTCTGCAGTCAGTTCGGTACAACGGACTCACCGGTTGGTTCGCAACAAGGCTTCCTATTGTGGGACACGATATGCGGCGAATATGCGTAGTTTCCGGCATTGCCACTGATTTCGTGTTGAAAGCATGGACTGCGTAACGTGCGATTCGTAAACCAATCGAGGAATCGGGTGAGTGCTGTTTGCAGCACTGAAATAATTAAATGAATCGAACAATTACCGCAACATGCGCTTTCCTCTCCCCCCCCCCCCTTTTTTTTTTCGTTTGGTTTTGTATTTGTCGGCTGAAAGGAAGTAAAGCGAGCACCACCGTGTATATATAGTTTCAATGATCAAAGCGTCTTTCGTGGCAGCGACATTTGGTGACGGCATCAAATATACGTATTGAGAGGTTATCGGAAAAGAAGGCGCGGTTTCTCATGTGTTCCCCTAAGACGACTGGAAGGTGAAAGCCATCATCTTGTCTGTCCACTGAATTGACTCTTCCTGCCTTCCGCTCCACCCGCGCTTTCTGCACGTCACATGGTGTTGAAGGTCCTCCGGGTTCGGCCAGGTCCACTCATTTGGATTAGGCGACGATTTCGTGCGACGACGTCTTCATATGTCGTCGTGTTGTTACGTGACGTTCATTCCGGTAATGACGTCGCATGCAGTCGTCTGTGATCGCGTCACTGTTTTGGTTGGCGTCGCGGAGGGACACTTTTGCTTTCATGAAGCATATGAGGCTTGTGCCGTATCAACAGAAAAAAAAAAAAACACATTCTTGTTCTATGGATTCACTCGAGCAGCAGGCAACTAAAACGGTATCACGAGTTGGGGGCGTGGCGTCCCAACGAGGGTGGGGAGCGCGTAGATTGTTTCAGTGCCACGCGCGCTTCTCTTTTCTTTCCGCGGGTTCCACCATTTCTGAAAAGCGAGCAGGCAACCAAGCAACGGTGAGCTCTGGGGCTGCACACCGTCCGTCGCCGCCGACGGATGATGGAGGGGCACCTCGCCTGTGTATGTATGTACAAACACTGGTGAGAGGTCCGCTATACGGAACGCACACGTGAAACACTAGGCGTGTGCTTGCGGTATCTCTCTCTCCATCGCTCTGTGTGCGCACCCTCGCGTATTATTTGCATGGAAGGCGTGTGCACGCGTACGTCTTCGCCGGACGTCGTCTCTGCTGTAGTGCGACGGTACACGCCCTCTTGCGCATGCACGCGTCTTCGTCTCGGCGACTCCGCCGCGCGCTTCCTGTTGGGTCGATACACACATTGTGCCGTGTCCTTCTGCCCCCCTTCAACGTATACCTGCCCCGGTTTTAACAAGCCGCCCGTTTGTCTCTTTACTTTGTCTTCTTTTGTGTCGCTAGCATGGAACGTGCTCACGAAGCTTCTTGTGAGGCTTACACGAATGCACACGCCATTGGGTGGTGTCCACGTGTCTGTAGCGTTCTGCTTTTTTTTTTCTGCTCTGAAACTTTCGAGGGTTAAGCCTCGCCACTTGTTCTTCTGTGTGTCTTCTAGTTCCTTTTCACCTTTGTGGTTTGTCTCGTTTCTTCTTTGTTCTTGCTTTACCCGGGCTGATACTGAAGCTCTCGCACTGCGCTCTTTCTTGCTCCTCTTGAACCTCCTCCCCCGGGCTCACTGTTCTTTGCCGTGTACGTACATTGCCGTCAGCCCGGGTTTCACCTTTTCCAATTTTTTCGTACTGCTTACACAATTTGGACCCACGCCGCAACCTCGAGAAGTATACTGCCAAACTTCCCAAAACACTGCTGTTGACGTGTCACATTCAACTGCACGCACGTCATCCAACCGAGAGCTTTCCGCTCTTCCGTTACCCAATCCCGCTTTGTCACACCCGGCGGCCAAACTGCGTTCTTAGAAACCTAAATATTTCTGTTGTTTCCCATATTCCTTTCTTTCCCTGCACGGGCACAAGCCAGCGCCCGAGCAATTACCGCCGCGACCAGTCTGGCCTCGGCTTGTGCGTCATTTCCAATTCCTCGCCATATATAACGCTGTACCGCCGGGGGCTCCGACCGAGGGCACGCTGACATCGACATACGGTCGGGCTGGGCGGAGGAACGCTTTCTCTCTGCATCACTCGTATCCAGCCCCCCGCACCATCGGCGCAGGTTGAGTTGAAAGAGCGGGAGCCGCCTTTGGGTCGCCGTGGAGGCGAGGTATAGTACAATGGCGTCGAAGCGATGAACGGCTGCTGAGTGTGAGGAAGCAGTTCCCGCGAAGCATCATACGGTGGCGCCTTGATTTCCCCCTCTGTTCAAATGAGCTCCGGCCTGGCGCGCGTATGCGGCCAGATCTTTTATCCGCTGCAGCCTCTTTCTTCTCCACCGCCCGTGCCGCTTTGCTTGCGCTGCTGCTCTAATGCGACCTCATGTAGGTCTGCCACGAAGCGACTGGTCATGTATTAGGGCATTCTATTCTTCTCAGTTTTCTCTTGCGTGGCCTACCGGTGGTGTTTGCTTCGCCTTGTCTCTACCCGTAGTGCATTTTCACCGCTATATCAGTGATACACATAAAAAAAGCAAACTCTTAACTTGAACGCTTGTCACCACAATTTAGTCTTCACTGCATGAAGAGCAAGAAGGAACAGAGCGGTCTTTCCGTGCCTTTGCCCTTTTCTCTTGCGCGTCCCGACTCACCACGAAGTGCCATGTCGAAAAGTTTATGTAGAGCCCGCTCTTTCGGATGTCGAGGCGTTGTGTCTTGCACGGGGAGAACGTCCCAAGTAATTTCCGCTTAGCTTAACACTAGGCAAGTGATACGTGATCATTTGGTATACGCAACTGCGTGAATTGTACCGCTGTGTTTTGTTGAGTGGCTTCGTTCCTCGCCGTGCAAACGCTTGGAAGGGAAGGGCGGACAAATGAACGTCGCCACGCGCTGCGGCAGTAATTCCCGACACCCACGCACACAGAGTGTACGCAGTGAAAAGAGCCTGCTCGGTTAAAACAATCGTGTGACGTCAAATGACGTCTAGCCTGCGTGTGGATCATGTAAACTGTGTGGGTATGTAAGTGGGGGCATGTAAACTTGGTGTCGCGGGAGCGAAGCACCCTGACTGTAACAGCACAACATAGACTTTCGTCTCGCGTGGAAGGAACCTTACTCTAGACCTTCCATCTATCATTGTGAGCTTCCTTCGTGTGTGATATTGTCCTCGTCCGATATATAAAGAACGTCTTCGTGTTATCAGGTTGTCTTGAGTGCGTCCCTTGACCTAGCCCCATTGAGTTAACTCCCCTTACTCACCACACTGTCGTACCATGGGCCAACTTTTGATCTTTGTTCTCTCAAAAAAAAAAAACAAGAAAAGGGAGGAGAGGGTGCGTGCGATGCCGGACAAATGTCGTTCTCAACCTGTTCGCTTGTTCACTTCCTTTTATAATTGTGGTCTAACAATGCCGAAAGTCCCGGAATGCACCGTCACCGTCGCACATTGCCAAGTGCCCGTTTTCTGTGTCAAATAGACACCACCCTACCGCAATGATATGTAGTCAGTTTATGATTTTAATTGATTTGGTGTAGATAGTAAATTTGTTTTTAATTCATTCGACGGGTAATATATAAAAGAAAACAAAGGTTTATTAGAAAAACAGAAAGCCGGCGAAACTTATTTTACATTTTTAATATCGAAGTTACGAATTTCAATGGTTATCCGTGTATTGCGTGTCGTTTTGACAAGGGGATAAAGTTGTCTCTTTCATTGAAACGGTAGCGGCAGGATTTTACTGTGCTCCTACTTCTGAACTCTGCGGGATCGAATGACCGCCAATTGTCGTGGAGCAAGAGCAGTGACAGAACCAACAACATCGGCATTTTATTCTCTCTTCTTTAACATTTCTTTTCATTCCAACCGGACTCAACCCGTTTGCCTATCTTCTAATCTTCCTATATCTATAAAAAATAACTAATCATCTCAGATGATCCCTCACCCGTCACTAGAGTAGCCAATATTACTACGGAGAGCGATGCCAAGAAAAGTTATTCAAAGTAAATGTAATGTAAATGTGAAGAAAGAAGAGTGGCTGAAAAGATACTTTGTCCCTGGCAGGAACGGAACCTGCAACTTCGAATAGCACGCCCAATGCTCCACCTACTGAGCTACAGCGGTGGTCATCCTTTTGTCTACTTTATGGGGTATACATATGTGCAGTCAGCACCCCGGGTAGCCACTGCGTTGAGTGTGGCACACTTTTTTTATAGCCTGTTTAGTGTCAAGAAGCACATGATCTTATTGCTAGCTGGCAGCTGACCGTACCCTCGCCATGAATGAAGGAAAAAAAGCTTAAATTTAGGGGTTTAGTTTTCTTCGTTCTCGAACAAAAAAGAGAAGTCCTTAAATTTAAACTTCTTTCCAAGAGTAGCCAGATCACACAGGTGTCGCGAAGGGCTTCCATATATGTATCGCCTTCCAGACGGTGCCACCCATCTAATATGGGTCGCCAGACGCCGTTGTGGGCACACCGTGCACACGCTCAGTGAATGGCGATTCTCTCGTGCTTCGCACTTGCTTTTTTTTTTGTTTTCTTTTTCGTTCGTCTACCTCTCAAACTTTGTCGTTTTCCCGCTGCTCGGCAAACCCGTTCCCGCCCTCCTCGTTCATCCGATTTCGTTTCGCGCATCACCCGTCAGTGAAGAGCCTGGCGAGCCAGGCGCCAGACGTTGTCTGGTTCCAATAACGGTTCTTCCTCCTCTTTTTCATTACCCCCGAAAAAAATGGGTGACCCCGAAAGCAGTAAAAACAACGAAAAGAAGAAACAGAACGATACGATGAGCCGCGCGTGCCACAGCCGCCGTCGCCCGTGTTTCTCGTGTGTGACGTGGGTGCTCCTCCTCTCCTTCTAGTATATATAGCGAGGATCGCTGTCGCACGCGTTGAGATCTAGACGTGGACTCCTTGACCCTAGGACGATGTGTGTATACAAAAGAAGAAGAAAACCGGGTGAGGGTTAAAAGAGAAGGACGTGTCTTAGATTGAAGGATATTGCTGCTGCCGCTCCGCGTTTGACTACGCACCGTACCACCCTCTCCTGTTCACCCCGTTCGCTATGAAGGAGGATGTTAACCGGTCGCTCCATCAGTTCTTTCTTTATTGCATGGGCGGACGTCGCCTGGGCCGTGCAGATATTTAAGTGTTCTCGGCGATATACGCACAGATAGGAGCGCGAGCATTACCCAAGAAAAGAAGACGCCCTGGCCGTGGTTTAAACAAGAAAGGACAAGACGACGACCAAAAAGAAGCGGTGACTCACGTCTGCCCTCCTCACGCCTTCGTCCGAAGCCCACCTTCCCTCTCCTTCTCTACGTGTGTCCTGTTGTATGCAGGCATGCGGGCGCATATATAAGAGATGGCTCACAGTGCAGATCGCGTTTGTGCAAAGCAGGATCCTGTCCAGTCCGAAGACGCGGAGCTCCCCCAATCCCTTCCCACCGCGTTGCTTGCTTGCGGGCACAGTGTAGCATTCCACGTGGATGGGGGGGGGGGGGAGGCACTGGTCAGACCTGTTCGGGTCCCGGGAACCACCCGAACAGCGATAACCGCACTTGCCCCGTATAGGGTTATGGCGCATACCGTGGCCGCTGTTGCATGGCTGAGACATCTGCGGCGCCGAAAAGAAGCTGCGTTGTCTCAAGTCTCCTTGGTTCGCTAGTTGACGTTCATTCTGTTATGGTTGAACTGCGCTAATACAAGCGAGGATGCAGACAAAGTGATTGATAATTTGATTTGATTGATATGTGGGGTTTAACGTCCCAAAACCACCATATGATTATGAGAGACGCCGTAGTGGAGGGCTTCGGAAATTTCGACCACCTGGGGTTCTTTAACGTGCACCCAAATCTGAGCAGACAAAGTGAAATACACCACGTGCGCAGACTCGCAACTAAAAATTCGAGTGAAAGATGACATACGTACAGTGAGTTCGAAAACACAGCATGAGCTCATTAGCAAAAAATGGTTACGTGAACAATTCAATCCCTAATCTAGCTTGCACTTCGCAGTCAGCAAGCAGCACGGACAGATCTCTGACGCACCTATTGTTTTTTTTTTTTTTGGAGCCTCATAGGGCTTGTAGAGATATCGTGTATTGCGGTTCCTATGACGATCGATACAAAATCATCGTTCTTTCCAGAAATGTGCGGCACGAGTTCTGAGTGTTGCATTTTCTCTGTATCTTCGTATCAGTGCACTAAAACCAAAACCATTACCGACCGAACGACTGTATTTTTATACTTTTCTGCCATATACTGGCGCTGTAATCGCACTATAGTGGGTGGGGAGGGCATCGCTGATGTGCTTGTTAATCCAGAACACCATACATGGCTGGTGTTCAGAGCGGCAGCTTCGTTTCCGCTAAAGCAAGAAATGAAGCGCTTGCATCACGACCAAAGCATCCATATGGCAACTGTTACTGTTGAAAGACTGTGATTATTTATTGCTACCACACGAGTTTGCCGTGAAATGCGAATTTCTTTTTTTCTTTACAGCCACGATTCCTCTGGCATATGTTTCAGTGAACAGAATGAACGACAGTAAGTTTTGAAAGAACTGTAGACACGGGTTAGAAAATTTTGAGGATATTTTGAGGACAGCGTCGGGGAACTTCCCGCTAAGCATGCGGGAGTCTCGCCTTCGCGCTGTGCTCGGAGGCAGCTTTGTAGCTGCTGTGCCACTTGTCACGTGATCATAGAGAGCGGCGACGAGCATAGAGTTTCCCACAATACTTACTAGAGAGAACTCTGGTGCTAATGTCTATGGGAGCTGCTTTGATTGATTGATATGTAGAGTTTAACGTCCCAAAACCACCATATGATTATGAGAGACGCCGTAGTGGAGGGCTCCGGAAATTTCAGCCACCTGGGGTTCTTTAACGTGCACCCAAATCTGAGTACACGGGCCTACAACATTTTCGCCTTCATCGGAAATGCAGCCGCCGCAGCCGGGATTTGAACCCGCGACCTGCGGGTCAGCAGCCGAGTACCTTAGCCACTAGACCACCGCGGCAGGGCGTCTATGGGAGCTGCAACGCACGGCGCTTCAACGAGCGTGGGAATGACGGGTAGTACACACATTTGTCTAATCTTCGTACTTCTGGCCTGCCTTTGGCTCCGTGTGTGTTCGCGTGGCTTGGAGCTGTTTTCTCACGAAACAAGTATTAGCAAATGTTTAGCGGTTGCGCTTCACCGTTTTATTTTTTAAGACTTACTTTCCAAATTGGCTCACGAAGTTCAAAAGGGTTCAATCTTTCTTTCAAAACAAAACCGAAACACAGCAATAAACGAAGCCGCAAGTACGATTCGCCGCTTGCAAGTACGAAGACTAGGCAAATGTGTGTACTACCCATCATTCCCATGGTCGCTGAACGATCGCAGCGCCAGAGTGCCCTCTAGTTAATTTTGAGAAACTCTATGGCGACGAGCTCTGGGCTGGGCGGAGCTTACCGCTGTTTACGAGCATGGGAAGGTGTGCCGTTGGTGCGCACTGTCTTGAACCGTGTATGCAGGAGGACGCACTATGCCGTCTACGTCTCTTCATGTGTCCTTCATGGGTGTCGTGTCCACACACGCGACTATACAGTGAGCTTGTAAATAACATGGACGCGCTGCGTATAGTCGGCGCACAAAGGGACAAAAGGAAACGCGGAAGGTGACGCGAGCTGGAAGGCTGAAGGACCTCCAGCCCCCGTCAAAACCCCGGCTCTCTTGTTGTGCCTGTGCCCTTGGATCCTTCCAAGCTCGTTGTCACTATAGCACGATCCACCGTCTTTTCGCGAGATACTCGCTCGCTGGCTTAGCAAATCATAGTAATTAATCAATGCTGACGTGATTAATTGTTTTAGTCGTTCGCCCGGATGAGAACATAAAATGAGAGCTTTATGTATGACTGCGCGCATGCGTTAATTAAACGTTTCATCACCGAGAAAACGCCAGGTCATTGTTCATATAGAAGACAATAAATGCTTGTACGGGCTGTTCATCGTATACGAACATGCTTCTCTGGAAAGCTTTTTTTTTTTATATAATGCTGCCCCGACTATCATGCAATTGTAATTCTCCGTTGTATTACCTTCCTTAGTGCCCCTTATGTATTAATGGTTAAAGGTTTGAAAGAGAAAGTCTGAGGTGTATACACACAGATGCAGATATAGGGTGCGCTCTGTACTAGCTGTCCTCTTTCTGAAACGTTTCCTGCGCTCTCAAAAAGTGTATTTCTTTCAAAAAACCTCTTTACGACTACGGATGTATGTATTATGTTCGCGAGAAAATCCAGGTACATCGCTAGCAGTGGAAATGGTGTATATCCTATAATAGTAGTCCGGCAGGGCGATTTCGAACATTTATGCAACGAACGCGCTAGTCAGTGCCGTTTTACTGATGTTCAAAGCGGTGCTTCGCGTTTTATGGCGTCACGCCCATATAAAATTTTGCTCATAAAGATTAGCCGGCTTAACATGAAAACTAGGAGGGGTCAGAGGCTTCGCGGCTTCTCCGATGTTTTTGACACAACGAGGCTTGCGTTCATTGTGTATAGCTGTTGATGAAGCCTCGGGCCCAGAGCGGGCGCACGGATGCGCATGTCCCTATACAGCTGCTGCAGGGTTGTTACCGGGACCGCTGTTGTCGAGAGACCACCCGATGACTCCGGCAGTGCACGAAGCGAAAGATAGCGTCGACACGAGGGTGTTGCGCGGTTGTTGTATAGAGTCAGTTTCATTAGCGCTATACGGTTCGTTTGAGCGTTCATTTTCATCATTAATGCTCAAAGCGTGCAACGGTTACGTTCGTTTGAGCGTTCATTTTCATCATTAATGCTCAAAGCGTGCAACGGTTACGTTCGTTTGAGCGTTCATTTTCATCATTAATGCTCAAAGCGTGCAACGGTTGTAAGGACTGTCGAAGATAACGCACACGGCGCTGACTTTCACCAACGTTTAACAGCCCTTCATACGTTCATTTTCATCCAGGTTATATATAGGCTTCAGTTATGAAATGAATCAAACACATGCACAGCAAAACTTTCGTCGTGCTGTGTGTGTACACACGGAAGCTTTAAATGTCTCATTGCACGAGCAGACGTCCGGGTCTGTCACCGCGTACTCGTCTTCGTGTGGGTTACCCGAAGAGCGCAGATGGTTTCGTTCATTCGGTATTCTCGTGGAATCTCGTTCTGTGGCAGAAACTAAGCGGTGCCCACTCTTGCGACCCGTGCCGATGCCTCGGTGCAGTACAGGCAACAGAAAGAAAAAAAATAATGAAAGGGGGAACTGCTGCTTCCTGTTTCAAAGTAAACTGTAGACGACGCTTTAGGCTTAGCCGCACAATGCGTCTGCATATTTTTGAGGTTCGAAAGTACTTGCCGTTCCGAGAAGCCGTATAGGCGAGCTGCAGCGCTAGACTGGTCGGGTCTTCTTACGTTATCGCCGGTTTGTGGACTCGCGCTGCACGCAAGTATAGGAGCGAGCGGGAGACGCATTGCATGCGGCATATGTGGAACTTGATAGCCGCACGGTTGCTGGCCGTTCCACGGGATGTACTGTCTCGCCCGATTCGGTATTCCTTTGTGCGCCGGCTGCGAAAGCTGCGCGGAATGAGACGGGCCAGTGCAGTATCACGCGCCATGCAGTCGATTCCCTTTTGTTCTTGGAGATGATATAGAACGATTGAGCTGCGGGGATCACGTGCGGTGGGAAAGCCGCAGTAACGCGATCGTATTCGGAGACGCGGGAGATTGCCGACGCCGGCACCTTCGAAGAGAAGGAACCTGACCGATGAACCTTGCAGGGAAGAGTGCCGGATATGTAGTTGCGCGGCACTGTCTTCCGACCGGTATTCCTCCGTGCCGCCTAGCGAAGCCGTTGTCTGTTCGGTTGGCCCTAATGTATGCTTATTTCTTTATGCCCTTGCTTTTCCGTTTCCTTTCCATTTTTGCTTTCACGTTACGTTTATTTGGCGAACAGGTCTTCTTGCTGTTGTGATGTAACGAGCAAGTAGCACAAGATTCATCTTTCTCTTCAATGTACGAATGTGTATTAAAATATTTGTTTGTGTTCGACGGCGCAACGTGTTAAGTTCGTTAATTGGGGAGATGTTCGGAGAGGTGGGGGGCATCGCTGCCCAGCGCAAGCACCACGTTTCTCAGCGTTATCGCGGAGCCAAAGTACTATTTGTAGAAGTCGCCAACTATCATCAAGAAAACGGGACAGGTTAACGGTTAGCATAATGCCCCACCGCGGTTATCTAGTCGCTAAGCTACTCGGCTGCGGCGGCTGCATTTCCGATGGAGGCGGAAATGCTGTATGCCCGTGTGCTCAGATTTGGGTGCACGTTAAAGAACCCCAGGTGGTCGAAATTTCCCGAGCCCTCCACTACGGCGTCTCTCATAATCATATGGCGGTTTTGGTACGTTAAACCCCACATATCAATCGAAACGGGATCGATCGACCTTTTCTAACCTTTTTTGTCTGCCTTCGCAGATGCTTACTCGACTGTGGCCTACGCGTTGACGGAGGCATGAAGTAATCTCATATTGCTTATGCGAAGGCTGAGGCGAAGTTTTACGGAAACGAGGTCATCTCGATAACTCCTATTCAACTCGACTTGAAGCACCTACGATGAGTGTCCCGAAATAACAGAAATTTTTGTTCTTTTCCAGTGTAATATTTACTATTATATTTATCTTCCCGGCGCCATGTTTACGTAATTCTGTATTTATATTGCTGTTCAACTATTTTTCCGCCGTTCCCCTCTACAATGTACAAATGTACCCTGAGTTTCTGAAAAAAATATATATATATCAATTTATTCAACTTGTCAAGCACGGGGAATTCATTCGCGTCGTGGTTTCGAAATTTCTGGCCGAGACTGAAGTACAGAGTGAGACGGGACCAACGAGAGCCTCGTGATCCATCCGTATACGTCGTCGCCGCCGAGTTTCGTTCCAGCCGGTCCTCTTCCTTTCGTCTACACTGCAAGGTTAGTGCGGCGCGTGTCCGTTTGGGGGGGTGTCGTCGCTTGACTCGCCGGCGGAAGTGATATGATATCGACAGGGCAAGACTCCATGCTATGTGCGGCTCGGAAAACAAGAACACGAGCTTTCTGTCGTCGATGTCGAAGAAGGGATGCGGGGAGAAGGGAGGGGAACGAGTGAGCGATGGAGGCAGGACTCGGGGAGTTTTGGAAGTCGCGTAGAAGCTGTCGGTTCACAACTTGTCAGCGCGACAGCCGGTGCGCGCGTTTGCCCCGTTTCGAGAGCGGAAATGTAGTACGCGCCTTTTCCCCTCAAATTGCCGTTCGAGTCGTGCACTACGCCGTGATGAGGGAGAGGAGCGTGCGAAGCGCACTGTGAACGGTTCCGCGTCTCAATCGACAGCGGCGATAAACGCCACCCGCACGGGTCTCTAGCATTAGCGAGGACAAGGAAACCCCGTCTCGATTTCGGCCTGTGGCAGAAAGGCGCGCTGATGTGCGCAGAAAGGGCAGGCGGAGGGGATAGGGGCAGCCGAGGAAGTGTCTGTCGGCGGTGCGATCTTCTTGTCTCTTCACGCAAGTTATCGCCTGCAGGCTGCGTTGTAGTTCTATCGCGGTTGTGAAGTAAAAAAAAAAAAGTCCCGAAGACAGCTAGGAGTCAAGGAGGGGACTATACGCTCCGAAACAACAGCTGCACTAGCACATCCCTGTGCGTGGAGTGTGGCGAAAGGAAATAAAGGCGGGTTTCCCCTCGCTGTTTACTCGTGTCAGCTGAAGTGACGGGAAAACGGTGGGTTTGCTACTTTTTTTGTCTGTTATTATGCGAAGAATATAGATATATTTGCTCTGCACTCCCGATGATGTAGCTGCCGCCACTCGATTACAGATTTATGCTCTTTTCTTTCTTAATTTTCTCTTCAAACAGGAAAATAAAGTGATAGCTTCGTTCTTTTAATGAATACAGCAAGAAGCAACGAAAAAAAAAGGGGGGGGGGAAGCATTTGTCAAATAGTTGGTTACCCTCTGTTCCTTCAGACGCGCTGTCATGTTTAGAAAAACGTGTCGAAGATCCGCTAGGCGTTCACCTTCGACGAAGGCGTAGCCAGAAACGTTCTCAGGGAAAAAAAAAAGCGGGGGGGGGGTAGAGTGGGTCTACACCCCCCTTTCTCTCCCACGTTGTAGTTTCGACCTCGCACGCGGCACATCGGTTGCGTCTTCAGCCGGCTATGGTGACAACGTTGGACCTGCCAGTTTCGTTATGCCTTGCACATCGCTTGGATAAGTGTCATCCGCTTAGAACTTTGCATACGACATCGCAAATTTACTTTTTTTTTGTATAGACAATAAGAAGGTATGGTTGGACGCCGCGAAGCGCAGCCTTGGCAGGTCTTTAGTAGCGAAAGAGAGAGGGGGGGGGGGTGCTCAAAATATCGAACGGACTCGGCTTTAGCGTTACCAATCGTTACCGTTATACCGTTACCAATCTGGTTTCATTTCAACGACAGCTGCCGTTTTCCTTGTAAGATTTCAGCGAGTCGCATTCGTTTCGGCTGTATCAGCCACAGGTAGAGGAGCAGGGTGGCTTGGAACGATCGAGCCTCCTGCTCATTCCCTGTGCGCTCCTAACCACGTGTTGCCCGTTTCAGCAGCCGGCTTGCAGACCGCATCAACAGTACGTAGCTGCCTCCCCCGGAAGGCTTTATCGAAGGGCCAATCTCTCCATGTGCCACCGTGCGCGCGGCGTGACTCACCACCTGTGTCGACCTCGATCGGGGCGCGAGCCCCGCGAGTCACCCTCCGCCCATGAGTCACCCTGCGACGACGACGACCTTGCCCTCCCAATGTTGCCCGCTCAGTGCCGTTGAGATCGAAGCCGCTTCGAAGGCTCGCGTTCGTTGTTCAAGGCCTGTGACCTCTCCGAAGCCGTCGCATACTTTTCTCGGGGAGCAACCGTCGTTGCTTCATTGTTCGAGGCCCCTGCTCTTTCCGCTTGTCGTACGGCTCACTGCGCGCGAAAAGTGCTTTTCAACGAGACACGCGATCGCAGCAGCATCGACATCAGCAACGGGGAACGCGCTCGTTTCATTTGCGTATATTTGTCCGCCGTTAGAGTCCTTCAATGCTTGGCGTTGCTAACTTGCTCTTGCATTTTTTTTTTTTTTGCTCTTGCCTTGTCAAGTGTCACCCCGCCTGCTCGATGTGTCTCGCGTAACGACAAAAAAAGATAAGATGACCTCGGAGTAAGGAATGCTGCATCGCTGTCCTATTCTGAGTACGCGTCTCTTTGCAGGCTCGTTGCAGATTGCTCGCATGGCAGGAATTGCATCGGCCGCCTTTCCCATTACTCGGGGCCTTGAACGCACGAGCGATAACAGGTCGCACACGGCGCTTGGATGAAAGTGGCGTTAGGCGGCCGGTCGCGCTTGTTCGCGAGAAAATTGCCGCGCCAACTCAACGCATTTCTTCTTTCTCTTTCTGTATTCACGTGAGGCAGTAGGCAGTTACGAAACACATTCCAGGGTTAAAAAAAAAAAGCGTGTAGAACAATCGTTCGTTGCAGCATCATGAAGAAATAGCAAGCAGCTCTACGTGTTTCGAGAGCAAAGTTCGCGTGTCTTATCGTCGAACACATGTTCTTCACGGAGTATTGATGTGGAAGATGCAGTGATCGAAGAACGAACGGGATTTCGGAAAGAAGTGTCCCGTTGCGGTACTGCGGTGCTGCTACCATGTCAATAACAATAACGGAAAACTAAGGGTACAGCAACGTTCCGCATAGTTGAATAGCCTTATTAGCGAATCACCAAATGTCTAACGCGAAGTGCTTGTCCCCCCCTTCCCCCCCCTCTGTTTCTACATTTCAACTACACGGATCTGTTTATTTGTCCTATTCTTCACTGGTATCGTTTTATTGTGCTACAAGAAACGTACAGTATAATTCTTCACGCCACGTGATCTCAGCGGAGAGGCACCAACTTTAACTCGCTAAACAACTTCCATCCGCTTTCCCTCGTTTAATGGATGCCATTGAAGATGTGGGTAATGTGTCGTGACTCGGCTTTTATGCCAATGACTTCATGTTATCCTGCCACTGTACACTATGTGGCCTAATTGTTTTCTCGCGTGAACGTGGTACAATAGAAACTGTTAAGAGGTGTGCACATAATGTACTGCTCAACGACCATCCATGTGTCTCTCGCCTTTTCTGTCATTTCAGCTGAAAACGAAAAAAAAAAAAAGAAAGCTATACACGCATGCACTTTTTAGACGGTCAATCGCCCCCACTCGTACGGTCTTCGTCCTCAATTGTTCGGCACAAAGCCCGATCGTAAATCTTGTTGCGCCATTGAACCGCAGACAAGACGTGGAGCATTGTTTAATAAGCCGTAAGACGGGAATGTCCCGGTCATCCACCGTGCAGCCCATAGTGGTTGCTTCAATATTTGTTACCCCATCGGCGTGACCCATAGTGTTACATATAAGTGACTGGAGGTGGCGGCACAGGCTCTCTGAGCAACCCAACCGAGCTTCCGCCGACACTGTAGCCTGCCTGGTCGCCGTGTTCGTCGTCCCCTGGAGAGGGTGAGATCAATACAGTGGTGCCCCGGTCGACTCGAGCCATTAGTATCTAGCTTTCATGCCAATGACTTCCCATTCTCTTCCTTTCTCTTTCCATCCTTCTATTGGAACGGACAGTGCGTGTGCAGTTTCGCCCTCTGGCTCGGCGTGCCTCCTGTTCGCGGCGGGAGCCCGTTGTTCGTCGGGCGTCTCCTCCTCGCCTCTTGCATCGCCTAGCTCGCCGAGCAAGCTACGCCGGACACATCCTTCAATCCCAGCGACGGCGGGGAAGAGGGGGCAGATACGAAGTGCTGGGAAATCGTGATGCATCGCAGCTCAATGTGGCGCACCCTCGCTCCAACCAACCCCCATCTCTTATTCTTCGGCCCTTTGTGTTTTCCTCGGCGGTGGTTCATTCCTCCAAAGCGCGCTTTAACTGTCACCGGCTGCTCATCCTTTCCGGCTCAATCGCTCAATTGTTTCTTTTGTGCGCCGTTTTGTCTTATCTTTTTTTCTCCTCGCGATTTTAACTTGTCTTTCAAGCTTTATCATCGCTGTCGCCGAGCGGCGCAGCCCTTTTCTCGCGCGATTATGATGGCGGGAAAGGAGATTGGTTATTACGTCTTCGGAACGCTCCTGTATTGGTATGGGCGTTCTTTTTTTTCCCCAACCTTTTGTGTGTGCTCGTTGTTCACATCATCGTCATCTCAATTCTTAGGTGATCGGAGAGCGATACATTTTACGTTATTCATCTTTTTTTTGAGGGGGGGGGGGGGTTCTATAAATGTTGACAGCTAGAATCCCTTCTATGATTCTCGCGCGACTTCGTTTTCTCTAGCATACAAATGTGCACAAAAGCATGCTCGTGAAGTGGAAGACATGAATAAGAAAAGGGAGAAAGCGAGTGTTTTCTGTATTTTATTTTCTTTCACTGCGTGCGCTTATGTTTTCACCTTTTGTATCTGTTTTGGAGGAATATTAACACGCTCAAAAGTAAAGTTCCGCAGCGGCTCCTTCTCACTACTGTACAGCTTTATTAACTCGTCACTTCGGGACGGTCGCTATGCGTTCTCAGCGTTCTCCCCCTGCGACTGTCTCTCGTATGTAGGACAACCATGTAATGTGGCGAAGAACGCTTCGCCTTGAAGTAGCGCAAGTCGGTTTTGCAGAGCTTTGGAAGCGTGTTGACAAGTTCTGGCACTCGCACCGTTTCTGTGTCTTACATGAATAGTTGCTCTAAGAGACGCACTCGTGTGTAATAGTTAACAGTGCTCTTCTCTTTTTTTTTTGGGGGGGGGAACAGTGCTCTTCCCTTCTTTTTTGGGGGGGTGGGGGGGGGGGTCTGTGCTTGAATGTAATATCGTATGATCTGCCTCCTCACTTGTTATCCTTACCAACAAACGCCGCACGCATTCGACACTGCATTTCGGTTGCATTAAACTCACGATGTCTGCCGTCACAGTGTGGCCTCAGTCTAGCACGCCGTCAGCTTTGGATCTGCCTTTGGATCTGCCGGAATTCATTGGGAAGGGGGATTGCAGATGCTTCGATTCTCCTATGAAGGTTCGTGCGTGTGTTTGTAAACTTGCGCGTGTTACACATAAACATACAAAATGTGTGAAGATTTCAGGCGTGGGATCTCAAACCCTCAAGCTACACCCTTTCCAACCAACTGACTAAGTTCCACGCAGCACTTGTTACATGCATACTTTTATTGCGGCTATGCGGCAGCCCTCGTTCCATCGGCACTCGGTTTCGACTCTCATCTTAGTTGATACGACTTTCGTCTGGACTGCATCAACCAGGAGCAGCAGCCACTTTATCGTATCGTTCGCGAGAGAGATCATAGAAGAGAGAGAAAAAACAAAAATGTTCTCGAATGCCAACGAACGCACTGGCGTGCACGCGCAAGAAAGCGATGCCCGTGTATAGGCAATGCGGCATGGCATCGAGAGATGTGTATAAACATTCATTTCAGCAGCGAACGCTGCTGCACCGCAAAGCCAATCCGGGCCAGTCCCGACGAAAGAGATGGTTCGAGAGGGGGGTGGCGGTAAACAGGGCTCTTAAACCGATCGGGGCGCAAACGATGGAGCACCCGGGCCGAAATCGGAGAGAGCTTAAGCCGGCTACGTCCGTCTCGCCGGTGGCTGCTTGCAATAGAGAAGCGCGTATAGCGAAACTGCGCCAGCTCTGTGGAAGCTGCTTCCCTTGCCTCCGCAACCCCCGGCCCCTCCTTTCCCGTGATAAACGTCGGCGTCATTGCGCCCCGCCCGTGTTTGTGCGGTACCTCGGTGTTCGCTCCCGACTTGGGCTGATGCTGCTGCGAGAGCACGTCGCTGACGTTGCTTCTTGTGCCGTGCTGGCCTCTTCGTAGCACGGAGTGGCTCGGATCAGAGCTCTGTGACCAAGGGGTGGGGTGCGAGTAGAACGCTGGGCTAGAAGCGCGATACGAGGAAGGGTTATAGAGTATGCATGGCGAGGGCAGCGCTGTGTGTGGACAATGGCGCGATGTTATTGTACGTGGGCGTGATGTATACTGCAGCGCTCGCTGCGCGCGGGGGAAGAATGCGCTGATGTAGACAGAGGCATATGCGTATATACCGGAACTACTTAGACGAGGTTGAACAAGCGGGAGCCCTTTGCCGTTCCGCCAGCTAAACGAGGTAGCTGAATCATTGAGCGCGCTGAGCTATCCCACTTGGTGCGTCCTTGCTTTTGGCGCCCATGAATGCAATTATGCGAGAAAATAGTCAGTGCATTTACTCAGTTGGTGAAGTTGGAAGGCTGTGATCGCAACAGCGAACAAATGGTGTAAAGAACTGCTGCATTTTTTTCTTTCTATACATTGATAGAATTGACACGTGTATTGTGTGCGAGCGTTATTTTACTGGAAACATTGCCAATCTCTCCAATGAAGTGCGTGGAAATTGATTTACTGTCTGTTAACGAAAGCGTTCCGCCCAGTACGGCACTCCGCCGTGCACGCGCGTATAATTCACTCACATAGATATGAAGAGGCTGGAATCAAGCTGGGTTGTAAGCGTGTGCGCAAAAGTCGTTTCCTTAAAGGTAGCATGTTATTCGCGGGATAACTTGCCCGGCCCATCCGGACACCCGTCTAGGAGCGTTCGTGTTTGCAGCCGTGGTCCGTTACAATCCCTTACTATCGCGCGTAGCTACGAAGCAGGGAAAGAAGCTGGAACGAAGAAAAGGGGAGAGATAAAGGAAGGGAGTTTTGACGCTGCTACGTAAATCTTATGAAGCCCGAACAGAGCGCGGGAATATACTCTGGGAAAGGAAAGAAGTGCGCGAAGTCGTGATACTTGGATCGTCGGAAGGAGGAGGGCCGAACCGCAGCGTACTAACATGGCAGCGGCGGTGCAGCGATGCAGTGAAGCACATGGCCAGTGCGTGCACATACACTCAAGTAATGCTCGCGGATGCCAGAGCGCTTTAGAAAATGCAGTGCGTAATGAGCAAAAGGAGCCGGTGAAAAAGTGGACGCGCATGGCAAGGCGTGAAGCGATAGATGAGTGCGCGGCATGCAGAGATGCCGCGAACAGCGAGACCGAGCGGAAGGGATGGCGGCGCCGGAATAGTGAAAAACGACGAGCGCAGGAGAGGATTGCGAAAGAAAGAGAGAGAGAGAAAGAAAAGGATTGAGAAAAAAAGAAAGAGTGGATAGGAGGAGGGAAGTCACGTGACGTCTCGCATGCGGTTTCCATGGCGACGTTTCCCCGGCGATCAGTGAACTCGCCCAAAGGTCAGGGCTAGTAGGAGCCGTCCGCCAATGCCACCATACCGCTGCGCCTTCCTCCCGCTGCTCCTCGCGTTCCCATAGCAACAGCTTCGGGCTGTGGTCACGTGCCACTCCCGGCTGTTACCCCTTTCCTTTACTCTCTCTTGCTTTGCCAGTTCTGCTTAGCGCGCATGCTCGGATGCCGTCAGCAGGCGTTGTGGTGCGTTGTCGTGTGGTTTTCAAAAATGCGATTGTCATTACTTCGATGTCGTTGATACTTCCGTGATTTATTTGAGTCTTACGGCTCTGACCAAGCGTGGCAATGCTGACATGAAACTGAGAAAGTGGGACAGCTACATGTGTTTGGCTGTTGTTTATATTTTTATGTTAATGCTTAATCACCTCAAACTTTCTCGGTGGGAAGGGGGGGGGGGGCAGAAAAATACTTAGACTGTCCTGTTGTGCCGCGTAATGCCCTTGACAATCCAGAGCACTAAAATGGAGGTGGCACACTGCCTCACCTGTACATATGCAACTTCACTCTAATACAGGGGCATAGGCAGAAATGTTAGGGGGACGAAGGGCAACTCTTTCGTTTTGAGTGCGGGCAGGCAGATGTGGTTGAGTGCAATTACGTGCTCTTTATGACATTGGCAAAAAAAAAAAATTCTGAGGGAATGGGTGCAGCCCAGTGTGCCACCCTTTGGCTAAACCACCGTTCTAGCACCCACCTCGTTTTAAAATAATTCGCACCGGATAGAGTAATTCATTATGAAAAATTATGCTCATTGTTAACATGACGTCATAGAAAATATAAACATGGGAAAAAAAAGGTATCTTTATATAGTTATCATTTGTGGGCACATAAGAGACAATAGCATACTTGCATGCATTAATGGGTCAATTTATTTTGCCACTTAGTTCGTTGTGAAAGTTTTCTCATTGCCAAATGAAAAATGCAATGTCATCTTTGAGGCAGCCTCCTCTGCAAGTGGATGACTGGCGTTTGTTGGCCATTGTGTGGGCCTTTTGCGATCTCACGACCACTCACCAGGCACTCTTTGTTTTGCTCTTGTTTCAGTCGTGCTGGTGACGGGAGCCACAGGCTATGTGGGCTCTCACATTGTGAAGCTGCTGTTGGAGGAAGGTGAGCTACGTGTCCGTGCCACGGTGCGCAACCTCGAGCAGGAGGACAAGACCAAGTTCCTGCGTGAGTTGGTGCCTGATGCCAAGCACCCCATCGAGCTGGTACAGGCAGACCTTCTCAAGGAGGACACTTGGAAAGAGTTGAGTACATGTGGCTACCCTTCTCTACTCTGCACACATTTATTTATCTTTATTGTCTACAAGTACAGTCTAACTCTTGCATAGTGAATTAATGAACTAAACAAGTGTAAGATGTTTCTTTTCAGTATCAGCATGCAATATAAGCCTACAGCAAACATGAGATACACTCACACATTATTATAATGTAGTAGCATCTTATATGACTATAAATGTTTGTTATATCCAAAAATTTATTATTAAGGTGTATTCCTCACACTGTATTCATCGAAAGACTATTGTTAACTTACTTTAGTGTAACAGCCATTTCGTCTTGTCCTTCTTTCTTATCTTCAACTTCAAAAATCTTCAACTCATCCTCTAGCTTTATATCAACAGCAGTGTAGGTGTCCCGAAATTGCTGGTTTTTCTAGGTAGTGAATTGCGTACACGACTGATAGCCTTACAAGTTTCATGTTTTTCCATGCAGTGCCGTGAAAGACTGCACCTATGTGGTGCATGTGGCTGCCCCAACACCACACTCCTCACTGTCCAAGGACAATGATCTGCTCAAGCTGGCCGTTGATGGCACCAAGGCTGTGCTGCAGGCTTGCGCTGACTCGGGCACTGTCAAGAGGGTTGTCCTCACCAGCTCCATCAGTGCCGTCTTTGGTAGGTTACCTTAAGAGAAATGAGCACCTACTTTTTAAGTTTAGTTGCTCTTGTTTACTTTTCACAGGTACAAGAATGAGATTCAGCTGATATAAAACTTGGGAAATATTCATCAGATGTTCAGTTTACCTATTAAAGCTTGTCTTGAAGTTCTCAACCCTAGGTCATCACCATTACTATGATATTATGACACAGAAAAGTTTTCTGATGTTAAGTAGCAGCAAGGCAGCATACTATATGACAATATTCGAGCAGTTAAAAAAAGGAATGTATCAGGGGTTCATTCTCTGTTAGGCACAATATAGTTAAACCAGCAAAAAATGAAGCCAGAAGAGGTACAGGGGACACTCATTGTGGATTTTAACTGTAGTGTAATAATTATAACATAAGTGGAAAGGAATTAGAACAGATAAAGAACCAGCTTCCCAATAGTATGGACTGAACCTACACCTTCGGATAACGCGTCCGATGCTTTATCATTGTCTGTTGCTTTAATTATGTAAAGCTCGCTCAACGAAATTAAGCAAGAGCTGCCTGCAAGTTTCTTCTGACTATGCTTGGTGAATCGAAGTCGCAGTGATTGAAGTGACACACACACATATAAATAATGAGTGTGTGCTTGCATGTGTATGTGTTTGTTTTAGTTTTCTCACTATAAAAAAATTGACATATTGAAAATGTCTGCTTTAATAAAAACACTTGCCTTAGAACTAAATCTTGTGTTACAGCTATATACTATACGCTCTGTTATCTATGACAAGAGAAACAGAAGTAAAGAAGCTTGTGCAGCTTGCAGCTCGTACTGCAACAAATTTTATTTTAGTTCAGTTTCAGATGTCACCACACAAAGAATCCGTGAGTTATGTAGAGATTATCATATTGCAGTTAAACCCCTTTGTAAGAAGCATGCCCTCGGATGTAGTCTTTTATATGAGATGTCTCTTATAAACAGGGCACCTCGTATGCATTTTATTATAGGCCCGTATTTTACTGTAGGCTCACTGGTGTCTCTTGCACCCATTTGTCTCTTACATCAGTGTCTCTTATAAAGGGATTCAACTGCACAATGATTGGGTCATTTGGGACGTTATTATAGAGGCATAACTAAGAAACTGAATACGTAGTAATAGAGAGCACTATGTGGTGCAGTGCAACACTAGGTGAGGCAGGAACGTATACTAAAAGAATCAAATAAACTACAGCTCGCTGCAACTTCTGGCTCTTTGAGAACTCTATTGGAGTGCTTGGTAAATTAGGCGAACAAGGCAAGGTTAGGGCTAAAAAGCGGCAATCATTCGCTTTTACTCGTACCAAAGTACTCGGATGTCAATGATCTGTTATCACTTGTCAATGACTACTAAAAAAAGCGTGTTGATGGACATAAGTCTGTAAACTTCCTTTCTCAACATTGCAGATCAGTCCCAGCCAGCGAGTGCCCTGAGTGAGCGTGAAGGCAAACCATTCACAGAAGCTGACTGGAGCAATGCTGAGTCTGCGACCCTGGATGCCTACGGAAAGGCTAAGACCCTCCAGGAGAAGGCTGCATGGGACTTTGTCAAGGAGCTGCCAGGTAAATTTGTTATTTGAACATTCAGCGCATATGCTTGTTCTCTAAATGTAAAGCTGCTAGCATCTTTTTGCTGCACCCTCTGCTTCACAGCATCACACAATTTCTAACGTTTCTTGCTTTAGTACTCAGAACATTAGTAATGAGCGAATGGTTGTTTCATTACACTACCTGAAAGAAGAAGGAGGTCAGAGAAATTACTGCTCGCCATGCTTTAACTAGCCTCAGCTCCCGCTACCTAAATGGGGCATTGAACACATAATTTTCACTAACGTGCTTAAGTAGACTCTCAATACACGAAACCTGAAGGGACCGGAAAAATATGTTCCTTTTAACAGATGTTCCACTTACTTAGAGATAAACAAGAATGCAGAATACATGAACAAAGCCAATCTAGCCGAAAACACCTGTTCCATTTAAGCAGCAGTTCCATTTAACAGATTTTCATTTACTAAGAGTCTACTGTATAGGAAATGCTCACGTAGCTTCAACTGTCCTCGTCAATTTTCACTACCAAGCTTTAAGATTATGAACCAACTTGCCCAGCAACGCATTCTTTTACACAGTCACATTATTCACATTGCAGAAGAGAAGAAGTTTGAGCTGGTAGTCATTAACCCTGGACTCTGCATTGGACCTCTGCTGCAGAAGACAACCCATGGTGTGCCCACTAGCGTGCTGGTAAGAGTTGAATAATAAATGTGATGTAAAAGACCGAAATGGTAGAATAGTAATTACCCTACCTTTCTATAATATCGAAGAATATAATACAGTCGAACCCCACTACAATGAAACTGACGGGGTGCGAAAAAAATTTCGTTGTAGTGAAATAGAAAAAATATAGCTGATCTGAGCTAGCAAAACAAAGGAACATTTATTCTCATAATCAAAAAGTGTCCACTGCTTCCTATTCTTTCCCAGCAGCGTCACGTGATTCTCACCCTTGCATAGCCAGGCCATGGTGAAAAGCATGCTGAAACAACGCCTAAAACTGCCTTCATGAACAAACCAAACAGTTGAAATAACACGTTAACACCAGCAGCTGTCCGCCGTCAGCGTGTATTCGACAACTCCGAGATGGAGGCAGGGTATCATGAATCGACAACTTCCACGCCGTCCTTATCATCTATCACTCACGGCTAACGGATTTTGTTGATAACGCGGACGAACAGCTGCTCTGATTAGTTGTCATACTGGCCAAGTGCGAACATAATCATAAGCATCGGAAAAGGCATCGTTCCGTGGTTGCACCCAGCAGCTGCATGAAGGAAACAAGGAACTGTGCGACTAAGCTTCAGCTTCGGATCGTCTGGTGCCCAAAAGCAAGCCAGTGGCAAAAAAGCAAGTCAGTGGCAAAAGCATGGCAGTCTCATTGCCATTACTATCGAGCTATGGGGGCGCCCATGTTTACTGATGAACAGCGGCGATTTCTGTTTTAGACTTTGTTGACGCATTTTCAGGCTATGAATATGCATCGAAATAGTAAAGATTCGGTTTTGTGCATAGCAATAAGTAGCAATAAGTATCTGAGCTTGGCATTGCATCATGAAATTTCGTTGAAGCGGGACGACAGAAGAAAAAGCGTTCATTGTGGCAACAATACTTATGCATTGACTCCTATAGAATGCTGACGGGAAATCGTGAATTTTTTTTTGTAGCGGAAATTCCATTGAAGCAGCGTTCATTGTAGCGAAGGTCGACTGTACATTAAGTCTGAATTTTTCAAGTCATGTACCGATGGGAAAAGTACTTTTGCAAAGAGAACATTAAAAGTAAAAAAATGTTTCCATGTTTCATGCAAATGAAGCTGATATGAATATTTTTTGGAGACGTTTCATGCCAAGTAGAATACAATAGGAAAATAAATAAAATTGCTACTTATGTATCGTTTTCAGCCAAAAATCGCGGTAAGGAAAGGGTTCATTTTTGGTATTACCGTATTTACTCGATTCTACCACGCCCTCGATTGTAACGCGCACCCGATTTCCACCGCGAAAAAAAAACAAAAATGCAAGACATCGATTGCAACGTGCACCCATTTTTCTCCCTGGCCCGCACGATCACACCACTCGAAAAAACGACTCCTTTCGGGAGTGTCTTCCATTTAAATATGAGGTACGAGCGAAGCTTGTGCCCATCTTACTTGCCGTCACTGTAGTTTATTGCCGTCACTGTAGTTTTACCGTGGACCGATGTCAGCACGCGAACTTGCTTCGCCCCCTTCTTCTCGACGGTTGTGGTGCCAGGCATTTCGAAGTAAAGAGGCGTCTGATCGGCATTCCAGATTTGCCCAAGCAGGTAGCCGTTGTTGCGCCGCAAGTTTAGGACGAACCTCTGAAAACTGTGAAGCTTTTCATCGTACTTCTCCGCAAAACTTTTCGCATATGCATGTTCCCCTTCGGAGGGAAAAGCCTTTCCTCTTCATAAAGTTAGTTAGCCAGCATTTGCTCGCTTTAAACTGGCTCGGCATTAGACCTTTTTCTAAGACTAATTGCATAGCCCGCACTTGGAGCAGTTCTGTCGTCACGGGCCGCTGTGCCGCTCGCTGCTCAAGCACATACTACCGCCGAGCAGCTCTTTTAATTTGCGGAAACCGACCCTGCTGTGGTCCACTGAAGCCTTTGCGTGAAGCTTTGCTGTCGACAATCTTCTGCTTTTGTTTCTGCCGGTCCCGCACGCACATTTCGGGAACTCCGAACGACCACGATGCGGCCCGATTTCCGTTCGTTTCTGCACACGCGATGACTTTTCTTTTAAAAGCAGCAGCGTGATGCACTCGAGTTTTTGGAGTCGGCTCTTCTACACCGTCGATGCTATTGCACTACTAGATGACGAACTCCTCAGCACACGTACGAAGTGCCGCACATGGGAAACTCATAGGCAGAAATGGCCGACGTGCCATGCCAGTGCCTTTTAGAGAAGGCACTGGCCGTGCCGACGCACGTAAAGGGCGGCTATTTTGGATTTGCCGATGGCAATAGATTGACTGTAATTTTTTTGTTCGTACTCGATTCTAATGCGCATGCGATTTATGAACTCGCTTAACCGGAAAAAAGGTGCGCGTTAGATTCGAGTATACTTGGTTCATGGACCCAAACATAAGGCATAACTGCCAGCACGTGTTTTGTGAGCACGAGGGTTTTGGCACAAGACTGGGTGTTTTGTTACAGAACTCAAGTTTGGTGTTCATTTCCTTTAAAAATCAGCTTCTCTCTAGAAATTCAATGGAGGTGGAGCTTCGAAGCAGTACGGTGCCAGTGTTGAAAATTGCCTAATGTTCCTTTCTAAAGGGGTCGTGAAGATGTGTGACAAAACATTTTTCATCTGCCAAAATTGTCACATGTGTCAATGTTACTGATAGCATGTTGTACATTAAAAGGCAGACAGGTATAGGGAGAAACAAAATTCAGCAGATCCCACATACCTCGGGAATCGAAAAACGATGTTATGCAAAGCATGCAGGAGGAAGTTGACCGTGTTGTAACTTTTTCATTGAACGAAACGTTACGAAGGGGTGCTAAAAATAGTTACAAAAACACAAACGAAGATGCGTTGAACATATGTAATGTTTACTGAGTTGGATAGCCTGCACTGCAAGCACAATTGATGTTTCATGAACGTAAAGGTCTATTTCAAAATTCAGGGATCCTTAAGCTTCGCCTTTAAGAGTTGAACGCAGTACGTAGCTATATCCTGTGCCTAGTGCGTATTAAGTCTAAAGTGGCTTGTGTCGGTGAAGCTTTCACACACGGCTGCATTCTGTGTAATGGGTAGCATGCCTTCAACCAGGGGCGATTGTGCACGTGAACTTTTTTCAAAGTTGCCATGCACTCAAGAGAAAAGGCACAGTAATGGCTATGCCTTTTGTAGTGGCTGGCCTGCTTTAAACTATGAAGTCATGATAATCACATGCTCTGACGCTGAATGGAAATGCACGCTTGTACCACACATTATTACAGTGATGTTACATGTTTCATTGTGAAGCATGTATACAGGATGTATTTGTAAAGCGTGCATTACTTTCGGTCACGCACAAGATGATGATTTTTTGCTTACAACCAATGACGTTGGCACTGACACTGACGCCGACGTCAAAATTTTTGTGAAACGTGCTCTTTAAGGCTATCGCGTTAAAAGTTGTCCAGAGACCGGGCGTGGTTCTCTTGTAAAATACTTGATTGCCACGCAGAATACTTGGGTTCGATTTCTGCTGGGACCCTGAAATTTATTCTTTGCATTTGTTGGGTCAGTGCTGCCGATATCAGCTGTTTATTAATGCTTATGCGTTTAAATTACCTATGTGTGTTTTCGGTGTTCCTTTATACATACAAACTGTTAAATCACCTGTGGCACATACCTGCAGGCAGGTATGTACCACACATCTGGCAGAAAGGGTTTGATGATGAATGAGACAAGATTGTGACATTATTAAGGTCAAGACCAGTGGGTCATATTCGTCAAAACATCTTACCCTCCCATACTAATTTGGTTTACCCCATGTTTGAGGGATGATCACGAGAACACCCACACGTAGATGGCTAAATATGTAGACAGACAGACAGACACAGACAGACAGATAGAGAAATAGATGCTCAAAGCACCTGCAGTACGCAAAGAAATGATTTAAAAACAGCTATGTTATTGCTGCAGCGAGCTGTTGCACTTTTGGAAATTGATTTTAAGAATGATATGATATCTTTATGTCTTTTGAGCAATGCATTTATGCTTTTCCATGTATGTGCAGCTGATCAAGCGCTTTATGGACCGATCGATACCGCTGGTGCCTCCAGCATCATTGAGTGTGGTTGATGTTCGTGACGTGGCACGGGCACACGTACGTGCGCTGACTGTGCCGGGGGTAGCAGACAACCGCCACATTGTCACCAACCAGTGCATATCTGTCAAGGACATGGCCACGGCTCTTGCAAAGGAGTTCAAGCCACATGGTGAGATACGCGGCACATCACTTTTTAATTTCTAATGCTTCGTAGCTGTATGCAGCAATATACAAGAAACTGTATCAATTTTGTGTGTTATATTAAGATTCAAGAGCATTAAAAAAATGGTAAGCGAAGCTTGTTGTTTGCTTATACTTGAGGCATCAGCATGAAGCTACACAAGAGCAATACGAACACAAGATGGACAATACAAGGCATGCTGGACATGTTGGCATATTTAAAATTGCAGCATAAACTTACACGGGATGAAAAGAAGGCACGATAAACAACACTCTTCATGTTCTTCATGCCTTTTGTATTGTAGCTACTGCAGTGGTCTAGTTGCTAAGGTACTCGGCTGCTGACCCGCAGGTCGCAAGATAGAATCTTACCTGCGGAAACTGCACTTTATATGAAGGCAAAAATGCTGCAGGCCCGTGTGCTCAGATTTAGGGGCACGTTAAAGAACCGCAGGTGGTCAAAATTTCCGGAGCTCTCCACTACGGCGTCTCTCATAATCATATGGCCGTTTTGGTATGGTAAACCCCACATATCAATTAATATATGCTGTAACTATGCAATTTCACACTATGGTTTCAAGTAATGAGCATTGTTGAAAGCTGTTGTGGCCTGGACTGCTAGGTTTCACATTCCCATTATCTAAAAAAAAACTGATTTACCTGGTACGTAGCTATGTGGGCTGACTACTGTTGATTAGCTTTTTATAAGCACTACTGCGCATGTCAGTAGATCTGCCTGTCATGCTGCTGTCTGAGCTGGTCATAATCATTCCAACGTGTTTCTCAGGCCGCAAGAAAAAAAATCTGTTGGCCTCCTAAATAATGCATCAGTTTTATGTTGCATAGTGGCACTGTAGTGAAACAAACTAAACGAGTTGTAGCGAAGATGACGGACACGACGTTTTACTTTATTCACCAAAAATCAGACTAGCTCTGTACCCTACTGTAGTGGCAATATTATCAGTAGCTCCTATTATGAACAATACATAATGACCTCATTAAAGAAAGTACTTGCTTTTGTAAACAGGCTGTGCTGTGAGACACAAAATGTTTCACTAACAACATCGTGCATTGCAGGTTATAGTATCTCCACAGCCGGTGCACCATACTTCCTGATGTGGCTCAACAGCCTGGTGGACAAGAACTCCAAGCTGCTCATGTCCAAGCTGAACAAGCCAAGCACATATGACAATGCACGCATGCGCGAGGTTCTCGAGATCGAGCCCCGCGATGTACAGCAGTCGATCCTGGACACTGCCTACAGCATGATCCAGTTGGGTGTTGTCAAGAAGTCCAAGAAGATGAAGAAGCAGGAGCTTTCAACCGAGGGTGAGTGACTTTTGTAAAGCGTTGCCGCCGTCACTTAACAACTGATGGCATAGCAGTATTTCAGTGGTCTGTCTATTCAGTGCACTGTTTCGGCACAAGGCTGAAGCAATGAATGTGATAGCAACACATCAGGCTGTTATATTGCCACCTGGTGTTCTGTGCCAGTGAACAGTGGGTCAGTTCTGTGCCGGTGAACGAGGAAGACGAAGACGAGCAACCTGTACCAATGGTTCCGGTTCCTTCGAGCTCTTAGCGCGTGACAACTGGTGGAGGTGCTGGGTACAAGACCAATGTGAAGTAAAGCTAGGAGATTGAGGAATCATACGAAATGTAGTGAACATGGTCGATTGTGCTTGAATTGACAGTGATGCTGTAACCACAATATCTAGACAGGTGTTGTTGTGAATAGCTGACGACATGTCGTCCGACAGGAAGCGAAGTACAAATTTGGTGTCAAGAAACGTGACAAGTCACTGGTTTTCACGTCGAAGTACATTAACGTTAAAGCACTGGTGGATCCAGAGAGGGGGCAGTATGGGTGATCCCCCCACCCCCAAAGCCTGTCGGCACCCACTTTCCCTTTCATTAGTGCTTGCTGTCCACCTGCTGTCACCAATCAGGACAAATGAGGGGGGGACCACTTTCACCACACAATAACACTATTTACGCTATGACAGAGTTTTTGTGCTTGTAAAAACAAAAAAGTAATGACCACACCCCCTATCCATTGTTACTTCTATAGGACCCCCCCACCCCCCCCTAAAATGAGTGGCTGGATTCGCCCCTGCGTTGAAGTCTGCAGTGGCTATCACTGGCACATCCTGTAGGCACACCGCGCGAAAGTTGTGCAGCAAGATGTTAAGACATCAATACGCAAGATTCCTGGTAAGACATACACTGTTGCGGCATCGAAGCCGTGCAATGCTTTAAAGGTGCGAGCGTCGGCACAACTCATCTGGGGCAGCGAGTTGAGTTTGTTCGTCTAAAGCGATAGTGGCGGTGCGCATTTCGTTGGGAACCGAATTCACAGGCACAGGACCAGCAGCTTCCAGAATAGTCTTGGACTTGATGCGAGCAATTTTTCCTGTTGTTTCAGAGTGAAAGTGGAGCAAGAGGCATTGTTAATTGCCCCCTTTCATCCAACTGTGTGTTTCAGTGAAACCACCCCTCCATTGATTACGCCATCGGACACGTCATTGTTTAAGAAAAGCATGTATGGTTTGTCCAAACAAAGTACAAAGTACATGCATTGTTCAAGAATGTTTCTTTTAAGTCTATTGGCAGTAAGCCAGTAGTAAATTGTGTATATACATAGCGCGCCGTTAGTGAGATAGACTGTATGG
Source organism: Rhipicephalus microplus (assembly GCF_013339725.1). Classification (NCBI taxonomy): domain Eukaryota; kingdom Metazoa; phylum Arthropoda; class Arachnida; order Ixodida; family Ixodidae; genus Rhipicephalus; species Rhipicephalus microplus. The sequence goes on along the minus strand of NC_051173.1, from coordinate 19,317,231 downwards.
GCGGCGGCGCCTAGTTGGTTAATGCAGCCCACGAGGGGTCGCTGGTTCAAATCTCTAATAGCTACCTTGGCATTTGTTCATCTGAATCATTTTTATTTGGGCCTTTTATAAATATATACATATACGGACATGATGGCAACGGCAAAAATCAGCCAAGAGTGTACATGTAATTGCTATCACAACAAGAGCAAAGAGGCATTACTGGAGGGCTCCACTAATAAGCAGCATATTCCACAGCCTGTTATTCTCATATAAAAGTATTGAACTTGTTAATGCAAAATCACGCAACGAAGCTGCAAAACACAGGACAGAAGAGTAGATGGACAAGGATGTTTCCACGCGATCTGACAAAGAAGGGCGACATCCTTGTCCACCTCCCATTTGTCCCATATTTTCTGGCTGGTAAGGCTATAAGCAAGCTAGATCGGTTGAATGCTGTTGAATATTGTCTTTCATAGTCCTTGTAGCAATATTAAGGAATTATTTGTTAGTTACCCTCCAAATTTGCTTTACATAAGCTGGTGCTGTCAGCTAGACAAAGTACTTGAATGTGCGTACGAGAATGCTTGCTTCTTGCTTGCTGGAATTTTCAGCGAGTGATAACTTGTGTCGTGATCCACTGTTAAAGAGTACGTTTGAGTGTGCTCCTTTCACTTTGCTGGTGTTCCAATTGTATGTTTGAGCTAGAAATAAATCTTAGATCGTATTGTGTTATATGGTTTGTGTTATAAACATAAACCGCCCATAGTTGCTCGGCAGCGGGTGTAGGCACGGGGAGGGGGGGGTCAAGATATTATGCCACAATTGATTGCTAGGGACAGTGAACTGGTGCATTTAGGTATGCAATGAGAGCAACAGCTTTCTTGGCACATTTTTACTCGATTAGGTAACTCAGAAATCAGCCAATGCCTTCTGATGGCATAAAATGTGTGAACATGTCTGCATAACATACTTGAATTGCTACACACTATACCCATTGATTCTGTATGTTGCACTCATGCCAATATGTGCTTGTCTATTATGAAATGTCCTGTCCTCATAGCAGATAGACATTTCATGGCTCTGTAACAACTGACCCTCCAATAATTCTCTAATAAACTTAATGGAGCACATTGACTGCACTAATGAAACTTACAAAACTTTCTTTATTTTTCACTTGTTTCTTACAGGTGAGGGCCATGTGAACGGTGACCTAAATGGTGAAAAGGCAGATGATGAGAAGGACGAGAAGAAGGAAGGAGACGACGAAGAAAAGGTCGCCGACGAGAAGAAGGAGACGGCAACCGAAGACACCAAAAAGGCCGAAGAGGTTACCAAAAAGGCCGATGAGGTCATTGCTGAGCCCCCGCAGAACAAGGAACTCGAGCCTGAGGACAAAGTCGAGAAGGCAAACGGTGATGTCGCGGAACCACCGCCACAGCCTGTAGAGGTGGCCGCAAACTGAGTTTTGGAGATTCAACATATACACACTACACATACACTCCTTTTTTTGTTTGTTTGTTTGCTGCCCCTATCTTTAATGCGGGCAGAAAATGCGATCGTTTCATTCTTTGCAGCAGACCACTGAATTGAATGCTTCGGGAGAGAGAGAGAGATGTTATGTTCAGAAGTGTAGAAGCATCATTGCAACAATTGTGGGCTGTCAAAATTGGTGGCCAAAATGTACCAAGCGTACGAATAGTAGGTCATGTGAGAATTCGTGGAACTGTCAATCAATAAAAATAAAACATAATAAAAGCAATCTATGCATCAGTAACAATTCCTGGACAGTAAGTTACAGAAGCAAGCACTCTCCGGAGTTCGCAGATTTTAATTAAATCTGTGTTCTTGACGTGGGTGTTTTTCAAACGAGCAACATTGTGCAGGTGATGCCCGCAGGGAATCTGTCTCTCTCGTGAAACGTTTCTTTCAGTGACCCTCTTGAGAGCAAGATTTGAGAACACTCTTGCGTTGTTGTTTTCGGATGACATTTTCGTAGAGTCTCAACACTGGTCGCCTCGTAGATCCATCCATATAGAAACTGGGACTGCATTGGCACTTGTCGATTCCTTGTTGCCAGACAGAGCCAGCACAGCTGAGACGAACAACGACGCCATTGTAGAAACCTGCCATTGCTTCACTCTGCTAGTACGATTGTAGCTTGTTGCTTCCACGACATGCTTACGGGACAAAGAAGCTTCCAGTACACCTTATCAAGAAACTGGAGAAGGAAAAAGAAAATTGCGAATGTGAGCACGGTCATGAAAGAGACATCCTCAGACAAAAAGCAGGAAACTATTTTTGATCACGATGTATTTTAAAGAAATTTGAAAGGTAGCTAAAACTTTTTTAAAGGGTCAATTAAAAAAGCAAGCAGAGGATATCTTTTGTAGAGAAGAAGAAAAAAATGAGCAGAAAAGCTTGGCATTCAAGTTCATCATTCATCGCACTACTAAATCATAGGCACACTACACCTTGCCATCAAAATGGTTTCACTTAGAGTATAGACTTCATGAAAATGCTACTTCCCAGCTGAACAACTAGAAGATGTTTCACATCTTTTACTGCTCTCATAAGATATGAGAGTGGGAGGCAGTGCGAGGGAAAAGAATGCGAGCACTATGTGTCAGTGTTAATCTTTCCCTTCAGCTCCTTTATTCTGAGGGCGTGGGGCTCCTACGTTTGGTGCACACACAAATTTAAACTGTTTTGGTATAGCATTACTGCAATGCGTTGATGACAGTGTTGTTTGTCACCATTGCCTGTATTTTTGCATTTTATGTTCGCGTACCTCTTTCTAGACCACACTCAGAACAAAAGTGTATACAACATATAGCATTTGCAGTTTTAGCTTTCTGAGTCTGTTATTTTTGTCCAGGAGCTTGACAGCTGTGCTGAAGACTTTTGTCATTGTCTTGTGGCTAACTCCATCATGTCACCAACTGTAGAACTACTCTAAATGCTATATAAAAGAGTTACATATAACAAGCTTTTATTTTTTATGTCATCGCGATTTATTTTGTGGTTCTCAATTAAAAAATATATGTTAGAAAGGCACAGTCTGCCCGCAACACACAGCAAAAATGAACCAACGGGCTGTGTAACCGTATGCTGGGGGAAATGTTTGCTTCTCAAGCCATCGAACTTGTGAGGTATATTTGCCTGATGCTCATCTCTATGCTGTCGGAAAAGTGTTGTTCACAATCCCGTCGCTCTGTAGAGTGATGTGCTGGATCGACTATTTTGCTATATAAAGTTATGTGAACCACTTCTATCGGCACCTTCTTCCACCTGCATTCTGAGGTTGCCATTGCTACAGTTACTATCTTGTAGCAAACTTATGCCTTCTTTTTACAACCTACAACTTTTCTGTAAAGGGATGAGTGTGCATATAATTGCAGCTGTTAATGAGTCAACAATACAAATTTGCTGAAAACATTTGGAGTTGTCGGTTTGTTTTGTAGTGTGAAGGTTTCTGTGCCTACTCCCCCCCGCTATCTTGTTTACCTCAGCTGTGTACCATGGCCTTTCCAAGATGTGGAGTTGATGGTTGCTTTGACTTCAGTGACAAGGTTCAAGTTGGTTGTTGCTGTATAGCGAGCAGTGACAGCTCTATATTTGCATGTGACGTGCTCTTTTTCTTGGTGCGGCATGCTTGTGTGGCATGCATTTCTATTTCTGTTTTTTTTTCTTTACTATATGCAGCTGTGTAAATAAGTTTTAATGCTGTGTAATTGTCGGAGTTTGTCAGTTGTGGACCCTGGTGCAACTTCGACCTTCTTTCTGCTGGGGAAAAAAAGCTTCTTGAAGAACCTCTGAATAGATCACGGTGCTGCATTGCATCTTGTCTCCCCACTTTACACGACTTTCCGCAGCCTTCTGTAAACATTGCTCCCGTAACTGTACCCAGTAACATTCATTGTATGAACCCACCAACCGGCGAGTAAATACACATGGAACCACCCACTTACACACACATACATTTCTGAGTGCATTGATGTTGAGAACCAGTCGTGCAGTGCTGCAAGTGGCAACTTGCTTGGGTTGAAGCTTGGGCTTCGGTTCACAAGTGGTTGAGGTTTGGGTATGCAAGTGAAAACCTTGTGGTGTTGAGCTGTCCCCCTCAAGAACCCCGAAGAATTGCATGCTGATCCCTCTCATTCCTTGTCACATCCCATTCGAGTGATGCTTTATTCTGTGTACCAGAGCTCTCGTGACATTATGTTATTTTGCTTCAGACTGCTTATCATTTGCGAGGTCTATGTTTTTAATGGTCAGTGATGCAGCAGTGGTGTCGAGCCTTGAGCTTCGAAACTTATGGAGGCTTTGACAGCTGTTCCTGTACAATGCACTGCGTGTTGAAGTTTCCCTTCATCTCCTCTAGGAACCAAAGATAACATTGAGGTGACTGTCACTTTGAGAACTAAGTATAGATGTCAGTGTTGCAAGATTTATGTAAAAGGATGAGTTTACGAAAGCATTTTCTACCGTACTCCCATGTGGAGGTTGTAGCGACCAGATATGACAGTATTACGAGAGTGCTGTTTGCATATTCAAAATAATTGCGTATTGCTACATTTCTAAGACTGTAAGTCAGATTAAGGTGTTAGTATGCAAAACATTTGATACCATGCCTTTGCCAAAGTGGCCATGCCAGCTAGGTGACATTTTTTTTATACGCATATGCGTTGAGCTGTTTGAGAAGCTGGAATGTTTCGGACAGTGCTCAATTTTTTACATGCATCAGTAAGCCAAAGTTTTGAGACGGATAGCTGCATTGACAGCTGAACATTTACATACAGCACTTACCAAACACATGCTATATGGTTGTAATTGCTAAGAGAACAGTTAGCCATATATGCAACTTTTAAAATCATGTACCTTATACACAGGTGTAGGAACATTACAGCCGGCTTTGATATCAAAGTTTATCTCTTTTTCTTTTCCTTTTCTACAAGTTTACTTATGATACGTGCCTCATGTATAATGGCACACACTGTTTTTACTCAATTAGAATAATAATAGTGAATGAAAGTAAAGAGAGAAGGCAACTGAAGCATGTGAGATTTCTTTGGCTTTTAATTAGCAGGTTCGTAACAAAGGGGCCAAAATGTGGAGTGTATTATGTTTGGTACATGCCACTGACTGAAATGTACAGCTGATTCATTGTGAACTCACTACATATCTGTCACTCAAACTTGCTCTCTCCAGTAGCCACACATAAAGTGTGATCAAGTCAGTACGTACATAGAGAAAGTGTTTTTAAAAAGAGGAAGAAAAAAAGCTCTCTGTTTTAATTCGGTGCGCAAGTTCCCCTGGTAAAGCAGCATTGTAAATGAATGTCTAGCATACAAGAAGAAAATGGCGATTCAAAATCAGGCATCAGTAGTTTATCGAGAATGTAGATGCAGCCATGCTGCAGTTTGCATGGAGTCAATATAAAGACAGCGTTACGAAAGTCCTCATCTAAGTGCCCCTCTCAGGCAGCAACAGACCAGACTTTCTTGGATGTGTAGTTACTTCGCAAATGTTTGTGCTGCGGGCGCATTATTTTCTGGCAGTACGACTCACTCTCTCTTTTGTCTAACATCGCGAGATATCCTGATGAAAGCTGGTAAAGTAAGCATTCTTCATTCACATCTGCACAAGCACGTGCATAGTGTGCGCCTTGACTGAAACGTGCTACATAACTCACTCGTAGCCCTCTCCGACCTGGGTGCCCTTTGTGGCACGAAGGCTTTCCGTCATGGTCAACCTGTCGTTCATCATAGTCACATCTTTTTTTTTTGACCAAGGCCAAAAAAAAAAGTTTCTTCAGCCATGGAAGTGCCGGCACGTTTTTGGCTCAATCTACTGTGAGGACTAAAATGATTGAAATTACTACCAACAACAATTGCCACTGGTGGTGCTATACTGAAGACGGTATGCTTGAGGCTCTTGTGCCGACATAGGAAGGAATGGAACTGGGGTCCTGTCGTCCTCCTTGACTGCCCTGCTAAAAAATGGTGATTCGTTCACCTCCAGTGATTAGCTCTAGCTTTTTACACCTCTCGTGCAGACCAACAACACTTTGAGCCATTTTATCGAAACTCTTTTATATGGCAGGATTGCCTTTTTTTTCTTCTTGTAAGATTTACTTGATTACCAAGCACTAGTCAGTAGATGGAAAAAAGTTTATGGCAGAAGTAAGCAAGCAACAAGAGGTCCTTCGATGTTTATATTTATGTGTGAAGCCCCCCAATTTGTTTGATGTGGACTTCTACTACCACTCTGCTGCATACACTGCATTTAGTTTACCACCTTCCCATAGCTGCCATGTGTTGACACTGCTTTAGAAACAAAGCGACACGTCTAAACTTTCAGCGAGCGGTAGAAAAAAAAAGGACAGCTTAGAGAAGACACGCTAGCTGCTCTCACCCTTCAAACATTGTGCATTTGTACAAAGAGCACAGGATATACTGTTTGCTGCGCGACATATGCTTTTTCTTACAACCTCGGAGCTCTTTCGTATCTGTTCCTCCACCAAATTTTCCATACTCCCCCCTCTAAGGGACTACATAGGTTCGACAGTGCATGAAGGAAAAAAATACTGTGCAAAGCGATGCTCGTATGACGATACATTTCATGCTATTTGTTTGATTTAGCTGTCTTGACGAACACTGACACCTTGCTCTTAGAGTTTTTCTCAACTCTTCGATCTCTAGTTTTTATCTCTTCATATGCTTTCTTTTGCACTGCAATCTGTGTGCTCAGCTTTGTAAACTCCATAGAAAAAAAAAACACTTCTACCAGTAGATGTATACACAGTCTCCTCCCGTGTATTTGTATGCTTGTTAATAAACGAGGAAAAGAAAACAAATACTGAGGGCTGTTTCGTATTTGATTCCTGCCTGTTAAGAACATGTATTTGTAAAGGTCTGCAAAAGTGGCTTGCTCAAGCATGTCTAATCAGGGCATACTAAATGGAAAATGGTGAATAGTTGTCTGGACATACCAGTATACATCTGCATCAAAGGTGTGATCAGTGAATTTATCTGCTAAAATATTCAATGAAACTGTTCTGCTTGTAATATTCTTACACTGCTCATTATTTGACTTTACACAGGAAGCCAATTCGCATGTGTATTTTTGAATAAAAAATTATGCCTCGGGACAAAAAAAAGGGGGGGGGGGGGCATCGCCATGACAGGTTTCTGCAATAAATATTGATGTAAACTGGGCCTGATATATTAAAGCTAGCACATTTTCACAGGTGCTTATTTTCCAGCTCAAGGTGTATATCCGTTCTCAGAAAAGTTGATGCAGTATAAAGTGGCCCCACGAGACTAGCATTTGAATATTGTGAATGAACGTGTTCCTCAACAGCATAATTGCTCTGACCATTGCTTGATGTTGATTATAATGTGGGCATCAGTGGTATCCTATAAACACATAGGAGAGAGAGAGAAAGAAACGAGAAAAAAAGGAAGGCAGGGAGGTTAACCAGATGCTAGGGTGCGCCAGGTTATTAATGGGTTGAACTCATGCGTTGTATTTTGAATATGTTTGATTTTGATAGAGCAAGGGAAGACAGGGCAGACGAAAATTCTAGGGGCGGCTCCAGCGACACCCGTGTCGATGCAACAAATGAAAATAGGAGAACACCTACCACTTGCCTACCGGAGAGAACTACCACCTACCAAAATGGCTTGCTTCTCACAACAGCATGCAATGAGCCCCGCCTTACCTAAGGAAAGGTGTAAGTAAAATGCTCTTTGAATTCACAATCAGGGGTTCTAGGTCGCTATGCCTTCCTCAGCTAGGGAGCCTTCATGTGCGCGTCGGCTCCGTCGGAGGTGGCGCGCACATGAAGGCTCCCTATCATCGGCCTTCCACATGCGCACGCACATGCTACACTTCTAGTACACTCTACCTATGCCTACACTAGATCTGATTTCGTAGAATATGCGTAATTTTTTGAAGTCCGCGCTGTGATTCACGAATGGTCGGATTTCAAGCCCTGACGTTAGGACATTTCACGTAACGAGAACCACGAATTTAAAAAGACGTAGTTCAACTAACCCATGTTCTAGTACACTGTAGTTCAATGACGCAGTTTGCCGTCATGTGGCGCTAGTTACGGCATCTCTTTCAAAGCTGTAGAAAAAAAGCATCCCTTCTGATCAATGAAAAGATTAGAAGAAAGGGGGGTCAGTGGCTGGCAGAAGTACATAAAAAGAATAGAAATGCAGCTGAAAAATTTTGAAACCATCTAAACTCTCTAAGAAACGAGACAAGCCTAGAGCAGAGGTTTATAACTACAGCTCAAGGTGTTAGGCTAGAAGGGGACGAAGCTATTGAACATATAAGAGCAAAAATGACAGAAAAAAAATTCAACATGAAAGTGCCTTGTGCATCTTAATAGACAAGGATGGATCAAGTGGTGCAGTGGCTCCATTTTCACAATGAGAGTGGGAAAGGGTTGAGAAGAGGGTTCCTAGTAGCACATCAACAGGCCCTGGCGGCATCCCAATCAGGCTTATTAAGGAATTAGGTTTCAAGTCTAAACAGTCTTAGAGAGAGGCAGCAAGCAAAACACTAATCGATGGTGGAGTCCCTGATGAATGGAAACTTAGCAGAATGAGCATGATCTATAAAGGAAAGGGCTAGGCTACAAAGCTGACATAAACAACTATCGTCTTATAAAAGTGACATCAGTGGTTTACAAGCTGTTGATGCAGATTATAAAGGAAAAACTGCAGGCATAGATAGAGGATGAGGGGGTGCTGCGGGAACTGCAGAATGGGTTTCGAAAACTAAGGAGGTTGGAAGACAATCTGCTCCCACTGACGCAGTGCATAGAAATAGCAGAAAAAAAAACACAACCCCCCCGTGGCTAGCGTGGATGCTTTGTCATAAGTTGCATTGACGTCACTTTCGTCGCCATCTTCAGGTGCCAGCCGGTTAGAATGCTTCCTGAACTCTTGCTGAGCCGCGTGGAGCAAGAAACGATAACCTAAGATCGGTGCCGGTGTCGTTCCCCCTTGGTAGGGTGGCTAGATTCTTCGTGCGGCTGGTGAAGAGAGGAGAGTGGGCAGAGCACAGATAAACGCGAGGGGTGAACGACTCTCTGTTCTCACCTGCCAATTATATCAGACGTGCCCAACTAGTATCGTTGATATGTGGGGTTTAACGTCCCAAAACCACTATATGATTATGAGAGACGCCGTAGTGGAGGGCCCCGGGAATTTAGACCACCTGGGGTTCTTTAACGTGCACCCAAATCTGAGCACACGGGCCTACAACATTTCCGCCTCCATCGGAAATGCAGCCGCCGTAGCCGGGATTCGAACCCGCGACCTGCGGGTCAGCAGCCAACTAGTATCGTGTCTGAAAAAGTGGGTATATGTCATAAATTACCTTCCACTGCAACTTTCTTACGTAAACTGCCTTGATGTGTGTGAGAGAGAGAAAATATTTATTGAAAGAAGCTTGTGAGTGAAGGTGGGAGGGTCCCTTATTCCAGGAACCCTCTGGCTTGGACAGCCCGCCGAGCTCGAGCGACGAGTTGACGCTGCTCGACCAGGTCCGGCTGGGAGATCGCAGCCTCCCACGCTTCACTGAGGAGGTCCGCATCTGGTGCTGCTGCTCGTAGTCTTGGGACGCTTACAGTGAGGACAGATGTAGCTGTGCAACGCTAGCCTCATATGGTGCAATAGTACGCCGTAGGTGAACGTGTTGCTTTGAAGACGCCTGTAGTCAGTGCCGTCGTCTCTTGTGAGTTTTGGAAGTGGCGGAGAATATGACCTGCGTCAATAATAAAGTAACTAACGAACGAATTTTCGCTGCGGCAACATATTTATCTACACTTCACGGCGTAGAGTGCGGGTGTGGAAATGTTTGTTATAGGATTCTATAATAACCATACTACAAACGTCAAAGTTTTTTTTTTCGAAAATGAAAAATTGGTATTGCCGAAAATATCTGCGCAGCTTTCGGCATAGCGGCGCAAAGCTGGAACCCCTAGTGGAGCTGGGCGGTTTTCCTAATTGTTTCTCTTAATATTTCTTTTCTCTGTGTTATTTTTGTCTATTTTACTGCCTAATATTTTTATCTCCATATCTTTCCTTGTTTCTCCTTCTCTAACTCTTTGTCATCGTATCGTTTTTTTCACTTTGTTCCCCTTCTCTTTCTCCGTTTTCTCTGTTTTCTTTCTATCGTTTTCTCTCTCTTGCTTTATTTCTTTCGGCACCCAGTCTTCTGCCCACACGAGTTATAGCGTCTCACGTCGGACAAATCGGCGTAGCGGCAGAACAAGCTTCTGGCGCATGCGTTTGGGGCGCGAAGATGAGGTGCACGAAGAGAGCGCGCTTATTCCACGCGTTAGGCTCAGGCTATTGATGAGTTTATCAGTTGCGCTTCACCACCTTCATTTTTTAGGCACACCAATTTGTTCTTTCATTCGAAACGAAATCGAAACACAGCAATATAAACAAAGTCGAAAGCGCGATTCGAGGCCCGCAAGTACGAAGACTAGGCAAATCCATGTACTACCCATCATTCCCATGGTCACTAAACGATCGGCGTGCCAAAGTTCCACCCCCCCCCCCCGCCCAGTTAATTTTAGAAAGCTGTATGGGGGATGTGACGCGTATGCGCAGTATAGTGGTAGTCACGCCGCACACCGAATTGTACTCGACGCTACGAAGCTTCGCATCTAAAAAAGAAAAAAAGAAAGAAAGGCTCTGCAGATATTGTAACATTAGCGTACGATTCCGCTGATCAACTCTACATTTGAGTGGGTGCAGGCGCAATATTAATAAGGTATGCATGATCATCATCAAGCGAACCAGTCATCCAAGCAGCCATGGATGAGGGAAGGAATAGCGTCAAGCTCGCGTCGTCCCGCACCCTCAGACCCACGGTCATCGGCGCCGACGTTCACACCACGCAGTCCCACTCCCATAGTGCACTGCTCACAGCTATATCTTTCGCGCTGGTAGCTGCGTTCATCGCCGCTGTGCTGCTGGTGTTCTTCAAGAAACCGCACGAGACCTACCAGGGGGAAAAGGCGCCGGCCCTCCAGTGCGGTGACGAAATGGTCCCCACCATTTCCCTGCTCAACACGACTGGCGACCCCTGCACCGACTTGTACGGCTACGTGTGCTCGAACGCTGAAGCACCCGATTCCTCCTACCTGCCACCGGCATTCAGAATAGCATTCGCCTGGGAGCTTTTAAGAGAAGCCAGTTCTGCTACAAGGGCTGCAGGCGGTGCTACTGAGAGGTCGTTGTCGTTACGTGATGAGTTCTGGATATGGCTCCGCCGGGACAAAAGAGAACGCGTCGCCGACTTTGTGCATGCCCTGTTGAAGGCGGGGAATGTGTCCACGTCGATGACAGTGCCACAAATCAAGGACCTGTTGACCGGAATGAACCATAGATACGCCCTGGCGCCTGCTGTGCTCTTCAAGAAGTCTGTGACACACTTGAAGCTCGAAAGAAACCCGCAGTGCTTGGCCGTTGGAAATCAGACGATTGCCGCGGCTGTTCGCGCATTTAATGATGATCTCAATGCGAGCGTAGGTCTCGATGATATAATAAGTGTGGACAAAGCACTCGAGGCTTTCAGTGAAAAACAAGGAGCAGCTCGGAATGTCCTTCAGGGCATCGACAAAGTGCCGTTCCGTGGCCTAAGCCAAAGCGATCGACAGGATGTACAGAACGACGTAGTCCTTCCTGTGCAATCGAACACGTATTCTCGAAGAAAGGATGATTCTCAAGGACTCGACGAGTTAGTTCGGTTTATCGAGAACTATGCAAACCTGCCCGCGGCGCTGGCGTACGTCACCACCTGTTCGGCTGTCAACGGTGTCGAAGCTCTTCGGCCCGAAACGCCTGCACCGAGTTCGCGGCTGTACAGAACTACGTGCGAATTTTTCGGAATATGCGAGTTGGACGACATTGCCAAGTTAGAGGCCGTGCGGAGCGCCGCGGCCGACACACGGATTCGCAAGATATTTTCCGAAGTCCGCGATACGGTCTATTCTGCGGCTCTGAACTCGTCCTCGCTCCTTGGCAGGAGCAACGAAACACTGATCGCTGAACAACTGAATCTCGTCACGCTGCTGCTGCCCAGCGACATCGCTGGTTTGGACGTTCCTCTGCCAAATATGTCAAATTCTTTCGCGGCCAACTTGCTGGCTCTTCGCTCGCATTCTTTCGAGGTCAGGCGGAGAAAGCTTGCGCGCAACTTTCCCGAAACGGGGGACCTCTTTATGCCGGAGGTCGTGAGGCGTGATAGCGTGGTCTACGTTCCTGCGAACCTGTACCTTTTTCTCGACCCCGGCTCCACGCGAGACGTGATCTTCGACCTTGCTGATCTCGCCGTCGGATTGGCTGTTGCGCTGTGGTCTTTCGTCCTGGAGCTGGCCTGGGGACCTCGAGAGAGTGCACAGAGTGTGCCACCCGTCGCCGCGTGCCTCAACGAGACGCACTTCAAGGACGCCACGAACGAAGGAACGTGGCGAACTGCGCTGCACGCCGCTCTGGGTTTGATGTCCGTGTCCAGCATGAGGAATTCTTCTGAATGGAACGAGAGCTGCTCGTCGAAGTCAACCCGTCTTTCGAAGGCGCAGGCGTTTTTTCTCTACTGGGTGTACAATCGCTGCGCACTTTATCCCAGAGCTGATTCTGGGCGAGCCATTGACGTTGCTTTGAGGAGCTTGCCATTCACTTCCAAAGTCTTTTCGTGTGCGCCCACATCGCCCATGTCTATGCGACCAGTATGCCTCGATAATGTTTTCGCTTGAGGCATGTATTACAAAGTGTGTTCACCGTCTCTTGTGGTGTTTTTTTCTTAACTATATAGGCTTCAGTGAAAAGCACTACACTTCACTGCATGTGGGGCGCGACGGTGTGAATGGTGTCCCCGTATACGTATAGCTTCTGCTAGCGCTCCCCACACATTTATTCGAAATTTCGTAAACGTTCGTGTACTCGGCTGCTGACTCGCAGGTCGCGGGATCCATCCCTGCTGCGGCGGCTGCGTTTTCGATGGAGGCGAAAATTCTGTAGGCCCGTGTGTTCATATTGGGAGCACGTTAAAAAACCCCAGGTGATCGAAATTTCTGAAGCCCTCCACTACGGCGTCTCTCATAATCATATGGTGGTTTTGGGACGTTAAACCCCACACATCAATCATCATCAAACGCACGCGAGAAGATTTGATATGTGAAAATTTGATATACGTATGAAGGTTTCTGGTTGTGCCCTTGTACGCCGTGTCAAATTTCCTCAAATTTATAGTCTGCTGTGGCCTAGAACTTACTTCAACCTAGCACTAACTTATTTTGAACCAATAATCTAAAAGGGTACGCAGGCGACTTGGCAGCCACCTCTCACAGCTGCAGCAAGGCTTCACCTCCTTCCGCCCTTTATGAAGAGCTCTAAGCTTCATTGAAGAACTTACAATATAGCCTTCCATCAAAATATTTGTTTTGTCGCTATAGTCCTGTTATTAGGGAAGCAATAGCTGGGCTAATTCCAAGGGCTAACGTATCGGCCCTCCGAAATGCGCTGCGGAAGTACGGGCAATGTACACTCTGCGACAACTTTTCTTGGCACTGAAGGGTAAGCTACGGAGGCGGAGCTTCTGCACATGTTGCACTACGCGAAGAAGTCCGCTTCGGCGCGCGTCTTGTAACGCTGTGGAAAGTGACGGGGGCGCACTATCGGCGTTTCATGTAGACGCAGACGCAGCTTAGCGTTTTAGGCGCACGTAAAAATGCGGGACTTTCTCGCGCGTTCAAAAACGCGTAGTCACAACGAGTAAATTGAAGTAAATGCGACTTAATGGTGGAAGCTGAGTCCTGTCTCAAACAGCTCCACGTAAAAAAATAAAGGGAAACTTCTGTATTTCACGGTGAAAATACTGGCGCTGTTGTGGAACTACATTCTCTGGCGGTAGGTTGCCGCCAGAGAACCTTCGCTCCAATGCCAAGAAAAGTTGACCTTCTGGAGCTTCAGCGAACGCCGCTTGTGGTCCAAAGGACGAGGCAGAGCCGAGAGTTGATAACAGAACAAAAATACATTGTCAGGTAAGGCAGAACCAGCACAGAACAACACACAAACGTGTACATTCGGCAATTATCAACTACAATCGACACCACTCACAAGGTACTCCAATGCATGTAAAACAACTGGCACAAACAACAACACGTGCTACAATGCAATCTTATGCAACTAATCAAGACACTTATAGATTAAAATGTTCGTCAACGCATTCAGTGGAAAGTGTTTCGAACAAAGCTTGAATGCTTCTCTTCAAGAAAACACTCACTCAAAGTGCAGCGCCGGCTGTCGTCCCGCTGCATCCGAGGTTTCCCTTCAATTAAATTCTCGCGTTGTCAACATGACCACTCTTCAATAACAAAAATTCTTCGCCAGCAACACATCGGCCACTAATGCGCTGCTACTGCAGGTCACGGCTTTGCCTACTGGCGGAAAACTCACACTTCATCTCCTGCTTTGTCACGGTAAGACAAGCATTCTCCTGCTGGCGGAAAACACACTGATGTCATCACGTTCGATGGCTGCTTATATACGTTCGTCGTGGATGCTTGAAGTTCCCAAGCTTTTGATCCGCGCACCACACAGCCAAGGCTGGGAAAGGGACGGGACCTATCTCGAAATCTCCGCGGCTCGTGCCGCAACTAGGGAGCGGTTTCCTGCTCGATATTTCTGAAGTTCGCTCGGTGATAGATACGAAAAGGTGGGTGGGCGTGGCGGCAGTTCTTTCGAGGGGGAGAGGAGGCGCGTGCGCGGCGTCTTTTGATGTTTTTGTCTTCGTACCGCCAAATTTTGTCGCTTCTGTCCGGCGCCTGGTTTTCACGTAGCCGAAAGAAATCGGAAGCGCACACTTTCTTGAGCACTAGTTTGTGGCAGTTTGTCAATCTTATTTTTTTTTCTTTTCGTGTTTTTATCTATTGACATCAATTTCCCCAAACAAAATTTGTTTCAGATTAAAACTGATTGGTACAACCCGATTTCACCCAACTCTTTGCTTATTATTCATAGTGGGCATAAAACATGTCCGCCTAAAAATAATAAAGGGTGTGGGCAGGGGAAGTCTCGTGTTGCCATTATCATCAGAGAAAAAAAAATTCCTAAAGCTGCATTTTAGAAGTTTGGATTTGTAGTAAATGTCCCAGTAATTTTATGAGTTCACGGCACTTCAGTAAATTACTTCCACAGGGATGTCTGCTGTGTTCGAGTGCATCAAAGCCGCAAAAAGATTACCATGTAAGTCTATATTTATCTATCCAAATTCCTGGTTCGAAATTCGTCGTTATTTCTACCAGGAAGCTTTGATAGTCAGACCACTTGCCATAGTGAATAAGCATTTTCATTTACTCATTATCCATTATGTAACTGCGCAAAAAACGAACGGAAGCCCAAATGGAGAGAAAAGCAGAAACACGCACAAACCAACTCGCCAATATTACCGCTCTTCTGCAAATCAGGTATTCAAAGTTATATTTTTTAATTAATTTACCAGCTTGGTTAAGGTTTCACAGACCTTTACTGTAAGTATCCTGCCACCCAATTTTTGGCTGGTCTCCCTTTGTGGGTGAGTGCCATCCAGACGAGATCATTGTCATCATCATCAAGAAGAAGAAACGAAAGAGCCCCGGTTTTCGTGCGATTACTTAACCTCAAAGACTTTACTGCAAACACGCACAATCGACGTCAGCGAAGTCGTCTCGACGTTTGAGGCAAGCTACACGAGCGGGGAGTGGTATGGCGAGGGAGCCACTCCGAAGACTGCTGAGCCGAGGGCGTTTTTTGCGTATCGCATTTCGCCGCGCAACAGGGGCGTTTTCTTGGCTAGGTGCGAGGAAGGCAACGAGGTACGTCATTTTCACCATTCCGCGGCTCGAAGGGACACTGAATATAAAACCGATCTTTTTTTTTTTTAGTACCCAGTAAATCACTCTTACCGCGATAGGACGCTTAGCTTGGTGCTGCTGAAACGACTCAGATGTTGGCGCACGAGCTCAAGGTGCGGGATTTCGTGCCGACCGGTTGTGCCCTCGCGATCTCCGACGACAGTGCAGTTCTGGCCTACTGGGCTGGTCCTACGCCACCTCCTGACGCCGGTCCCCGACGACGACGACAGCGTATAGCTCTGGGCGACTGGATTAGCCCTGCGCCATCTCCTGACGCCGACAAGAGCTCTCACCACTGGTGCCCAGTCCTCGGACTACTGCAACCATGTCCATCTTTCTTGTCTTCTCCTCACTTCCGTCGTCCGCTGTCCCTCCGCCTCGATCTCTCCTTCCTCTCTCTCTATCTCTTTACCTTTTAATCCTATCTTTTTAATCCCTTCTCTACCCCCATCCCTCGTGAGCTACTGTTGAGGTGTCCTCCCCCTGAGAGACAGTTACGGGGCTCACTTTTCTCTTCTTTTCATTTAAAATCACTCCCACCCCCCTTCATAAATTTTATGGGCCTATGTTTATAATAACAATCGTTTGGACTTTACGTACCGAAACCAGAGGGGGCATGCTTAGGGCACACGCGATCGTTCATAGGTGAAAATAGTGCACGTTATCTTTAAATGGATCCAAAGTCTCTAATATGGCAAGCTTCAGAAAGTTTCATGAACCCATCTGACCAGAATACTATAAAATACTGAAATTTGCGACGTCCCATACATGTTAACGTGTCGAGGTTACGGTGGGAAATAAAAAAAAAAATATGACCTTAATTTTTGTTTCCTTTAGTTGTACTATAATCACGAAGCTAATTTCCAAATAACAACTAGCCCTTCTAACTGATGTTTTGTTTCAATTTAGTGTCGCAAGTACTTATCTGTAGGGGCGTACAAATATTAAAAAAAATTAAAATAATTTATTGAATGTATTTTGTTCGTTTCGATACCCATGTTGAATAGTGCATATTTGAAATGACGAATATTTTGCATTCTTCTCAAAAAGGGGAAGAGGGGCAAAGGGGGCAGTCAGCTTGATACCTTTACTCAGTCGTATCTTTCCCGCCATTGCCTAAATAGCTGGGTTCTTCTGGCTATGCTCGTTTTCGACGATATGGGTAGAATCCCTAATATTGCATTTGAAGAGCGGCACTGTTTAAAAACTTATCGAGTAAAAAGGGTGTATCTTTGTCCCACAACCATAATCGTCATCTGGCTTGCTCGCACTTCCTTTCTTGAAAACTCGGCGCCGACCACTTCCCTATCAAGAAAGATAAGCCACGCTGATAATGTGCATGTCGTTTATGACCTGTAAGTCCCAGTTGTACAACGGTAATGCAAGGAAAGGAACGCTAGACAGATGACGATTATTGTTGCCGTACGAGAGACATCATTTTAACTCGATCTTTTCTATATAGTGTGTTTACTTCCAACCTCTACCCACGAAAAAGTCGCTAGAAGCACGTAATGCACTTACTTCATTTTCGTTTGTGTTTCTATTGCAAATATAATTGACTTAATGGGAGAGGGAAGGCGCTACACTAAAATATGGCATCCCCCCTCCCCCCACCAACCCCGCTACCTGCGTAGGCAGTGCTTGTGACGTGTGCCTGGTGCGGCAATTTCATGTACGATACCTTCAAACGTGGGCATTACGAACAATGTTGCTCATTTACATGTGTGTCACACTGTTGCCCACAAAAGAGTAGCGCTCGTCTAGTGCATGAACAAATAATCTGGCGACTTTTCCGTCTTGAAGCTTTATTTTCGCTTTCGCTCAACAGAGAAAGACGAGTTCGTCTTTATAGATCTACCTGGTTCCAAAGCGGCACTGACAACACAAGCTATTCAGAATTGATTTGATTTGATTTGTGGGGTTTAACGTCCCAAAACCACTATATGATTATGAGAGACGCCGTAGTGGAGGGCTCCGGAAATTTTGACCACCTGGGGTTCTTTAACGTGCACCCAAATCTGAGCACACGGGCCTACGACATTTCCGCCTCCATCGGAAATGCAGCCGCCGCCGCCGGGATTAGAACCCGCGACCTACGGATCAGCAGCCGAGTACCTTAGCCACTAGACCACCGCGGCGGGGTACAAACTATTCAGAAACCACCGTTCCTATCATCCATTAGTTAAATTGGTCGGTCTTTGGTGGTAGCACGGGTGTATTGGTTTCGCGTCGCTGTCCCGCAAGCCACATCAGTTTTTTTTTCTTTCCTCACGCTCTAAAAGGTCGTTCCGGCTGAGCGCGGCCACAGCCGCCTATTTGCTGACGTACGCGGGATCCATGTGCCAGTGGCCGTACGAGTACCGCTTCTACGACGAGTGCGGTCTGACGACGCACGATGTCCACGTCATCCTGGGCATCCAGCAGTTGGCCGTGCTCCTGGGCCCCTACCTGGTGGCATGGCTGGGATCCCGGAAGGCACTTGGCCTGCGTCCAAAGTATGGGCCGCGGCAGATATACAACTGATAAAATAGTCTAGCGGCAGCTCGTTCAGGGAGAGAGGGAGGTTTTCGCAGCGCTTGCCAAAACTTTCTTGTATTTCTTTTGGTCCATTTGTTTCGTTAACAAAACAAAAAAAAAAGCGCCAGAGCTGTCTATAGGGAAATCAACCCATCAACTGTGCACGAAAGAGACGTGCTTCATTCATATTGATAGATGATTTTTCGACAAGAGACAGCCTTGGCGAAAAAAAAAAAAGCCCGTTCGCTGATGCGTGTGCTCTACTTTGAGTCAAAGTTTTTCTGCAAGATTAAATTTCGTTGTTTTTATTTAATACAACTAGCACCCGTATTCACAAACGCTCCTCGACTCGACTTTCACCCTTCACTTCACAGAGTTGAGCCCTGCGCCACAGCTCGGCTCAAAATGACTTGGCGCTGCTCAAGAATCGCAGCACATTATTGCTGATATGCAGTGACTTTCCGTGTCTAGAGATGGCGCTTCGATCGGCTTTCTCAAGTGAAGGTGAAGCGTTGAGTGAAGGGATGTCCTAGAATACGGGGGTAAGTCTTCCCGGACGTCTGATCATTTGATGAAACGCATCTACAGATACACCTAGACACATAAGAAAGAAACGAAGAAGAAAGGAAGACCACTTGGGGAAAAAGGGGTGTTAAGAAGTTCTACGAGGACCTGCAGTGAATATCATCAATCACAGAGCAGACGACGACTTCTACAGAGTGCGCAGTGAACATCAGTTTATTTCTTAAAACGATTACTCCATTAAAATAATCACCCATATTTCCCGTCATGTTTACGCATTTGGACTCATTCTACGGTTTCACCGATGTCCCGTCAAGCTTCAAGTAAAAAAATTCGTTCGCGAATATATTTTACCGGTTTTTAAAAGATGTGGAAACTTGATAAAATAATGTTAGGCACTAGATTATATATCCCATACTGCTGGCTTTCACTGAAGCACGACAGCCAGAGCTGCTGTGATAGTGCGACCACACTTGCGCAGCAAGTGCATGCATTTGGCATAGAAAACATGTCACAATTACCTGCTTGCTGGTATATGCTACGCGACTTGTGCGCCACTGCCATTACAATGACAACGCAGGGCCACTGCCACACTGTGCCTTCTCGCGACTGCGTTGGCTTGCGAGATCAAGAGGGCCGGCCTGTGTTGGGAGAGCTGCTTGGTCGTGGGTTTCGGCCCGTCCGTGGCCGCCTCGTTGCTCGACATTAAGGATCACGTGCTCGTAATTAGGCACTTGCAGGTAAGCACCCTTTCTCCCTTTCTTTTCGTTCATGCGCGAAAGTGTATATGCTCTGTCACTTTTGGTATGCTGATGATATGTGGGGTTTAACGTCCCGAAACCACCATATTATTATGAGAGACGCCGTAGTGGAGGGCTCCGGAAATTTTGACCACCTGGGGTTCTTTAACGTGCACCCAAATCTGAGCACACGGGCCTACAACATTTCCGCCTCCATCGGAAATGCAGCCGCCGCAGCCGGGATTCAAACCCGTGACCTGCGGGTCAGCAGCCGAGTACCTTAGCCACTAGACCACCACGGCGGGGCTGTCACTTTTGGGAGTGCGACGATTCACGCACACATGCCGATTTCGCTATCCCAATGCAAATTGACATGTTGGACATGTTGCCACGGAGCGCATTTCTTACGCACAGCGTAATTTTATCAAATGGTTAGACCTATGCAGCGCACGTTAGTGTCAAGCTCACACTAATACATTCGCTGTGCATCACAATTATTAGAAACTTGTGCTAGCATTAGCATACATGGCGGGCTTCAGGAGCAGCGTGCTAGCCACGCTTTTGCTATCGTATACACGCAACTTCATCACTCTGTATTGGGAGGTGCGCCGCGAGTTGCTTTGGGACGCTTCGCTGCTCGTCAACCCTCATCAACCTGCCGGTGTGTTGAGAAGGGAGGATGCGCACGCAACGTCTGACACGACAGAAAAGCTTCGAAACATTATATTTTTTTCTGCAAATACTAAAAGATAAATGACTATAGTTAATGCGCCAGAACGAAAGTTTAAATGAGGCCAGAAAGTAGCCATAGAAGCAACATGAAATTGGGTCATAAATTACTCAATTTGGTGGAGTGTAGCCATCAACATTAAAGGGTTCCGGAAATTTCCACCACCTGGTGTCCTTACTCTTTCACCGACAAGGCACAATACATGAACGCAAGCCTATAGCCAGGGGGGGGGGGGGGGGGGAGGCTAAGCACTCTCCAACGGACCCCCGTAATGCCTCCCCCGAAAAAAAAATCCTGGCTACGGGCCTGCATGGGTGTCAACTGCTGCGTTTGCGCACCTCTCAGCGCTTATCAGCCAGCGCCCAACTGAGGCTCATCTGTTCCGGACAATAATCTGCGGTTGTCACACATGCGCTCTGATGAATTCCCTCTCTTTGTTCACGGTACTTCTTTATAAACTACGGCGGATCACTCCGCCGAGAAATGATTTTCGGACACCTTCTTTCGACAAGCAGAGAGAACGTTCTTTCTTCTTGCGGCGTCTTTCTCTCCCGTAGAGAGAAAGACGCCGCAAGAGAGGTACACACAACACGCCCGTAATTGTTGCCTCATACTAACTGCGAGTCTGTTACTTTGGAGGAAGCGGCCTTGGGCCACTGCAAAACAACCCCTTCAACCAAAAGACGTTTGAAGGGAATCGTCTTGGTAGGCCTTTCCCGCCAAGTTTCTTGTGTGGACAGCCGTCCATTGCGACAAGAGTTGCGAAGTGGGTTCGTTGGTAAGTCATGAGGAATTAAAATATATATATATATAGGACGAAGACAGCTATGTGCTTGCCGGGTCGCTATCGAGAAGTCATCGGGACGCGTGTTTGAGACACCTGCTATGGACTAATCAAACTTCTGCGGAAAAGTCTACTCAGCCTGACGCACCGCAGAACCTGCTCAGCATTCAGAATAGGGACCGACGCCAGGGGCCCTGGGTGACTTGTCCGGATGGTCTGACGCGCTTGCGCTTTCTCATGAACTATACAAATACGTCACATTGAATGTAAGTCACACCGGACTAGTCTGTATGACGCGTGTGTATCGGTTATAAAGAGAAAACGCTGAAGAAACAAACGTCAAGTTCTTCGTCGCAAGAGAGTTTCTTCAATGTCGTGCGATTATACCGATCTTTCGCCCCGCCACGGTGGTCTAATGGCTAAGGTACTCGGCTGCTGACCCGCAGGTAGCAGGTTCGAATCCCGGCTGCAGTGGCTGCACCTCCGATGAAGGCGGAAATGTTGTATGCCCGTGTGCTCAGATTTGGGTGCACGTTAAAGAACCCCAGGTGGTCGTAATTTACGGAGCCCTCCACTACGGCGTCTCTCATAATCATAAAGCGGTTTTGGGACGTTAAACCCCACAAATCAATCAGTACCGATCTTTTCTAAGGAAGTAGAACTTTAACGCACCGCTTTGGTAGGGTTGGAAATCAATTTAATTTCTTCCTTACGGATAAAATGCTGAAGGAACGAATAAGAAAAAAATGGCAGCATATCCACGGAGTGAATGATGGAGAGTGGGGCGAAGCATTCGTCCGTCCATGCGTCCGTCTGTGTGACCGTCCATGCGTCTGTTCGTGCGCCCGTCCCTGCGTTCGTTCATGCATCCGCCCCTGCGTCCGTTCATGCGTCCATCCATGCATCTGTCTGTGTGTCCGTTCGTCCATCTATTCAACACTCCAAGGAGGTTACACCCAGCGAGTATAACGTAGCAACCTCTTCCTGTCAGATAGTGCTCAATGTACATGCCAGTGGCTGCTAATGTGAAATGAGAGACAGGAGTATTCAGCTTTTAATTTATTACGGCTTGCGCTTCCTATTTGCTTCCCCTTTTTAACCACCTCGAATTCATTCATGGTATACACTAGTTCATTGTATTCATGGCCCTGTGGCTCAACGCTCGCTAAACCTTTCTGAAACTAAGGAGGTTACACCCAGCGAGTATAATGTAGCAACCCTTTCTTGTCCGATAGTGCTCAATGTACATGCCAATGGCTGCTAATGGGGATCGCAGCGTGCGCGTTGACTAAAAGCTGAATGCTCCTGTCTCTCATTCCCCATTAGCAGCCATTGGCATGTACATTGAGCACTATTTTTTATTGTTAAACAACGCACAGAAGAAATCTCTCACCAGCACCACCTTGGAGGTCAAATGTTATACCTATTTCGGGTATGTGCCACTGGTGATTACGTACTTAGAGGGATGCACAAGCCACGCCATAAGGAGCTTCGCCCCTAAAAGACTGCGAGGAGAGAAGGGCACAAGCCGCAATTTTCACAGATAGTGGCGCCGCTCTACGTTTTTTTTAACCAGCTATGATATGATTAGTCTCGGTGGAACGGACGTCTGCTGCATTTTCAGGTGGTGCGAAACTGCACTGTCAGGAGCAACACCCTGCAAGTATTCTTGGCAGCCGGAGTATGTAGGTTGAAGTCGACTGGTTAGCAGCCGACGCCGTTGGAGTCCCTTACTATATAGGGATCCCCACCTACTAGTTGTGAGTGCCGTTCTCTTCTGAGGCAGTCGCTGTATACCTCCTTTGTTTTTTTGTTTAATTGATGAATGTTTTCACCCCCACTACCTCCTATAAGTGCGCTCATTCTACCAAACTAATGTATTGGAGCAATTCTATGCTGTGCAGCAGTGCAACAAGCAAGTGTTATTTTACTTTACTTTATTTTTTATTTTTTTGCTGTCGTCTGAGTACTGCGCACTCTACGATGGGGCACTCCAAGTTAATTTCTTGAAATGTTTTTGTTTGTTTAAACCTAAGCCTAACTACGTGAGTTTTTCCCCACTTCGCCCTAATCGTACTGCGACCATTAAGCCCGGAGAACTCGGCAATTCGATACGCATGCTGCAGCATTCACAGCGCTATACTGTGGCATGAGATTGTAACGTCGTGCAAACTTGCGCGAAGTTTAAGATGGTAATGATATCAACTATTTATTGCACGCTGCTCTCGCGCGTGCAGGTGTACGCCTCCATGCTAGTCTGGGCTGTGACAGGTCTTCTGGTGGACGTGTACGGCTGGGGAGTAGAGTGGGTCTACTCACTGGCGTCGGTGCTCTACGTGACTGCACTGCTGGTCGTCCTACTCGGAGTCGACGGCCGCAACGATATGGAGCCTTCAATATTGCCGGTTAGGATTACTGATAGTTGAGAAAATCCCTCGAAATCTTCATTCAAATCTTTATATTTACGTAAAAAGAAATTTGTGTATACTTCTCGGTTATATATGTATTTAATTTCGTTTTTAACTTACGCTTTATACTTTGCTGAACTTCAAAGTTGTTCGCCCGCACCGTTTAGTATAAGGTGAAGTAAATCAAGAATGTAGAAAGCCCCTGCTTGTCTTTTTCGTTCTTTTTCACCTTTCCCCTCCTGAGGGCGAGTGTGAGGACGAGTGAGAGTGGTCATCTGGAGATGAGGGTGCATTCGAAAAAGAAGTAAAAAAATAATTTAAAGCAACTATGGTCATCTGCACGTCGCGATACTCTACAGATACTTTCCACTCGCATGCGAAGGCGTGATCGCACTGCGAGAGTCTTTCTGATCATGTCGGCTGATTTGCAAGGACAGCATGGTCTCTTCCGCTTCGGCAAATTGGCCGAGTCTAACAGTCTATTATACCACAGGCGTTCGTAAGGTGCTCCATTAGGCAGGAGTTGTGGGGCTGTAGTTTCAGGGCAATTCTCTTCGCTATATTGCTGGAATTCGAAAGAAAAGCTTGACAATGAATACATAATTGAAAATTAAGCGATGACGTGCTACCCACAATGGCCTTCCTTTGGTCTCCGGCTATTTCAGGTTAAAAATGAAAAGTAAACTGTTCTTGGAATGCAATATCAGAAGTCCTCGGCGGCAATTATCGTCATAAGCATACATGGACATGTCGCGTCGTTTTTGCGCAACATCACGAATTTGACCGAACACCAACTAGGCCAGGAACAAGTCCTTATGCATGTGCATAGTATTGTACGATTTTTATTCATAAAAAGTCGCCCCCCCCCCCCTTCTCCTTCCTGTGGGCTCGTTTATAGCTGAAATATAGGCAAGTGTAAAGGTTAATTACACTTTTAATAAGCACAAACCACGGTGAGTTGAAGCTTACTGAACCCCATGGCCGTGTCATCTGTCACCTGGTATGATACATTGAACACCACAGCACGTGTTAGAGGTAGGGATATTCGACCGCTTGGAATATACGAACAAATATTACAGTATTTCAATTCTCTTCGGGCACCAATTTCGGTTATCCGCAATTTCAAGGCATTCGGAATAAACGAATGTTTGTGTATCTTAGAATCGCTCATTATGCTTTGTGAAGGTTTTTTCACTGCAGTGTTGGAATGGCATGCAGTGGAAACACCTAATAAAATAATTCGTGCTGAGTTGAAATCAGGCTTTAATGTTAATTGGACATTATATGTGAATCCTAATTAACTATATTTAGTCTTATAAGCGTGTTATGCGGACTTATGGAAGCTTAGTATAGTAATTTTCAAAACGTAACGTAACCTATTGTGCCAGTTGTAAGTTGTATTCTATTAATATGCGCTGCAATTCAAAGTTTCTTCACTTTGAACAAAAACAAAAAAGTGGCAATAGCATATGCCTTGTTCAAATTCTTGAAAAAAAAAACATTGTGCAAGTTGGTGGGGTCATGACAAGAATGATCATTTTTCTTGAAATGTTATGTATACCGTTGGAACTATTCGATTCGGCATTATTCTACCAAATAACTATTCGCTTATAATTCACTTCAAACCAGTTTTCTATTCACGCATATCTAATTAGGCCTGCAGATGGCTGTATACATTGATTATAGACTCTGACTCTCAGGGTGACAGATTTTACTGTGCCACAGCAAGCCATAGGACTTTTCTATTTATGCGCCGGCGCAACTCTAGTAAATTTCGTTACTGCACTTTCCACAGAAACGTTTGGTTTTGTCGTACATTTCAGCACAGCTCAAAAGGCTCTTATTTTCTGCCTGCTGGTATGCACATATGACCTAAATACTAAGAATGATTTTTTCTTTGTTTGTGACATGCTGCTCCGCCTTATATGCACGAAGGGAGTCGCCACTGCACGTGAAGCTCGGCAGGTGCCGGAACTGGTGCTGCGACGTGTCGCGTTGCTGCTCGAAGACACGGCTACGCTGACGACGTGCACGGCGCGGTTTCTGCTCGAGGCGGTGGCTGTGCTAAACCGGGCTGTCTTCGAGATGACGGGCCCGTTCCCGTGCGGCAGGATGGTCACCTCTCTCGCAGTGATCTTCCTCTTCAGAGAGGCAAGTTAAACCTGCGTAGTTTAAACTACGCAGTTAAACCTGCGTAGTTTAAACCTGCGCAAGTTAAACCTGCGTAGTCAGTCAATTGTATAGGGGTCAATTATTTATCGGCTGATAATCAGATCAGCGCGACTGATAACATATGAAAACGGACGTCTTGCAATTTTGATAATATAGGGTTCACCGAGTATAACATAGGTATAAAATAATGTATAAAGAACAACACGGCGACGCTGACATCAACGGCAAAAAATATGGCCGCCATCCCGCTTTGTGCAAGTGAATGCCATCGAAGTTGTATTAAATACCCCACATGCTGATGGTAGCAAGGGGTATGCTTTATTTATTACTTTAGAGAAATGCTAGTGATAGTAACTTTGTGGTCGCTTTGGTAGATTTTGATTGGCGCTGTGACCACTTGCGGCAGGATGAATTTGTTCCAGCGTTGTTATCAGGCTGTTTTTTTTTCTTGTGTCTTTAATTTTCGTGGTCGGCCCATGACAGTCGTAGAGCGAACTGAATGGGAAACAGCGGCCGTATATATTGCCTGCGATGTCTTTTTCGGATTCAGTGTATTTTCCTACCTCCTGAAACTTCGCCGGGGTTTTTCATGCGGACGGTGCTCCTTCGGTCGTGCAGTGCATCGACGTGGTCGCCTCGTCCTTCGCCGCAGTGGCCCAAATGAGCGGCACGAAGGCCACACTGATGTCCGCCTGCGGGACGTCCATCTGCATGTCGGCCTTCGCATCCGCGTTTCGCTACACGGCGCCCGCGCGACCCGAGTTCTGCGCGGGACACGCGTTCCTCTCCTTCGGAACCACGTTGGCCACGGCGGGGAACTTCACGCCGCCGCGGCATCGCAGCGCACTTGCGGGCAAGTCTTAGGTCGTTTCGGCTGAATGTATGAGTCGGGCTTTCTTATGCACAGTGTGGACCACAAAAATTGTGACCTTTCAGCACGTACGAATGAGGAGAGATGGGGTCACGGAGAGCGTGAAATTTCGACTGGTTCGACAGTTTGAAAACTCATGATGCGGCCCTTGACGCCTTCCGTCATTGTTTGTTCGCTGTAAGTGGTCAGAATTTTTGCGGCCTACTGTGCGAAAATAAGCTGAATAACCCAGCAACGGGTTCACTTAAAGCTTTGCGTTTTTACGGAAACAATAACGTCGAATTAACTCATTAGAGCAGTGGTTCTCAGTTATGTTTCGGAGACCCTTAGGCCGGTAGAAGTGATGATGGGCGTTTGAGTGGGAGAAAAGGAGGATAAGTCATAAATAAATACAACATGCAGTATGAAATAGGTAGCTTTTATTTTTTCCCTAACAAGGAATGGTCAAACTGAACTACTGTATTCGTTCCTTCAATATCAATAGCTTGGTGATGACTTGTGTGGTTTGCCGCCACATAGCTATACACTCAACTGGTTTCTAGCTATATTTGCCTTAGAAAAAGCCCAGAGAAGCCTAGAGAAATATAGAGGAAGCATCCTGGCGTGAATTTGTCGTGAAAAACTGCAACAAATGTTCACGTAATCATGAAAAAGGGGGAAAACATTCAGCTCTTCCGCAATCCCAAAATGTCGTGCGAAAATGTCAAGAATGTCAAGGATACCAATAATCAGAAAAAATCTGCTGTCATGGGAAATACTGCTCCCCAAAAAAGGGTATGGGTTTCGAGGAACCCCAGAAATGAATTCGAGGACCCACATTTGCAAACAATTGCTTAGAGCATGCTTGCTAGGTCTGCGACACCACTACCGCGTTCCGTAGCACCTGCTGGCCCAACATACTTTTGTTTTTAATATACAAGTCATAGTTGTGTGAGCGTTATGTAATGCTTTCTAAGAAAATTGAAGGGCCTGGTTGCACCGCTGTATTACTTGTTTGGAAAGAAGCACTCCCAGAATACGGCTATCCCCTAGATGTATTGGACTACAGAGATTATGTCACCTTGGCAAAAATGCAGACTAAACCCTTTTAGTTATGTCTATAAGTGGTGCTAACTCGATAATAATTTGTGAGGTGTTACATCCCAAAACTTTGATATGTGTACGAAGCATGCCATATGGTGGGAGTGGGGGGGGTGGGGGTGGAGGGGCTTTTGAAATTTAGATCATCTGGTGTTCTTTAACGTGCGACTAAATCTAAGTACATGGGCCTCAAGCATTCCGCCTCCATCTAAACGTGGCTGCCATGGATGGGATTTCAACCCGCAACCTTAGGTTCAGCGTCGAGCACCATGACCTCTTTACGGCGGGTCAAAATGGCGGGAAGGCTTAGCATAAAAGAAGCGACACGCTTTCAAAATTCCCGTGCACTGCAGTCGAGTCCGTGAATTTTGCATGCAGACTTCTTACCCACTGGTACACTAACGCGACAGTTTGTTATTGTTTTCTTTTTTTGTTGTCACGCAGGCTTGTTGGCCTCGGCAATCCTGCTGTGGCCTCGCGACGACCCAGATGCCGAGTTCGCGATCATTGTGGGTTGGATGTCGTCTCTAACCATCATGGCATTCTCGATTTTGTTCACGGGTTACGTGGTGTCATACTGGTGCCCCACAGCTGTAGATCGAAGGCCACTGCCCATGTGGCGGCACTACTGATTTCTACAGCGCCTGAAAAGTACCATGTCGTGCATGTGACGATGTTGACTAGAGGAGAGCCTGTTTTGTGATGTCCGATGACGTGGCATCTGTTCATTGTTGAAGTTTTTTGCTTAAAAATGATTCGGTACCAACTTCGTTTCTTCTCTTTACGTTATTTGTGATTGTCATGTCAGACGGTGCGTTTCCCATTTGATCGTTCATATTGCGAGCTCATCGTTACTTTGACAAGCAGGACGCGCTCGCGTGCATTGCTGGCCTTGGCTGCTCGTTGTATGATAGAAATACACTCACATTTAATTTTGACTGCATGGTTTACTGCCATCAGTATTTATTTTTAATGTGATTTGCATATATATATATATATATATATATATATATATATATATATATATATATATATATATATATATATATATATATATATATATATATATATATATTCTTTTTGGGTGGAAGCGTGCATTGTACCGCCTTATCACTGAATGCTAGCGAATCCCTTCTGGGAGCTGATCTGGGACGTGAGTTATATGGGAAACGATATGGATGCCTTAGTGAGTGAGTGAGCCTGTATACATTCACGTGAAGTGTTTCAGAAACTTCGCTGTGTTGTTCGCTCTATAATCAAGGAAAAACTTGTACAAGTTGATCAGAGTTCTTGCCATACATAAACGTTTACACAAATAAGTTACATAAGAAGTGCTCTCGTTGGTCGAAAAAGAGAGAAACAACTTTAATGAAGAAACAACTTTTATTGATTGGTTGAATAAGAAGGGTGGGATTACAGTGAACACCAATGAGTTCTGGCCCATGCCATTATAAGCACAGGCGTGCACACGGGGTGGGGGTAGCAGGGGAGTGAGATGGGAGCGCAAAGCCAGCCTCATACATTGACATAATAGAGAGAGGGGTGCTGCGACGAAACGTCGACACCCCCCCCCCCCCCCCCCCGTCTCTGAAGAAGAACCCTGCGCATGCTTATGAGGCAGCCGACTGAAGCAGCTGAACTGAATGCCTGTTCCCGTAATTGTCACATACCTCTGCTATAATCAAATAGAAGGTTAGAGATAAGCGAGGTGCCAGGGGGGGTCAACTTTTCTTCATATCTTTTACAGTTAGTACGTATTGTATGAGCGGGCATATAGAGACAGGGGCATACATACATATTGGAGACGGACCTTCTCTGTACTTTTTTTACCGCCCCCTCCCTTACTTAACGCTGAGTAGGTGGTCAGAGAATTGAGTCAGGCTTATCTCTCAGCTTTTCTTTTATAATTAACCTCTCACACTCTCTCCCGGACTTCTCGAAATAGTACCTTGGCTACGCTCTCTAGAATATATTTCCATGGCGTGTTTAGTGCTAGTCATGATGTGCTCGGGTTACACCCACATGGTCTGCCAGCAATGCTCGGCACAGACCACGGCGCAATCTTTACGAAACTTCGTGATTATGCAAGATCATTCTGCCAAGCATACGCCCAGGATGCGAATAGTCGAGTTTACTTGAGAGCTTACGTGAGCACCAGCGATAAGGCTCGAATGTTTCGTGCCGCATGGATGGATGGATGGATGGGTGGATGAATGGATGGATGGATGGATGGATGGATGGATGGATGGATGGATGGATGGATGGATGGATGGATGGATGGACGGATGGACGGACGGACGGACGGACGAACGGACGGCTTGGCTTGGCTTGGCTTGGCAAACGAATGAATGGATGGATGGACGGATGAACGAATATAATCAATGTCCATTTGATTCATTAAGAAACCGGGCTTCGGCTGATATGAATGCCACACTTGCTCTCTTCCGACTATTTTTCTCTACTACTTTGTGCTTTTACTACTACAGCTTTTACTTTGAAGAACATAGTTACGACAACAATTGTATTATCCACATCCCTGGAGCATTTGTGTGGATTGACAGCGAAGGAGTTGCGAGCATTTTATCTTTGCTGTTTATTTCTTACTTATTATTACAAATGTTCTTAGAGATTTCAATATTTTTGGCTGATCCTCCAGTGTGGGTATGAACCATACAAGAAGTAAATCGCCATCACCATTACATCGGCGGGGCTTGGCAATCAGAGCGACGGCGCAGCCTCGTCTTACTCGAACCTTGAGCAAAGGGGTCGCTGGCGGTGGCGTCAAGCCTGTTTTGTGACCATGGTTTGCATAGCCATGTACGTGGTGTTTGGCCTCATGGCCATTTTCCTGTTGGTCGTCCTCATCAATTCCTTCACAGAATGGCCTCCCTCCTCTCCGCGGCCACTCGTGCCCGTCAATGATCGAAGTGCAAGGGCGAAGCACGCTCCTTACCACCTTCTCATCGACGGGCGAGAACAAGTGGCTGCAACACAGCCGACCTCTCGACGCGGTGTGCGCCGTCGCCGTGTTCGACCGGCGAAAATCACTCCTCAATCTGGTGATCTCGTTCGGGCTTTTGAATCCGGCGACCGCGTGGATGCTTCTAAACGTGGAGACCACGTGGAAGCTTCTAAACCTGGTGGTCGAGCGGACACTTCCGAACCTGGTGACCTCGTACTGACCTCGAAACCTGGCGACCACGCGGACGCTTTTGATCGTGGCGATCACTTGGACGCGTCTACATCAGGAGGCCATGTTGACGCTTCTGAACGCGGTGGTGGCGTGGAAACCGAGACGTCGCCGGGAGGCTAAAAACTCGCCGTGTTCTTAACCACCCATAAAGGCGCTTTTAGAAGACGAAGAAAAGTGTAGCACCGTTCTTGAATTTATTTATTTATTTATTTATTCATTTATTGCGTCGACAGTTCGGTTACTGTATTACAAGTTTCTCTATTCAAACGAGGACCACATCCACAATGCTAACTTTTCGCAGGCGTTCCGTAAATGCTTCTTGTGATCGGTCAAAGTATGTCCTGTAATATGCTAGACTGGGAACTGCATGCATTACTGATCGTTCGTCATCGAGTTGTAAAATATGCGCACATGTCATGAACCGTATATCCACACGTTCATATTCTATGCACGTGGAATGTGAATGCACTTAACACGCATTACTTTTGCGATTTGTGGTAGTATTCGAGAATATATTTGCTATTACGACATAACCTTGCATTATTCTGGTCTTAAATCTCGAATATTCTAGTTTGTTTGTTAGTTTGTTTGTTGTATTCGCATCTTGCACAACGTACATGACGCTAGTAGCGAGCAGTAAAAGCTGTCAGAAATCGACAGCTTGACAGAGCTGCAAGCCCCCAAGCACTGGGCAGCGTAACGGAAACGTCAAGTACAACTTGTATATTGAAAGGAAATGAAGAATAAAAAAGAACAGAACGATAAAAATAAATAACTAAAGAAACACACAAAAAAGAAAATTGACCAAAAATTACTACCAACACAGTAAATACGCAGAAGCCGTAATGAGGTACTACACGTTACGCAAGAAATATGGCTTCCACCCCCTTCGGCTGTTAAGCGAATATCTGTTTTGGTACAAGGCCTGTTCAAGTGAAAAGGTACAAAACGACACTGTGGTTATATAAATTAACACTTCATCTAAAGTATACACTGCGTGCCTGATCACAACAATGCCATTGACAAACGAGCCGAAGGATTCCTTGTTCTCAACTCCTGTGGCCGCGACAAGATCCAGTCCTTCACAGCGTCATAGTGTTCGTCGTCCGTGTTGCAGCGCTTGCCTTTCAGATGTTTTTTTTTTTTTTTTGAGAAAGGCATGGAAATCGCAGGCGATGAATGCTGGTCGGTTTAAGAGCTTCCGCTGTCTAACCAGTAACGCCGCACAGCTCCTCGATTGTCGAACTTAAAAAGATGTGAACACCACTTTGCCGTCACACGCACTGCCGCGTCAATTGGACTGCACTCTTTGTGTGCGTGCGCCTTTGCACGCACCTCCTGCGCATGTGGGTGGCACCCCCGCATACTCTGATCGACGGCGGAGACTCAATTAGCATGTATATGTGTCTCGCTACATTCACCCATGGCGGCTTTAGTGGTCGTGTTCTTAAGACGTTTCGTACCTTTTCCTTTGAGCAACAACATCGCTACTTAAATTGATAAGGTCGGCATATGTTAGATGCATTGACCCAACCATTGAAAAGCGCAAGCGTCTAACGCAGCATTGTTAGCTTAGTTGTTAAAGGTACAAAACGGCAAGGTTAGTAGCCCAACATGGCGCCGCACCGAAACCTACCCGTAGATTACACACGTTGAAACTCTAGTGAGGGAATATCTGTACGAAAAAAAAAAACATGTTA
Source organism: Rhipicephalus microplus (assembly GCF_013339725.1). NCBI lineage: Eukaryota > Metazoa > Arthropoda > Arachnida > Ixodida > Ixodidae > Rhipicephalus > Rhipicephalus microplus. The sequence continues at coordinate 19,284,607 of NC_051173.1, read as the reverse complement.
TACAAGATCACTAATGCGTAACTTTTTACCACGCACCTCTACTGCTGCCACAGTTTAGTCGCACAGTGCACGAAGTAATGTGGAGCTATGGATTATTTTTGACCGCCTGGGGCTTATTAGTGTGACCTGTAGATCTCAGCACACTGGTGTTCTTGTATTGTACGAAGAAATATCCGAAACGGAACGGGGCTCGAAACTGGGCCCCCTTCGAAGACTGCACGGTATTATACCGTATGCAGAGCCACGCTGGGGCTACTAATTTATTTGCAAGAAAACCCTATACAAGGCTCATGCACGTCGGGAAGAAACCGCGTTTGCATATGTAATATATATAGCGTGGTCGAAGAATAGCAACAACCAGATGTCACACAATGTGAATTATGTAACGAGTGTGTCGTTGAATGCCTCCAAATTATTACAGAATGTGCAGTCATATTTCTTCATCGTTGTTAGCCACATCATCAACAAAGTGCGCATAATGCCTTACATTTGGGTCGCAGGTTCGTCGCTCCCTTATCCACAGATGGAGGAATAATGACAGCCTCCGGAAATGCCACTCTTCCAACCTTCGCTGAGAATGTGCTGCGCTTTCCGTGCAGGTCTGGCGTTTTTCGCACGCACTGCGAAGCTTGTTTTTCATCAGACTTGATCAGTGGGGAGGAGAGGGGGTGTCACGCTGAAACTTTCTCAACCCTCTCGCTCACCTAAAGTACTACAGCTAATGTAGTAAAGGTTATCAATTATTCTTAAAATATTAAAGCTTCCTTTGCAAGTATATATGTTTATGTAGCTTACTGAAGTTGTAAGCTTACATAAGATTTAGAACACCTTGATAAATTGCTAACGAAGCCTTGAATAAAAGTTACACAATTGAGAACAATGTCTGTGGTTTGTTGAGTCACACTTGTCCAACGAGGAGTACAGGGATTCGTATTGATGTCGCTCGAGGTTTTCAAAGGTTTTATCGCCGTGATCGCAATCGCGCTCATGGTGTCATGTGTCGCCGCCGTTATCGGGACCGACGGTCACGTGTTTCCGGCTATTCCACGCATCTGTTGCCGCGACCACGGAGACGATGATAACGCCGCGCCGTTGGGCTGGTCGGTTGGTGACTGCGACGCGTCATGCCGCTGAGAAGCTGCTCGCGTGGGTGTTTAGATAAGGGCCCATTCGCGCCAGCCTTATACGGTATGTTTGAAGAGTTGTACTCTGAACTTTCACCGCTCATCTTCTGAGTTTACGTTCGTACATCTTTCGAAATACAAGGCTCTAGACATGCGCGGGATGTGATCTCGCGATATGTAGCATTAATAGCTGGGGGTTTACGTTCCAAAACCTGGTATGCGACAAAAACGTAGTAGATGGAGGTATCTGGATATAGGTTCCTTAACGTGCGTCTAAATCTAAGTGCGCTGACGTATACAGCATTTTGCCTACGTCAAAATTTGACTGGCGCGGCCTGGATTAAAACTGGTTTGACATAGCACTACAGCTAGTCCATTCTATAATAACACGGCGGCAACACGTAATACAGTAAAACATGAATGGACACCTAGAAATGTGAAAGAGGAGTGAGAGAGAGAGAGAAGGGAAATCATGTTGGTCCGTTTTAGCGACGTGTTATTTTCCAGGTACCTCAAAAGTGTCAACGCACCTGAGTCAGACAAGCAGCCATCTTATATTTAGTGACATTTATTTCACTTGACCACAAAAACATCTTTGGACAAAAATGAAAGGTGAAATGTGAAACTCATATGACGTCTACATTTTTTAACAGTTTCTTGATGTGAGAAATTGTAGCATGATGTGAACATACGAACAAAGATCACTGTTGGCGCAAACTGAGTTTTGTGTGGACGACCATCTACATTTCTGGAGGACGCATTTCCGCGCAAACCTGAGGATTCACGGTAACGTGTTCACCGTACAGCCATCTAAACCCTGGGTTCGCAAGTGGCCACAGCTGCGTGCCGGGACGCTTGCTAAACATTCTTGGCTCAAAATCCCCATATTTGAGATGGGCAAGTGCTGATCCACACTCTTAAACCTGAAAGGATATAGCGATCACGTGGTGCTTTATTAAGCCTCGCAGATTCTTTTGGGGATGCAGCTGTATGTACATTGACAGAGAGGTCTGAGGAACATGGATCTACCGGGCGGCAAAATCCCGCAATGCAGTGGCAGTGAAACAAAGGATCAATCCTAAACGAGCACTACTAAGTTATATACAGGACATCATTGGACGTACACAGAATCACGCACATGGAGCAAATATTGTGTTTACAAAGTTACACGTGTCTTCTAACGTCGCAAATGAATTCCTGTGATCGCACCAATTAATATTTAGTGATATATATTGCAGTTCAATTCAGATGTGATCTTATAGCGAATTGTCATTTAAAACGGCGCAATTTTCGTGAATCTCAATATCAAATAGATTAAAAGAAATGCAAGACGCTCTCGCATTTGCTCTGAAGCAATTTGAGGAAAAATACTGTCGCCTAACTTGTGAAATACAATTAGAAAATGCCGGAATATAATCGTGCTGACATTTTACAACAAAAAACCAGCGAGCAGTGGCGGTGAATTTCTAAATTCCGGCATTGCAAACTAAGCTAGAATGACTGAGTTCCTTTTTGCACTTAAATTTTGAAACCACGACGAACAAAAAAAAAATGTTCAGGGTGACAAAAACTGTTACAAAATGGCGTATCTTTCAAAGGGAGGTTCCTTAGGAGATATTCGCTAGCGGTGCTTTAATGTGACTTACACATTCCTTGGACACGAGAATCTTAGACGAGTGCAGTGTTCGAGATCTTGCTTTGTGCTCCTTTGCCTGCACAGGTCTGATTTTGTACTGAAAGACACTATCACTGAGACCACTCAGTTCGACACATATGTGAACACTTAATCATGACTAGCTTTTGCCTCTTTGTCAGGACCTTCTTAAATGTCTTGTGAAAAAGAAGACAAATAAAATGGCAACGAATCATCGGCCAAACGTGAAACATACTTGGCACGAGTCGATAGCAATGCCGAGAGCCAGAAACGAGCATATGTTGATTGTTATAATACAATTGTTACGGTTTAACGTCCCGAAACCAAGATATGATTATGAGAGACGCCATAGTAAAGGGCTCCGGAAATTTCGACCATTGGGTGAACTTTAACGTGCATTGACATGCGACCGCTACCAGGTTGATATAAAAAAATAGTATTTTAAACGCATTTGCTCAACAACATTTTCCGGCAGTTTGGTACGTTAAGTCTCTGGCTCCCTCTGAAGATAATGTAATTAATTTTAACCAATTAGGAACTGCGCAAGCCCTCGTCGACGCCTTCATATCTATGACGTCACGACGACTGGCGCGCAAACTTCAAAGGGGCGTCGCCACCCGAATTGTATTTTTTTGCCCGTTTTCTCGCCGAGCGTCTTCTCGTGGCGGCGTGGTGCTTTTAGTATCGTGACAACTTACTAATACGAGAAGAATCAGCCTTTCTCTTCAGGTGTGTCTTAACGCTTACGACTGGCCAGACGAGGCCTCGCTTTTCATGCGTCTCTTTGGCACTTTCCTACCGCCATGGTGGTGTACTCGATATGGTTCTCGGCTGCTGACCTGCAAGTCGCGGGCTTCGAATCCCGGCTGCCGCAACGCCTATGGAGGTCAAACTGGCCAAGCCCCGTCGATTTTAAGATTTAGGTGCACGTTTAAGAACAACAGAGGGGGGAGGGGGGATTTCGTGGGAAGCTCTGCTAAGAGGCGTCTCCCATGATCATATAGGGTAATTTTGAGACGTTAAACCCATACAGTTATCAATTATCATCTCTCTGGCACTAGGCACGCGTTCCTGCTGCTTCGACTAATGTGACACTCGTGACATGTGCGTGAAGAAGAAGAACAACACGAAACCCTGCCTCATAAGTGCTCACTGTCGCACGCCCGAAACGCTGAGTTGTGCGCGATTCGTTGCGCGGCGGTGGCCTCGAGCGAGCTGCGCATCAGCGGGTACTGCATGCAGCACCTCGTTGAAGTTCTCCACGGACAGCGAGAAGAGGTCGCAGTAGGTGTCCGCGATGACGCTGGCGTTCCTCGTCGTCTTCGTCAGCAGGCATATCTCTGCGCGGACAGCAGTGAGAATTGAATAGCGGGAAAGTAAGTCGTGAAAGTGACAATGACTGGCGAATAGTGGCCACCCCATTGCCATACGGTGTTTAGCAATCCATACCTATTCGACGTGATGTGCTGATGTCATGGCATATTTTAAATATTTCCGGATATTTAATGGCTCGTTTGTCTTAGACGTCATTGCCACTGACTTTGGGCGCACAGCATACTATCAAAGAGAAAAAAAACTATAAATCTTGTGTGTTTCTTTAAAACCCAAACCCGCTTCAAAGATTGACCTCTGTAGTGCTCAGTATAGCGCTCAATGACAGATAGTTGGATTGCAAGTGGGAAACGGTTCACAGTGACCGAGGTAACTAACCGATTCGGTGCAATAAACTCTATATACATTGTCGATCTTATCGGAAGGAAAATATAAGAAAGAAATATAATTAGCAAGAAACATAAACATTGCTTAATGCATGTCCTACATACGGTTCAGCTGCTAGGTCAAAGCTTGGAATATCCGCAGAAGTGACAAGCAGTTGCCTGACGTGAGCTTTCAGCTTCTGGTGCACGGAAGCTGACAGCTCTGTGCACCATGGCTACATGCATGCACCAGAGCTACATACATTCATACAGTTACAATTCATTAATGCATAGAGAGCTACATTCATGCACACTAGTCTTTCACGCATCTTTACACGCACCTCCGAAGTAGCTGCCCTCGGACAGCGTGCCCAGGAACTGTGATCCGTCGAGGAGCAGTTTGACGGTGCCCGACTGGATGAAGTACATCTTGCGACCCACGGACCCCTGTTGTATGATGACGTCACCCGGTTGGAAGAACTCGTACCGCAGCCTGGTCACCAGGTCACTCACAAATCCCGGGTCCACGTGTGACAGGAAGGGCACCGCCCGCAGCGTGGCCCGGCAGTTGTGCTTCATCACGTCCTGGGCAAGCAGAAGACCCACATTCTTGCTCGAGCACGAATGTGGACAGCACAGTGGTCGCCCGATAAGAGAATGCCTTTGGGCTTATTTACTTCCTGACTATCTGAGGGGAACAGTTTTCAGCAGATGTCGCTCGGGGAGAACATTTCGAATTCACATGTAGCAACCTGGTTGAATAAGACAAGAATATTGGTTAAAACAGTGGCTTGAGCGACCCACCCTGTTCTAGAATGCTCATCTCATCGAGCCTATCATCTTCTGAACTTTCACCTTCATTTAATGTCGGTACTTTCTGACTCACATAACGTTGTGGGACTTGACAGGTATGCCATTGTTCAAGCAATCTCAACTGCACTCAAATTGGCGCAGTGGATGAAATACTGCAGACTCGCAAGCAGACGAGGCAGTAGTGCTTACTTCCTTGAGGGGCTGCGAAAGCTCGGCCAGTATGGCATCTTCGTCGAAGGCCTTTCCTTCGTGCCGATGCTCGAAGTAATTTCGGACCCTGAAACGAAGGTCCTTGGGCATACGCCGGTACTGCATGTACTCTTCCACGCGCTCCATCTGAAACGGAATAGAACCATGTATCTATACTGGACTCCAATCATACCTACGTCGTCACCTTTGCCATCATTCTACATAACTATTCGCAATGAGCTCACTCAGCGTTCGACATATTGGTAAAAATGAACCGGGGTTGATGTAAACAAACTACAGCACCATTCATCGTCGGTAGACATTCTTTAGGAAGGCGACCCATGCCCATGGAGCTCCGTGCGATGCAAAAGTGAATCGGTACTTCAAACAACGAAAGCTTTCAGTGTTCTTCTCTCAGTTTACACCCTTGAAGCAGATAAGTAGTTACATCGTTGTTTTGCTAAGCGTTCGGCTGAGACGACGAACGATGGTTTACGGGGCTAAGCGTGAGCATGCAGTGACTTCACTGCACACCATGCAATTGAAACTAGAGTGTCTATGCGGGCATACAGTAAGAGCGATCGCACCTTCTCCCGATGCAACCTCTTGGTGTAGTCCAGGCTCTGGATGAGCGTCGTGGCGTGGCCGATAAGGAGAGCGTAGCCCGTGGCGCCGGTGAGCATGCCTAGAGTGACGAGCCACATGTCGATCACTGTGGCCGGTGCGTTCTGTCCGTACCCGATGGACAGCATTTGAGACAGCGCGTTGAACATTGACCAGGAGTACTGCTCGAATATAGGCCGGTTCTGTAAAAGGAATGTAAATACGCATATTGCATTGGTACTTTTTTCTGGTTGACCAGAGAGAGTGGAGCTCGGAATCGACTGTCTTCATGAAGTGAACTTCGAAAACGGCAGATGACAATATATAGCGCAGGGTATTTCACAGTTGGATATAAGCACGTACAGAATGTTGATCCTATAGCTTTAAGGAACAAGACCCTTAACTTTGTAAACTGAATTACAGTCCACGGGTACGTATGCAAGCAGACTAAGTGCAAGAGCCATTCGCGTGTTTCAGAAATATAAAAGCTCGCCGTCAGATCCTACCACTCAAAGAACATCATATAAAGGAAGGGCAGTTATAAGTTTGTAGATCTCATTATTCATTAGGTGAACTGCTGTGATAATGACTCGCATTTTGCTACAAGTAAGTTAGGTATTCTAGCGTTAATGCTCAACGCGAATGAGCTCATGTAACATTAGGTACGCGGCGTCAGCAAGGCGTTTACGCAACATCAAAAAATAAAACAACAAAGAAGCTCTAAATGGGCATTGACATCAATCTCGCCGGCTGAGATAGCCTGTAGGATCAATTTTTGTGAGCATGCTTACATCATGTACCAAACATGAACCGCGAATATAACTTGTAAGGTAATTTAATCAATCTTGAAGTCCATGCTCCCAGTGCATGCAATGCTATACACGCCGCACCTCGTGACACGGAAATAATACTGTTGGCTTCTAGACGCGTCGAGATGGTGCTCCTGCCACCGGGGTTTGTGTTACATGCAAATTGCCAGGCTCCTTCTGAACCATGCGCGCGTGCGCCCAACGAAGGGAACAAAGATGTCTCGCTGGTTGCTCTCTGACGGGTCATCTGTGTGGCCGCTGTTGTAAATATATCTTGTTAATAGTCTACGGTCTCAATCACGTAACAGTGCAGAGCGACCTGAAGGAAACCCCCAAACTTTTGCAATGACAATCTACGGCTGAACTCCGGGATGCCCAGATAAATCATGGCATCATTACGGTCCCGATAACATAACAGCAGAGCGACCTGAAGGAAACCGCCTAACTTCCGCAATGACAATCTACGGCTGAACTCTGAAATGCCCGGATAAATCATGGCAAGATATAGTCTCCGTTCCGCTTTTGCCCCGCTTGTCTACAGCAGGCTGCTCAAGGGGGCTGTTGGCGAGTTCGTGCCCGCACTGAGTGTGTGGAAGCCTCAAGAAAGTCTGCCACCAGGAGACGATGATTACGTGGATGGCAACAGCCTCTCGAAGCACCTGCCGCATGCGAAAGACCGTGCAAGGAGCGAGCATGTTCGTCACAGTTTTGTGGAATGTTTCACATGCTCGCCGAAACTCCTCTACTAGGCCCTCCAAAACACTTTTCCAAAACTGAAACTCAAACTTGGTAGTAATAAATAGAAAGTAATTAATGATTTGTAGCACACTGTGGTGAGCTATTCGTCGTGTTATGACTATTAGGACTCCCGCAACATATTGCAGCAAAATCAGAAAAAAAGAAGACGTCACAAGAAAAATTTTGGGGTCGGTACCCATCTAATGAAGGCGATACGACGGATATTACGCGGAAGCAATACCTTATGATGGCAGTAACTCCAAATGCTGTAAACTTATGATGGGAATATTTATACTCGACAGCTCTTGCGAAGGTTCATCAGCTGAAACGAAGGACTAAAAAAACAAAAAAGACCCAAGCTAAACTTGCTTCGTTCGACTTCATTATTTTTTACTTTCTTATTGTCCAGAACAGAAAATACTAGCCAGCCCTAATTCAGCAAATATAAATAGAAAACTTAGTGAACCAGTGGCCAAGGGCACCTGACCTTTATGAATTCGACCCCTGATTTTTGCAAAGCCTAGTTGTTTTATAACGTAAACGTTAACAAGCTGTGCATATGACGCAGCACCCCCCCCCCCCCCAGACACCTACATGTATGCCGTTTCTCTGCACCCAGCTGTTCTCAGGGAATCCCTGCATCATGGCTACGAAGAACTGCAGGCAGCCGTTCCAGTGAGCGATGAGCAGCATGAAGCCCACTATATTTGCCAGGCTTAGGTAGACCGTGGAGGAGAACGCAAACTGCAAATGACGTGTACGTGTGCGCAAATGGTTACCATGTGATGCTTGGATAAGGAGACATGCTTTAAGACATTACTGTTGTGAATTCGCTAAGACCAAATCTAAGTGCCGCTTATATTCGACGAGAACGAGGAACGTGTGAATTTAAATTCTTAGCTATTGTTCACAAGCCAAAACAAATATCACTTAGTCAGAGTCAATCTAAGTCACTCGAACGAACAATGTGGTGACTTCGGTGAGAGTCACGAACGATGAAAAAGACAAATTTATGCAGCAGACTAGTTATATACGTGACCAAATGTAGAGGTGTCGTGCTATGGTCTAGCTTGTTCAGAGGGCCTGTATGCATTATTTCCACAAGAATCTCACAATCACCTTGACTCCATTAGGTTATCTCCCTAGATATATTTTATCAGCAGCAATCAAACTGTAAGAGCTTTTATAAGATGCGTAAACATCGCCCTTTACCAACGAGCTAGACGTGAATGGTGAATGCTCAGTATCTCCGCACATTATATCTACAGAAGACTACACTGTGTGCTCATCTTCTAGATCAGTGGCTTGTTTATTTGAGAAAAAACGCACATAAGTTGCATAAATAGACTTAGAGGCATCAGGTATACGTACCGTGTGCTCCTGGAGGCTGCTGAGGTACCTGCACAGCCTAGACAGCCTGAGCAGTTTCAGCAAGCCGAGAAGCTTGGCGAGGTGCAACAGCCGGATAGCAGACAGCGCACCCGGCTGCCGAAGGTTCTTGAACGCGGTTTCTACCAGCACGCAGATGTAGTCGAACGGAACCGTGCTCAGGAAGTCCAGCAGGAACCAGGTCTTTAGATAGTGGCGTGCGATGTACTTTGGGTCCAAGTTAACCCGCTCCACGCCTTCTGTCGTGATCACACCTGCGGCAGCAAGCCTTCGTCAATGTTGTCATGCATCACTAATGTTAGGAATCAATATGCCTAGTTGTTGCCGTTTAAGGTGACATCATGTACAGGTATGTTGAAATGCCTGCATACGTCGGCGGACATCATGCTGCTCTTTAGCACGTGTAGGAGTGTGCTCACAAGTGCGCGTGTAGACGCAGTTTTACAAAAGGGAATGGCCACGTCTGAAAAGAATTCGTTTTACAGTCTACGCATCGCACTTGTACTGCCTTCTTCAGTCGACATGTAAGTCATGTTTACATTAAAAAATGAAATGAAAAATAATTTAAGGTGTTGTCGCCATTTCTTGGTGACGACAGTTTCTTGCTGGTGCTTACCAGTGCGGAAGTTGAAGACAATGTCCACGAAGAAGATAGCGTCTGACGTCAAGTGAAACGCCATCCAGTAAAGATCACCGGGGTCGGCGTAGAATGCCACGTCCACGGGAATGAGCACTAGGTTTGCCACTAAAAGAACTGTTAGACACAAGTCCCAGTACATCCTGCGCAGAAGGAGATGTACACATGTTTTCGTCAATGGTCAGAGTTTACCTAACAAGGAACACGAACAGATGTACACAGTAAAGCAGTGTACGTGGATTTTAACGCGATTATCGGCGTAATGTTTGCGCGCACCTGAAAACACTGCAGGGGTGTATGATGCAGTGCCCGGACGACTCCTGGCGGCTGCGCTCACGGTTGAGCTCTTCGGCGCTGCCAAAGAAGCTGGCATTGCGGCGCCTTCTGGATGGCAAGCACACCGAGCTTGGGTCGCAGCAGTCGGACCAAGTGCTTGTCTGTGCGTGGGCCTCCCCGGTTTCTTTGAGCGACTCGTCCGGATACACTCCCAGATCCAAGTGCGGGACGTTGACGCCGTTTTGCCCGCTGGACGGCAACTTGCCGTTTGCCACTACGTGAACCGGCTCCACTGCATGCAGAAGAGAAAGCAAGTTACCACTACATATACCAGAAAGGGTTCGATCAGTATATAAACCAATAAATAAATAAATAAATAAATAAATCAAGAATAACGACGGTAGTCCAGGTCACCTAGCCTAATAAAATAAGACCAACACCTGAACCAATTAAGTGGGGCAAGAAACACGTGGATTTTATCGTAAATGAAAGTGAGGCAACAGTAAACCATTTCACTTACGCGTCATCCTGTGGGTATTAAGGGCTATCATTCACTCGCGAGTGGCCGGCAGCGTTGACACGACAAGAATCACTATCCGAAGCTCGTTAGTTCATCCAGAAGTCATATGATATACACTACTCGATCAGATCGAAAGGAAACGCAACAGTGACATGTCACAAACATTCTGGAATGCAATAGGGCTAATCATTCCGACAATGCATGAACCCGATAAAATTACTGGTTATCAACGTTATTGAACGACATGCGTTGGTGCTACCAGCCAGTTTATGAAATTCAAGAAACCCAAGTCAAAACAACAGGTATGGAAAAGCAATATCAAGCACCCAGTAATTAGAATGTAAGAAAAATGAATGTGAATGTCAAGAACCGCATGAACGTGAGGCAAATGGTTAATTTAACGTAAGTGGATTTTGCACGAGCACAACATAGCCCAGTGTTTTGGTTCGTCTGATATTTCCAACAGTTAACTGCAACAAAAGGCACGTGCAAGAATTTCAAACTACTACCACCCCTTTTACTTTGTTTCTTTTTGACTGTATTTAATTTATTTTGATATTTTCTCAGTGACAAGATTGACGTCCAGGCTTCACTGTTTCAGCCAGCTTTATTTTTACATTCAATATCATTATACTCATTAAATTTTATTGATTTGTTTTCTTTTAGTCGTAGATAGAACAAAAAACTTGCTCTGTCTTTTTTAAAGGTCATTGCGCAACTTAAGATGAAACCGAAGCCACGTGCGAGTTTTAAGTGAAAAGAGACCACTTATATCACACGCTGAATAATTAGGTATTTCAGATGACGTATCTATGACGTATTTTAACGGTTTCGTCTACGCTGTCGACAATCTTGTACGGGCGGTAACCTTCCGCGCAAATTACCAGCATGGTGTACAAAGAATTGGCACCGCAAAATACATAAAATATTCGCAGCAACTGCCCTTTTCGCCGATTGAAGGACTTTATCGTCTTTAGCTCAACTATAAGCCAAAGTATCTGGGCTACAGCGTCACTTATAGCAAATATTTGCTGAAAGAAGAGATTGGCGACAGAAAAACAGCTACTCACATTCTTCTTTTCTTTGAAGGGCTGCGATGGAATAGTCCCAATCGCGCATGCAGCTGAACACCCATCTTTTTTTGTCGCCTGTTAGCTTTCGCTCGTCTATAACCTGGTACAGCATTGTATAATATCCGTAGAAGCACCGTTATCTCTTCCTCCACGAGCAAACACCGCCCGCGCAGACCCTGCTGGCGCGAAAGAATACCGCTATACGCGGCTGACAACCGCAATATTGGACCTGCTGTAGAGCACCTGAACGGCCGGCGATGTGCGAAGCCTAATAAATCAACCATGCATCCTGCATTCCTGGAGCACAGCTCACCGCCACGTCACATTCTTTCGTGCAGTTTGACAGACATTTCAGTCGACAGCGCAACTTGTGCACGTGGCCTTGCTGTACAGTGCTGAACAAACTACTTGATTGCCTAGTCCTGGCGACGTTATGCGGAGACACGCTGTTAGGCTGCCGCGCAGGTTGCCGTTCAATTTATATGACCGCACACCACGGCCCGGTTGGAAATGTCTAATTTTCTATTTGGGAAGTGCAAGGACGGTATGACGCTCACGTGACATTCCATAGGTTTCAGCTTTGCCAGCTGTGAGGACAGTACTTTCTCCATGCACGTGAACACCCACGCGTGCCATTTGTGTGCTCTGTTGTTAACTTTTGAAAACAATTAGCGGTATACACTGTAAGCGTGAGTAGTAAAAAAAATAACGCAGGTTTATGCTTGTTTCTCTCTCTTTCTTTCTCTCTTTTTAGCTTTGACGAGGTCATTCCGATTACGCTTCAGGGAAGAGGCACGCGTGAGGCAGCGCTCTGCAACGCAAAACCTTTACTAGACGGCATAACTTGAAAATATTTGTCTTTATAAGCACGCCAGAAACAACGTTAGTCATAACCTCACGCAATAACTGTTATAAAATTTTTCCCCAGATGAACATGTCGCATATTCAACTGAAGGAGTGCACAGAAAGAAGGAGATAACAGTGTCTTCTAACTCATTGAGTTAATGAGCATTCGGCCGCAATCGACGACTCTATGTCAGCATGCTTCATGGCAAATAATGGGATGTACGCTGTCAGATACCCTTTCTCTTTAATCAGGTGTGATGAACGAGTAGCCAATGAAGCTGCGAGCCGTTGAGGAATGTGATTCTATGAAAGATAAAGACAGGGGGAAAACAAAGTTAGGTTAACCAGTTGCTAGTATACGGTTTGCCACCCTGGATCGGGGTGAGGAAAGAGGAGTGACAACTAGGCCAGAAAGAGAGCGAGAGAATTGAAAGAGCTAGCTGCGTTTAGTGCTGACGCTGTGCTTTTATAGAACCCCGCAAATCAATCGTCCGCTTGTTATCAAGTGTATATAGAGAATACCCACTTCTGCCCACTGTAAGCGCCGCAGAAACGAATGAAGTGCTTTACACATTGACCGCGGGTTTCGCATTCTGTACGGAAAGTGCGAAACAAGTGGGGGTGTCCGCGTTGGCCAATGAGGCGATAGTATGAACGGAATCGCCCTCACGCCTACATTGTGCAAAATATTTAGGATCGTTCTCAGGTCTGTCCATTCACCGTCGAAAACAATGATTAGCGAAAGTAACAGCGCCTTTACGAGTGAATCAGTAACAGTCACTTGGCGAAAGTTACCGCGACTTGGCGCCCGCTCACTACCCCACCGGCCAGGGATGGAGTAATTGGAGGATATATCGTATACATTATCAACATAACGAAACCCATTTGTTCCGAGTAGAGACATGCGCTTTATTAGAGCGATTAGATGCATGCTACACTTGATACGGAGACCAGGGAAAAGAAATAAATGATTACGGGGGGCAGTGGAAAAAGCCATTAAAACTAGCATAAAGTGATCAAGTAAATCTGAAATTATGGTTGCAGGTAAGTCTCACTCGAATTGAAAATTTCATGTCGAGTCAGTAGAGAGTGAGAAGCCATGTCCGCTGGCCCTCAAAACGAAATCTCCCGCCGCGATGCGCATTACTTACAAGTTACAACCAATACATGTAACCCTGTTTGTACGAAATGGGATAATTAGGGTGAACAGTGGAAATGACTCAGACCAGCTGGCCGACATTTCGATAGGAGGACCTATCTTTCTCAAAGGTGCCATGTCTTTTTGGTGTATTATATTTATAACCCCTTTAAAAATAACACGCTAAGGATGACACGGTTCCTTTGAGAAAGATGGGTCCTTCTATCGAATCGTCGGCCAGCCCGTCTGAGGCACTTCCACTGTTCACCCTGATTATACCACTACGTTGTTTCCATCTGTCGACTCCCATCTTGATTCTGATTGTACAAAGCCACATTTATGAGTGGTAAGCTTTGCGCAATAAAAAAAAATGTTCGTGAATGTTATACGTTCTGCTGAAGCATATGTTGCTTCTGACTGACGAGAAAGAGGTCTCGGAATTCTCGGTTTTACTCTGTGGGCTACCGGCAGCATGAAGTTCTCTTGGCGACGTGAGGCGACTCCAAGGGCCACTCGTTTATTTAAATGGGTCTGCTTTCTTGGCTTCTATTCTTGCCATGCTCGAAGCTATTGTGAAAGGATGTTTATACAACGTTTCAGTATCGAGATCTGTTCGGATTTTTTTTTTCATTTGCTTCGTCGTCAACATGATCATCATCATCACGATATGTGAACGTGCCACGAGCTTGCATCACACACCACGCAAGACATGTTCTATTGGGTAGGTGGGCCAGCTGCAGATGTCACGCGACGACGACTATGATGATGGTAATCTTTATCGGCGTTATCCGTGTTGAAACGGGATGAAGACCAGTTTGTCTGAACTGGTTTGTTCAATAACATGTTGTTTCATCTACTTGAAGTCAGCCTGCTCTTTGATTTTACGGCCCACGCTGTTATGAGCTCACAACAGCTGATTTTGGGGGCGATGGCGTCCGCCACTTTCGTCGCCACCTGTGTCCATCACACATAAGGACAGCAAAAACGATTATGACGTACTCCCTGTGTCACAAGGCTAGAAGACACGAGCTCCGTCGCAGTTCCAAATTGAAACTTCGTTAGTGTGCAGCCTCTATAGCTTTGCAGCTGACTGCAGATTGCAAAAGGCATAGAGCGTTTAAAATTTTCGATACAAAGCTTTAGGTTCTCAGGCTGAGAGGCAATAGCACTCTTTTGCATAAATTGTGTTCCAGGCACCCTTGTCTTCAACAGTGCGTCTAGACCACATTAACTCACCCACGTTTAGAGCTGACATATATAATCTCGACCCCGGTTAACGCCTGGTCACAAGGGGCTGTGAATTTCGGGAGGCCGCAGCTTATTGTTCTTATGGCTGGTGATCCACGCCTGCGACAAGCATGCGATGAGGACAGACCAAACGCTTTAAATGTCATTAAATGTCATGGGAGATGGGAGCCTTTCATGCGTACAACACATTGCCGCTTTCACGTTTTCAATATGTCCTCCTTGCTAATTCTCGCGGAGTGATTAAATTCGATCAAGTTCACCGTCAAAACCGAAAGCGAAGCGCAGATAAGCGCAACGAGCAGACGAACACAGTGACGTTACTGTCACGACAACGACGTTAGGGTGTTCTGCGTTTTGTTTATCCACGTGCTCCTTGCTTTCTATAATATCAAGTCCAGTACGCACACTCACGAAGCGAAGTCATCGATGTTTCACGTGACTGCCGCTCATACTGGACGTCTTGGGAAAGTATGGAAATGACACTCTTCCGCGTTCCTATACTTTGAAATTATTAGTACTTCACTGTGCGTAAAGCATCCGCTTTTTGGAAGTCTCAAATCAGCAATGAGTTGAAGGGCTCCCATTTCGTCTGGCTGGCTGTCTCCGCTAATTGAAAAGTTAATCAATTTAGTTTACTTGATAACTGCCGTAACTGGCGTCTCTAGGCATATTAAGGTGTCTTCCATCACGGAAAATCTAACTGCGAGGGCAGGGAGCAGACATTCTATTTTTCTTACTTTTTAGGAGTATTGGGCATATTTCTGAAAGCACCCGTAAATATATTAAATAGCTCAGTCATGTTCCAATGCATCCAACTGACTTACTCGATTTTGTTCCGACACAACCGTAGCGAAACTGCAGATAAACTTGGGGAGAGAGAAAGTTCTTCATTTTCCCAGGAAACAACACAGAAGGAATAACATGGAAGTGACAGTTACCGGAACGAAAATAAACAATAAACGAATAACTTTGACTGTTCCAGCTGAATGCATTCAACGCGGTTAACAAACTAAGGACGAGTTTGTTTACAGACCCATTATACCCTGCCTTCAGGAATAATGACGTGATGTGTGGCCAACTTCGCGGTCGTCTATGTGGAGAACGGTGCAGCCCCCGGCCCCAGCTTCCACCAACGTCCGTTCCGAGCGCTCAGTACACGTTTATAAGTGATTATCCGCTATTAATGCGGCTGCCTCCTATGATCAATGTGGGAGTGGATATGCCAACGAGTACAAAGCGTGCAATGGCGTCCTACATTATCTCCCTCTTTTACAGAGACATCTCCATCGCTCGGCATATTCACAGCTGCGCTCTATCGCGGCATTCCAAGCATCTCTGAATGAAAATCACTGCAGCTCGTGTGTGAAACACAGACACGCTAAGCAGGGACACAGCCAAGAACGATTACAGTGGGAAATGAGATGTACGTGTGCATGTTTGTACGCGGACGTGTGTTTATGCACGTGCAAACTGAAAAATTCTGAAGAGGCTTGAGCTCCCCGTCCCCTATCGACACATGTTAACTTCTGCGCACACAGGAAAACAAGTGCGGACGAGGTCGCAAGTTGCTATAATATTTAACAAATATTGTAGCAACCTAATATGAAGAAATATAAAATTAACATGGTGTACAGCATTAAATGACTGATGTTGAAGTGGCCTTAGCAACAACAAGTGAGTCGTTTCGAGGGGACAAGGAGGTCAAGAAGTGTTGTGTTGCGTTATGAATATGTCTATTATTAGGGGAGCAGGCGAAAATTTTAAGTGGGCGCATGCCCATCCGCCCTGGCGCCGCCCCTGGCGCTGAAATACGATATCGTACAACTTTTCTCGAAATGTGTTGATGACAATCATGGCCAGGGAAGAGAGAGAGAAAGAGAGAGAGAGATTAGAGTAATTAACAAGTGACTTCGTGTTCCAGAGGCACCACGTCCATAGAGTCGCGCCTAGTCAACAAAGTCTTCTATATAATGCTGATCTTCCATTGCTGTGGAATTTAATTCGTCACACAGCGTTCGGGGGAAGCTTTAGGCAGGTGTCTTTAATGAAACGAGGGTGCTAAAGACGGGCCACCATCCCAGAATATGTGCAGCTTGACAGGGTATCCTCCAATGGCATTGTTCCGGAAGGCCCCCGGTAAGACCTCATAGTACAAGAGCACGAGAGGAACATTTTCAATGAAGTCAAGTTGTCACTTATTGTAGACAATTGTGATTTCTGAATAAAAAAAGTTAAAACTAATTCGTGAGTTTTACACCACAACGCAAAAGGGGAAGAAAGAACATACGTTATGAAAGTCGTGGTCATAGGATCATATAACATTTTACAGATTCTCTGTAAATCCTGGAGATTCTTTTGAATCTACCTGTACTTCGATAAATCAGTCTACTTGTCAGGGTCTTTTTACTCTCTTCATCCGTGTCCTACTCAGTCAAACAAGCATCTTTCTTATCTTCATCTATCAATTTTGTAAGTTGTCCTTACGGCAAAGGTCGGTAGTTGCGTGTTTTTACTTGGACGTAAACATGTTGTTAACGTATAGCTCGTGGAAACACCCTTAAAATTTTTCGGAAGCAACTCACGTTTCCGTGCATCATATCTCAGGTAATTATTGTTGTGGCTCACTTTGTTGCGACATGGTCACAGGAGGCATGTTCGAAATTCCCGTTAAAGCAGTTGTAATGAAATAGCAGAAATGACAATTTAAAGAGCACAGGAGACTAGATGCCACGAATTTGTCAACCTCGGTGGGCATGCAGCGATGTGCGAATACCTTTCGGAGAGCTTCACAGTCGAGCTAGGACGTAAGTCGCATGACTGTGACTGCGTACCAGCATGTGGTGGAGTGGGTCCTCTGTTTACAAACATTGGGCTTATCTTATCTTGTGGAGTTTACGAGCTTATTTCGAGCCTACAGACGCCAACGTCAGTACATTTCTTTATAGCGCAGCAGATCCTGCAGATGTTGGTGAAATATACAGGCGGCTCTGCTGTACAAATGACTATCCACTAACCAATCAGATTTCTGGGAACAGTCGGCTACAAGACACACTACATACATAGTGTGTAGTTTTTATAGCGAGAGGGGACCATGAAGAGGAAGCGAAGTATATGGGCGTCTTTTGTTTTTCTATCTTCATTCCTTCCTCTCCTATCCCTCGTTCGCGGGACAGTTCGGTCGTGCAAGGAAACGTGAGACAGTTACGACGCGCATGTTACTTTCTCCCTCCAAAACGACGAAACCCGACAACAATGATGTGTACGACAGAAACACATGAAAACTGCACGAGGTAGACACGGACAAGATGCACTTATGACTAGCGCTATAGATACGTATCAACTATAGTGAACTATAGTACCAACTGCCTCGCATTCACTCGCTTTTTACCATAGAAACAGTTGCATGGAAGTACCTCTAGGCTCACGATCATAACTAGGCTGCAGTATATAAACATACCGACTGGAACCTGCGCACCGCGCAAACTTCTGAAGCTGCCATGGGCGGTAAAAAACTGCGAGCTCATTCAATAGAACACATCCACGATTAAACTCTGTTATGAAACTGACTGCCCAAATTTCGATGAAGAGGTTGAGACTATAGGTTTGTCACGTGCCTAATAGCATGCGTTAAGCACCAAAACAATTTTCTTAGAGCCCCACACCATACTCTGTGAGGCACTGTGTAGCCCAACGTCACGTAAATAAGTGATTGAAAGTAGTAATCAGGCAACTAGGACAGATAATTGTTCTCCCATAGTAGAGAACATCGTGTTCTAAAGCGTCGAACATTTGTTCTAAACACAAGAAGTTCACCCCGGAATGCTAAATCCAGGTTCCATTGCATTGGACGCGTGTGAACGGGGAAAAACAGGCAACGTCGAATCCCACAGACGGTTTGCCCTGTGCGATAGCAAGCACCTGCCGTTCAAGAAATCTGCCTCAGCCACTGCCAGCAGGAAACCACATACTGAATGGCAGGGGAAAAAAAAAGACTACGCACGCGACGTTACCCCATAATACCTTTAAATGAATAATGTTCGCTTCTTAGAATACTGAGATGATGAAGGTTCTTCGAAGAGGCTGAGTCTGGCCTAGTTGATGCTTACTGTTCGACAACTTGACCGCACAGAAAAGACAAGGACAGAGGGTCGTCGTGCCTCCCTCAGTCCTCGTTTTTTTTTTTGTGTGTGTCGTCAAGACATCGAACGGAAGGTACCTGAGGCGCGAAACGATCTTGCCCTGCCTCCTTTCATACCACACTCCTGCCCGACGACACAAGGAAGAGGGCAAAACGGCGAGCAGCCAGCCAACGTCAGAGCAACGACTGCTGACTCAAATGCCGGATGCCACAACCGCTGCAGTGATGTGCCCACGAATACGTAGTACGTGCCGCTTTTATCTGAGACGGTCTGTGCAAGATAGCAGCACGTGCACTCCATGGCGTCATGCCAGCTTAGCCTAGCTGCATTCACTTACGAAGCACATGCCGTTGCGGTGAGTGAGTGGCTCCAGAACCTCCTGAGGTGATTTATTAAATTTGTACTCTATTCCAAAATAGGACTAAAAGCCGTTTTATTCATCAATGAAATGCACTCCTTAATTTACAAACGAATCTTTATTGTTGAAAAAAATAATAGTTGAGGTTTTGTGTTCCAAAACCGCGTGCTATGATTGAGGTTCACCGTAGTGGAAAGCTCCGAAAATTTATACCATCTGCAGTGTTCTTTAACGTACAACCATATAGATCCAAGTGGGCCACTCGCATTCAACCTTAACAGAATTTTCGCTTGAGCTTTTCACTTTGTCAACGTGTTGGGGCATAGCCAGTTTTTTTTTTCTCTAGGGGCGAAGCTCCTTAGGGTCGAGCCATGTTTGCCGTCGTCCCTCGATGACGATGACGAATAACAACAAGCGGCCGTTCTAGACCACACGTTATCTTCCTGCCATGGCGGCACAGCACATACATGGTACCCACTGTATGTCATGACGATGACGATGACGTTGATGACTATGACGATCACGGACAACGACTGGCTTGTGCAGTAGATGACGTCGCGACATGCTCGATGATAAATTTCGTATATATGACTGCAAACAACCAACAACCACTGGGGTAACGTGCGCAGATTTCGTCTTTGCCGACTCCAGACTAGATACGATACCACGAATCAGTAATACTATGAAGGCAAAACGAAATTTCCAACTCAACACAACATACCACTTATGACCAATAACGTTGTACATTACCGTACTGTCACTCACACACGTTTGCATGCTCGAGTGGTCACTGTCACGGGGGATTTACGGTAACACCAAACAATCCAACTTCTTCACCCGCTCATCATCACTCACTTCGTGGATATGGCGTGACTTTTTTTTTACCATACTTAACCATACTTACGGTATGTTTGTGCGTGCGTTTGTGTATGCGTCTACGCAAGCGAAATAGAAAATTTTCATTAGGGGGTTTGACCTCGCCTACACCCTCCTCCCCTTTGGCTACGATGTCAACGTGCTTATACCCGTAATATATGCAGGCAGTCAAAGTGAAAGGTACGGGCACGTTAAAACGCGAGCACAAAAAGAAGAGAAACACACTACAAGACTAGTGCTATTGTTGTGATCGCGTTTCAACGCGCTGGAACTCTTCACTTTCTCATCGTACATCAACTGATCAAGGAAACTACACTGCTAAAATATATCCACGAATTCAAGTGGGGCTTCGATAAGGGGCGATTCTGTTGGTATGTTGAATGAGTTGTATACGAAGAGTCGTGGGGCTCACTTGTTAAAGTTGAGACGCTGTGCGGTTGCTTGAACGTCTTTCAAGCTGTAAGTGTCCCGCGCGTTTCTGCCACATGATTTGCATACGGTATTTCCAGTTGTTCCAAGAACATAAAAAGAATCCAAAGAAACGATTCAGCATTACACCGAAAAGCTAGGAGAAATTACAGCGTATGTTGTATGGCGAAAACTTTGCTTTCCCGGGAAGCATTCTGTTGTCAAATGACGGAAGTGCGATGAGTTGTAGCCATGCCATCTTTATTTACTCACGTTTATTTAGAACTGGTTCAGAAGTGCAGAAGCCGAACAACTGGGATAATATTGTAAGAAGCAATCATAGCCCAGAGCAATTCGACATCCTACCAGTACCGACAAGGGAGGCAAGAAAAGCCCTTGAAGGAACGTAAAAAGGCAAAGCCGCTGGTGAGGATAAGGTAACAATGGTCCTGCTGAGAGGTGGCGGAGAAGTTGTGTTAGAAAAACTGGCCAGCTTATATACGAAGTGTCTCTTGACGGAAAGGGTACCCGAATCTTCGAAGAACGCCAAAATCATTTTAATCCGTAAGAAAGGAGGCGTCAAGGCCTTAAAGAATTACAAGCCAATCAGCTTACAGTCCATTTTTCACAAACTGTTTGCAAAAGTAATATCTAATAGAATTAAGACGACATTAGAATTCAATCCACCAAAAGACCAAGCAGAATTTCGTACAGACTATTCCACATTAGACTATATTTATGCTGTCAATCAGGTAATAAATAAATGTGCGGAATACAATCAACTCCTATACATAGCCCATCATAGATTATGAGAAGGCGTTTGACTCAGTCGAGACATCAGTAGTAATGCAGACACTACGGAATCAGGGAACTAAAGAACCCTACATAAACATACTGGAAGAAATCTACAGCTGATCTACAGCCACCATAGCTCTGCATAAAGAGAGCGGCCGAATTCTAATCAAGAAAGGTGTAAAGCAGGGAGACACGATCTGTCCAATGCTATTTACCGCGTGTTTACAGGAGGTGTTCAGGGCCCTAGACTGCGAAGAGTTAGGGATAAGACTATACTGGGAAGTTTTAATAACCTGTGATTCACCGATGACAGTGCCTTGATGAGTAACTCAGGGGACAAGTTACAGCTTAAGATGAGTGAATTCCAGACGTAAAGCAGAAGAGTAGGTCTTAAAATTAATCTGCAGAGAACGAAAGCAATTTACAACAACCTTGGGAGAAAACAGTGCTTCAAGATAGGCGCAGAGAGGTTGGAAGTTGTAAAGGAATATGTCTACTTAGAGCAGGTAGTAACGGCGGAGCCGAACCATGAGAGTGAAAGAACTAGAAGAATAAGGATAGGGTGGATCAAATTTGGCAGGCATTCTCAAATCTTGAATGGTAGTCTGTCACTAACCCCGAAAAGGAAGGTATATAACAGCTGCATCTTGCCGGTACTTACATACAAAGCAGAAACCTCGAGGTTTAATTACAAGGAGTGTTCAGCTTCAATTGAGGACGACACAAGTGATGGAAAGGAAAGTGGTAGGTCTAACTTTAATAGACGGGAAGAGGGCAGAGTGGGTCAGGGAACAAACTGGAGTTAAGGATATCATAGTCGAAATTGAGAAGAAGAAATGGACATGGGCCGGGCATGTAGCACGTAGGCAGGATAACCGATGGTCATTAGGGGAACTGACTGAATTCCTAGAGAAGGCAAATGCACGAAGGGGAGGCAGAACGTAAGGTGGGCCGATGAGATTAAAAAGCGCACAGGGATAATGTAGTAGCAGAAAGCACAAGACCGGGCTGATTGGCGTACGAGAGAAATTTGCCCTGTAGTAGGCGTAGTTATGCTGATGATGATTTAGACGTGAGAAAGCCGTTCTGAAAATATATAAAACGTTTCGGAGCTGCAAAAATTCCAACTATTACGAGCCGATAAACAAGACTAAAAAAATTCGGTAGATCCCGCTTACCTTGGAAATCAATGTTATGCGAAACGTGCGCATGCAAGCTGACTGTGTTGCAATTTATTATTGAGTGAAACTTTACGGAGTTGCACTAAAGACATGCACAAAGACACGCAAAGACAAATACATTAAGCATCTGAATGCGTTTTATATCACCAGTTATTTACAGTTGCGCAACGATGCCAACAGCAACATGGATATTAGCAACACCAGAAGCGGTAAGCTAATATAAATCGTTACTGCCCGCGAGGATAGCAGCCCTGAACACTGCTACATAAATAAATTTAAGCGGATTACACCTGACTGCAATTGATGTTAACTCCACGTGGAGGCTGTATCATATGAGTACTTACGTAATGTTTATGAAAGTGGAAAGCCAGAACTGTAACCACAATTGGCGTTTAACGAACACTAGAGTCTATTTAAAAGGTAGCTCCTATACACCTGCCGTGGCTCTGTGGTAGAATACTTGATTGGCACGCAGAATGATAGGGTTCGATTCCTGCTGGGACAATGGCATTCATTCTTTGCACTTATCCGGTCAACGCTGCCAATGTCCGCCTTTTCTTAATGATCAAGCGTAAAAGTTATTCTGTGTGTACTCGCCGTCCCTGAGTAGACATAAACTGTCAAACAACTGTGGCACATACCCATACATGAGGCACCAACTGCCCTCAGGTACGGATGGTGTTGGACAACGTACGTGGCGGCATTGTTACATTATTATAGATAGATACGCATATAGACGTTCAAAGTGCTTAGAGTACGCAAAAAATTGCTTCGCATTCAAAAGACAGGAGGAATGAAGGACACATAACCACCGACCATAATTCGCCCTGTCCTTTCAGCGTTGTTTTTCTGCTCGTAACCATGAATGAACCAGCCAAAATGCGTACCCTACTTGCTATATTTGATTCTAACCCTGGCACCTTTAACTCATAGTAGCGTTAAATGATGTTATAGTCGTAGTTTGACTGCGACGTCTGACGAAAACACGAGCGCCGTTAGACTATCATTTTCATATCACGCGCATAAGCCTTGTCAGAGCTTTAAGGAAAAGCAATTCACCTGCAACGTCGGGAAATCGAAGAGCCTGTCGGGAAGTCTACATCAACGGTGTTGAATGTCATTGTGCGGAGCGAACGCTGTGGTGATATTAGATTGTGATGAAAGTCCGAAGAGCAGGCTGTGTGGTCGCGCACTGTATACACACACAGTACAGCGCTCGTTTTCCGGAAGGAGCACATCCTCAGACGTGCTCGCAATATGGCCCTGTCTGCCACTGTTTCAGCAATACTCCTATTGTCTTTCTTTACTCATTCGCGCGCGCGTAAAGGGCAATTTGTCACACTTCTGGGCGTCATGGAGGAACTTGCACAACGAGTTCTTCGGCAAAACGTCAACGCATTGTGGTCGAGGTCGAATCCTCTTTCGTATCCCGTAACCAACGTGATCTATACTGCATGACCCCCCCCCCCCCCCGTGCGTCTTCTTGCCGACTATACACACGTTGCTATTTAATTCATTCAATCAGTTTATTCAGAGAAGAAGAAAATTACTTATAGATTGAAGGGACTAAAGACAGGTTATTTCTGCCTAAATATTATAAAAGTTATTGCATGCTATTGGCAATTCAATGGTAAGGTTGGTAATGGTGAAGTCTTACACATGTTCATACGCTTCATCAAGAATATTCGAGGGGCGTAGTGAATGCTCAAATTATAAGAAACGTTTCTTATTATGAAAAGAATACAAGAAACATTTCTTGCGCCTAAGACAGCCGCATGGCCTCGTAGGCACAACGATAGATTTTGATAATTGTGCAGCTCCTCCGCTTTACAAAGTACCGTCCGAGCACCACAGGGAACTAAACAGGTGCGCTCACTACCTTTCCGCATCCATACAATGAAGTGTCGTTCATACTCTCTAATTTGTCACATGTACATCCTTATATCTCGCTCAGACTTCTACCGCGTGATGAATAACTCTGTATATCCCTTTTGCACCGACAGCGTTCGCAGTGTTACAGCGCGAACACGATGCCTGGCGTTTCATCGCAGGTACTAAAGACAATTTTGAGCATATAAGATTTGCAGCGCATCTCTCTCTATCTTATTTTTTTACAAAGGCACGCGTACGTTTGCGACACTTGGGTCGTTTCACGTATAGGCGGCAAATGTGTCATCACGAAACAATCCCCCTAATCACCTAGCTGGCTCAGACACTTGCGTGACAAAAATTAAATATACACATGTCTGCCTCCACAGTGGTCGGTGGAGTCCAAGATTGCGCCGGTCGCTTGCTCGCTCTTTGACGGCGAGTTATCTAGGCTTGCCATGGAAACAACAGATAGAAAGGCCATGCACAGGGCAGAGACGTTCACATAGGACGCAAATGCCTGACGTTTCTGGCACTCGGCACTGCTCTGTTTAGGAAAGAAGCTTGGACGTCTGTGATTGGCTGAAGCTACAGTTTGATGACAGTAAGGGCGTCAGTTGCCTTCTTACGTGTTCCCTTTTGTAACAGATATACAAAAGAGCGTAAACGATGACACTGGACATAAGCCAGCATTCAGGCGAAAGGAGTCTCTTCCCCGCCGATAGGCAACAACGGCCTTTGTTTAGCGGAGGGTTCCGGAATGCTGCAGTTCACGTGTTATGTCATACCTTTTCTTCGGCTCCAGAAATCCGCAAGTATCCACGTTGTCCAAGTCCTTGCACTCGAGAAACCCAGCGCTTAACAACCTCCACATCATTATAACTTTGTGCTTACCATAAAGCTGCCTCTACCTTTATGATCGAAATATTTTGATTTCATGGCCTGTTTAGCCGGCATCAAATGAAAGTTTCTCTTGGCGGCAAATGCGCCTACTACCACGCATAATTTGTTAGTTAGTCATTAGTTAAGCGTCCGAAATTGGCCCCGCCACGGTGGTATAGTAGCTAAGGTACTCGGCTGCTGACCCGCAGGTCGCGGGATCAAATCCCGGCTGTGGCGGCTGCATTTCCGATGGAGGCGGAAATGTTGTAGGCCCGTGTACTCAGATTTGGGTGCACGTTAAAGAACCCCAGGTGGTCTAAATTTCCGGAGCCCTCCACTACGGCGTCTCTCATAATCATATGGTGGTTTTGGGACGTTAAACCCCACAAATCAATCAAGCGTCCGAAATTGAACAAGACAGAAGTTCACAAAGCAATATGGAGGCTTGAAGGCTGTCGCTGAACGAACAATGTCGCTGGAACCCGCGTTTCCACGAACGAAGTTGTGTTCGTCGGAGTAGCACCTTTGTGTCCATGTCGAAGTGCCCCGAAGGTATTCGTCGTTCGACAACACCCGATAATCTGCGTTCGAAAGAACGCAGTGGCTGCAACAACCACCGTCGATGCCGACTACACCTGTATGCCAACGTGATAGATCTGGCGCGTTAACACTAATCCAGAGTGTGACAGCCGATCGCATTGTCACCATGCAAGTAGAATGCGCCTACAACGTTTTCCAGTTGAGCGAGCCAGATTTCGTTCAATAACGTAACTCTCTTATCGCTGTACTGTAATGATTATTAGATAATAAATGTATATAAACTCATTAAAACACCATGGTTTTCGGCATAAATACTGAATAGAGCTGCGTACATAAAGAAAGAAAGCACGTACGCCTGCCCAGCATGAATTAACGCTACATCTACTGTTCCGAGACTCACGACATTCATCTTCTGCGGCAATATTTGGAAGGATTGGCTCCCACTCCTTTAAAGATGAAAGCCGGGAGTCATTGTGCTTTGGCGGCACCCTCGGCTTGCCGAAGGGCTTGCATTTCACGGTCTGTGATTAGCAGTGCAGTGTCCGATTTCTATATGTATAATGTATAAGTTCTACTGTGCCATCTTACCCTGAAACAAGTCCATATTATGCATGATTATATCCACTCTCTGATGACAAAAGCTATAGATGTCTGTGTACAACTCGATGTAGTAGGGGTGATACGCGACCAGATTCAAAAAAGCGGTTGTCTGTAGGAGGTGCCATGTCGTTGCCAGCTGCTTGCGAGGTGTGGGCCGGGGAAAAGTGGGCCCTTTATAGTGTAATAGTGTTTGATGATCGCTCCAGAACTAACCGTGTAGTCTCTCTCCGTGAAGGCGGGGCTGTTTTCCTTGTCGAGCGCGTTCACGCTGTTACTTGAGGTAATAGCAACGAGTTCAAGTGCAAGCCCGTTTAGAGTTCATTAAACTCGCTCCCAATATGAGCTGCAAAACGCTGCCTGTACTCGAAATAGTGCCAACCCTGCAAATTGGCACTTACAGAGAGAAAATTTTCTAGATTAAACTCTCTCGATTAGCGGTACTTTCTGAATCAATGTCACGTTTTCCGGGGTCGTTGTTCAGACTTGGGGCCACTTTAACCACAGCCAGCGTATTTCAACTCCTATTGAGCGCGACTGTACATATATAGACTTGATAGCTTCCAAATGATTTTCTTGACCTGATTATAACCTTCTGTCTCCGACCGAGGTTCCCGGTATCTCGATCTGTTGCACAGACAACTCGGGAACCTATCTGCATAACCCGCTGAAAAAAACAAAAACACTCACCTACAACGACTGCGGGGCCCCGGTCCTGGACTGCCTTCAGGAAGTCCCTGTGCAGCGGGTCGTCGATGTCGAAGGTCATGAGGCGCTTGCGGTACGTGCTGGTCTCGCGCTCGGCGTGACCCTCGTCGTCACCGCTGCGGTGTAGGCCGCCCTCGTGAGTGTTGCACACGCGGGCCGACCGCCGTCGCGGGGACGAGCTGTGCATCAGTGAGGCGCCCAGTTTCCTGCACGTGGTCCATGCAGCGACGCAACAATGAGTGAGACGCGTGCGCGCGTTGGCCAATCCCCACGCGTTCTCTCCGCCTTCCCTGAGCAGTGCTTACACGCCTGACGTCGTGGTCGCAACGAAGCTATACTGGCGCTAAGCGCGATGAGATAAGGGCGTCTTTTCTCGCGAAGCCGTCGTCCTTCAGCAACGACGTGTTGTGACAACGTGCTCAGAAGCTCATGCGGGGCGTGATATACTCAACAAGCTTTAACGCGAATAGTGCTAGTGCTCGTGATAGGAGCACTAAACAAACTACCGTCTAAGCTGTGAAGAGCTCTCAGTGTGGCGGCAGTAACAAGAGCGCTACATGCATGTAAGATATATGAACAGTCTGCTGTCATTTCTGGTCGTTAGCAGGACATGATGATTCATTAGTTCGTGCATAGTGTAATCTCATGACTGCTTGCAGAGGGCAAGCCACCGGGTCGGTGTAGTGGTTATGGCGATCGGCTGCTGATCTGAAAGTCGCCGGTTCGACCCTGGCTGCAACGGTCGCAATTCAATGGAGGTGAAACAGTAGAGGCCTTTGTACTGGGCTAAATCAGTGCACGTAAGGAACACCAGGGGGCCAAATTTTCTCTCAATTTGAAGAGTAGACAGAGAACATACAGCGCTGTGCGTGTGTGTGGCCGTGTTTTTTTTTTGTCTAAGTTCTGTCGTGCTATTAAAACTTAGCATCTAACCCACCAACGCACTTTAGCCAAACTTTTCGGAGCCCTCTACTACAGCGTCGCTTATAAGCATATCGTGGTGTTGAGACGTAAAACCCCAGATAATATTGCTATTATGAAGGGCAAGATATTATATAATTATGTATGGCTTAAAACTAATGCGAGAAGTTCAAATCACCGTAATTGCGGACATTGCGGAAAGTTCGTGTGAGGACCATTTTATTTTGTATTGGCACTCGTAGCCACAATGGTAACGCCCCTGCACTCAATTATATGGGCTGTGTTCCAAATTCTTAGACAGCACGTAGACAGTCTACGAAGACTGCTTAGAAGACAGCATCGAGCCCATGCTGTCTGAGAATCAGAACACTTCTGGACGCCTTTTACGAGACGGTGCGCCACCTCACATCGAGAAGAAAAGTTAAAATAAACAAACGTAACGTTTGCATTTTCTGGCTTATTTCGTGTTAAAATCAAAAACAAATAAACGTTATATACATTGAGCGTCTGGGAAAGCGTCTGCTTGTGTGCAGACGACCATTCCGGAGAGATTTGATTTATCTGAGCGATTCGCTGAGCCGCCATCTTGTTTAGGCAGCAAAGTAGCCTGCATCGTATTTGTCTACGATGCGGTCTTCTAGGAGCTGTCTATTTTGCCGGCTACGTGAGAATTGGAATGGTACTTAAGATGGCCGCCGTCCACTTAGCTGTCTATTTAGCCGTCTACGGTGAGTATTGGAACACATGCATGGTTACTCAGTCATCATTTTTGTTTTCCGCATCCTTTCTCTTCTTTTGTCTTATTGTGTTCAGACATCGTGTATATATGTACACTTCCTGCCAAAGATCGCATGTCCTAAGCGGTACGTTCATATTTAACAACGCAAGTGTCTCTTAATGACATGCGTGACTGGCTACACAAGCTTGCTTCACGGCTGATCATGCAGGTGGAAAATGGTGCTACAGAATACGGTGGCATGAAAAAGAGATGGAAACAGTAACCAGGCAATCACAAGCGTCGTCTAGCGGTCCCCGTCTTTTCGCTTGGTGGTTACATCATCTGGCACCATTCACTGTTGTAATAAATAAGATCAACAAAAACAGTTGCTTTCGTTTTTATTACATCCCACTCTCTTCTCATGTCTGAATACACCACGGAGCTATAAGGCCTCCACTTATTGCAAGTTATTTCTTTTCTGTGCTATCTGTAGGCATAACGGCGCGATTAACGATAAACAATTCTTGGCTTTCCATCGAGTGGAGAAGCGAAACGTTTCGTTGCTGCGGAAGCAGATCGTCCTGCAGTGTCTTACAGCTAAGATTGATTTTCCGAGGGGGCACGTCTTCGACCATGAAGGTGACGCTGAGCAGGCGGCTGCTGTTAAGGGTGCCCTGATAAGATCTGGTATTCAGACGAAGTTGCGGCTCTGTTACTACCTGTACCATCAAATCCATTTGCTGAAAAATTGGCGCACACCCCAACATTAACGGTGGACAAGACCTCGCTAAGAGCTGTCAAAGTATCGGGTCTTCCTCGCCACATGTTCGAATGCATGCATTAGCTAGTGTGTATGTTTATACTGAGGCCCATTTGACAGCTCAACATTCTAATGTAGAGCAAACACGTGGGAAATTCCAGACATGAGCGCACCGTAAGCTATAGGTTTCGGAAGTCTTTGCGCGCGCTTCACGAGTGGTATTTCCTCACCTAGATTAGCAAAGGCGCGTGGAAGTCCGAGAGGCCCCCTTTTTTCCCGTCTTTTATTTTTATCTGTTTGCTCGCACGTCGCCCCTTGGCGCCTTATCTCAACGCCACGACATGAATAAAAAAATAACAGAACAAGAAAAAGAGCGGGTGGATGCAGATCACACCGGCGCTAACTGTCACGAAAGCCTGCTGCTCACGTGCTCAATGAAGCGAGGACTTGTACCGCGTGGTATCCAGCCCATGATGTCTAGCTCCTTAACAAAAACAACTGCAACAAAGACATGCACACCTAAAAATACTTCCGCAGTTTGCCCAGCCATCTACAGTGTTACAGTTACACGATCATCAACGTCAACTATAGAAACTCGCCCGAAACAGCACATTTATTTATTTTCTTTCATGAGATATATAGTTCACTATACCTGGAATCATATCATGCGAGTTCAACGCATTCACAAACAGTACAACCACAATTCGCGCCTCAAGCGGAGAGGCGAGTGCAGCGTTTCTCAGGAGGGAGGGGGGGCTGCAACTGCCCCTTTGGTGTAGTTTTAAGTATGCAAAAACAAGGAAGGAAATAAGGCAGCTTGTCTGCTTCAGAAATGCGCACTATATACTTTGACTACTGTGACTCATGTTCACTGCTGAAAGTACGCTCATAGACGTACTGTAATAGCTGTATAGGCATGTAAAATTAATTGAAAAGCTCTATGAAAGGTATTACGCAGTGCTTGGGTGTCCGGGCGCATCATCAAGAAAGAAATCATGGGGTAGATGGACGTTTTTTTTGTGGCATACAATACACACCAGCGTTGCTGTATTTTTCAACTTACATTCTGGGAATCATGTTCGAGATGTTTGCTCGGCAGATTGTCTCGCTGATCTTACGGGCTTGTTTTTATGTTGCTCGCTATATAAAGTCTATAGGTGGAATGCGGATATGACTTCACTGTTGATTAAAGTTCCAGTCGGAAACAACGCAACCTGGGTGAGCTCGAATGTCGAGGGTCACATAATGTACAAATGACTATATACATATATCAAACAGTGCAACAAAAAACATCCAGGTGCGATTCAGCTTTGCAGCAGGTACCTATATATCGTAAACGCGGGTGGTGAAGGCTGCGACCTTCGGACGACGCGTGGAGAGAACGCACATCGCAGATGCTGCGATCTGTTCGAGTCAAAACAATTGCAAAGTACAAACACAACGCCCACGTTTGCTGGAATGTACGTATACACAAAGCTAATCTTTCGCAAAGCGGCTGAAACCATGTTACATAACTGAACGCGGCTTGCAACATTTGTCTTGATTGCGATCCTTTGCAATGTCCACTCTGGCGCAAAAGTTGTCTAGGCGCCTCACGCTGAAGTATTTCCGCAGTTGGTCGTATAAATATATGGCTCAAGAAAATATAACCTTACAACAGACAGTGGAAGGGAAAACAGGAGGGCCGTGATGTGAATTCGTGGTAACTGTAGTGAGAAGCCCCAGGGAAATATATATAGTGCCCAACATTCATAGCTCTACAAGTGCGAATGCTGCACATGATTTCGGCTCGCTTGCCGTCTAAATGAAAACGGGAACATCGCTAAGCTTGCAGCTGGAAAAGCTCGGCTCGTAACAATTACGTGAATTGGGAAGCACAAGTACGTCGAATATCGTCTCATCTGCTTCGCTGACCCATAGTGGTTGTATAGTCGATTGATGCAATGGGGTAAACGTCCCAAAACCACCATATGATTATGAGAGACGCCCGTAGTGGAGGGCTCCGGAAATTTCTACCATAAGGGTTTTTTTTAATGTGCACCCAAATCTGAGTTCATGGGCCTACAGCATTTTCGCCTCCACAGAAAATGTAATCGCCGCTGCCGGAATCGCAGCCCGTGACCTGAGTGGCTAATACAGTCGTCGACGCAGGCGTAAGTTGAAGCATCGTATCGTCATCTTGTCGAAGCAAGCGATTCTGTGCTCGCGCCGCATAGAATAAGTACCTTGTCCAGAAGTTATGCCGCAGTGGAAGCAGCTGTTCGTGGGCCCCTCTCCTGCGAGGCTCAAACAAGATTTACGTTTGATGATGGGAACACCAGTCATCAAATGAGAACAACAGACAGGGCTCCGCTGCGGTGGTCTTTAGTGACTATATAAGGTACTCGGCTGCTGACCCGCAGGTCGCGGGATCAAATCCCGGCTGCGGCGGCTGCATTTCTGATGGAGGCGGAAATGTTGTAGGCCCATGTGCTCAGATTTGGGGCGCGTTAAAAAACCCCAGGTGGTCGAAATTTCCGGAGTCCTCCACTACGGCGTCTCTTAAAATCATATGGTGGTTTTGGGACGTTCAACCCCACGTATCAATCAATCAATCAGTCGAACAACAGACAGGTGTTGTTAGAACAGATTATGAACTCGTTCGACGCTCAGTTTAAAAACATTCGCTCCTCTTTGTTTCAAAAAAAAAAAGCCCCGCCGCGGTGGTCTAGTGGCTAAGGTACTCGGCTGCTGACCCGCAGGGCGCGGGTTCGAATCCCGGCTGCGGCGGCTGCATTTCCGATGGAGGCGGAA
Source organism: Rhipicephalus microplus (assembly GCF_013339725.1). Taxonomy (NCBI): domain Eukaryota; kingdom Metazoa; phylum Arthropoda; class Arachnida; order Ixodida; family Ixodidae; genus Rhipicephalus; species Rhipicephalus microplus. The sequence goes on along the minus strand of NC_051173.1, from coordinate 19,252,308 downwards.
ATGTTGTAGGCCCGTGTGCTCAGATTTGGGTGCACGTTAAAGAACCCCAGGTGGTCTAAATTTCCGGAGCCCTCCACTACGGCGTCTCTCATAATCATATAGTGGTTTTGGGACGTTAAACCCCACATATCAATCAATCAATCAATCTTTGTTTCAAAATTTTCCGTGACTACTATAGACACTGCTTTCACGAGCGCGAAGGTCAAATCTCTCTGCCGCATGCAGTGGCAATCCCTCCCGTAAAAGATTGCCCTTCCCTAAGTTCAACCTTCGGGACTCCCCTTGTTTTGTCCCGCCGCCGATGTTATTAACCCACGCAGCAGCTAATTGCAATCGTGCCGCTTTCAAGCTAAAGCTTCTGTTAACGCACGCGCACTTATACAATCTGCTATGAGAAACGAGAAGCGGTGGTTGGTAATGACACCTGCGCGTCCTAGCACTCTGTGCTCTCTCCGGCACCCTTTGTTAGGCGCCCCAGTCATAGATATTCTTATTCTAAGTACACCATGGAATTAAAAAAAAGAAACATGATATTGTGCCGTTTACCCTGAGAGAAAACGTTCCATGGATGAATATTTAGAAAAGTAAAGCTTACGTCCTCTTTCTGACGTAGGTCCTTATTTTTAAAAAATACTGCAGGGGCATCTTGCACCCATGAAGGGCACATATATTTTTCACGTAGTGTTTTCTTGATACTGAATAAAAGGTGTGTGCAGCACTTATTTCTCTACAGATACCAAGTTTTCATGTTTCTTTCGACGAGTTTATTAGCCTGCCCTACGTGCAAGTACGGCATTGCTCAATATTTACCAACGAAACGACTCGCAAAATGAATCACGTATAATGTCATAAGCACTTTGTAATATCCTGAAGCAGAATCGCTAGTTGGACGAGTTGGGGTATGTTCATCGGGGAATATTTCACAGCGCAACGGGTTAGATACGGACAGAGCAGGGACACAGAGCTGAACTCTCAACTGAAATTTATTTGGGAAAAGAAAGGACATATATAGGAGACAATGACTCATCGAAACTGTGCGCATAGGCACATGTGTTACAGCACAACACACATAGGCACATGTAAAACATGTGCCCATGCCCACAATTTCGATGACTCATTGTCTCCTACATATGCCCCTTTTTTTTAATAAATTTCAGTTGAGAGTTCAGCGCTGTGTCCCTTCTCTGTCTACATCTAACCCATTGCGCTATAAAATATTCCACGATGCACTTTGCGTATGTGACTGTACATATCTGGAAGTGCGCCATCAGGACTCTCAGTGCTCCATCTGATTATACTTAGACAAGATTATACTTTCACTTTGCTGCTGCCACAATACTAGTGTACACGTTAGTGAGAACTAACGAACAGCGATAGTGTATAGTAAGCACACGAAATCGATTCGATTACCGAACAACAGCGTTGTAGCCGTAGCTCAAGGTTTCTTACCCTGACACGATGGTCATGATGCTGCTCTGTACATGGGTTTTCCAGTGCAACTGTTTACAGCTTCAAGCGAGGGACGTATACCTATACGGCAATGTCTCGGTGAAATGACATTTGGCTTCGGCGACAGAGGGACTGACCTTAGAAGCCGTTGTGCATCTTTAGATAGCCATGGCGCAAGAAGTGGAGGCTTATATAGAAGACGTAAAAACAAACATAAAAAAAACGACCGCGGAAAGCGCTTCCCTTTCCTTGCACTGATAAGCGGCACGAGTTTTCTGGAATGGGCGCGTAAAAAATGTCCGCGAGTAAAACACGAGAACAGAGAGTGACGCGGGAAGCGCCTATCACGAGACCACGTGACGCAGGCGAAACGTACCGCTTGATGCTGGAAACACGAATCACGGAGAAGAGCGGGCGACCGAGTCCATCAAAGAAGGAAATTGTACGCCGTTGCAACCATGTTCTAGGCGAAGAAAAGAACCTAGCCGATTCGCGTATGTCCGGACTTGGCCGCTCGACATGCCCTGTCGAACGTCCCTGCGCATGTAGCAAAAGTGCAAAGGAAAAAAAATGCGGAACGTAAAAAGAATACAATTGAAATTAAATGTTATCTCAGTGGTGTATACCATATCAAGAAAAAAAGTTATAATTATAGGGGTACATGCAAAGTTCCTGCAGCATCGTGTGGTCCTTCAATTTTCTGGGACGTTGTCGTTGCCGCTCGTTCTCGCAGCCTCAACATCCAGTTCTCGCCAATTTCCCACAGATTTGAACGCATCGCCTCCCTCACGCACATTTGCGATTCTTGTACGTTCGGACCCAGGAAGCGAACTTGTGGTGCTATAGCAACGTCGGCCTGAAATATTGCCGAGATTTCACGCACAACTTTATGCCATGGTGCAGTCCTCTATAAGTACCACCGTCGGGAAGGCCATAAACAGTACAATGTTTTTATTACCTTATCAGCGCATCCTTACGCTAATATTATGGTCATTTCGCGAATGAGCAGAATGAACGCCGTTAAGATTGCTTAACGGAAGGGAATAAAGCGTATATCAGGTCGTATCTCGCGTGTCAGGAGTACCTTGTTGCCATTTCTTTTTTTTTTGTCAATAAAAAATTGTAATTATACTGACAACAGTGCAAGAAGAGACAAGGAGCAGATGAGCACTGAACGTACTACTGAAGACTTCAATTTCTGTTCCGTTTCCATTCAATATTCTGTTCCGTTTCAGAAACAAACTTGAATTGTGAGTTCAGCACTCGTCTGTGTTTCTTCCTAGTCCCTTGTCCCTTCTTGCGCTGTTGTCAGTATAATAAGCCAACAACTTGCCCAAAGATTTGCCCTCTTGAATCGTAATTGTCCGTACTGAGAGGCCGGGATGCGGCCACAGATACTTATGCGTGTTTCGGAGAGCTGTTCATTTGCTGCGCTGGAGGGTTCAATCCACCACCCCATGGGCCCCCCTTGCAATGGAAGTAAATAAGGAGGCTGGACTGCCTTTGGTCCCGCCACGGTGGTCTAGTTGCAAAGGTACTCCGCTGCAGACCCGCAGGTCACGGGATCAAATCCCGGCGTCGGCGGCTGTATTTTCGATGGAGGCGAAAATGCTGTAAGGCCATGTGCTCAGATTTGGGTGCACGTTAAAGAACTCCAGGTGGTAAAAATTTCCGGAGCCATCCACTATGGCGTCTCCCATAATCATATTGTCGCGAGAGCAAGGTTTCGCGGAGAATCTTGTTCTTTTACGGCTTACAAACGGAGCAGTCAAGGTCGCCCCCGTTCGGGATTAGAAGGGGAAAGCTTACTCGGAAAAGCGTCTAGCAAGAGGCAGGTCCGGCGCCACCGTCTAAGTCTAAGCCATTGTTAACAGACACGCGTGTCATTGAGAATGACCTAGGGACGCGACCACTTAGCCTGACCGAGACATAGTGGCGGCAGGTAAACGACCATATTCTCCCGCGCTGTTGTTAGGATGTCGGGGCACCTCGCTGTCGCATGTACACCTGGTAAGCAATGGTGTACCCATCGCTCTTAAGGACGCTTCTAGGAAGCAACAGTTAATGAAAGAACTGACGGGGACCAAACGTGGGAACGGCCGCCGACGGTAGTCGGCCGAAGGAGGCAGCACGGCCTGGTATGGGAGAGAGTATCCCGTGCGGAGAACTTATCCCTATGCGTGTTTCATTTGGTAAAGAGGTTTTTACAACTGTAGTGCCTTTTATGAAAGTGTTTCTGTGATTGGTTGTGATGGTGCGAGTCCCAAAATGTGATTGGTTTTTGTGAAGACTCTTTGTTCGACCAATGTTTAAAAAGAGGATGTTTGAACTTGAAAAGTGAGCGGAGTCGGGGTAAACAGCAGATCTCACCACGGGAAACCAGGCCATGCAGGCCGAGGGGTATGTCACCATTTTCTCTGTTTTGTCTTTGTGACCCAGTGCATTTTGTAACTTGAAGTTGTGTTAGCTAAATAAACCCCCAATGAGTGCTCCCCGAATTCATCGTGTTGACTTCTCATCGATGGCCTCCGCGGAGTTTCACCCACACTTCTTCGTCTCCCTGGTCGTCCGATGCGCCTAACTTGAACAACCCCGACGTTTCGCTACAAAGTGGTGGAGGTGCGGGGTAAACAGCGGATCTCACCACGGGAGACCAGGCCATGCAGGCCGAGGGGTATGTCACCATTTTCTATGTTTTGTCTTTGTGACCTAGTGCATTTTGTAAATTGAAGTTGTGTTAGCTAAATAAACCCCCAATGAGTGCTCCCCGAAATCATCGTGTTGACGTCTCATCGAATGCCTCCGCGGAGTTTCACCCACACTTATTCGTCTCCCTGGTCGTCCGATGCGCCTAACTTTGAACAACCCCGACGTTTTGCTACAAAGTGGTGGAGGTTGCTCGGTAACGATAGTCCCGCTCTCAAATTATGCACCGAGTCAACAACAAATATCAGGAACCTACCTCTGACTGCTCTACTATGACGGAACCGCCTACCTTCTTCTCTGCTATGTCTACCCCCCAAGCTAAACCATTCGTCGGACCACCAGTCTTTAGAGGCGCGCCGGAGGAATCTCCGAGTGGCTACTTTGCTATGAACATGTAGCGTCGCTTAATCATTGGGACCAAGCCACGAAGGCGAAATTTCTATATCTGGCTTTAGACGGAGATGCGAAAAAGTGGCACACCACTCAAATTCTAACCGGTGCCCCTAATACATGGGAAGAATGGGCGACGCTACTAAAAACGTCCTTTACGAGTCGCCACTCAGTCGAGATCGCCCATTTGCGGCTACAAAACCGCACCCAATTGCCGTCGGAAACCCCCGAGCAGTACTACTATGACGTCGTACAGCTGTGTGCAAGAGTGAACCCGTCCATGACGGAAGATGATCGGTTGCGGCACCTTATGCGCGGTTTGCGTCCGGATATTCTGGAGAAGATGATAATCGCAAACCCGGAGAGCTGCACTGCATTCCTCCAAATGTTGCAACGCATAAATCTGGCAGCTTTGATGAGCCGTGTGTCGGGGCTACAACCAATTGGCATCCAGTATTCCACCGGATCGCAGTCGTAGATGCAAAACATCGCGCATCCCGTAGGGTTCGCACCCGCCGCAGCGACAGGGCACCCTCCTTCTACGTGTGTCGCCACCTGCGGCGCGGCCGAATTGCGGTGCCCGCGGGAGGCTGCCGACTGCGAGAGAGACCTGAAAACGATTGCGGACTCGGTTGCCTTGCTGTCTGACTGGCTAAAAGGCATCGAAGACGAGGTGCGTCGCCCCCCCCCCCATGCCTTGGCCTCAGAGAACTTCCCGTGCCAACGACGGACGTCCCCGATGCCAGATTTGCCGCCGCATAGGTCACATAGCACAACAGTGCTGGCAGCGGTTCCGAGATGACAGGGACGATGAGGCTGAGCTCCAAGGCAATCAGAATGTGCAGCCTAATCCTTCGGGAAACGAGAGTGGCCGGGCCTAGGGGGCTAGCCCGGCCGCCCCATCGGCCCATTGTCGGAAGGTCAGCTTCTCACAGTCCCCACACGAACCAACGGTACAGAAACGTTGCCGCGCCGCCCTGGCCTCAAGAATAGAAATGTCGACACACTTTCCCGCCTTCCCCATGATCCCGTGCCTGTAAGCGAAAAAAACCCCTTACCGTTGCTGGTTCTGGATCAGGTGGATGTTGGAAAAAAGCAGAGGGCAGACCCATGGATGAAAGAAATTATGCAGCACCTCGAGCACCCGGATGCGCCCGTTGTCAGGAAAACTAAAAGAACGGCACGGAGCTTTCGGTTAATCGACGGTGTACTGTATCGAAGGGCGAAAGGGTTTCAGGAGGATCGTGCTGCGCTCGTTGTCCCCAAGTGCTTGAGATCTGAGATTTTAAGGTACTGCCATGACACCACCACGGCAGGCCACTTAGGTGTCAAGCGCACATGGGAGAAAGTTCGTTGCCGATATTTCTGGCCGAAGATGTTCTCGTACGTAAGCAAGTACGTTCTCTCCTGCCCCGACTGCCAGACACGAAAGCTACCACCGGGGAGGCCGGTCGGTTTCCTCCAACCGATCCCACCTGCAGGTAGACCTTTTCAGCAGGTGGGCATGGACTTCATTGGGCCTTTCACTAAATCCAAAGCAGGGAACCGCTACATCGTCGTGATCACCGACTACCATACGAAATGGGTCAAGGCTGTCGCGTGTCCAGCGGCCACTGCCGCAGAAGCAGCCAGAGCTTTCGTCGAACAAATCGTCCTACGTCATGGTGCCCCGGAGAAAGTAATAAGCAATCGTGGGCAGCACTTTGTCGCCAACTTGACCGAAGAAATATTCCGGCTCGTGGGTAGCGAGCATGCCACCACAACAGCATACCACGCACAGGCCAACGGCTTGTGCGAGCGTTTTAACCGCACGTTGGGTGACATGCTCAGCATGTACGTTTCCTCACACTACCGCGACTGGGATGAATTCCTACCGTACGTTCTATTTGCATACAATTCTTCCACCCACGAGACGACTGGATTCACTCCCTTCTTTCTTCTTCACGGACATGAACCGACACTACCGGTGGATGTAGGGTCGGGAGCGCAACGCGGATTCCACTACACCCTGGATGCAATGAAAGTGGCCCGCAGGCTGCGGCAGGCTCGAAAAATTGTAAATGAACGGGAGAAGCGTCAGCAGGAGAAGAAGCAGCGCAGCTATGATGCTAGGCGACGAAGTGTTGTTTATCATTAGGGCGACTTGGTGTACTTGTGGACTCCCTCCCGGGCGAAAGGGAAGACGATAAAGCTTCTTCACAAATATCACGGACCTTTCCGTCTTGTGCGCCAGGTAGCCGAGAACAACTGGGAGGTGGTACACCAAACTGGGAAAAAACGTGACGTTGTGAATGTGGCGCGTTTAAAGCCCTGCCACGTTCGATTGGGCTCCGATGCCGACGACGCGGACGATGAGTCTGATGATAATCATGAGGTGCGCGATCTCGGTGGTGATGTGCGCGAGGGAAGTGCCAGGAGAGATGACCACGGATTGCATCGAAGTGTTGTGCGCGAGTGCAGTGCAAGGAGAGATGACCACGGATTGCATCAAAGTGTTGTGCGCGAGTGCGGCTCCAATGGTGATGTGCGCGAGCGCGGTTCGCGAGTGGGTCAGGAACTCCGTTTGCAACATTGTGTGCGCGGGATACAGACCAGTGTTCCAGTACAGCAGTGCGAAAGCTACGACACGGACACTGAACTTTACTCGGACTGGAAGACATTTTCAAGTAATAACAACGCACAACAGAATGTCAGTGCTTACGAAACGGACACTGAATTGTATTGCAGTACCGACGAGTGAACCCATATATTTCTGTGTCCAATGATTTTGTTTTGTTTTTCATCTGTTGTTTTTATGTAATTTTTTTAAAGCCTCTCACCTGTTATACACATGCATAAGTGTCTTTAAATAAGCATCTCACACACTTGTTGAATGCAAAACCTTTTTGTATAATTAGTCTATTTATTGTCGTGTTTTGTAGATAAAACGAGTGGGGCACTCTTTTTCGTAGGGGGAGGTGTCGCGAGAGCAAGGTTTCGCGGAGAATCTTGTTCTTTTACGGCTTACAAACGGAGCAGTCAAGGTCGCCCCCGTTCAGGATTAGAAGGGGAAAGCTTACTCGGAAAAGCGTCTAGCAAGAGGCAGGTCCGGCGCCACCGTCTGAGTCTAAGCCATTGTTAACAGGCACGCGTGTCATTGAGAATGACATGGGGACGCGACCACTTAGCCTGACCGAGACATAGTGGCGGCAGGTAAACGACCATATTCTCCCGCGCTGTTGTTAGGATGTCGGGGCGCCTCGCTGTCGCATGTACACCTGGTAAGCAATGGTGTACCCATCGCTCTTAAGGACGCTTCTAGGAAGCAACAGTTAATGAAAGAACTTACGGGGCCCGAGCGTGGGAATGGCCGCCGACGGTAGTCGGCCGAAGGAGGCAGCACGGCCTGGTATGGGAGAGAGTGTCCCGTGCGGAGAACTTATCCCTTTGCGTGTTTCATTTGGTAAGGAGGTTTTTACAACTGTAGTGCCTTTTATGAAAGTGTTTCTGTGATTGGTTGTGATGCTGCGAGTCCCAACATATGATTGGTTTTTGTGAAGACTCTTTGTTCGACCAAGGGTTAAAAAGAGGATGTTTGAACTTGAAAAGTGAGCGGAGTCGGGGTAAACAGCGGATCTCACCACGGGAGACCAGGCCATGCAGGCCGAGGGGTATGTCACCATTTTCTCTGTTCTGTCTTTGTGACCCAGTGCATTTTGTAACTTGAAGTTGTGTTAGCTAAATAAACCCCCAATGAGTGCTCCCCGAATTCATCGTGTTGACTTCTCATCGATGGCCTCCGCGGAGTTTCACCCACACTTCTTCGTCTCCCTGGTCGTCCGATGCGCCTAACTTGAACAACCCCGACGTTTCGCTACAAAGTGGTGGGAGCGGAGTCGGGGTAAACAGCGGATCTCACCACGGGAGACCAGGCCATGCAGGCCGAGGGGTATGTCACCATTTTCTATGTTTTGTCTTTGTGACCTAGTGCATTTTGTAAATTGAAGTTGTTATAGCTAAATAAACCCCCAATGAGTGCTCCCCGAAATCATCGTGTTGACGTCTCATCGATTGCCTCCGTGGAGTTTCACCCACACTTATTCGTCTCTCTGGTCGTCCGATGCGCCTAACTTTGAACAACCCCGACGTTTCGCTACAATATGGTGGTTTTCGGACGTTAAACCTTACATATCAATCAACCATGGACTGCCTTTGGGTCTCGCCACTGATTGCATGGCGGTAAGGGCAGCGGTGTGTGACACACATAGAGACGAGGTTGTTGACACGAGAGTTCTTGCTGCCAGTAAAAGACGATGCCTAGTCGGCCATGTGGTTGAGTCACCACGTTCTTGTGCAGCGTTCGGACCACTCGCAAGTTATGTTGGGCTGACCATACCAACAGTATCTAGTTCCCGCGCCAAAGAAATGCTGCTTGCGATGGCTTCGTTGAAAATATCGGCTTAAAAAACAGTCATAAGGAACTGAGACAACGACGAAAGACGCACAAAACACACCAGCGTGAACTAACGAATCTTTATAGCGTAGATGGACATGAAATATATGTATACAGAAACCACGCGCGTGCTATATAGAGGTTCTTGAGATGGAAAAGTGAAGAGAGAAGCGCGGAGCTGTTATTGTCTTTCAATACGAAGGCACCGACACGGCCCCACGCGGGGATGGAGGAGGGGAAGTTAACGAAGGAGGAGGAAGAAATGGGAGGAGGAAGGACGCATTCAACTGTGTCGCACGCGCACGCTCAGATGCGTTGCGTACATTTTTGTCGTAGTACTTGTTTCATTCGTGTTTGAAATGAACAGACAGGACAGCTGAGTTGTCGAGAAACAAGTAAACCCCATCGTCTATTCTGCGTTGGTAGTTATAGCCGAAGGTGGAAAGGGTTAGAAAAAGTGAGGGCCAGGAGTACGCACGAGGCAATCATGCATGTAGATAGCACATGTGCTTTCATCAGATATGATACATCCTCCTTCCAAACAGTTGACGAAATTAATGCCGCTGGCTTGATTGATTGATATGTGGGGTTTAACGTCCCAAAACCACTATATGATTATGCGAGACGCCGTAGTGGAGGGCTCCGGAAATTTAGACCACCTGGGGTTCTTTAACGTGCACCCAAATCTGAGCACCCGGGCCTACAACATTTCCGCCTCCGATGCTGCTGGCTTTTCTGCAGGAACTGCTGGTCATAACCCAGACGCTCTGGCGGCCGCGTCTGTGGTTGACTGCGTCTCAGTGGTTGAGGCGACGGCGGCTGAGCTTCCGTGGGCGAGGCTGCGGTGGTCGATGACGCCTCACCTTGAAATGGGATGTGGTTGTTGGCCCAATCTTCGTCGTCTGATGAACCAACACTATATGGTTCCTTCGTCGCCAGAAAGTGCCGACGGTTGCGCCTCAGCACGGTGTTGTTCTCTGTGCGTACGTAGAAGGACCGTGGGCCGGCTGATCCGATCACTTTGGCTTTCGTTGCCCATGGTGTCCCATTCAAGCGAACCACGTCATTGTCGCAGAGGCGGGAAGGCTGCGCCTATGATGACTTCTCTGCCGGTGTTTCTTGACGAGCGTTGCTGACACTGGATTGAAGTCCGGCAATGGTGTGCGCAGCCGCCTTCCTTGCAAGAGTTCGCCCGGAGACCGGCCATCTTCAACAGGACCCGCCCTGCAATTCAACAAGCCCAGCCAGAAACACCCTCCTGCAGCTTTTGTTTTCTGCCAAAATCAATTTTGACGAGCTGATGTTTCCGCCGCCTTGCAAAGGATGATTACGTTTTCCAAGGTCAATTTTTTGTCCCTGGGCATCTTTTCTAGAAGCCTTGGCGAGTTTGTTACAAAAACAATTTGGTCTCGCACCCTGTCATCCGCCATGGTCCCGAAGTTGCAGTGCTGCGCTTGTTTTTTAAGCTCGCGTAGAAACTGCTCAAAAAGCTGCGCCTCACCTTAACTGCGGGAACGGAACACGTATCGCTCGTGTATTTCATTTTGCTGCTCCAGGCAGTAATCTTCGAATTTGGCAATTACGGTGCTGAAATCCTCCTTGTTTTCTTCTCCGCTGAACACAAAATTGTTGAAAACGTCCAAGGCATCCTCCCCCGCAACGCTGAGGAGCATGGCCGTTTCCGCTGCTTCCGACCTCGGATTAGCTTGGCATGCCGTCGCTTGCAGAAAAAATTCGAACTGCTGACGAAACCGCGTCCAGTTCCTTCCTTCATCAGCTGTCAAACGTAGCGGTTCAGGCGGTCTCAGGTGATCCATGTCGTTGCTTATACGTTGCCCACATCTGACACCATGTTTCATTCGTGTGTGGAATGAACAGACTGGACAGCTGGGTTGTCGAGAAACAAGTCAACCCCATCGTTTATTCTGCGTTGGTAGTTATAGTCGAAGGTGGAAAGGGTTAGAAAAGGTGAGGGCCAGGAGTACGCACGAGGCAATCATGTATGTAGATAGCACATGTGCTTTCATCAAATATGATACAGTATTCAGTTTCTTTTTCTAAATGTGTGCAAGAAAGGATTCACCTCTACGATAGGCTAACAGGTGACGTGTCAGGTTGCCCGCACGCTCAAGCCTATATACTTCATCTACAGAGCCCCCTTCTTTGCCCTCCTCGCCATTTCCTTTTGATCAAGTCAACAAACGTCGCAACAGATGTTCAAACTTGAAAATGAAAGTCAATGAAGCGACGGCGTACTTCTCATAACGGGCTGGCTGCCTTTGGTTCACGGTGAAAAAAGGTGCACTGAACCACTGGCGTAGCCAGGAAGGGGCAGCGCGGTTCGGAACCCTCACCGATGTTTTGCAATTTCGCATGTGCATATACACATATGCACACACAGGCAGATACCACTTGGAATAGAAATTGGGTCTCGAGGCCCCATTCCGTCCCTTTGGCGCTGGCCCGGGTTATTTTTAAAAGCATGGGTTGGATCCCTGTCCAGTGACAGCAGAGTGTTGGCTGCCTTGTTGATCAATTGATCCACAAGGCGGCCTCTTTATCTTGGCGCAACCAACCATAAGGAATGAAACGAGTGGTGCCTTGCTGTACAAAAGAATTTGTTTATAATGTGAAACAGTTCAGCAATAGATAGTTTTGGATTCACTCTGACAGCTATTTCGAAGGGGGCTGTTTATGGCCACTTCGCTCTCTTTTCAGGCTTTTAAAATTTGGATCATGTGCCCGTAACTCGTGAAGCAATCAGTGGAAAATGTCCTTCGAACGAATTGCTGTGTGTAGAATAAGTTGTGTTGAAGAACAACTGCACCGACCGCCTAGGTTTTGTCAAGTTAAATGAAGTCTTGAACAGCATAGCGAACGAAAAAAAAAAAGAAGTTATGTTTGATCCTTTCTTCACAGCAGTCTTCATAATACCAAAGTAAAACGTGTCCTTACAGAAATTATTCAATATTTACTATACACTGCTTTGAAAGAGCTTGAAGAATGTGTACTGCAGATTTTTCGAAGCTACAAAACCATTTAACGCGGACGCACCTATATGACGGCGTTTGGGGGTATTGTCTCCATCCTGACGACGAACGTCCATGATCAGTGATCAATGGTAATCAGAGAAATGGATGTGAGAGCCAAAAGAGCATCCCTGATGGAACGCAGAACTCGGGATTATTGGCTCTGGTGATAATACCGAGGCAAGTTAAGTAGTTAACATGTTAACTACGAAGCCTGACTAGAGAGAAACGTAACGAGCGTCGTGTCACCTGTAGCACAGGATAAATGCGAAAATCCGACATTAGCCTGTAGCTAATATTGCGAATCTTAAGACAGATCACAATGAGATTTTCTTGTCGAATGATATAGTACCTACAGACGCCTCAGTAATGAACGAAAAGACAGGCATAGATATATAGGGTGTCCCACGTAACTTTAGCCAGAGTTTGAAAATATGCCGGAACACGTAATTACGACGCGGCCAAGTGCATGTTGCGCACCGCCTGGAGTTAGTCAGACTATTTTCGTGTTCTCAGATATTGTTTAATTATATCTGTTTAATTAACTAACTTTTGAAGAAACGAAGGTGGATGAATAATTTCAACGAGAAAGATGTAGATCGGTTTGCAAAACGTCCTAATAAATAGTTTTGAACTTTATATCTGTTACGTATGAGTGTTTTTCTGCTAATTACAAATGCTCGCGAACTACAAAAAAAAAATGCCACGTGACAAACCCGCTCGCGCGTCAGTGCGCACGATGATTCTAGTGCTCCCTAACGTTTCGCGTTCGAACGACGCGCTTCCCTCGCACCGATTCATGACAGCGATAAGCACTCACAGCAATTATCGTTTTTGTGGCAAAACGCGTTCATCGTAAAGCCCCCACCATCGCTGCAGCCCTGACAGCACAATAGGGCCAATACTATGGTCGTTCGTGCGCGGAACGTTAGGGATCACTAGAATCATCGTGTGCACTGGCATGCGAGCGGGTTTGTCACGGGGTATTTTTTGTGTGCATATATATATATATATATATATATATAAAATTGGATTAAATGACTATAACATAACACATACATATCACGAACTAATACAGTGTCACTTCAGAACCTAAACACATACACACAAATGCATACAACCGTATTTAAACACACACAAACACACACATATATATATATATATATATATATATATATATATATATATATATATATATATATATATATATATATATATATATATATATATATATATATATATATATATATATATATATATATTCAGGTGTCGTATGTTAGTAAGAACTGTTTTAGATGCCACCGGAAACAATGTAATGAGGGGCTTGATTTAATAATTGATGGAAGTGAGTTCCAGAAAGAAATTGCAGAAAACAAGTCTGTCATTTTGCCGTAGTTAGTACTTACTTTTGGAAGCAGAAGGTTACTATTTTCAGAAAACCGTGTGTTATTAGTATTGTGAAGATGTGTGAGGGGAAGTATGTCAGTGGGAATGTCACCGACTCTACTTCGGAATAATAAAATTCCAAGTTTGAGTTGAAAGGTGGAAATGAACGGTAGAATTTTGAGAGTGTTAAAGAGGGGTGCTGCTGATGCTGTGTAGGAACTATGTGTGATGATTCGGACTGCTCTTTTCTGAAGGTGAATGAGAGATGTTAGGTGTGTGGCGTAGGTATTGGCCCAGGTTAGGTGACTGTTAATGAAAGCATAGTAAAGCGATTTTAAAATGTGTTGCACAATGCCTTGTGCGAATGAGTATGCGGATGACAAAAGCAGTCTTCTTGACGACAGAATTCACGTGAATGTTATATTTGAGTTGAGGGTATAATGTGACACCTAGAAAAGTAGTGAACTTTGATGGGGTGATGACGCAGTTATCAATGTATATTTCGGGTGAAATTGTAACGCTTTTTTGGGACGAGTGAAATAACATAAAAGTGGTTTTAACAGGGTTGATTTTCAACAAGTTATTTTTGCACCATGAAACAAGTTTCGCGACATCAGTGTTTAATTTTGCTAGTAGATTGTTAAGATTTTTGTCACTAGAAAATATCGTGGTATCGTCAGCATAAAGGATGCAGTCAGATGAGTTAAATGATGATGGTAAGTCGTTAATGTAGATAAGACACATGAGAAGTCCCAGAATTGAGCCTTGTGGGACTCCCTAGTTAGTTAATATTGGTGAGGATAAAACACCGCCATAATTGACAACCTGGGTTCTGTTAGCAAGGTAGCTTTGTAAAAGGGCTAAAGTAGGCCCACAAATTCCCAAGGAATTAAGTTTAGCATACAAAATAGAGTGGCTTATAGTGTCGAAGGCTTTAGTTAAATCTATGAATAACGCCCCTGCCCAGAGCCCCTTATCGATGGACTGTTTTATGCTATCTGTTAGTTTGATCAGTGCTAATTCGGTAGAAAACTTAGCACGAAAACCAAACTGCTTATGTGACAAAAGGTTAAATTTTGTGAGGTAGTCCATTAGGCGATTCACAATGAGCTTCTCAATTTCCTTACTAAATAAAGAATGGGGGATCGTTATAGGGCGATAATTAGAAAAACTTTTCGGTCTCCCTTTTTGAATACCGGTATTACTTTTCCTTGTTTAAGGATTGTAGGAAAAATGCCTGAACAAAACGCAGTGTTAATAAGCTCTGAGAGCACAGAAGATAACTCACGAGCAACAAGTCTGATTTTAGCTGGATAAATTGAATACAGGCAACATCCTGTCGTCTTTAAACTTGTTATAGTGCAAAGAACCTTAGCAGGTGACGTGGGTTTTAAGAAAAAAGAGTAAGGCAAGCGAGACAACGAAGGTAAGTTAGTGACAGTCGATACTGAGTTGCTGAAAAATGATTCATTAAAAGAATTGGCGATAGTGACAGGGCAAGATAGAACGCTGGTGCCATCCTAAAATTCCGTCTCAAGTGCATCTGGCTGATGAAGATGTAAGAATTCTTTAATTACGTTCCAGTTTTTCCTACTGTCATTCCCGTTTTCGAGCACTTCATTTTGATAGTAGGTTCGTTTGGCTTTTTTGAGTAGGACAGTAAGATTTTGTGAATAGAGTTTAAAGCGGGTCCTGAGGGACAGGTTGAACGGCTGAAGTTTTACTTTTTTGTAAAGGTTATATTTTTTATTTATGCTACGCAGCAGTCCTCTAGTAATCCACGGGTTTCTAGGGGCTGAGTACCAGCGCGATATGGTGGATACAGATGTACACGAGTTTATGATACGTGTTAGTTTCTCAGTCAAAGTACTAAACCCTTTATTAACACAAGGTTCTTGCGATAGTTTCCCCCAGTCAAAGCGGGATACCAAATCAACGAAATTCGCAGAATCGAAACGACACCCATTGACCATTTTATTTTTACAATTAGTTTGTGTTTTTAATAAAAGAAAAATTTGATAAGGATCAGTTAGATCAAAATTGACCACACCAGCCTCCTGAACTGAAATAACATTACTGACTATATGGTCAATAAGCGTGTTCCGACCAGAAGGAGCACATCATGTCGGAGAATCCCGCAGAGATGTGAACCCATGACCCATGAAGCAGTTAGCGTATTGAGCACAAGAACCGTCGTTAATATTTGTATTGTCAATGTTAATGTCGCCTAAAATGATCACGTTATAATTTTCGGAAATAAACGAGCTTAGTATATTATCAAGCTCAACACAAAAGTCACCGTAAGATGATGATGGGGACCGATAAATTGAACCAATGATAGTTCTTTTGTTAGACGGAAGGAAATCACGGTCAAATTCGAGCCAGACTGATTCACATTTCGACACAGAAAACGCGATATCAGTACGTCGTTTATATGAAAATGCGTTAGAAATAAGCATGGCTGATCCACCATGATAGTCACCGAGGCGATGAAAAAAAAATGCAGCATGATAGCCTGGAATAGAAAACATGTTATCATCAGCTGCAGATAGCCATGTTTCTGTGGCTGAAAAGTGATGATCGGTGGAAGAAAGGAAATTAACCATATCATCAAAGTTTTTCGCTAAGCTTCGGGTGTTAAAGTGCATGATTGAAATATGAGAAACAAACGAACTAAGAAGTTGCTTCAGTTCGAGGACAGTGTGTGTCGCCATGATGGTTCAAAATCATCATGCTTAAATGCTTAAATGCTATTTGGAAAAAACGGCCAGATCACTAACACCAGAGATGCGGTACACTCGGCTGTCCGTGGACTTTCTTGCTTTGATGCGGCAGTTGTCAACCCATGGGAACTGCCACTGCTTTTCTTTCTTAAGTGCCAATGCTGTGGCGGCTGCATTTCCGATGGAGGCGGAAATGTTGTAGTCCCGTGTACTCAGATTTGGGTGCACGTTAAAGAACCCCAGGTGGTCGAAATTTCTGGAGCCCTCCACTACGGCGTCTCTCATAATCACATGGTGGTTTTGGAACGTTAAACCCCACAAATCAATTTCTTAAGTGCCAATGCCTGAGCAAAGAGCCACTTGTTTTCTGGTGTTAAATAATCGTTGACAAATATGGGCTTATCCTGATTCATCACGGCGATAGACCGGGTTGTCAGACGCGCTTTTCTGGCCTTTGAAGCAAATTCAACCTTTTTTTTTTGTCGTGAACAAAAACGTGCAATAATATTCGAGCCACTTTTAGCGGGGACCCTATGCACCACATCTATCTCAGCAGGGCTCACAGGACAACCAATCTTATCTGCGATCTGTTGCAGAATTGCTTCACAACTTGCAGGCTGATGATGATGATATATCATCATCAGCCTGCAAGCCGCTATATATATATATATATATATATATATATATATATATATATATATATATATATATATATATATATATATATATATATATATATATATTATATATATATATATATATATATATATATATATATATATATTGTGGTGAAGCCTTCGAACAGTGGGTCGTCCTCTCCAGCGCCTTCTAGTGGGTTGCCCTTTTTAGCAAGAAGAAGAGCAGCTCGTGCAGAGAGTCGCTACCCGCATTGACTGTCACTGTCAAGCATCGTCGACAACCGTCCGCCAATAAACGTCTCAACAATTTGGTGGAGAGTGCTGTGCCCTTCTAACACCTTCGGTTAGCATTTGATGCCCCTGGAGCTACGATCCCGCACCGTGCCTTCTACCATGCACCAAGGCGCCGCACAGCAAACGCTTCCTCTTGCGCCGACGCCATGTTCCGGTGTTCCCCGAATCCGGGACCCTCCTGTCTTCACCGGCGCGGATGGCACCGACGTCGAGGACTGGCTTGCTATGTACGAACGCGTCAGCGTCCCCAATCATTGGGACGAGGCAGGTAAACTCGGCAACCTGGTTTTCTACCTCGCGGGTGTGGCCGGCATGTGGTACAACAACCACGCATCCGATTTCCCCACTTGGTCCGCTTTTAAAACCGCCGTCGTCGACGTGTTCGGCCGTCCTGCCGTTCGTAAGCTCCAAGCCGAACAGCGGTTACGTGAACGAGCACAGCAGACCGGTGAGTCCTTCACAAGCTACATAGAGGACATCCTTGACTTGTGCAAGAAAGTGGACGCGAGCATGTCAGAGGCCGACAGAATTACCCATGTTCTAAAAGGAATCGCCGACGATGCCTTCACCATGCTCCTGGCCAAGAACCCTCGCACTGTGGCAGAGATCATTACACTTTGCCAAAGTTACGAGGAGCTGCGACGGCAGCGCTCGATGACCCGTCGACCACCATCACGTGACGCTGATCTCTCGGCCTTGTCAACACTTCCGGACCACACCACCTTGCTTGCTGACATCAAGTCATTCGTGCGTGAAGAAGTTGCTCGCCAGGTCTCTTTACTGGCCTTTGCTTCCCCGCAACGTGCTGAACAGTCGTCAAGCACACTTCTGCCTCCCCTCCGCCGAGCCATTCAGCAGGAAATCGCGGAGGTCGTTCCAGAATATCACCAGCCGCCTCCAGTATCTACACCACTCAGTTACGCACAAGTTGTCGCCAGGCCACCCCCACCGATTCCTGTGACTGGCCCTCTTGGTTACACCGAAACCATCGCCAGACCCCAGGCCTTCGGAGAAACTGTGCCGCCTACATATACCGACGTCATCCACGTGCCCCGTGTGCCGCCCACTATGCAGTTATATCAGCAGCCGGCTCGCCCATCGCGTTCTTCGACATGGATGGGACCCGCGAACCGATGGCGCATTGCGGACAATCGCCCCATCTGCTTTGCTTGTGGTTGCGTTGGGCACGTAGCACGCTACTGCAATCGTGTGCAGCGACCGCAAGTCGCCTCCAATTTTCTCAGCCAATCGAGCCGCTTCTATGACCAACCGCCACCTACGTCACCGTCGTCCCGCCCCGCTCCATCTACCCGCCGCTCACATTCTCCGCGACGTCGCTCACTGTCGCCGATGCGGCCACGTCCACTAGAGGGTGACCAGGAAAACTAGTCGTCACAGCCCACGAGGCAAGGGCTGCGACGCTGTCGAACTGCGGAAGCCCTCAGGAAAGAGCATCGAACGTGATAGACGTGCTTGTAGATGGTGTTCGTGCATCTGCCCTTGTAGATACTGGAGCCGCCGTATCCGTGATGGACGCAAAGCTTAGCCGATTACTGCGCAAAGTGACCACGCCACTTTCCGGGCTCTCCCTCCGTACAGCCAGCGCCCAAAGCATTCACCCTACAGCGATGTGTACAGCCCGCCTCATGATTCAGGACGTGATGTATGCCGTTGAATTCATCATAATTCCTTCATGCTCTCACGACGTCATCCTAGGATGGGATTTTCTCTCCCGCCACGACGCCGTCATTCATTGCGCACCAGCAGAAATAGAGCTAACACCATTCTCTTCTTTGACGCCGGCCGACAGTACATCTACTGCAAGCAAATTACTCGTCAGGGACGACACGCAAGTGCCTGCAAACTCGTCCGCGGCGGTGTCGGTGTACTGTGCAAGTCTTTCAGACACCGCTGCACTCCTCTCACCATTTCATCGTGTTTTCACCAGAAAAGGTTTGCTGGTTCCTTTCGCGACCGTGCAAGTAACTCGCGGCAGCACCACTATTTTTGTTCTGAACTCATCCCGTACAGTGTTACGTTGGTGCGAGGGGAATGTCTCGGCAGCGTGGAACCCATCGAAGACGCACAAGTCATGGATCAACCTGATGACACGCACTGCCGAAGTTCCAATACGCTTAGTGCTGTTTCTACATCTGTTTCATCATCCGCTGATGTATTTGGTCCTTCCATTGCCGACAACCTTACGCCGGTCCAGCGCTCCCAGCTTCTGGCCCTGTTGGAAGAATTCCGCTCTTCTTTCGATGTCTCTCAACCTTCTCTCGGCCGCACATCCACTGTTACGCATCGCATTGACACAGGCGCACAACCACCACTACGGCAACGTCCATATCGCGTATCTCCCACAGAACGCCGTGTAATCAACGAGCAAGTGGACGACATGCTACGCCGCGATGTTATTCGACCCTCTAACAGCCCCTGGGCATCTCCTGTCGTTCTCGTCGCGAAGAAGGACGGTTCTGTGCGGTTCTGTGTGGACTACCGACGTCTCAACAAGATCACTCGTAAGGACGTGTACCCACTACCGCATGTGGATGACGCGATTGACAGCCTGCAAGGAGTCGAATTTTTTTCATCTCTAGATTTGCGCTCAGGGTACTGGCAAGTACCTATGGCTGAGGACGCTCGACCGAAGACCGCTTTCGTCACTCCCGACGGCTTGTACGAATTCAACGTCATGCCGTTTGGGCTGTGCAATGCGCCTGCCACCTTTGAGCGCATGATGTATACCGTCCTGCGTGACCTGAAATGGCACACGTGCCTGTGCTACCTCGATGGCGTCGTCGTTTTCGCTCCGGACTTCTCAACGCTCCTTCAACGCCTGCGGCATGTTTTAACGCGTCTGAGTGACGCCAGTCCGCAACTGAACCTGAAGAAGTGCCGATTTGCAGCTCGGCAGTTGACAATACTCGGCTACGTCCAAGGACGGAATTCCGTCCAAGGACGGAATTCTCCCCGATCCAGCCAAGCTTCGGGCCGTGACCGAGTTCCCCAAGCCGACATCCATCAAGGAACTGCGCAGTTTCTTAGGACTGTGTTCCTACTTTCGGCGCTTCATCCGAAACTTCGCGTCTATCGCATCGCCGCTGACAAAACTCCTCGGTAGTAACGGGCCTCTCCATTCGTGGTCATCACAGTGTGACGACGCATTCACAACGCTCCGTCGTTTACTGACGTCACCTCCCATACTCCGCCACTACGACCCTACTGCCCCTACAGAGGTACACACGGACGCCAGTGGTGTCGGTCTCGGCGCTGTCCTTGCGCAGCGCAAACCAGGGTTCCCGGAATATGTCGTGGCGTATGCAAGCCGTACGCTTACACAAGCCGAGACTAATTACACTGTCACTGAGAAAGAATGTCTGGCAATCGTGTGGGCCCTTACGAAGTTCCGACCTTATTTATATGGTCGCCCATTTGATGTAGTCACCGACCATCACGCACTATGCTGGTTGTCCTCATTGAAAGATCCCTCAGGCCGTCTCGCCCGGTGGGCACTTCGCCTGCAAAACTACGACATCCGCGTGCTGTACCGCAACGGAAGGCAACATGCTGACGCCGACGCCCTGTCGCGCTCTCCCTTGCCTGACGACAATGCCCACGACTCAGCGTCTCACCTTGCCGTTTCTTCCATTAGCATTCATGCCGTTGCTACTGAACAGCGCAAGGATCAATGGATTGCCTCACTGATAGACTTGCTGACTGATCCGTCCACTCCATCCACTCGCGCGTTGCGTCGTCAAGCCCACCATTTCGCCGTTCGCGACGACCTTCTCCACCGACGCAATTACAGCGGTGACGGCCGCCAGTGGCTACTAGTCATACCCCGCAGTCTGCGCTCTGACATATGCGAATTCTTTCATACTGATCCGCAATGTGCGCACTCCGGCGTATCGAAGACTTACCAGCGCATTCGCCAACGGTACTTTTGGCGCGGCATGTACCGCTATGTGCAGAAATTCGTTCGCTCCTGCATAGAATGTCAGCGCCGCAAAACTTCAACGCACCTGTCGCCGGTAGGTCTGCAACCTCTACCTTGCCCTGCCAGGCCGTTTGGGCGCGTTGGCATTGATTTGTATGGGCCACTTCCACTAACGTCAGCCGGTAACCGCTGGGCCATTGTTGCTGTGGACGCGATACGCCGAAACTGCCGCTCTCCCCGCGGCTACAGCGAGCGATGTGGCCTCCTTCCTGCTCCAACGATTCATGCTGCGACATGGTCCACCTCAGGAACTGCTCAGTGATCGAGGCCGCGTCTTCCTGTCTGAAGTCGTCGAAGCCATTCTCAAAGAGTGCAACGTTGTTCACCGCAAAACTTCTGCTTACCACCCGCAGACGAATGGCCTTACTGAACGCTTCAACCGTACGCTCGGCGACATGCTCTCCAAGTACGTCGCCGCCGATCACACAAATTGGGATTCCATTCTACCCTTCGTCACTTACGCATATAACACCGCCCCTCAGAGCACTACTGGCTTTTCACCTTTCTTTTTATTATATGGAAGGCACCCGTCGCACACCATCGACACTATACTTCCGTACAAGCCAGATCCGTCAGAGTGGGCGCCTATTTCTGCTACAGCCAAGCTTGCTGAAGAGTGTCGAGAGCTCGCAAGGACCTTTACAGCGCATGATCAAGAGCGGCAAAAAGGCATTCGCTCTGACACCAGCACTACTGCGCCCATGTTCCTCCCTGGAGCGCTCGTCTGGCTCTCGATCCCTACCACTTCAACTGGCCTATCTTCAAAACTATTGCCCAAATACGAAGGCCCCTACCGTGTCGTTGAACGCACTTCCCCTGTAAATTACTTGATCGAACCCATCGAACCATCTTCGGACATGCGCCGTCGAGGGCGCGACATTGTCAACGTGGAGCGCCTCAAAGCCTACCACGACCCGCTCATGGTAACCAGCTGCTAGGTCGCCAGGCGGCTCCCTCTTCGTACCCGGGGTAGTTGTGGTGAAGCCTTCGAACAGAGGGTCGTCCTCTCCAGCGCCTTCTAGTGGGTTGCCCTTTTTAGCAAGAAGAAGAGCAGCTCGTGCAGAGAGTCGCTACCCGCATTGACTGTCACTGTCAAGCATCGTCGACAACCGTCCGCCAATAAACGTCTCAACAATATATATATATATATATATATATATATATATATATATATATATATATATAGATGAAATAGATGGTCAGAATTTCTTCCGGCTACCGTAATAAACGTTATAAACTTCGAGAATAGTGTAGTATAGAAAACAAAACAATAAAATATTTATTTAATCCTAACAGTTTCGGGTGGTG
Source organism: Rhipicephalus microplus (assembly GCF_013339725.1). NCBI lineage: Eukaryota > Metazoa > Arthropoda > Arachnida > Ixodida > Ixodidae > Rhipicephalus > Rhipicephalus microplus. The sequence goes on along the minus strand of NC_051173.1, from coordinate 19,229,953 downwards.
GACCAGCCTTCTTCGGAGGATGTAAGTGAAATGGTACAAGTTCCCGTAGCAGAGGGTCACCCTCACAGTTTGAAGACCCTCTAAAAAAAAAAAAAAACGAGACAAACGGGCGAACGAGGTAGCAACAGACAACAAGAAGCAGAAGAAGGAGAGGAACTAGAAAGGAGCGACGTAGAGCCGCCGGAAACGAGCGGGTAATTCTGGCATTGTTACTGAGTATAGGTAAGACACGCCGCCAGCGGAGGCGACCAACAAAAACGGAAAAATGTGGAACATGTTGCCGCTTACTCGCATCCCACACATGGATCGAGTTTAAGTTCACGTGGTTCGGCGGCTGGCCCGCGGCATCGGGCCACACACACACACACACACACACACACACAAACACACACACACACACACACACACACACACACACACACACGCACACACACACACACACACACACGCACACACACACACACATTTGCCCCACCGCGGTGGTCTAGTGGCTAAGGTACTCGGCTGCTGACCCGCAGGTCGCGGGTTCGATTCCCGGCTGCGGCGGCTGCATTTCCGATGGAGGCGGAAATGTTGTAGGCCCGTGTGCTCAGATTTGGGCGCACGTTAAAGAACCCCAGGTGGTCGAAATTTACGGAGCCCTCCACTACGGCGTCTCTCATAATCATATGGTGGTTTTGGGACATTAAACCCCACAAATCATCATCACACACACACACACACACACACACACACACACACACACACACACACACACACACACACAAGAAGCATACGACCCGCTTCAGCTTTCGGAAAATAATGGCCACGTTGGAAAGCTAATGTGGCTTCTCCCCCACTCTCCACCTGCCCTCTCTTGCAGAAAACTGTACAACCAGTCATACTGAAAATAAATGAAAGGGTATTCTCGTAAAAGATGAACAAACAAAAACGTATACAAAAAATATAAAAATAAATTTTAGTAAAAAAGTACTCAGAAATGAAAATAAAGTCTAATAATACTAACACATGCCGTTTGGATCACGAAGCATCGAATTCGTTTAGTTTCACGCGCTATATTGACCGACTTACGCGTGCGACTTCACGTGTGTATAAATAAATTAATTGAGTAATTCAATTTCTGTGTTTCACGAAACGTCGCGGAGGCACGTCAGTCGCCCAGGGCTCTCGTTGATTCCGTGGGTAAGTGATCTGAATTTCTTTATGAAGTGTGACTCCCGCTGTTCGCGCTCCCGTGTGTTCTGGAAGCCGGATTGTAGGAGTATGATGATTGCGCGTTCGAAAGAGTGACCAGGAAGATTGATATGTTTGGAGAACGGCAAATTGGGGAGGCCCTTTACTAGTGCCTTGTGGTTGTTGAAACGCAAACGGAACGCGGTTTCCGTGTGTCCAATATATTCCTGTTTGCACACCTCACAGCGAATTTTGTATACCACATTGGCTGAGTCACAGTTAAGGGCGTCTTTAATTTTGTACACAAAGTCTGAACAGAAGGCTTCGGCCGTATCTGTGGTCACCATGTGTGTGTATGCAGACCCTGCACCACGGTTTCCCGCATGGTCTACACCTCTGATAGCGGTCGGATTTGTGTGTTTTCGCCCTGAACAGTAAGTCTCTCAGGCTTTTATTTCTTCGGTAAACCACCTTGGGCGGAGTCTGAAAAACGGCAGAGAGGCGACTACTCTGTTTAAGTATGTTGAAGTGGCGGTTTAGTATAAAATTCACCCGAGGGGCGGTGGCGCAGTATGTGAGGATTACACTTCATTGGGTACGACACCGCCTCTGCGCAAACGTGAGGATTAAATTTGCCCCTGAAGTTATATCATCTTTATTCCCGCCTCTTTCTCCCATTGTTGATTCTCGGTCCAAAGAGCGAGCGCGCTTAATTGCATTGTCAATTATTTTTTCGGGGTACTTTTGACGCAAGAAGAAGGCTGCTCTCAAGTCCGGTGCGTGGGTGTCAAATTGGGTGATTTCAGAGCAAATTCTTCTATCTATCTATCTATCTATCTATCTATCTATCTATCTATCTATCTATCTATCTATCTATCTATCTATCTATCTATCTATATATATATATATATATATATATATATATATATATATATATATATATATATATATATATATATATATATATCGGCTGACGAGTGAGGTAGACTTGTTTCCCCCCCCCCCCACATGCGAAATAGTTGGTACGCCACGGTATGCACCACCAAAGTCAAGTGCCTTAAAGGCGTTCCTTACGCTGGTTCCTCCACAGTTGAACCTACTAAAATTATTATGGGTACTTGGTAATTGTGATTGAGAATTAAAATAAATGGCTTATTCACTAGCACTAGTGGCATTGAATGGTGGAATAAATGTTGGTCTTTCTTGAAGTGGCGATAATAACTGCGATATGATACAGAGGATTTTCGCTTCGTGCTAATTCCAGGGAATCAATAACTTCATGGACGGATTTATAGTAATTTAAGTTTTCCGTGAAAAATCCGGTGGTGTCTTACTACAGAAGTGAAAATCATACTGACAAGATCACGATGCGGTGTTCTCCCGTTAAAATTATATTGACACGTGCGGTTCTTTTGGTTTACGAAGAAAGCCGCTATCACTTTCTGTTAAGCGCAATGCAGGCCGCGTTTATCTTGTATGCCACTCTGGAACGCGTTATGACGCGTGTATAAAAGACTGACACGTGCGGTTCTTTTGGTTTACGAAGGTTGCCGCTATCACTTTCTGTTAAGCGCAACGCAGGCCGCGTTTATCTTGTATGCCACTCTGGAACGAGTTACGACGCGTGTATAGAAGCCGGCGCAGTGCGCCACTGGGGAGTCTTTTTTTCTGTCGGCACGACTGTTCACGCCGCTGTTGCTGTGAGTTGTGTTTGGCCTTGTTTTGCTGGGCACAAGTTCGCCCAATAAACAGTTCGCCTGACACCGCCCTGACTCCTGCGTGCTTCCTCTCAAGTGCTGCGTGTATCACAACCTCGTGACATCTGGTGGAGGTGCTTCTCGGTCCATGTACCGTACGCCCCAGTCCAGCCGTGAGCCAAGCCCAAGCCACCAAGAGGACGACGCCGACCCGGTCGTTCGAGTGAGCCGAAGACAACAAGGACTACCGCCCGAATACCTGCCGCTCCCCGACAAGGACAAGAAAACAAAGGCTGCTACGAAGCCGGCATCCACGATGACGGAAGCAAGGTCTTCGGCAACCGTGGTCGTCAACCAGCCCAAAGAGCCGCCTACCTTCCGCGGATCGACCTACGAAGACCCGGAAAGCTGGCTTGACATTACGACCGCGTCGCAGCCCTCAATAAGTGGGACCCGGACGACAAGCTGCGTCATGTGTATTTTTACCTGGAAGACGCCGCAAGGACTTGGTTCGAGAACCGCGAGTCAACGCTTCGAACCTGGGACGACTTCCGCGTTGCTTTCCTGCGCACCTTTGCAAGCGTCGTGCAGAAGGAAAGAGCCGCATCACTGCTTAAAACTCGGGTGCAGCTCCCCAACGAAAACGTAACGATCTTCACGGAGGAGATGACGCGACTTTTCCGCCACGCCGACGCCGACATGTCTGAGGACAAGAAGGTTCGCCTGCTTATGCGAGGAGTGAAGCAGGAGCTCTTCGCCGGACTGATCAGAAACCCGCCAAAGACGGCACAAGAGTTCCTCTCCGAGGCTACCACCATCGAGAAGACTCTTGAAATGCGGACCTGCCAATACGATCGGCGCATGTCGCCAGACGTCGCAGAAGTCCGAGGACTCTGCCCCGACGACCTGCGCGAGACCATACGCGCTATTGTTCGTGAAGAACTGCGCCGCATGTTGCCATCGTCTCAGCCCCAAGTCGCCTCTCTCGAAGACGTAGTCCGCGAGGAACTACAGCGCTCACTGAGCGTTCCTGAACGGCCACAGCCCCAACCGAAGGCGATGACCTACGCCGCTACTGCACGACGACCTGTCGCCGCTCCTCGCCAACACCAGGACCCAACGTCTCCGCAGTTTCGTCGCCAGCCACCGCCGCCACCCCCGACGCCTTCCCGCTCGCATGTAATCCAGCGCTCGCCGAGGAAAACTGACGTTTGGCGCACCCCGAACCACCACCCACTATACTACCACTGCGGCGAAGCCGGGCACACCTACCGCTACTGCCAGTACCGTGAGATGGGACTGCGTGGCTTCGACGTGAACGCGCCGCGTCCGCGCCCAGGTGAGCGACCTCGCGACATCGCCGACTACATCGCCGGATCGCAGTGGCAACAACGACGACCATCCCGTTCACCTTCGCCTGGCCGCTACGTCTCCCCGGATCGCCGCCAGTACACCGGCCCTAACCGCGGCCGATCCCCAAGCCCCTACCCGGGAAACTAAAGGCAGCAACCGATGGAGGTGCGGTTGCTGCACGACGCAATGCCGAAGATCCTCCTCCGCCGCCGCCGCCGCTGCCGATGACGACGACCACGACGCACGAACTTTCCCGACGTAGTCGCAGTACGCCGCCTGAGCAGAGTCTTTACGACAAAGCCTCGCCGCCGACGCGACATAGCAGCACCGGACCAAGCCGACGCGGCCGTGATCCGACGCCCCGACCTAACCGGAACGCCAGACGACGAACCACCGACCTCGACGTGATCATCGACGGCCACAGCGTCACCGCCCTAGGCGATACCGGCGCCGACTACTCTATCATCAGTGGTCTCTTCGCCGCTAAGCTCAAGAAGGTAAAGACTGCATGGGAAGGACCGGATATCCGAACAGCAGGGGGCCACCTTATAACACCGACTGGAACCTGCACGGCAAGAGTCACGATTCACAGCCAGACGTATTCTGTGAATTTTGTGGTCCTGCAGCAATGCTCGCGAGACGTCACTTTAGGCATAAATTTCCTGGACCAGCAAGGCGCAGTCATCGACCTAAGATCCAGGTCAATCACGCTGTCCACGGATAATGCAACGGCTTCAGACTGCAACGTCACTCACAATGCCTTGAATGTGACAGAAGAGCAGGTAACCATCCCGCCACTGTCGAGCGTCATCATTTCCGTCGGCACCAAAGCGTCTACCAACTTACAAGGTGTCATCGAAGGTGACCAGCACCTGCTCCTAAATCGTCAGATGTGCGTCGCAAGAGGCATAGCCAAGCTTCATAACGGCGAAGCCAAGGTAATGGTGACGAACTTCAGCAACGAATATAGGCACTTGAATAGGGGTACGACGGTAGCACATCTAAGCGAATTTGTGGAAGCGAGCAATGCCTTCGCCCTCACCGATTCTCAGGGAGCCGCAACGTCGACAGCAGTGTCCGCGCCCGCCTTCGACGTCAATCAAAGCCTTTCCAGGCAGCAACAAAAGGAGCTCAAAGCCTTACTCCACCAATACAAGGACTGCTTCTCGTCGTCATCGAGGCTTCGTCAGACCCCTCTCGCAAAACATCGCATCATAACCGACGAATATGCCCGTCCGCTCCGTCAGAGCCCCTACCGAGTTTCTGCACGGGAACGCGAGGCCATCAAGCATCAAGCACACACGCTCAGCAGCAGTGGCACCGAAAGGCCTGTTCGCGGTATCCCTAACGTGACCGTCTTCCAACTTGCAGGAATCGACGCGCAGCAGCTTCACAGGAGCAGGATACGAACGAACACGCGACGACCAAAGGACCACGTGCTGACCTACGTCATCAAGGACCATCTTCAAAAGCAGTCAACATTGAGCGCAATAGCACACACGCTCAGCAGCAGTGGCACCGAAAGGCCTGTTCGCGGTATCCCTAACGTGACCGTCTTCCAACTTGCAGGTTGGTGCTTGACTTTATTCTTTTACACTGTTTTAAACGTTAGCGAGAGACCTGGTTGTCGCTGCTGCTGAACGAAATGGCAAAAAACTGCGTTGCCTGTCACAAGTGTATCCCAACTGATTCTGTATATTTATCATGTTCAGAGTGCAATTATGAGTATCATCTCGGCTCATGCTCAGGCGTAACCGAAAGCGCATACAAAAAGAAATCGTCTGAGGCCAGAACTTCTTGGAAATGTCCGACTTGCAGAACTGCGAATGTTCGAGGCGGCCCGAGTAATGCAAAAGAAAAAATGGACCGTGAAATAGACCTTGCTAATGAAATTGCTGAAATACACGGTAAACTTAACATACTACTGACAATCAAAGAGAAAGTGGACGCTCTAGAAGGCCTTATTGCCACCGTTGATACTATTGAACAGTCCGTACAAGCAATGTCCGATAAGTACGATGAAATAATAGCACAAATGAAAAAACAAGGTGCAGATATAGACTGCCTAAAGACACGAATGAAAAAGCTTGAAGAACGCGTGGAAGAGCAGAAAATTGACAAACTCAAGCAAGAAATGAACGATCTAGACCAATACGGCAGAAGACTAAACCTTGAAATTCACGGGCTTCCGCAACAAATGAATGAAAATGTTCTCGAAAAATTGAACATACTGGCAAATGACTTAAAGCTGCCTAGGCTATCAGAATCGGATGTAGAAGCCGCCCATAGGCTTCCGAAAAGAGCAGGGCAAGACGAGGCTGATAAGCCCGGCCCTATATTGGTACGCTTCACGTCTCGACTGACGCGAGATATCTGGCTCAAACAGCGACAAGAACTAAGGAAATCAAAGTCCAAGATCTTTTTCAATGAAAACTTAACTGCACAGAACAAAAAGCTGTTCTGGCTGATGAGATGTAAAGCCCGTGAGCTGCATTATCAGTTTTTTTGGGTTAAGAATGGGAAAATGTTCATGCGACGAAGCCCACGTCATCAAATTGTTAACATAAGAACTGCTGAAGATCTAGAAGGACTACGGTAACTAAAAAAAAAACTAGAAAGTTCCTTTTCTGGCCGACTTAATTCATGGCTTTTTTCACACAGTCGCAGAATTATTATGATGCCTTTTCTTTTCGGCAATTAAAAGCTACACGAAACGTCAAACACCTATCCTTGTTAATCTAAATGCCCGTAGTCTAAGGCATAAACAAGAATCTATAAGCCTTTTTTTCGATACACTCGAACATAATTTCGATATCTTGACATTCACAGAAACCTGGTTTTCCGGTGATAACCCTGATGTACATTTCGTGGCTACAAATGTATTCAAATATCGCGAGGAGAACAGAACGAGGAGGTGGTCTGGCGATTATATTAAAACTCCCTCCCAATATGAAAATACTTTGGAATTACTCCCATATTGAACTTGACTATGAATGTTTAATGATCAATGCATGGGCACAATGTCGTCCTCGTGTACAGACCCCCTTATGGTTCTGTTACTGTGTTCTTCATTATCTGACAGTGTTCTAGAATACTGTTGTCAATCTGGATTTCCTGCGATTTTCTGTGGTGACATTAATATCGACTTATTGGCAAACAACATCTAATAGGCACAGCCTCGTTGATATTTTTCTGCTCTTCGGGTATCAAAATGTAATTAACATGCCAAGTTGTTGAAACACTGCTCCCAGTCCAACATCGGACGCATCCGTTGTGATGACGATGGGAAGCTTCTCATTGAAAATACTAACAGCTGGCTTTGAGGCCAGTATTGACTTTACTCGAATGAAGCTCTGCTCAGCTTCAGCTGACCAGTTAAAAGGCTATGCTTGACGAAGTAGAGTACGCAGTGGTTCAACAACATCAGCATAGTGAGGAACAAACTTGACAAAATAACCAACAAGACCTAAGAAAGATTGCAAAGTTTGGGCATCAGTAGGCCGTGGGGCATTGACAATGGCCTGAACTTTAGATTCAACAGGTGTCAAGCCGCGGGAACTGACATTATGTCCTAGAAATTGTAACTCATTCACAGAAAAAAATGGACTTAAGTTTCATACCACATTCACAGATGCGGTTGAGAACAGTATGCAAGTTAGCATCGTGCTCTTCGCGAGTACGTCCCCACACCAAAATGTCATCCAAGTAACAAAGGGCGCCATTACAACCCTTAATAATGATTGACATCATTTTCTGAAACACTGCAGGGGCAGATGCAAGCCCAAAACACACGCGGCGAAACCGAAACAAGCCTTCGTGCGATTGTTGGTTAAGTCTCTACTGCACTCAGAAAGTTCAACTTGGTGATAAGCGGACGCGAGGTCCAGCTTGGAGAAACATACCGCTCCGGAGAGCTGATGAAGCAGTTCTTCTATGTGAGGAAGTGGAAATCCGTCTACGACGATCGCCTTGTTCGGTTCTCTTAAGTCGACGCATAGTCGAAGGGATTATCTTTTTTCTTGACGACGACCAGTGGAGAAACCCAGTCGGAAGCAGAGACAGGCTCGATGATTCCGCTGGCTTGAAGGCAAGGCAGTACCGCAGAGACTTGCTCACGGAGCAGAAGCGGAATGCGGCACAGCTTGGCACGCACAGGGCACACACGTACCTGGTTTGACGCATCACCTTATGCACAAAACCGCATACACAACCCAGTTCACGGGTGAACAGGTGGTGGAGTTCAGAAGGCGCGTTGGCCGGAAGATCATCTTGGACGTCGACTTGAGCACACGTCATAGACGCACCGACGATGTTGATGGACAAAGCCCTGATGGCATCACGTCCCAAAAGCGAGCTGCCATTGGCAGTTACATAAAAAGTAATGGAAGCAGTGCGACTGCGATAGGAGACCTGAGCTGTAAAATGACCTAAATTATCAATCGTTTTCTTGGAATATGTTTGTAGAACGACGTGTGAAGGCAAAAGCCGAATGTTGGAAAAATGACTATGAAAGTCAGCGGCACTGATTAAAGAGACTGAGGCACCAGTGTCCACGAGAAATGACAAGGGCACATGGCCCACTGAAACTACGATGCTGGGCTCAGACGTAGTGTGGAGGCCATCCACATTTAAAACAGGTTTGTGCAGTGCTCGAAGGAGCAGACGAAGAAACTGGTTCCGGAAGATTCGCTGGACGGGAATTGCATACGGAAATATGTTTGCTGGTATATCAAACGACTCCAGGAAAGTTTGGAAAAAGGTCAATTACCTTATGTGCAAAGATGATAAATCGGTTGTATCGGAGCTTGTGATTGACGGTGAACCATGCTCAGGTCCGCCACTTGCAGATAGGTTCAATGAACACTTCCTTAGAGTTGATGATTGTGGGACTACTGCTGGGGAGATAAGCAATCATACTTCTGTAACTAGCAACATTTCATCCTCTGTTTTCTTGTTTCCCACATCCGAATCCGAAATATACAAACTGTTGCAAAAATTAGAAAATAATTGTGCATGTGGCGTGGATGACTTAAAACCCCAGCCTATTAAAGCAGTTGCCCATACCATAAGTAAGCCGCTTTCACATATCGCTAACACAATTCTTAGTTCAGGTATTTTTCCTGATGAGCTAAAGATTGCGAAAGTATCTGTCATCTTTAAAGGCGGTAATAAAAATGACCTTAATAACTATAGGCCTATCTCATTATTACCTATATTCTCTAAAATATTTGAGCAAGTTATCAACCTACGACTTTCAAATTACTTATTGCAAGAAAATGTGATAATACAACAACAATATGGCTTCCAAAAGAAAAAATCTACTGAAACAGCACTACTGGATATTAAAGAAAAAATACTTGACAATTTTGAACATAAATTACTTACCATAGGGATTTTTCTCGACTTCAAAAAAGCGTTCGATTCGGTTAAGCACCATATTTTATTACGGAAACTCCCTTCATATGGAATTAGAGGAAAGGCTCTAGAACTTATAAAAAGTTATCTAAGCAATCGGCAACAGTACACCAGTCTCGGCGACACTAAATCAAACGTAGGTAATATCATTTGTGGCGTTCCACAAGGATCAATCTTAGGGCCTTTGCTATTCTTGATTCATATCAATGATCTACCTAACATACCGCTAACACCCGATGTTGTTCTCTACGCGGATGACACCAATATATTCTTCGCCGGTAATTCCCTCAGTCACCTTGAACAACACGCAAACCTGTGGCTGACACATCTATCCGACTGGCTTAAGTGTAATAGATTAGAATTAAACACCAAAAAAACAAAATATGTTTTATTCCGCCCACGCAATAAGGCTATCACAAGCGAGCCTACAATAAAATTTGAAGGGCAAAAAATTGAACGTGTCACAGCGCATAAATTTCTTGGGATACTTTTTCAAGAACACTTAGACTGGTCCTTACACACCAACCACGTTCGTACCAAGATTTCCAGATCCACGGGTATAATCTGCAAATTGCGACAACTCCTCCCTCAGTGGTTGAAAGAACAACTATATTATTCCCTTGTTCACTCACATCTCCATTATTGTCTTCTTGTATGGGGGATTACGACTAAAGCAAACACTGACAAAATTCACATCTTGCAAAAAAAAAGCTATACGACTAATATCAGGGGTGTCATTCAGGCATCATACCACGCCTCTCTTTAAGGAACATAAAATACTTACGGTAACCAACGTCATGAAACGAAAATTGGCAATGCTTATTTATAAACAGGTACGAACTGATCGCACAGGGTTTTATCAGAGGCATCTCCCGAGAGATCACAGTCCCAACCTACGGCACAGGGTGTATACATATAGAAACCACGTACAAATTACGGCACACAAAAACTATTGTATCAAATTTCGCATTTCTTGAACGAACAACCGATTGTAGCTTCTCTAATTGACAATACAGTCTCATATGGCATTTTTAAAAAGAAGATACAGGAACACTTCCTATTTACACAAACGTAATCACAGTCACCATCTTTGTCTCATATTCACTGAAGTATTTTCTTGTATATATCACATTAAGGTTTGCTTATGTTATCCAAACTGTGTTTCATTTATCGATCAAACATATTCCTTATTGATGTTGCTGTCTCTTTATTGTTGAAACCTTGTATTCAAGTTTAAAGTTTGTTCAGGTATTTTACATGTCTTACATTAGTCTTTGTTTATGTCCTCTACAGTTTGTTTCATTTGTCGGACACGCATATGCTTTATAGATTTCATCTCCTGCGCAAATTTTCGCTCATTTATGTTTTCCTGTACATGTTTTGCATGTAGAAAGATATTTATGCTTAATTTCTTATTGATTCGTTACTTTACACTGAGCACTGTGTTATTTTGGTGGGTTTTGGGTTTACAGGGGGCAGGCGCTTTGTCAGGCTTTTATGCCTTTTCGCCGGTCCCCTAGGCAAATTGTACCTTTCTTTTTTTTTTTGCTTTTGCCTGAAATAAACTTCAACTTCACTTCAAGACTGAAAATGTCCGATTTTTCCGCACGCAAGACAAGTGCGGTTTCTCTCGGGACACTGCGCAAAATTGGCTAAATGCCGAGCCGATCCGCAACGAAAGCAATGCGCGGTTGCGCTTGAAGAAGAAAATTGCGAACACGAGTTAGGAGCTCGGTGCTGTACCTGAAAACCGGAAATTGGCAGAATGGCGTCACCATATTGTCGGCTTCCGTGCCCCCGTGACGCAGAGGGGCCGCCATGTTGGCCGCCACGGAAGGACTGTGCAGGCGGGCGTCCATGTTGGCCGCCACGCGGAGACGAAGGGCCGCCATGTTGACGCGTCCCGTGAAACAAAGAGACGCCGCCTTGGCCCCCCTCAGCAGAAAGTTGCTGCACTGAATGCGGAGTGAATTGCTCCAACTGGGAGCGAATAAGCTCGTCCTCTCGCGCAACCGAGAGGGCTTCGGATAATGAAATCGAGGAGCCTTTTTGAAGCATGCGGCAGCGGACGTTTTGCGAGGCTATCCCGGTGAAAAGCTCATGGCGGATCATATCGTCCTCGAGCGCGCCGAAGCCGCACGACGCGGCGAGCGTTCGAAGAGAAGTAATGAACTCGGCGACTGGCTCACCAGGCAATTGTCGCCTTTCTTGGAATTTCACGCGTGCGAGATAATCGCACGAAACATCTTTAAAATGCTCATCGAAAAGAGCAACAGCATTCTTGAAGGCATCACCCGACGCTGGCGTCGGCGACGCGTTGGTGGCGTCCAAAGTATAGAAGAGCTTTAACCCGGAGGGCTCAACGCGTTGAGCAGCAGGGCCTTGCGACGCTGGGGCTTGCTGGCGTCCTCCCCGACCGCGTCTGGGTAGGCCTGAAACACCGATTTCCAGCCCGCCCACGGAAGTGGCGGGTCTCCGGGCGAATGAAGAAATAGGGGAGGTGGAATAGGAGACGCCATTCCAAGCAAGAAGAATGGAGAGGTGCAGACGAGAAGAAAATGACGCCAGTACACTGCTTGAAGACGAAGACAGAGGCGGCGTAGCTGAATGAAGAAATGAAGCGACGCAGCACGCAGCAGCCACATTGCTGGGAACAAGAGCGTCTAGGGTTATCAGGGTAGGTCCGTTACAAGCAAGAGAGAGACGAACACGGAGAATGAAATGGGTTCTTACAGATCCTTGTCGCCATTGCTGTGTTGGGAGCTGGCTGGTCCCGACGAATAAGAAGACGGCCGACGGAGACATACGCGGCCGGCGGGGACGCCGACGAGCCCAAACACGCGGGTTGGCGTGAAACGCCGAAGGAAAGAACAACAACCGCACTCCACGGTTACCCAACACACCTGATTTTATTTACAGTCGCCTTGAAAACCTGGATGCCAGAGCGGCGCCCCCTGGCATCCTCACATGTCATTCCGAAACCGAAATCCAGAACACAACAATTATTTCTACTATTCTCGCGGGCTTCCCCGCACAAACACGAGGACCGGGCGGCGCCTTGTCGTCTACAGACAGTGTGACAGTGTACGGTGGAGATAATCCACGCGCACCCTTCAGATTTGTGGCACGGGGGAGCAGCAGAGCACCTTTTGTTGGTTCGGGGAATGCGACCCTGCCGCAGCGCCTGTGCCGGGTCCGACCTGACTTTTCGTCAGCCTCCGTGGCTTCAGGGCTCATTACTGCGTTCTGCGCGGAGTGCCACCCGCGGCGTTGAATGACGAAGAAGCGGCGGCTACGGAGAATTTCCCAGGAGACGCCGAGCTGCATAGAAACATTGAGACTTGGTCTGGACATCGGCTCATCATGTACCGGAAGCATCGGGACCATTGTTCACCCGTAATAAAGTGTCTTGGGACAGCTGGCCCATCTCTCTCTCTGAGGCTTGAGTTTGTGCATTGTTACTCTCTCGGCTTTGTTTGGGAGAGGGTTTTCTACTGGTGTGGGCCGTGGGGGCGGCCGTCGAAGATGATACGAGCCACCTTGCTGCGAACAAAGAGCGTCTAGGGTTATCAGAGTAGGTCTGTTAGAAGCACGAAACAGACGAACACGGAAAACGAAATGGGTTCTTACAGGTCCTTGTCGCCATTGCTGTGTTGGGGGCTGGCTGGTCCCGACGAAGCAAAAGAAGAAGACGGCCGACGGAGACGTACGCGGCCGGTGGGGACCCGACCAGCCTGAACACGCGGGTTGGCGCGCCACGCCGAAGGAAAGAACAACCGCACTCCACGGTTACCCAACACACACTGCTTTTATTTTACAGTCGCCTTGAAATCCTAGATGCCAGAGCGGCACCCCCTGGCATCCTCACATGTCAATCCGAAACCGAAACTGAAAACTCAGAACACAACAAGAATCTCCTGAGGTAAAGGAATAAAATGAGTCCTTAATGTCCACAGAAAATGCACAGGCATTTTTGGGACACCTATCACGTAGAAAGTCTGAGACGTCCTGGGGTTTTCTTAAGATGAACGGATCTTCAACGGTCAGGGCTGTAATATGCATTTGTAGATACTTCTCAACAAGTTTTTGCCAGGAGTCACGCTTTGATACGTTGACCCGAAAACTGTAGCTATTTAAACTACCACCGATAATGACGTCACAGAGAAAAACCGATTCGTGTGCGCCCCCTCCCCCCGTCGGGTCTGTGTGAGCCCCCTCCCCCCCCCCCCTCCCGAAAAATATTTCTGGCTACGCCCCTGGTTCATCTGCTTACAGCGCTTAACTAAAGCGTGCACATATCCTAAGTGATCGTCAAGCCGTGAACACGTCACGAAGTAGCGCTTTTCGAGAGCCATGTCCTCGCGATGCACAAGCAGCATATGACGATCTCCCGTAGCGAGCGACAGGCTAATGAAGAGGCGTGCTGAGCCAACATGGCGGGCACAGTCAATCAGGGGCTTCGAAACATCCTTCGAACATTTTATTATTGTGCGCTTGTTTTTAAATATAGGAGCCAGTTGAGGTGGAAAATTTAAACATAGAGAAATGCTCTTTCTGATGAGCCGATGAGCCCAAGAAGCAGGCTCCCAGCCGTGCCATCGCGAAGCTATAATTTTTTTTAATCGCTGTTTTCTCGCGATTTTCAGATTAAAGTTTCGCTATCTAAGAGGGTGAAACGAATTTTCCGAAGCACTTCTGTGCGATTATCTATGTAGATATTTTGTAATCAGATAGAAAAAAAGTTCCAGAAACAGAAAACTTGATTTTCAAAAAATATATTTTTGCCATTTTTTGCGATACCGAAGCCCGTCCCTCCTTGTGCTCAGTAATAAAAAGAATTAAGAGAAATGTTGTAACCACAAGCATAAATTCAGTAACAGGAACTGATATAAACATTCTTGAGTGCTTACTGTCTTTTATTGCGCTAAGTACACAATCAAATGCCAGGCTTTGAGGTGGCTGTTGCCAATCTGCTGCCATATTTAGCGAAAAACTTTGTCCCTGTAGTTGTGGCTTCGCCGTGAGGGTTGAGTCGCATCCGCGGTGCATTTCAAGTGCGTGAGCTACGTGGCCGTTTTAATTAACAAAATGATTGTTAAATGAGCGTTCCAGAAGACGGGGCGCGTTCTCTTGCTGAGTGCGCTGCTGTGCAATTAATAGATCGTGTCGCAGAGTTGGGGAATTAACGACGCGTCTCCCACCGTGCGTTTCGCGAATGCGATGAACTTGTTCGCGAGTGTGTGTGCGACGTAATTAATGCAATGAACCACGCGTTACAGGAGTCGGGGCGCGTTCTCTTTCTGTGTGCGCAGCTTTGCAATTAAGAGATTGCGTCTCAGTATTACGGACGATGGGTAAAACTGAGTAGAGTCGCAGCAGGCGGAGCGCTGCACTCCCCTCCCCCCCACTTTTTTTTTACAGCTGATCGTGCCGCGTCGACCACGTGCCACGACAGGGACGCGACGCTTCACCTAGCTGTGTCAGCACAAGACATACTGTTTAGACTCGTGCACATGTGATGAATAAACGTCCCAAGGCTGGCTAATCGGGGTACGTCGGATATGCTACTGCAATCTACGCCTGGAAGGCTGCTTTATCAACGCAGTTGGAGTGAATTAAGCGTGACTCGCGCGTACCTGTAGATCGGACCCCGCATAAGCATTCATTATTTGGAATTTTGGTCGTTTGTGCTTATTGTGTGAGTGGGGCCCTGCAAGCGACAGTGGCTCGTCGGCGGGTGCTATTTACAGGTTCTCGCGAGTCGCGCTTAATTCGCTCCAATTTAACTGCGTCGATAAAGCAGCCTTCCAGGCATATCTGACGTACCCCGATTAGCCAGCCTTGGGACGTTTATTCGTCACATGTGCACGAGTCCGAACGATATGTCTTGTGCTGACACAGCTAGGGAAGCGCAGTACCCGTCGTGGCACGTGGTCGACGCGGCACGATCAGCTGTGAAAAAAAAAGAAGGGGGGGAGGGCGGCAGCGCACCACCTGCTGTGACTCTATTCAGTTTTCCCCGTCATCCCTAAAGCCCAAACTCCATAAGCGCGAAAATGCACGCGACAGCGACGAGCGACGCGACGTAGATCGGCGTCGCGCGATCAGTCGCTAGCGCAGGCAAACCTCATTCACGCGACGGCTTCGGCGAGCGAATTCCACTGTTGCTGGCATGAGGCCGTCAACTCGCACCAAGAAAACCGCGTAGCGAGCGGTTTCCAATTTAAAAATAAGATATATTGTTGTGTAATGGAACGGAAAGTGTTTATTATTGCCTTGCAGCATTTTTATATGCGCATGCGTAATAAACATTGCGTTATTTCTTGTTGCGCATACGTGACTCGGGCAGGGTCACGTGCACCTATGTAGTCTTCGTCTTTTCCGGTTTTTCGCTATTGGCTGCTTGAGCCCAGCACTTCCGGGCGATGAGCGACGGTTTCCAAATCTGGAGAACCGAGCGATCGCGCGAAAACGAGCACGCGACACGTCGCGCGAACGCCCTGTTTCGTCGCTCATAGCGTCGCTCGTCGCTGTCGCGTGCATTTTCGCGCTTATGGAGTTTGGGCTTAATACTGAGACACGATATCTTAATAATTGCACAGCAGCGCACACAGCAAGACAACGCGCCGCAATGTCCACAAGGCGCGGTTCAATCCGTTAATTTAAACGGCCTCTTAATTGCACAGCAGCACACACCAAGAGAACGCGTGCCAACGTCTGCAAGGCGTGGTTCATTCTGTAATTAAAACGACCAGCGTCGCTCGTGTGCACCGCGGACGACACGAAATTCTCGCGAAAAAGCCACAGCTACAGGAGCAAATTTTTCTGCCGAATTTGGCGGCAGTCTGGCAACACTGACCCTTCATGTCTGGCAACAGTTCATGCAACGCCAAACATAACCTTGCCCACACGAAATCATCTGTCTCCGAACCTCGCGTAAACACAACTCTCCGTCGGGTTCCATCAGCGATTGCAGCCAGTGACGAGAGCAGGAAGGTTGCGCCGGCGTGCTGCCTTTCGATAAAAATATGCGCGGATGCTCATGAACTCTAGTGGTAATTGCAATAACGCCCAAACAAGCTTCTTCTACTCGGCTACCGACTAGGTCTTGCCACTCGCTTCGTCGCTTCAGCTAGAGTGTACTAGAACAAGGGGAGTGCCCGGACCGAGCTCCGAAAAGTGAAGCCCAAAGAGAGTCGATCCGCTTGTGGCGCTGCGAACGGTAGTGTGTGGAAAGGGAGGTGGTATTGGGGCATTCATTCATAATAGTACAGACTGGCAAAGGGTCAAGCAGGAGTGCAAGGAACATTTATGGCTAAAAGGGAAAGTGGCAGGTCAAATGACACTCCTTGATTTCGTGTACTTGTGGACGGGAGCAAAGGCCAGAGAGGAAAACCAGGCAATGGAAGAGTGTATATCAAAGGACATTCAGGATGTTAAGAAGAGAGTGCAAGATGATTATACTAGGAGACATGAATGCGCACATAGAAGATATAGATGGGTATACCGACCCGACAGGCAAAATGATCATGGATATGTGTGAAAGGCTTGATTGATCATTTTCAACAGTAGCGAGAAGTGTGACGGGCAAATAACATGGGAGGTAGGAAGGCTGCAGTCGAAGATAGATTACGCACTGATGTCACACAGGATGTATGATAAGCTCAGGGGAATGCACATAGATGAAGGTGGCTCCAGAAGTCTGGGTAGATATCACAAACGTATCAAGCTAAGTTCCGGAAGAGCAGGAAAGTTGGAAGAAGACAAGATGAGCAACTACAGGCCTGTTTTCATTCAGAAAGGCAAATGAAATAGCCACTAAACAAAATTGAGAAAGTATCACGGAGGAGAAGTAAAACAGGTGTGGGTCTAGGTATGATATCACAAAAAACTTATCAAAGGCTAAGTTCTGGATATGAGCAGTGGAAAGTTGGAAGAAGACAGGATGAGCAACCTTACAGAGAGGCCTATTTTCAGATCAGCTGGGGAAGCAAAGAAGACACCGAGTGGGACACGTGAACATCTTTGTACATCTCTCAGCTGGTCGCGCACATCGCGGGATGGTTGCGCACCATCAATCTACGTAAAACTAGCTGCCAGCAAGGTGCAAGTAACAGTAAACGCTGAATCTCAAACCACAGCACCCCAAAAGTCCACAATGTTTCTGGCATCGTCTGTAGAAGACAGTAAATGCGTTGCGCGTGAAACAAGCGGGCCCATTTGTATCGATGCTCATACGCGAAAAGAACCAACAGAATCTGCGTCTCTGGCACCGACCTCAGAAGTGTTAAGTTCCGGGCTGTATGCGACGGCCGTAGAAGGGCCAGCCACACAGGCAATGAAGAGCGAAGTTTCCGAAGAAGCGCCAACGTTTAAAAACGAGGAAAACGGTGAAGTCGATTTGCTGCCGCCAACAGAAGGCGCGGCACAAACAGAGAACAGGTTGGACGACGCCCAGGGAGAAGTCGCCATATTACCTGACCTGCTTGTCGTAAGCAAGCAGGCTAGCGGACCCCATTATGTAGAAAATATGGAAACGGCTTTGAATCTTGGGCCAGCTGCTGAACATTCAGCATCACGACAGCTGGTACGATCACCACCGCCTGAGGTTCAAGCCGGAGCTGTCGAATCCCCTCCATCGTCAGTACCAGTAGCCATAATTTCGGGCAATTGTTTATTGCTTATTGCAGCCTGTCTACTGATTCTTTTGTTTGTTATTGCTGTCATCGCCGCTATAGTGACTAGACAGGACGGCGCCCGCGAAACAACCGAGCATACCTCCTGTTCTTTCGTCACGACCACACGCAGTAAGGCCCCTGCAGTATCAGGCGTTTACCTATGTAAAACGGAAGCGTGTCTTCGTGAAGGAGCGTACTTGAATAGCCTCCTGAGCGGCGATATCCGCCCTTGCACAAACTTTTATCAATATGTTTGTGAGCGATGGTTACCGGAGCGCGCCGCCGCAAATGCGACATCAAAAACGTTCGGGTCCCGAGACACTATTATAGAGGCACAGATGGAAACTAAGTTTGTCAAGTCTGTTACAAGCAACCCTGAATATGTGAGGCCTGTTCAAGCTCTCCTTCAAGCGTGTAATGACCGCCCGCTGGCATCCTCGGCAATGACAGAACTGCGCAAGCTCTTTCACCAGTGGAACATGGACGAATGGCCTCTACCGCCTTACGCGACACGGTCACGTGAGGATGTCTGGATACTGGCTGGTGACCTCCTGCGAGACTTGGGGCTGGCGGCAATAGTCGACGTATTTTCAGCTAGGGATCCTAGTGACGACCGGGGAATTCTTGTCGCCGTCGACTCACCCGAGCCACTGTATTTTCCTCGGGGAGATGTCGCCGGGTCGCAAATCGTACGGGCTGCCCTAAAAGAAGTGTTGCACTTGTTCGACGTTGTCGATGCGTTGAGTGTCGATCGATTTGCTAGCGATGTGATCCGTGTATTCGGTGTGTTGGAAACGCTTTATCAGCCGGTGATTCACGACGAGGCCGAGGTCTTGCACCTTTCAGAGATAGACGCGGGCTTTGGTAAATTGATCAAACGAGCTACACGTGGCAACAAAACCACTGCCGAACACCAAGAAAACGCCCGCGTACTCGTGCTTGACCCAAAGTTCACGAATGCACTCCCTGGTTACCTTGGCCTTGTTCCCACCCCTGCGATACTTAACTACCTCATTTTCCGTGCCTTCGTTCGTCTCGCTGCGTTTCTGCCCGATAGTATGAGCTCTTTGAGACGGCTCTCTTATGTGGAGAGTGCTGGACGCTTCGAGAAGCCCGAAGTTCTGAGTCTGTGTCTGCGTACCCTGGAAAGGGCAGCGCCCATCTGCTTCCTCAGAGCACTGGCCCAGCCTCCTTCGAGTATGGCTGCCTTGCGGCGCCACTGGCTTTCTGACCTTGAGAGTGTCCTGCATCGTGCTCTGCCGCGTATACGTTGGCTGGACGCACTGTCCAGAGCAGCTGTCGCTGAGAGGCTTCGGCTGTTGCGCATAGACGCCAGCTTTATCGGGAGCCCGAAAAGTGCCGGCCCTTGTGCTGCCGCGGACGTGCGTGTCTTGCGGGCTCCAATGACAGCTCTGGTAGAGATCTTCCGGCGGCGTCCTCTGCAGTCGATTACATCGTGGTGGCGAAGGGCGCTTCCTCTGTCCACGTGGCCCTCGCTCGACCTTCCCTCCGGATACCTTGTGCACCTGCCGCCGGGTCTTATTAACGATTCGGTACCTGCCAACGGAAGCCTGCTGTTTGCCTTCCACCTGGCCCGCGTCGCGGTGCGGCTGTACGCTGCAATGATGCCCATCTTGTACGCCGGCTCTTTGTATGACCGCAGCTTGCCGCTCACCGATATGTCCGAGAGCCGTACGCGGACTCTCCTGGCATGCTTGGACCTCGGCGAGTGGCACCAATGGGCGGCGCCGTTGGGTAGCAACCGCGACAGCTGGCTGCGTCGCTGGCTGCTGGACCAGACGCTCGCCCTAGAGCTCGCTCTGCTCTCTTTCCGAAAGCTGTCGGCGGCTGACCGTGTGTGGGAGCTCGACACACGCTTCGCGAACCTGGCCGAGGTGACGTCGACACAGCTGTTCTTCGTGTACTACGCTCTTGACCACTGTGAACGCCGAGATGCCGAAGAGGCGGGTAACGAACACGCGCACCGCGAGCTGCTCCTGCGGCGACGGCTTCCTTCATCCGCCATGGTCAACCTGCCCCTGCGGAACATGCCGGCATTCGCCAAAGCATTCGAATGCGTTCCTGGCGATTACCTCAGAGCTAATTGGTCCTGCCTCTTATTCCAGCAATGATGCAAGTCTTCATCAATACCTGTACCTGCCTGTTGAAGTCGAACTCCGTTTTTTCGCAAATTGATGCGCAGCATACCGAATAACTGTACAAGGGAACTTGATAAAAATTATCATTACGGGACTGCCTGTATATCGACAAATATTTAATAAAGTATATTTCTGCGCTTTTCATCTGACGTGCGTATTAGACAGTGATAGGTCGGGGAACTCTCCAAGAGCCGTCTCGCTCGGACTCACCCAGACTCAGATAATGCCGTGAGTCTGTGATTCGTTTCGTAATGTTTATTTTCGCCACACAAAGTACAAAAACAGTGGCACTTGGTATGTGGTTTGCAGGGGGAGAAAAAAGCTACGTACATGTAGCTTGACTGGCCACATCTTCCATTATTCATCATCGGACACTTAAGCAGAAGCAAATTAAAGCGTGTACACAAAGGCTCTGTGAATTGCAAAACAAAGTTCTTAAAATATGCATATATAGGTGACACGTTCGAAGAAATAAAACATGCACACAAAGGTATACCAATAGTAACAGCTTTTGAAAATTACAAGTAAGACAGTGGTTACATGCGAAATTATAACCAAAACGCAAGACACCAAGCAACAGGCAATTATACGAAGCGCATGCAAACCATCGTTTGTGAGTACACGCAAATTTATTGTCAGATTAAACTTATTTAAAATATCTGAGGGACGCTGGACTGCATCATCTGCAAACCATAGTTTATTCGCGGTCGTGGTACATGTCAAAATTAAGTGTGCATCAGGGCGCTTGACGAAGTTTCTGCCTGGCAAGTTTGAAAGAGTTATCAGAATATTTCTGTTCTTATGGATGTTCAGTAGTAACTTAAGTTCACATAACTTGCCTAAATTAAAAATTTCAAGCTTTTTAAATAAGTGAGATGTGTGCGAATCATCCGGGTGCTTGGAAATCACTCGCACAGTATTTTTCTACATTACCATAAGTTTGTACAGAGCTTTCGTAAAACAATTTCCCAGCACGAGATGACACTAGCGCAAGTGCGATTCGAATAAAGCAGTGTATACCAAACGACCGTGATGAAGTGGGAGAAAACGCACACACTTCCTTAGCATGCCTAAAGCTCTCGAAGGTTTAGTGTGAAGGTAACCAGTGTGTTGCTCCCAAAGCACAAAATAATTCAAAGTTGCTCCCAGTTATCTAGCTGTAGAAGTCAATTCAGTGACAGAGAGATTGAAATGTACATATAGGACGTCTCCTAGGTTACCCGGTACAGATTTTGGGTGGAAGAAGACAACTTTTGCTTTCGAAGAGTTGACTATTAGGGAGATTTCGACATACCAATCATTTATTTTTGCAGTGTGTGGTTCCCACACTCTGCTATGTCATTAGCATCCGTCCCGGCTAAAAAGATACTGGTGTCGTGCGCATATATGATGTAATTAGCTGTGGTTTCAATGTTTACAAGACCACTTTTATCGATAAGGAACAAGAGTGGCCCTGGGATATTGGGGAACATGGCATTTAATTTCACGGGCTGTTGACAATTTTCGGTCAATACAAACTGACTGATACCTTCTGGATAAATAGTTACTTAATAAATGAGCTGCAATATCCCGAATCCTATAATAATTTAACTTTTTTAACATGGCAATATGGTTTATGTTATCAAACGCTTTCGAAAAGTCAATAAAAACGCCCAGTGTTAGCAGTTAATTTTGAATTTGATGCAAGATTATTTCTTTTTGGCACAATAAATCCAGTTCTGTGTACAATCCGGGTCTAAAATGGAACTGAGGTGAATTAATAAGTGAATGCTTATCGAGAAAAGTTAATAACCCGCAGTGAATAAACTTTCTTATTTGTTTCGAGAACAGCAGTAAAATGGATATTGGTCTGTAAGTAAATAAATAGTTATTGTCCCCGTTTTTGAACTTTAGGTATCTTCATTTTTTGAGGAAAGCACCCATACTTAAGATTAGATCATAATTGTCGGTGAAAAAAGAAATGATAATGTCTAGGTTGAACATTACTGGTTTCATTTTGATGTCATTCATGTCATTGCCAATTTTGGCATTAAAGTCGCCCATCAGAATAGTATACCGAGACTTTATTAATGGCTGGCTCTACGTCTTCATAGAAGCGTTCAACTAAATTATCATCATGGCTCGATGTAGGTGCGTAGGTTCACCTCTGGTTTCTTGAGGTGAAGTGAATTTATTGAATACTTCGCTACTGTGTGTTGGAGCCAAACAAATTGATGATTGGGACGGAGGCTTCAAGGAGTCATGTATATCAGTATCGTGAAAACTCTGAGGAAGCGATATTAAAAACGCGTTAAATATGTTTGTTTGGCTACCTTCAACGCTAGAACGCTATCTAGTGGGGCTAGTTGTGCTCGAGGAATTATAGGGTGTTAAATGGTATGTAATAGGGCTCAGCAAAATAAGGAGGACCAGTGAGGCTTATACAGTGCTGAAGAACGGACATGTCCTATGCTACCGTGGTGATATGAAATTACAGAAAAGAGCTAGGAGTGGAGTTTATTATACACACAAATATCGCTGGCAACATAGAGTAATACTATAGCATCAGGCAGATGGTGGCAAGTATTATAATTGAGCTTAACAATAGAACAATATGAAGGTGGTACATGCCTACACGCCTACATCGAGCCATGATGATCATTTGGTTGAACGCTACTATGAAGACGTAGAGTCCGCCGATAATAAAGTCACAGACAGCATACTATTCTGATGGGCGACTTGAATGCCAAAGTTGCAAGAAACATGCCGGAGACCATGCAGTGGGGGAAGGAATATGGCATCGGCTCTAGAAACGCCAGAGGGGAGTTATTAGTATAGTTCACAGAACGTAATAATTTACGGATGTTGAATACCTTTCTCAGAAAACGGGCTAACGCTAAAGACGTGGCGATGTCCTAATGGTGAAACTGAAAATAAAATAGACTTGATTCTGTGTGCACACCCAGGCATTGCACAGGATGTAGAAGTACCTGGCAAGATCCAACGCAGCGACCCACAGAATGGTAAGAGCTTGTATTCACCTAGATTTTAAAAAAGCAAAGGCAAAAACTGGTACGCAAAAAGCCAATTATGAACTGGCGATGAGAAGGAGAGAACAGGAATTCATAGTTTCATTTCAGAATAGATTAAAGGCACTAAAAGAGGTATGCAGCGTTAGCATTGACAAAATGAACGATAATTTTATTACTATCATCAAAGAGTGTGCAATAGAAGTTGGAGGTACTAGACAGGGCACTGGAAAACTATCTCGGGAGATAAAGATCTCATTAAGAGACGACAAACCGCGACAGCCTCAAATGTAACCGACAAAATAGAGTTAGTGGAGCTTTTGAAGTTAATCTATAGGCGTAAGGTAGCCGACATCAGACGGTATAACACGGAGAGAATTGAGCCGGCTGTAAAAAGTGACAGAAGCCTAAAAGCTGCGAAGGCAAACGTATACATAGGCGAAAATTGGATGTATACATTGAGGAACAAGGAAGGCAATGTCATAACCGATAGGATAGTTGAGGTGGCGGAGGAGTTCTGCAGAGAGCTGTACAGAAACCAAAACAACCGGATGATATTGTGAGAAACAATTATAGTCTAGAGAAATTCGACAACCTACCTGTAACATCAGGGGAAGTAATGAAAGCTCTAGAGCCCCGCCGTGGTAGTCTAGTGGCTAAGGTACTCGGCTGCTGACCCGCAGGTCACAGGATCGAACCCCGGCTACGGCGGTTTCATTTCCGATTGAAGCGGAAATGTTGTAGGCCGGTGTGCTCAGATTTGGGTGCACGTTAAAGAACCCCACGTGTTCAAAATTTCTGGAGCCCTCCACTACGGTGTCTTTCATAATCATATGGTAGATTGGGGACATTAAACCCCACATATCAAACGACAGCTCTAGAGGGAACGCAAAGAGGCCTAGCCACTGGTAAGGATAAGGTAACAACATACCTCCTGAAGAATGGTGGAGAAATTGTGTTAAAAGAAACTGGCCACCTTATATACAAAGTGTCTTTTGACGGTAATGGTACCAGAATCTTGGAAGGACGCCAACACGATCTTAATTCATAAGAAAGGAGACATCAAGGACTTGATTTCAGGCTGAACAGCTTACTGTCCGTTCTCTACAAGTATTTACAAAAAATAAGAGCTAACACAGTTAAGGCGAGATTATTCAATCAACCAAAGGACCAAACAGGATTTCGTACAGTCTACTCTACAGTAGACCATATTCATACTACCAATCAGGTAGTAAAGAAATGCATGAAATTCAACCAACCCCTATACATAGCCGTAATAAATTGGGCGAAGGCGTTTGACTCAGTCGAGACATCCGAAGTAATTCAGGCACTTCGGAATCAGGGCATCGAAAAATCCTACATAAACATACTGCATGGAAGAAATCTACAGCGGATCCACTGCCACCATATCTTTTTTTTTTTTTGAAAAGAGCGACTGAATCCCGATAGAGAAGGGTGTAAAGCAGGAAGACACGATCTCTCCAATGCTATTCATCGCGTGTTTACAGGTGGTTTTCAGGACCCTAGATTGGGAAGAGCTAGCTATAAGAGTTGAGAGAGAGTATCTTAGTAACGGAGAATATGTAGCAGCAATGGCTTAGTGGTTGAGCATCAGCTTCGCATGCGAGAGGTCCGTGGCTCGAATCCCGGTGCCGCGCACCTCCCAACTGGATTAAAAAAAGTGCGCGTGGTGATGGAACTTCATTATGAGGCCTGGGGTGCGGCCTCACCGGTGACCACCGCCGGTAACGAACACCCTCACCAGGGAAGGATTGGCCACCCTGGTGCAGTATCTGACCACTACTTCCCACATGCATACGTCAATTAACTCACGACCCTCAATCCCCACTGCTTTCGAAGCAACTGGCCACGGTGGTGGTCAGATCTACAACGCGGCAGAGGGTGCTGTAAAGGTCGAAGGAGGAAGTTGCTGATGGCATCCCACTGCTGCCAACAATTGTTGCGAATGGGGGTCTACCCCGTCTGTTGTGGTAGCGTGGTGTAACCGGGTGGAGGAAACGAACGCTGTCAAGAAGAGGATACGAGAAACAAACAGGTTTACGGCACTATTTACACTTATTTACAGCAAAGAAAGGTTACTGGTTTCACAAACCACGAGCGTGTTGGTTGAACCGTTACATAGTTCAGAGCGACGTCCAGCACTCTGCGGCGTCGTTTTAAGCCCTGTCGGGCTCCTCCTCTTTGAGTGGAACACCAGTCACACACACACAACAGGTGAGGGGGATGAGCAAGCACGGTCCACGTGAACGTCCAATATTGAATCGTGAACACTGCACTGCAAGGTGGCGCCAGCGGGGCTCTTCCTCGTCGTGTGTGTGCCGCTAGTCGAGAGGCCCCAGCTCCTGACAGCATATCTCAAAGGGTCCGCCGATCTGTTCGCTCAATTAGCGGGGCGATTTGCGGCGGTCTCCTCCAAGGAAGATGCTGTCTTTGTTGTCCTCTCTCGAACGGTTTACGGCGTTGTGGCGACACGACGTCTCATCGTCCGGCTAGTAGGGACAATGCCTGACGGGCATAGGCAGTCGGCCGGTCGGCTACTTCATTGAGGCTTAAAAGAGCGCCGCTCACAACAGCTTCCCCCTCGCCAGATGAGTCGCCGAGGTCATCAGGCACCGCTGCTGCTCGAAGGGATGACGAAAGGGTCCGCATTTGAAAGTCAGGAGCTCGCCTTTGCTTGCCACATGGTCTGGGTATTTGCCGAAATATTCGACAGCGTCTGGCAGATTGAGCGCTGAAGGGGTTGAGGGCCTCCCCAGTAGACCGGGTCACGCACAATGGCGTCTGCCCAGACAAATGGCCGGGCCAAACGTAACAGTGCTAAGCATCTCTTGGTTCGGACAGGCCGCCATTGCAACCTGAACTTGGCAACGTTTAGCGCTAATACCTTATCTAGTGAGGCAAGCCTAGCTGTACTGTTCGAGGAGCTAGAGGGTGTTAAATGGGATGTAATAGAGATAAGCAGGGCTAGAAGGACAGATGAGGCCTATACAGTGCTTCAGAATGGGCACGTCCTGTGCTATCGTGGCTTGACTGACAGAAGAAAACTGGGAGTGGGATTCCTTATCAGAGTGGGATTCCTTATTATTACAGAAACATAGCTGGCATCATGGAGGAATACTATAGCATTAATGAAAGGGTGGTAGTTATTGCAATTAAACTCAATAAGAGATACAAGATGAAGGTGATACAGGCTTACGCGCCTACATCCAGCCATGATGACGCGTTGGTTGAAAGTTTCTATGAAGACGTGTATTCGGCAATGAGTAAAGTAAAAACACAGTATACTATGCTGATGGGAGACTTCAATGCCAAGGTAGGGAAGAAGCAGGCTGGAGACCAGGCAGTAGGAAATCGCGGCATCGGTACTAGAAATGCCAGAGGGGACCTGTTGGCAGAATTCGCAGAACGCAATAATTTACGGATCTTGAATACCTTCTACCGACAACGAGGGCACCGTAAGCGGATATGAAGGAGCCCTAATGGCGAAAGAACAAAATAGACTTTATAAATGAGTGCACATTCAGGCATCGTGCAGGATATTGAAATGGTTGGCAAGGTACGATGCAGTGACCATAGAATGGTACGGTCTCGAATTCGTATAAACTTGAAGAAGAAAACGACAAAAACTGATACACAAGGAGCCAATCAATGAGCTAGCACTGAAGGAAAATACAGGAATTCAGAATCTCGCTTCAGAACAGGTACTCGGTTCTTATCGAGGAAACCAGCCTTAACGCTGACACAATGAATGATAATCTAACGAGTATCATTACGGCGTATGCGTATCAGCCGGAGGGGGGGGGGAAGAAGGCGCGAGTCCCCCCACTGAGAAAAGGTGGGGGGATGAGCCCCCATCCCCCACTTTCTACAGTCGTCACTCTTGGCTGCATGTTTGTTCGCTAGAATTTTGTTTTCTATAGTTAGTCTTTGAAATCGGCAGTTAAATTCCGAGAAAAGAAAACTGAAGAAAGTTGGCACCATAAATGTTTACTATTCTTAATGCCATCAAACATATTGACAAATAGACACGTTTAACGTCAAAGTGTTTTCTTTAGATGGTTTCTGTATTTTTTGAATGCATATGACGCATCCAAAATTTAATTTTTCAGAAATGTCTTGAATAATTTTTTTTTCTTTTATCATTTTCAGCAAACATCTCGCCACCCAGGGTATGCGGGTGCGCCTTGCTTTTACAATCTTTTTTATAAGGAAAGTGTTTCTCTTACAGCGAGCTAAATATTTCCATAAAAATGTTTTACGCTGTTTTCGCAGAAAAGGAGGAGAATGCGTTTTCCAATTAGTGTTAACGATTACATTTTTAAACCGGTGTAGACTACTTGCTATTATTCACTGAACAAAGGTTTATATAATCATATTATGCCACAACCGGTTTGTCTGTGAGTGATTTGATAAATTGGCAAGTGGTCGCTCATATATACTGCAAGTGTACCTGCACGTAATCTATATCTTGCGGCATATAAGACAGGAAGACGCCTATAAGTGTAGCCGTGTTTGAAGGTATGCGCGTACACAAGTGAGTATGGTACTTATGAAGTATGAATCAAGGAGCGTACGGATAGATCGGTTTGTTTGGAAGTTCTATGCAGCATATCGATATTGATGTCCCCGCCAAGCACTAACGTATAAATATGGGTAATACAAAAGATAATAGTTTGTATAGCAGCAATAAAAAACTGAGCACAACCATCAGGAGCCCGGCCGTGGTGGTCTTGTGGCTAAGGTATTCGGCTGCTGACCCGCAGGTTGCGGGTTCGAATCTCGGCTGCAGCGGCTGCATTTCTGATGGAGGCGGAAATGTTGTAGGCCCGTGTGCTCATATTTGGGTGCACGTTAAAGAACCCCAGGTGGTCGAAATTTCCGGAGCCCTCCACTACGGTGTCTCTCATAATCATATGGTGGTTTTGGGACGTTAAACCCCACAAATCAATCAATCAACAACCTTCAGGAGGCCTGTACACGGTGACAAGTATCATGTTTCCTGATCTCACACAAAATATTTCAGACAAGTCAGACCGCGAAAGGACTTGTCTGAGAGAGTCCCGATGAGTGATAATAAATGCGAAGCATTTTTTTGCGTACTGCAAGCACCTTTGGCGTCTATCTGCGTGCATATCTACCTATCCATCTAGCTGTTTACGTCTGGGTTCATATAGTAAATATACCGACTCTTTGTATTAATTCTATGTCTGGGTGCTCTTGTGATCACCCCCTTAATTAACTTGGCGTGAACCAATATTAGTATGGGAGGGTAAGATGGTTTGACAAGTATGACGTTCTAGTCAAGACGTAAAAAATAACACAATCTCGTCACCTGCGTCGTCAAACACTTTCCCCCAGACATTTCCACATACGCGCGGGCGACTATGTGCCACTGGTATGTGGGGAAGTTCCACAGGTGATTGATACTACTCATTAACATCAACCCATTAACGGCGGGAACACACATGAGTTGTTTTAACGTATGAGCGTGAAGAAAAAGCTGACATCGGCAGCGTTGACCAGATGAATGAAAGCGTCAGGGCCCCCGCAGGAATCGAACCCCAGCATTCTGCGTGGCAATTAAGTATTCAACCATAGAGCCAAGCCTGGTCTCAAAAATACTTTTCAAATATACCCTAATAGTAAAACTCAACCTTCTACCCACTCCCTCTGTTTCCTTGAGCAGAGGTCTTTCAGCTGCGTAGTGGCTGTTGCTATAGAAGGGAGTGAAAGGTTGGTTGCATGGTGTCCGTCTTGTCTTGTCGAGGCTGCTGCTGCTTGTAAAGGATGAAGACCAGCGCCTTTCGATACGTTGCAACAACTCTACTTTCTGTACCCGAACTTATGCACATATTTACAAGATTCATTCACCATTGGGACTGTAGCATGTTGCCTCGGCAGAGCACTGTTTGCTGCAACCAGAACGACCGTGAAGAAACGGAAGCCAGGTCTTAGCCCCTCAGTTGCCCCCCCCCCCCCCCCAATTCTCCTCACGGCCAACCAAAACAATTCAGTTTGTTTATTGGACAGACTAAACATACTTGTTGCCGTCCTCTCTTCTCACTCTATTCTTCAAGCATTTGACCTTCCGGTCTGAGAGAGAGAGACGAATCGACCGGCCTACACAAGACGTTCCGCGAACTATGCGAGCGCACGCGATGGTGGCGCCGTTCGCCTGCAGGCCCATGCTATTACTGCGGGATGACTACGCTCGAGAAGGACTACTCGAGAAGGACTAAGCCGGCTTTCAGCCGTGCCGGTTTCCGTGGGTACATTTGCTTTGCGTACAGCGGCACTGGCCTCTGCACCAAATAGTAGTCCCGGAGACCCCACAGGACGGATTGTGTCTCTCTGCGCCCTTGTGGTGAGGAGACGGGCCGTGACCACAAAGCGCCTCGCGCCGAGCGATAGCCTATGCGTCCTGAGGGGGTGTCGTCGCAGGCTCTCAGCCGCGCGACAGTGTGAGGGCATGGGCACTTTGCTTTTGGTGACTGAAGTTACCGCGACCGAGGGCAGTCCCGCTGCCACGTTTGTGGGTACGTCCGCTTTGCGTGCGGTGTCGAGAGCCACCGTGCCGAAGGGTAGCCCCTGTGTCAAGTCTCGCTGGGCCCGAGCGGTCAGGAGACGGGTCATGACCGCAGCGCACCCCACGCGCTGGGATAGCCCACCTTGCCAGGGTACGTTTACTTTGCGCGTCGAGACCGAAGTTGCTTCGCCGAATGGTAGTCCATTTGTCGGGCCTTCCTGGCTTGTACGCCGGGAGGCAGGCCGCGTCTGTTTGGCGCCTAGCACCGAACGGTGGCTCCCTTACCAGGGCATGGCCGTCTGCCCGAAACAAAACGTTCCCACACGACCCTGTGGGGAGAGGAAGTGCCGGGAGAGACGTAGGATGATGATGGGTTGATGAGTTAAGTGTGACTCTGGGACAAAGCGCTTCGGCGCCGCGTCTCCTTTGACAACGGCACTTCGCTGTCCGGGGGCCACCTAGCTGGTTGTTAAACGCGGCGACCGACCGTGGTCTTCTTACCAGAACGGGCTTCCTTACGACGGCATTATTGTCTCCCGAGAATCGGCTCTTGGGGAAGCGCACCCTTTTGCGACAAAGAAGACTCACCCCCCTGGCCTGTGACGCCAGACTTTACACTAATGTTCGTGAAACGTCACTTGTGGTTGCCGTGCTGGCTATTCAATTGTATAAACATTACATATGTATTCGTGTAATGCGGCCGTCATGTCGTGTTAAGGTCGATTGTAGTGGTGCGACGATAGTTATAGCGCGAGAACAAAACGACGACACAGAGACAAGAACACTAAGGACACTCTGTGTTATCGTTTTGTTCTCGCGCTATAACTATCGTCATGCCATACCAACTAGCCCAAGCTGCCACACTCCTAAGTTACATCTAGTGGTGCGCTGAAGTATATTTACGTAGCAGTGCCCTGGGCTACCATACTTGCAAGCACTGGTACTTTATATAAGCTTATCGCTTCTGCTGTTACTAATACTAATGTACTTAACTGTTGGCACCGTTCCGCAAGTGCATACAACTGGTTATGTAAACACCTGCAACTTTCCAACACATGTCTGTGTGTGCAACCTTATAAATATATTTAGCGTCATTTCATAACATGTCGCTCAACAAAAAGATATAGGTATACACTTCTCTCCCTTATTTAATTGATCGAGGGTCTCGTACTGGCAGACTTGGGTGTTTAGGTTGTATAGAGGGACAATTAATAAGCTGCCGCCTCATAATAAGTTCACGTGCTACGTGACGCCAAACATGCGAATAGAGTGTTTTCACACTCGTTGTTTGGCTTATAGATGGCGCTGACTGTCACCCCTACTTCTAAATTCACATATAAACCCCAAAAAGTGGATGGAGGGACGGCCGCTGTGATAGCTCAGTGGTTAGAGCATCGAACGCGTTATTCGAAGGTCGTGGGTTCGATTCCTGCTCAGAGCTGGTAATTTTTCATCCACTTTTCTTTCTTCTTTCTTTTATTTACATTCCATTGGTTCTAATACTTCCCTGTACATTCCTTGGCATTGCTGTCTGTTATATCTCATTAATATTGTGTTAAAACACGGAAATACAAGCCCTTAGGTATACACTTCTCTCCCTTATTTCATTGAACGAGGGTCTCGTACTGGCAGACTTGGTGTGCTTAGGTTGTAAAGAGGGACAATTAATAAGCTCCCGCTCATAATAAGTTCACGTGCTACGTGACGCCAAACATGCGAATAAGAGTGTTTT
The DNA here is from genome assembly GCF_013339725.1 of Rhipicephalus microplus. Lineage (NCBI taxonomy): Eukaryota > Metazoa > Arthropoda > Arachnida > Ixodida > Ixodidae > Rhipicephalus > Rhipicephalus microplus. The sequence continues at coordinate 19,198,191 of NC_051173.1, read as the reverse complement.
CACACTCGTTGTTTGGCTTATAGATGGCGCTGACTGTCACTCCTACTTCTAAATTCACATATAAACCCCAAAAAGTGGATGGAGGGACGGCCGCTGTGATAGCTCAGTGGTTAGAGCATCGAGCGCGTTATTCGAAGGTCGTGGGTTCGATTCCTGCTCACAGCTGGTAATTTTTTCATCCATTTTTCTTTCTTCTTTCTTCTTATTTACATTCCATTGGTTCTGATAACTTCCCCTGTACATTCCTTGGCATTACTGTCTGTTATACCTCATTATATATATATATTGCCGCATGAATTCGCGTGGTTTTCGTGTGGAAGAGGACGAAGAGGTTGGGATTGAGCCGCTTTTTAATGCCGCATGAATTCGCGTGGTTTTCGTGTGGAAGAGGACGAAGAGGTTGGGTTGGAGCAGTTTTTCTTTTTGTCCTAGCTTGACGAGCAGTTCTGCGGAAGGTTTCCTTGAGTGAGACAAGATTGGTGACAAGATTGGTGGAGCTGCTGGGTACGACAACTGACGACGCACCCCATGCACAAGAGCCCATCCAGGAGCCGGAACACAAGCCCTGTGCCCGTGGACACGCCAGTTCACAGAACAAGCCGCCGCCAACGAGGCCTACCACCAGAGACACCGGCACAGCTTATCCATAGAGCGACTATGACTTCGCCTCAAGGCGTCATGGAAACTCCTACGTCGTCGGCACCAATTTATTGCACTGTCCAGAACCCGCTGATGCCTAGTCCCTTTCACGGAGAGCTGTTTGAGGATGTGGACGACTGGCTGAGCGAGTTCGAACACGTCGCAGCGATCAACTACTGGGACGAAGCCGCCAAACTCCGCAACGTCTACGCGTGTTTGAAAGACGGCGCCCGAACGTGGTTCATGAACAGAAGTGATGTCTTGACATCCTGGCGCGAGTTCCAGCATCGCCTCTTGGAGACCTACCGGAGCCCCGACCGCCGCGATCGTGCTGAACGTGCATTGCATTCACGCATCCAGATGCCTAATGAGACCGTCACCATGTACGTGGAGGACATGACGCAGCTTTTCAGGCGAGCGGATCCGGCAATGCCAGAAGAAAAAAAGCTACGCTATCTGATGCGAGGCGTGAAGGAGCAGCTTTTTGCTGGTCTAGTGCGGAGTCCTCCGAAGAGTGTAGCAGAATTCCTGACCGAAGCCACTACGATGGAGAGGGTACTTCATCAGCGGTCAGCCCTACTCAACCGGCAAGTGAATTCTGCATCACCTACTGAATTTTCCGCCAGCTTCGGGAGCAACAGCATTGAGTGGATTCGCGAAATCGTCCGCTCCGTCGTCCGCGAGGAAATCGCGAAACTACACGGGGCGAGACAGCCGGAGGTAAGCAGCATCACCAATATTATTCGGGACGAGGTCCAGCAGGTGCTTCACAGCCGTCGCCCTCAACCAACGGTTACAAATCTAGAACCACCTCCTGCGTCCACTGATGTTGGGAACCGCACATATGCCGAAGCTCTGCGCACTTCCATGCCGGTCTCAAGCCCTGCAGTCCCAATCCAGACGATGCCGCCAGTTTCAATTCAATCTGCGCATGCTGGTTTGGACATCGACGGTCGCCGTGCCCCTCCGCGGAAGTCCGATATTTGGCGTACGTCGGATAGAAGACCCCTCTGCTTCCATTGCGGTGAAGCCGGTCACATCTACCGGGAATGTCCATACCGACAACTTGGACTGCGCGGTTTCTCTATTCATTCGCCTCGTCCCCTAGTTGGTCAGAGGCCAAGAGAAATTGAGGACTACCTCGCGCAGCAACGTCTGCCTTTCCCACGGCGTCAATCGCGGTCTCCATCTCCACGACGACCCGCAGCTATTGGACCACGTCTCAGTACGATGGCACGGGGACGTTCCCCAAGCCCTCGTCGGGAAAACTGAAGGCAGCGACCTTCGGGGGCGAGGTCGCTGGGACTAAAAGTGCGGAAGACCTCCTATCGACGCTTCCACAAAACGCTGCAGACATTGAATTGACGTCTGAGTGCAGTGCGAGAGAAATGCCGGATTGTGCGTCTGAACCCAGTGGCCGAGTCTCACTCGACATTCCCGTGCTGATAGACGGTCTTCAGGTCAGCGCATTGGTGGACACAGGTGCAGATTATTCTATTATGAGCGGAAAATTGGCAACCAGTCTTAAGAAAGTGATGACACCTTGGAATGGGACGCGTATTCGCACTGCTGGAGGCCACGTTATTACTCCATTGGGTCGCTGTACCGCAAGAGTGGAAATACGCGAGTCAACGTTTGTGGTAACCTGCCTCGTACTACGCGACTGTTCTCGTCAGCTCATCCTTGGAATGGACTTCCTTCGAGAGAATGGCGCGATCATAAATCTCCGCGAGCGAATGGTGACTTTCTCGACGCAACTTGCAACCGATCGAGGCGCTGATAGCTGTCGTAGACCTGCGCTGCGTGTTGCCGACGAAAGCGTGACGTTGCCTCCCCGAGCGACTGCTTTCGTAGAAGTCACCTGTGAAGACCTCCAAGACGGTGACGTGGTCGCCGAGAGCAACGTATCCCTTTTACTGCTTCAAGGTGTGTGTGCAGTGCGAAGCATTCTGCGTGTGCGTGACGGACGGTCGCAGATACTCGTCACAAATTTTAACTTCGAGCACCGACATCTTTTCCGCGGCACCACCGTGGCCTTCGGAGACCAGTGTAGCGGATGTCACCGAGTGCTTCGCATCCGAGGAAATGGTTGATGGAGATAAGTTTCTGGACCACATCGACGTCAGTTCGAAGCTTTCGGACGAGAAGAAGGCCGCACTGCATACCCTGCTGAAGGAATTTAAATCTTGCTTCGCCTCTTCATCTAGAGTCGGTCAAACACCCCTCATAAAGCACCGAATTATTACCGACGATGATGTTCGCCCAATCCGCCAGCAACCTTACCGTGTTTCGGCTAAAGAACGCGAGACTATACAGACGCAGGTAAAGGAGATGCTTGACGACGGGGTGATACAACCGTCGAGCAGCCCGTGGTCCTCGCCAGTCGTTCTAGTAAAGAAGAAAGACGGAACGCTGCGATTCTGTGTTGACTACAGGAAACTCAATAGCGTCACCAAAAAAGACGTCTACCCGCTTCCACGGGTTGATGATTCTCTCGACAGGCTACGACACGCGAAGTATTTTTCATCGATAGATTTGAAGAGCGGCTATTGGCAGATAGAGGTCGATGAGCGAGACAGAGAGAAGACAGCGTTTGTAACTCCCGATGGGCTTTATGAATTCAGAGTTCTTCCTTTCGGCCTCTGTTCAGGCTCCCGCAACATTCCAGCGAATGATGGATACCGTCCTCGCTGGCTTGAAGTGGCAAAGCTGCCTTGTATACCTTGATGATGTGGTCATCTTTGCCGAGAGTTTCGAAGAACATCTGAAGCGTCTAAGAATGGTTCTGGAAGCTATTCGTTCGGCCGAACTCACGCTAAAACCCCAGAAGTGCCATTTCGGCTACGATGAGCTGAAATTTCTGGGACATGTTGTGAGTGCGGATGGAGTGCGGCCTGACCCAGAAAAAACTGCAGCAGTCGCCACCTTTCCTGTGCCGTCAGACAAAAAAGCGGTACGGCGTTTTCTCGGCTTGTGTGCTTATTATCGCCGATTCATTACCAACTTCTCGACGATAGCCGAACCGCTCACGCGACTCACCCGAGATGATGTACCGTTTGCCTGGACTACAGAGCAAGAAGCAGCTTTCACAGAGTTACGGCAGCGAATGCAAGAGGCACCTGTTCTTGCGCATTTTGATGAGGACGCTGATACCGAAGTTCACACGGATGCAAGCAACGTCGGACTTGGCGCTGTCCTTGTACAACGGCACAACGGCGTAGAACATGTCATAGCTTACGCCAGTCGTACTCTCTCTCGAGCCGAGGCCAACTACTCCACTTCAGAGAAGGAATGCCTCGCAGTCGTGTGGGCAACGGCAAAGTTTCGACCTTACCTCTACGGCCGTCCCTTCAAGGTGGTGACCGATCACCATTCGCTGTGTTGGCTGGCCAATCTCCGTGACCCGTCTGGTCGTCTCGCTCGGTGGAGTTTGCGCTTGCAAGAGTTTGACATCATGATTGTGTATAGGTCTGGGCGCAAGCACGAAGATGCCGACGCACTTTCTCGAGCACCCGTGGGACATCCTGATATGGACTCGGAATATGCTGATGGTTTTCTCGGAGCCCTCAGTGATTCTGACTTTATGTCTAGACAGAGAGCCGATCAGGAATTGCGCCCTATTATTGATTCCTTAGAAGGCCGAAATTCTCACACTCCTCGGCGCATCGCTCGCGAATTGTCATCCTTTTGTCTAAGGAGGGGCATTCTTTACAAGAAAAATGCTCGAGGTAGCAACAAAGCCTTCCTCCTCGTTGTACCAGCCGACATGCGGGATGACATCCTCCTCGCGTGCCATGACGAGCCCACGTCGGGACACTTGGGCTACTCGCGGACTCTCGCCAGAGTGCGCCAGCAGTACTATTGGCCACGACTTTCGACCAGTGTACACCGCTACGTGCAAGGCTGCCGCGAGTGCCAGCGTCGCAAGACGCCACCCGTGAAACCTGCGGGCCTTCTCCACCCTATTACACCACCACGGACACCTTTCGACCTCGTGGGAATGGACCTTCTAGGACCCTTCCCTTTGTCGGCCACTGGTAACAAATGGATTATAGTGGCAAACCGATTACTTGACCCGGTATGCTGAGACAAAGGCATTACCCCGCGGCACGGCGTCTGAAGTGGCGAAGTTCTTCGTGCAGCACATCGTCCTCCGGCACGGCGCGCCGTCATGTGTGATTACGGATAGAGGAACATCATTTACGGCACAAATGCTAGAGGACATTTTCAGACTGAGCTGCACGAGTCACCGAAAAACAACGGCTTACCACCCACAAAGTAATGGACTGACGGAAAGGCTCAACAAGACCATAGCGGACATGCTGTCAATGTACGTGGACGTGCAGCACAAAACCTGGGACGATATCCTCCCATACGTCACGTTCGCATACAATACGGCAATGCAGGAAACAACCCGATTTTCACCTTTCCACCTTGTTTATGGACGCAACGTACAAACGATGCTTGACGCTATGCTGCCGTACGATAATAGCGATGCTCTTTCTCCAGAAGCCGAGCAATACACGCAGTACGCCGAAGAGGCTCGTCAACTGGCTCGCGTGAACATCGGTCACCAACAAGACGCAGATGCACGACGTTACAACCTTCGCCGTCGAAACGTCGCATACCACCCGGGTGAACGAGTGTGGGTGTGGACTCCTGTCCGACGACCAGGCTTGTCTGAAAAGCTTCTGAGCCGTTATTTCGGACCATACAAGGTTATCCGACGTGTGAGTGACCTTACATACGAAGTACTTCCGGACGGCACAGTGTCGTCACGTCGACAACATCGGCCCGAAACTGTGCATGTCGTACGACTCAAGCCGTACTACACACAATAGTCTCTGTGCTTGCGAGTTACTTCGCAAACGTGACAGTGATCTCATGTGGTGTTTTTTTTTTCTTGACTCTTCCACTGGTGCTGTTGTGTTCGCGCATGGTCCAAGTGCTTGTGCGCCCTCTTTGTTTTCCCTGGCACTCACTTTGTCATTCTCTGCGTCAACGCGTGTTCTAATTATGGGTTTTTTTTTTCTTCTTCTTTTTATTTAGAAGCATCGAGTCGATGCTTTTTTAAAAGGGGGGACTAATGCCGCATGAATTCGCGTGGTTTTCGTGTGGAAGAGGACGAAGAGGTTGGGATTGAGCCGCTTTTTAATGCCGCATGAATTCGCGTGGTTTTCGTGTGGAAGAGGACGAAGAGGTTGGGTTGGAGCAGTTTTTCTTTTTGTCCTAGCTTGACGAGCAGTTCTGCGGAAGGTTTCCTTGAGTGAGACAAGATTGGTGTGACAAGATTGGTGGAGCTGCTGGGTACGACAACTGACCGACGCACCCCATGCACAAGAGCCCATCCAGGAGCCGGAACACAAGCCCTGTGCCCGTGGACACGCCAGTTCACAGAACAAGCCGCCGCAACGAGGCTACCACCAGAGACACCGGCACAGCTTATCCATAGAGCGACTATGACTTCCGCCTCAAGGCGTCATGGAAACTCCTACGTCGTCGGCACCAATTTATTGCACTGTCCAGAACCCGCTGATGCCTAGTCCCTTTCACGGAGAGCTGTTTGAGGATGTGGACGACTGGCTGAGCGAGTTCGAACACGTCGCAGCGATCAACTACTGGACGAAGCCGCCAAACTCCGCAACGTCTACGCGTGTTTGAAAGACGGCGCCCGAACGTGGTTCATGAACAGAAGTGATGTCTTGACATCCTGGCGCGAGTTCCAGCATCGCCTCTTGGAGACCTACCGGAGCCCCGACCGCCGCGATCGTGCTGAACGTGCATTGCATTCACGCATCCAGATGCCTAATGAGACCGTCACCATGTTACGTGGAGGACATGACGCAGCTTTTCAGGCGAGCGGATCCGGCAATGCCAGAAGAAAAAAGCTACGCTATCTGATGCGAGGCGTGAAGGAGCAGCTTTTTTGCTGGTCTAGTGCGGAGTCTCCGAAGAGTGTAGCAGAATTCCTGACCGAAGCCACTACGATGGAGAGGGGTACTTCATCAGCGGTCAGCCCTACTCAACCGGCAAGTGAATTCTGCATCACCTACTGAATTTTCCGCCAGCTTCGGGAGCAACAGCATTGAGTGGATTCGCGAAATCGTCCGCTCCGTCGTCCGCGAGGAAATCGCGAAACTACACGGGGCGAGACAGCCGGATGGGTAAGCAGCATCACCCATATTATTCGGGACGAGGTCCAGCAGGTGCTTCACAGCCGTCGCCCTCAACCAACGGTTACAAATCTAGAACCACCTCCTGCGTCCACTGATGTTGGGAACCGCACATATGCCGAAGCTCTGCGCACTTCCATGCCGGTCTCAAGCCCTGCAGTCCCAATCCAGACGATGCCGCCAGTTTCAATTCAATCTGCGCATGCTGGTTTGGACATCGACGGTCGCCGTGCCCCTCCGCGGAAGTCCGATATTTGGCGTACGTCGGATAGAAGCTTTCGGACGAGAAGAAGGCCGCACTGCATACCCTGCTGAAGGAATTTAAATCTTGCTTCGCCTCTTCATCTAGAGTCGGTCAAACACCCCTCATAAAGCACCGAATTATTACCGACGATGATGTTCGCCCAATCCGCCAGCAACCTTACCGTGTTTCGGCTAAAGAACGCGAGACTATACAGACGCAGGTAAAGGAGATGCTTGACGACGGGGTGATACAACCGTCGAGCAGCCCGTGGTCCTCGCCAGTCGTTCTAGTAAAGAAGAAAGACGGAACGCTGCGATTCTGTGTTGACTACAGGAAACTCAATAGCGTCACCAAAAAGACGTCTACCCGCTTCCACGGGTTGATGATTCTCTCGACAGGCTACGACACGCGAAGTATTTTTCATCGATAGATTTGAAGAGCGGCTATTGGCAGATAGAGGTCGATGAGCGAGACAGAGAGAAGACAGCGTTTGTAACTCCCGATGGGCTTTATGAATTCAGAGTTCTTCCTTTCGGCCTCTGTTCAGCTCCCGCAACATTCCAGCGAATGATGGATACCGTCCTCGCTGGCTTGAAGTGGCAAAGCTGCCTTGTATACCTTGATGATGTGGTCATCTTTGCCGAGAGTTTCGAAGAACATCTGAAGCGTCTAAGAATGGTTCTGGAAGCTATTCGTTCGGCCGAACTCACGCTAAAACCCCAGAAGTGCCATTTCGGCTACGATGAGCTGAAATTTCTGGGACATGTTGTGAGTGCGGATGGAGTGCGGCCTGACCCAGAAAAAACTGCAGCAGTCGCCACCTTTCCTGTGCCGTCAGACAAAAAAGCGGTACGGCGTTTTCTCGGCTTGTGTGCTTATTATCGCCGATTCATTACCAACTTCTCGACGATAGCCGAACCGCTCACGCGACTCACCCGAGATGATGTACCGTTTGCCTGGACTACAGAGCAAGAAGCAGCTTTCACAGAGTTACGGCAGCGAATGCAAGAGGCACCTGTTCTTGCGCATTTTGATGAGGACGCTGATACCGAAGTTCACACGGATGCAAGCAACGTCGGACTTGGCGCTGTCCTTGTACAACGGCACAACGGCGTAGAACATGTCATAGCTTACGCCAGTCGTACTCTCTCTCGAGCCGAGGCCAACTACTCCACTTCAGAGAAGGAATGCCTCGCAGTCGTGTGGGCAACGGCAAAGTTTCGACCTTACCTCTACGGCCGTCCCTTCAAGGTGGTGACCGATCACCATTCGCTGTGTTGGCTGGCCAATCTCCGTGACCCGTCTGGTCGTCTCGCTCGGTGGAGTTTGCGCTTGCAAGAGTTTGACATCATGATTGTGTATAGGTCTGGGCGCAAGCACGAAGATGCCGACGCACTTTCTCGAGCACCCGTGGGACATCCTGATATGGACTCGGAATATGCTGATGGTTTTTCTCGGAGCCCTCAGTGATTCTGACTTTATGTCTAGACAGAGAGCCGATCAGGAATTGCGCCCTATTATTGATTCCTTAGAAGGCCGAAATTCTCACACTCCTCGGCGCATCGCTCGCGAATTGTCATCCTTTTGTCTAAGGAGGGGCATTCTTTACAAGAAAATGCTCGAGGTAGCAACAAAGCCTTCCTCCTCGTTGTACCAGCCGACATGCGGGATGACATCCTCCTCGCGTGCCATGACGAGCCCACGTCGGGACACTTGGGCTACTCGCGGACTCTCGCCAGAGTGCGCCAGCAGTACTATTGGCCACGACTTTCGACCAGTGTACACCGCTACGTGCAAGGCTGCCGCGAGTGCCAGCGTCGCAAGACGCCACCCGTGAAACCTGCGGGCCTTCTCCACCCTATTACACCACCACGGACACCTTTCGACCTCGTGGGAATGGACCTTCTAGGACCCTTCCCTTTGTCGGCCACTGGTAACAAATGGATTATAGTGGCAACCGATTACTTGACCCGGTATGCTGAGACAAAGGCATTACCCCCGCGGCACGGCGTCTGAAGTGGCGAAGTTCTTCGTGCAGCACATCGTCCTCCGGCACGGCGCGCCGTCATGTGTGATTACGGATAGAGGAACATCATTTACGGCACAAATGCTAGAGGACATTTTCAGACTGAGCTGCACGAGTCACCGAAAAACAACGGGCTACCCACCCACAAAGTAATGGACTGACGGAAAGGCTCAACAAGACCATAGCGGACATGCTGTCAATGTACGTGGACGTGCAGCACAAAACCTGGGACGATATCCTCCCATACGTCACGTTCGCATACAATACGGCAATGCAGGAAACAACCCGATTTTCACCTTTCCACCTTGTTTATGGACGCAACGTACAAACGATGCTTGACGCTATGCTGCCGTACGATAATAGCGATGCTCTTTCTCCAGAAGCCGAGCAATACACGCAGTACGCCGAAGAGGCTCGTCAACTGGCTCGCGTGAACATCGGTCACCAACAAGACGCAGATGCACGACGTTACAACCTTCGCCGTCGAAACGTCGCATACCACCCGGGTGAACGAGTGTGGGTGTGGACTCCTGTCCGACGACCAGGCTTGTCTGAAAAGCTTCTGAGCCGTTATTTCGGACATACAAGGTTATCCGACGTGTGAGTGACCTTACATACGAAGTACTTCCGGACGGCACAGTGTCGTCACGTCGACAACATCGGCCCGAAACTGTGCATGTCGTACGACTCAAGCCGTACTACACACAATAGTCTCTGTGCTTGCGAGTTACTTCGCAAACGTGACAGTGATCTCATGTGGTGTTTTTTTTTTTCTTGACTCTTCCACTGGTGCTGTTGTGTTCGCGCATGGTCCAAGTGCTTGTGCGCCCTCTTTGTTTTCCCTGGCACTCACTTTGTCATTCTCTGCGTCAACGCGTGTTCTAATTATGGGTTTTTTTTTTCTTCTTCTTTTTATTTAGAAGCATCGAGTCGATGCTTTTTTAAAAGGGGGGACTAATGCCGCATGAATTCGCGTGGTTTTCGTGTGGAAGAGGACGAAGAGGTTGGGATTGAGCCGCTTTTTAATGCCGCATGAATTCGCGTGGTTTTCGTGTGGAAGAGGACGAAGAGGTTGGGTTGGAGCAGTTTTTCTTTTTGTCCTAGCTTGACGAGCAGTTCTGCGGAAGGTTTCCTTGAGTGAGACAAGATTGGTGACAATATATATATATATATATATATATATATATATATATATATATATATATATATATATATATATATATATATATATATATATATATATATATAGTTTCGGGAGGGGTCCTCCCTTCATCAGGGGATGAGTTATACTGGCATGAACTTCCAAACTTCGTTGCTGCCGCGTCCCTCTCGCCTTGAAAGATCTTTGCGAGAGTGAGAGAGAACTAAAGAAAGGGAAAAAAACAAAAAAACAAGAAAGGGGGAGAAAAAAGACGAAAAATAAAAAGAAAGAAAGTAAAAAAGAGGAAGAACCACTGTCAACACTGAGAACGAAACCAACTGTCCGTGTACGTCCACATACGGTTCTTATCACGTGCTGTTCAGTTCTCGACGAGTGTCAGGCCACCCAAGATTGTCGCCGCGGTGCCGGAAGGGTCCATGAAGGCGTGCGTAAAGAAAGGGTTTCCCCGTAATGGGTCGGTCGACGTGCGGCGTGCGTAAAGGAAGGGTTTCCCGTTAATGGGTCGGTCGGCTCTTTACCTTTAATCTTCGTCCGTTTCCATTCAATGGTCATCAAGTGGTAGGCGAACGTAAACACTTGGTATGTGCATGTGAAAAAAAAGGAAGAAAAAAAAGGAAGAAAAAAAGAAAAACAAAAAACAAGAAAGGACAGTGTACACGTACGAGTCAGTCAGAAGAAAGCATGGCCTCCAGCTGTCAATCTTTGTCACCAATTTCCTCCTGGCTTACTTCTCGGAGGCAGTTGAGTTTTCCGGGGTCCTCGTTGATGCCGGTTAATAATGTTCGAAATTTGAAGATAAAATATGCCTCACGCTGTTCGCGCACGCGTCTGTTTGAGAAACCGGACTGCTAAAGAGTTACCCTAATTTTCAAAACTCTGGTTTGGCAGGTGCAGATGTCTAGATAAAGGTAGCTTCGGCAGTGAAGTGGCGTGGTACCAGTGATTATTGAACCGCAGCCGAAATGGCGTGTCTGTTTGGCCGATATATTTCTGTCCGCAGATGTTGCAATGTAGCATGTATATTACGTTACTGGAGTGACAATTAAGGCTTTCAGTTATGCAGAATTTGAAATCCGAGAAGTTTGCTTTGGATTCACGGGTTGTAACCATCTGTGGGCATACCTTGCATCGAGCTTTTCCGCAGGGATGGCACCCTGATTGAAATTTGGGGGTGTTTGTTTTTGCTCTGACAAGAATGTCCTTCAGATTTTTATCCCGGCGGCACACCACGTGAGGTGGCTTCGCGAAAATAGAAGTTGGTCATTTGCTTTGCCTGATTATGTTGAAATGGCGGGAAAGTAGGTTGTTGATTCGTGGCGCTGATGAGGAGTAAGTTAGTGCAAGGTTCGTTTGGGAAGTCGTTTTAGATACTCTGTTTGGTCCCTTAATTATATCATTCCTGTTCACGTTGCGAGCACGTAGTATGACATCGTCAATATTGTCTTCCGGATAATTTTGTTTCAATAAGGAATGCTTTAGGTGTTCCGCGTGTCTGTCAAATTCCCGCATATCGGTGCATATTCTTCGGTACCGGTGAACCGGAGAATATGGAATACCCATTTTGGAATGCTTTGGATGGCTGCTCTTGAAAGTAGGTACATTTGACGGTCTGTAGGCTTTTTGTAAAGGTTTGTTGACAAGCGGTCATTTTCGACCGTGACAGTGACGTCCAAAAAGTTATTGCTAGTTTTGGAAATTTTGTGCGTGAACTTTATTGACGGGTGGCACTTGTTAAAATCCTCTATAAAGCGGAAAAGACTTGCCTCATCATGGTTGCATATCATAAAAATATCGTCTAAGTATCTTCTGTAGTAGAAAGGTTTCAAGGTGCGTCCCTCAATGAATGGGATTTCAAGTGAAGCCATAAAGGTGCTCGCAAAGTTTGGGGCCATTTTCGTGCCCATTGCAGTGCCGCTGACCTGAAGGAAATGCTTGCCATTGAACTCAAAATGGTTATAATTTAGTACAAGTTCAGGAAGTGTAAACAGTACCTCGTCACTTACACTCGTTGATGAGTCAGATTTTACATATTCAGAAACCATAGCCGCTATTTCGTCATGATGGGGTATGTTGGTGTACAGTGAGCAGACGTCCATGGTCACCAGAAAACTACCGCCTGGGATGTCGAGACTTGAAGTTTCGCAGATGAAGTGGTTTGTGTCCTTTAAGTAATAGGAAAAATTTGGGGGGATGTTTTTTATTAAGGAATTGATGAATTCTGATATATTTTCTGTTGATGCGTTGTTACTGGATGCTATCGGACGTCCCGGATTGCCTGTCATGTATTTTGGGGAGCGAATAGAATCGACCGGGAACAGAATGGGCCGGTAACATTGTTTTAACATTTTGCCGGTAATTTTCTCGTCCCGGCGGAGATTGTTTAGGGTTACTTTTATCTCCCTTTCAAATTCGGGAGTCGGGTCCGTTGGAAGTTCTTTGGAGAATTTTGTGTCTGATAGCTGTCGTTCCCCTTCCCCATAAAGGAGGCTATGCCTTCCCTTAAGTAGTCCGATGTGTTTAGAATTACTATGCAGCCCCCTTTATCAGCTGGGTTGATAGTAATTCCAGTGTTTTTTCGTAGTTCATCGAGTGCCCTTCGTTCTGACTTTGATATGTTGTTTCGAAATGGCCGATTTTTTTCATACACTCTGATGATATCTTTTTGAACTGCTGATATATACATATCGAGGTGTTTGTCCCTCTGCTCACCCGGACACCATGATCTGTCACCACCAATCACTCTATTCTCGTCCGTACAGACCTTGCGATCATGAAAGTATTCACGGAGGCGGAGATTACGCGCAAAGTTATCGAGGTCTTGGTACAGTTCAAATTCATTGAATCTACCGGATGATGGACAAAAGGTTAAGCCTCTCGACAAAAGTTGAAGCTGAGCGGGTGTGAGGGTTGTGTTTGACAGATTGAGGACATTTTTCTCATAAGTTTTGGGCTGCTCTTGGCTATCACGTGGCACTGGAGTGTCAGCATCATATTCGAGAGTAAAGATGTTTTGATTAGGATTGCACTGTAGTTTCGAGTTCCCACTTTTCTCCTCAAAGTTAGGTTGTGGTACGGGTGGTCCCTGGTGTTCTTGTACGGCCTCATTCCTATTTTCCTGTCGCAGAGCAGTGGAGCTACTGCAGTCCCGCTTGAATTTTCTATCTTTTACTGCTGAAATTTCGCCTCTCTTCTTTAGTTCATATCTTTCCAGCTTTCTTGCCTCATGCTCTCCGAGATTAGATACCAATTTCTGCGTGGCCTCCATGACACTGTATTCGGCGGCCTTACGCTCACTATGGTCCGCAATGACCCGAGTCAGTTGCAAGGACGCTTCTAGTAATATTTTTCCCACTTTCCCCTTTCTGCTTCACTTAGTGTAGAGATTGAACATAGTCACCTTCCCTCCTCATGCTTCGTATCGATTCCCAAGGTACGTGGGATCTGCCGAAATTGTTTAGGGGAGTTGGAGTAAGTCTGGCTAAGCCTGATTGAGTCTAAAACGTAAGATATATTTCTTGAGTGAGTCTGAGGGAGTTCTCTCTTTGCTGAACTATGGTCCTATCCATTTATCTTCCCTATTGTTAGGTATCAGCCGTACCTGTATTCATGTTCATACTCAAGTCTGCTTACACATATTCCAAAGCCATACCACGGTCGCGATTTTTCTCGGGGTGAGCATAAGCGAGGAAAGCGGCGTTGCAGCCAGGCGAGGCAGACGCGTGTCCACTCGGCGCGTGGCATAGTTATTTTTGCCGTGGAGGGATGCCATGAGCAAAGCCGACGGTTGCGATGAAGTCACCACCTTGCGGTGTGTTGGAGCATTGACCAAAGTGCACCTTTCGAATTGAAAATGCGCCTAATGAGACGACGCGTTGCAGAAGCTAACGCGTAGGCAACTTTTATGATGCATTGCTTCACTTTATCGCTCCCAGAGGGCGATACTACCCCGCTGACCATGAGCACTGTGAGAGGAAATTGTGAGATTTTCAAAGCGCTTTTGTAAAGCTTCATGATTGTGGTACCGTGGAGCACCGGATAGCGCGCCCGGCATTTGTCGCGAACCGAGAGGTCACGAGTTATACACTCGTTCGCAAACCTTATTTAGGGGCAAAGCTCTTTAAGCCATGGGTCGTGCGTCCCCGATCTATGTAGTAGTAGTAGTAGTAGCGGCAGCAGTAGATTGTCGTAGTAGTAGTAGTTGGCCACCTCTCGTTTAGTCCTTGGAATGTCCGCTGGATGGCGGTACTTGTATATGTTGAATATATGATGAAAAAGATGCGAGATGGCGGTACTTCGAGTGTTTACTAGATGAACGGATGCATGGACGGACAGACAGTCAAGCAGATGTACGAACAGATAGACGGACGGACGCACGGATGGACGGACAAACTGACGAACGCTTCGCTCCACTCATCATCATTCACTCCGTGGATATGCTGCGATATTTTTTTGTTGCTTTCTGATCGTGTGCATTTTCAGACGTCAGTTCCGTGACGGAAATACGTCATCGAAGTCTTGGTGAATTCCTGCATAAAATATTCTCGTATTAGGGTTATTCTCAGAATACAAAACATTCCCAGCAGTCAGTAAGTGCTATCGCACAGACTTGCTACTCAATAAAAAAGTGCAGCTACCTACTTTGGTTATCCACATGGGTACCACTGTACACGGGTGCCCAGCAACCTGCCTATGAAGTGCTGAGAAAGGAAAATAGTGAGCACTTCTTAATATATCAGCGAAGTATATTGCTACCAGTTCAGTTACGAAGGGCAAAAAAAATTCATCCTGTAAACTACTCTTCATGGAAAAATTCTTAACCACAGCTTCGCACAAGGTGCCATGGTATACAACTGGTATTTGATAACATCTGATGATTG
Source organism: Rhipicephalus microplus (assembly GCF_013339725.1). Lineage (NCBI taxonomy): Eukaryota > Metazoa > Arthropoda > Arachnida > Ixodida > Ixodidae > Rhipicephalus > Rhipicephalus microplus. The sequence continues at coordinate 19,183,070 of NC_051173.1, read as the reverse complement.
TTTTTCGTCACCTTAAATTGAATTCACCGGCATAATTAAACCTTCCTGAACAAGCATTAGCCCACTTCCTCCTGTCGGATGAATGTGTTAACAAAGTAAGGTAATCATGACCGTAAAAAATGGGCGTATGCCACGCACTGCGGGAATCGATTTTATGCGAAGCAGTCTATATATATATATATATATATATATAATATATATATATATATATATATATATATATATATATATATATATATATATATATATATATATATATTTGACGTATGCATGTGGAAGCACAGGACCGGTTTAACTGACGGAACATGGGAGAGGCCTTTTTCCTGCAGTGGACGTAGCCAGGCTGATGATAATATATATATATATATATATATATATATATATATATATATATATATATATATATATATATATATATATATATATATATATATATATATATATATATATATATATATATATATACTCCAGGACCCCAGCAGTGACGACGTCACCACTCCCACCAGCGAGGCCCCACAACACCAGACAGAAGAACGCGGCGAAGACTTAGGCGGCGGCTTCCAATTGACACGGGGAAACAAAAGGTACGGGCAGTCTCAAACACGCATGGTCCCAGATATTTCTGTCGATTAGGAAAATCATTGGAGAACGGGTGCAATACGAAAACCTCCCGGAACAACTAACCAAATATATATCTCACCAAATTGCACCTAATGGCCTCCGCCTAGCCCACAACCCCTCAATGTCTACAATAAGTGAAGCAGAAAAGGTGAAGTTGGGAAAAAAAATATTACTTGAAGCGTCCTTGCAACTGACTCGAATCATTGCGGACCACAGTGAGCGTAAGGCCGGCGAATACAGTGTCGCGGAAGCCACGCAGAAATTAGTATCTAATCTCGGAGAGCATGAGGCAAGAGAACTGGGAAGATATGAACTTTTTTATAAAACAGATAGGCGGAATTTCAGTAGTAAAATATGGAAAATTCTATCGGGACTGCAGAAGCTCCACTGCTCTGCAACAGGAATATAGGAATGAGACACTAGAAGAACGCCAGGGACCACCCGTACCACAACCTAACTTTGAGGAGAAAAATGGGAACTCGAAACTACAGTGTAATCCTAATCAAAACAGGCTTACTCTCGGATATGACGCTGACACTCCCGTGCCACGTGATAGCCGAGAGCAGACAAAAGCTTATGCGAAAAATGTCCTCAATCTGTCCAACACAACGCTTACACCCGCTCAGCTTCAACTTTTGTCGAGAGGCTTAACCCTTTGTCCATCATACGGTAGATTCAATGAATTTGAACAGTACCAAGACCGCGATAACTTTTCTCGTAATCTCCGCCCCCGTGAACACTTTCATGATCGGAGGGACTGTACGGACGAGAATAGATCGATTGGTGGTGACAAATCATGGTGTCCAGGTGAGCAGAGGGACAAACACCTTGATATGTATATATCAGCAGTTCAAAAAGATATCATCAGAGCGTATGAAAAAACTCGGCCATCTCGAAAAAACCTATCAAAGTCAGAACGAAGGGTGCACTCGATGAACTACGAAAAAATGCTGAAATTGCCATACAACCGGCTGATATAGTAATTCTAAAGAGCATAGTAATTCTAAACACGTCGGACTACTTAAAGGAAGGGGAACGACAACTATCAGACACAAAATTTTACAAAGAACTTCCAACGGACCCGGCTCCCGAATTTGAAAGTGAGATAAAAAGGAACCCTAAATATTCACCGCCGGGACGAAAGAATTACCGGCAAAATGTTAAAAGCAATGTTCCGGCCCATTCTGTTCCCGGTCGATTCTATTTGCTCGCCAAAATACACAAGGCAGGCAATCCGGGACGTCCGATAGTATCCAGTAACAACACATCAACAGAAAATATATCAGAATTCATCGATTCCTTAATAAAAAACATCCCCCCAAATTTTCCCTATTACCTAAAGGACACAAACCACTTCATCTGCGAAACTTCAAGTCTCGACATCCCAGGCGGCAGTTTTCTGGTGACCATGGACGTCTGCTCACTGTACACCAACATACCCCATCACGACGGAATAGCGGCTATGGTTTCTGAATATGCAAAATCTGACTCATCAACGAGTGTAAGTGGCGAGGTACTGTTTACACTTCTTGAACTTTTACTAAATTATAACCACTTTGAGTTCAATGACAAGCAATTCCTTCAGGTAAGTGGCACTGCAATGGGCATGAAAATGGCCCCAAAATTTGCGAGCACCTTTATGGCTTCACTTGAAATCCCATTCATTGAGGGACGCACCTTGAAACCTTTCTACTACAGAAGATACTTAGACGATATTTTTATGATATGGAACCATGACGAGGGAAGTCTTTTCCGCTTCATAGAGGATTTTAACAAGTGCCACCCGTCAATAAAATTCACGCACAAAATTTCCAAAACTAGCATTACCTTTTTGGACGTCACTGTCACGGTCAAAAATGACCGCTTGTCAACAAGTCTTTACAAAAAGCCTACAGACCGTCAAATGTACCTGCATTTCAACAGCAGCCACCTAAAGCATTGCAAAACGGGTATTTCATATTCTCAGGCCTACCGGTACCGAAGAATATGCACCGATATGCGGGAATTTGACAGACACGTGGAACACCTAAAGCATTCCTTATTCAAACAAAATTATCCGGAAGACATTATTGACGATGCCATACTACGCGCTCGCAACGTGAATAGGAATGATATAATTAAGGGACCAAACAGAGTATCTAAAACGACTTCCCAAACGAACCTTGTACTAACTTACTTCTCATCAGCGCCACGAATCAACAACATACTTTCCCGCCATTTCAACATAATCAGGCAAAGCAAACGACTAACTTCTATTTTCGCGAAGCCACCTCACGTGGTGTATCGCCGGGATAAAAATCTGAAGGACATTCTTGTCAGAGCAAAAACAAACACCCCCAAATTTCAATCAGGGTGCCATCCCTGCGGAAAAGCTCGATGCAAGGTATGCCCACAGATGGTCACAACACGTGAATCCAAAGCGAACTTCTCTGATTTCAAATTCTGCATAACTGAAAGCCTTAATTGTCACTCCAGTAACGTAATATACATGCTACATTGCAACATCTGCGGACAAGAATATATCGGCCAAACAGACACGCCATTTCGGCTGCGGTTCAATAATCACCGGTACCACGCCACTTCACTGCTGAAGCTACCTTTATCTAGACATCTGCGCCTGCCAAACCACAGTTTTGAAAATATCAGGGTAACTCTTTAGCAGTCCGGTTTCTCAAACAGACGCGTGCGCGAACAGCGTGAGGCATATTTTATCTTCAAATTTCGAACATTATTAACCGGCATCAACGAGGACCCCGGAAAACTCAACTGCCTCCGAGAAGTAAGCCAGGAGGAAATTGGTGACAAAGATTGATAGCTGGAGACCATGCTTTTTTCTGACTGACTCGTACGTGTACACTATCCTTTCTTGTTTTTGTTTTTTTCTTTTTTTCTTTTTTTTTCTTTTTTCTACATGCACATACAAAGTGTTTACGTTCGCCTACCACTTAATGACCATTGAAGGGAAACGGACGAAGATTAAAGGTAAAGAACCGACCGACCCATTCCCGACCTTCCTTTACGCACGCCGCACGCCGACCGACCCATTACGGGGAAACCCTTTCTTTACGCATGCCGTCACGGACCCTCCCGGCACCGCGGCGACAATCTTGGGTGGCCCGACACACGTCGAGAACTGAACAGCACGTGATAAGAACCATATGTGTACGTACACGGACAGTCGGTTTCGTTCTCAGTGTTGACAGTAGTTCTTCCTCTTTTTTACCTTCTTTCTTTTCTTTCTTATTCTGTTCTTTCTTTTCCTGTTTTTCGTCTTTTTTCTTCCCCCTTTTTTGTTTTTGTCTTTCCTTTTTTAGTTCCCTCTCACTCTCGCAAACATCTTTCCAGGCGAGAGGGACGCGGCAGCAACGAATTTTGGAAGTTCATGTCAATGTCAACGAAGTTTGGAAGTTCATCTACCTCTGCCCTACTCTGTTGAGATGCTGCCCCTTTATAATTACGCCGTGTCGGTCTTGCTTCTTCTCCTAGATTTTCTATATTTTATTTAATGTTTCTCCTCCCGTTTCGCTGTTTCTTCTTTTTTTTCTCTCTCTCCTTGTTTATTACTTTTTTTACTTTTATTTTGACCCATTCTCTCCTGTCTCGACAGGCTATAAGAGTACACGGAACATGTGTAAATATTATGATGCCTTGAAGAAGACGGGGTTTTCGTCGAAACGTCGGCACAATAAACAGTTGTTATGTGAAAGCGCATTTACTTTCATATATATATATATATATATATATATATATATATATATATATGATCAGAGTTTTTTCTGGCTACCATAATAAAAATTATAAACTTCGAGAATAGTGCAGTATAGGAAACAAAACAATAATTTGTTTATTTATTCCAAGCAGTTTCCGCTGGTGGACCAGCCTTCTTCGGAGGTGGTAGTGGTTCATGAGGAAAAGGAAGAAGGCACCTAATTTCTGTCTGCCTACAGGTGACACGGCGCAGTGCCTTTGGGGTGGGGTGGAGAGGGATGAAAGAGGATAGGAGGAATAGTGTGTGGTGTGTAAGGGGGGATGTCCAGTCCGCTTCAGCGCGAGCAGCAGGCCGTCGGCAAGGGCAAGGGCAGCATGGCTCCTGGGATCAGCGGTAGGCAGCAATTCCTGACTCCTCCACGAACTCCGCCAGGCTGAGGAGTGCTGCTGGATGTGGACGAGACGGGAACAGCAGGTCTTCCAGGGTGGAGACGGGCAGACCCTGTCTCCTGTAGGCCGTGTAGGCCCTCAAGCGTTCCTGTGCTAAGCCAGGGCAGGCACAGAGGAGGTGTTCGAGGGTCTCTGGGTCTCCGCAACGGCTGCAGGCCGGGGAAGGGCAGAGGCCCTTGGCGTGGCGGTGGGCCGCCGTCCATACGCAGCCAGTCCGCAGTCGTAATAGGGAGGCCCGTTCTCTCCTGGTGAGGCCCGTCTCTGGGAGAGGCTTTGGTCCTCGCCCGCTGGCCACCCTCGGGTCTGAGTGGACTGTGACGAGGAGCCTCTTGAGACGGGCCTGTGAATAGTCCCTGGCCGCCACGGCACAGGAGTAGGGAGTACCAGGCTGGTGGGCAGCCTTGGCGAGTGTGTCCGCCTTCTCGTTTCCAGCGATGCCCACGTGGGAGGGCAGCCAGTGGAAGGAGACGGACACCCCGGCGTCAGTGAGGGCGCGAACCTTGGTTCTCAGGAGGCAGGCCGTCAGTCCGGCACGGCGGGAGTTGGCCAGGGTCTGCAGGGCTGCCTTGCTGTCACACAGGACCACGGCCGGCTCAAGAGGGATGTCCTCAGCCAACAGGTCTACCGCGAGATGCAGTCCAGCCAGTTCCGCAGCCGTCGAGCTCACCGGGAAGGGTAGCCTGCACTGGCTGCTGTTGGCTCTGGACGGGATTACGCATGCAGCCGCTGCGATCCTGTCTGGCATCACAGATCCGTCCGTGAACACCTGCAGCCGTCCCTCTAGTTGTTCCTGGAGCTTGCAGGAGGCCGCCTGTTGCAGTGCGGCCGCCGGCGTCCGTCGCTTGGTTGCCCCTTCCAAGCAGAGGTGGACCTCTGGTGGCTGGTGGTGAGGCGGTGGAGAGGCAACCGGAACTGGCGGATCTGGGACCATCTGGTGGTACAGCAGGCAGAGGCCTCCCATCCGTGATCCTGGCTGACTGCGGAGACGCTCCAGGAGGGCCCTGCCGTCGGTGGTGCGGTGAAGGCGATCAATGTGGCCCAGCGCACGTTGGAGCATACGTAACGACAGGGGCCACTCTCCTGCCTCCGCGAGAGTTGCTGCCACCCGCGAGCTTTTGGGAAGCCCCAGGATGGCCCTCAGTGCACCCCTGTGGAGTCCCTCCAGCAGGCGTCTCCTGGCCGGTGTCAGGTTCACCAGCGGGAAGGCGTACAGGAGGACCGAGGACGCCGCAGCCTGGTTGAGCCGGAGGGCCCACTTGGTGGAGTAGCCGCGGCCACGCAGCTGCAGCCTGCTGATGGCGCCCTGGACGCGCCGCACCTTGGGGGCAGCAGCCTTGGCAGCCGGGATCCAGGTGAGTCGGTGGTCGATGGTGAGCCCCAGGTACTTCACCACCAACCTCCAAGGCAGGCTGCGATTGCCAATCAGAGCGAAATGATACAAGTTCCCGTAGACGAGGGCCACCCTCAAAGTTTGGAGGCCCCCAAAACGAAAAGAAAAAAAGAAAAAAAGAAAAAAAACCTGACAAACGGGCTAACGAGGCAAGCGACAGACAAGAAGAAGAAGAAGAAGAAGAAGAAGGAAGGAGCGACAGAGAGCCGCCGAAAGCGGGTGGGTAATTGTAGCTAAAGGTAGATAAGACACGCCGGAAGAGGAGGCGACCAAGGAAAAGGGAAAAAGTGAAAGGTATTGCCGCTTACTCACATCCCACACATGGATCGAGTGGAAGTTCACGTGGTTCGGCGGCTGGCCCACGGCGTCGGGCCACACACACAAACAAGAAACATACGACCCGCTCCAGCTTCAGGAAAACATTGGCCACGATGCAAAGCTAAATGTGCCCCCTCCCCTGATCTGCCCTCTCTTGCAAAGAAGTGTATAACCAGTCATACTCAAAATAAATGAATGAATATTCTTTAAGAGATGAACAAACAAAAACATAAAGAAAAGAGTAAAACTTAAAAACCAAAATAAAATATAATAATCCTAACACGCACCGGTTGATGCACGTAGCATCAAATTAGTTTATTTTCACGCATTAGATTTATCATCCTATGTGTGTGACTTCACGTATGTATAAATAAATTGAGTAATTCACTTTCTATGTTTCACGAAAATTCGCGGAGGCACGTCAGTTGCCCAGGCCTCTCGTTGATTCCGTGGGTAAGTGATCTGAATTTCTTCATGAAGTATGACTCCCGCTGCTCGCGCTCGCATGTGTTCTGGAAGCCGGACTGTAGTAGTATGATGATTACGCGTTCGAAAGAGTGGCCAGGGAGGTTGATATTCCTTCTCGTAACAATATGTTTGGAGAACGGCAAATTGGGGAGGCCCTTTACATGTGCCCTGTCGCTGTTGAAGCGCAAAGGGAACGCGATTTCCGTGTGTCCAATATATTCCTGTTAGCACACTGCATAGCGAATTTTGTATACCACAATTGCTGAGTCAGAGTTAAGGTCGTCTTTAATTTTGTATACCGCATTGGCTGAGTCAGAGTTAAGGTCGTCTTTAATTTTGTACACAAAGTCTGAACAGAAGGCTTCGGCCGTATCTGTGGTCACCATGTGTGTGTATGCAGACCCTGCACCACGGTTTCCCGCATGGTCTACACCTCTGATAGCGGTCGGATTTGTGTGTTTTCGGCCTGACTAGTAAGTCTCTCAGGTTTTTCATTTCTTCGGTAAACCACCTTGGGCGGAGTCTGAAAAACGGCAGAGAGGCGACCACTCTGTTTAAGTATGTTATGGGGGGGGGGGGAGGGGGGCGGAGTATGTGAGGAATAAATTTGCCCCTGACGTTATATCTTTATTTCCGCCTTTTTCTTCCATAGTTGATTCTCGGTCCAAAGAGTGAGCGCGCTCAATTGCATTGTCAATTATTTTTTCGGGGTACTATTGACGCAAGAAGTCTGCTCTCAATTCCTGTGCGTGGTTGTCAAATTGCGTAGAGCAAATTGTGCTGTGCACGTGGGCTTGAGAGTAAGGAACACCTGTTTTGTAGTGATGGGGTTGGCTGCTGTGGAAATGCAGATACAAAAATGCAGGCGGTCAATTGGTTTTTTATACAGGGTAGTAGATATGGTGGAACCACTGAGTGATTCAGTGACATCCAGGAAGTGAACACTCTTCTGCGAATACGTGTGCGTAAATGTTATCGAACGATGCAGGGAGTTGAAATCGGAAATGAATTTGGAAAGATTATACTCACCATCAGCCTATACACGAATAATATATCATCGAGGAAGCGTAGGTAGAATATCGGTTTCAATCAATCAATCAATCAATCAATCAATCAATCAATCAATCAATCAATCAATCAATGTTTCTTTATTAGCATCAGAAATGTACATTGTGAGTAAGTATGCAGGAGGAGGTCCCAAGGTAGTAAACCGCAGGCGGGACCTCCTATGTTATTACAATGAAAAAGCTAAAATATGAATAACGAAAGAGCAAGTCATGGAACATTTCGAACTTTTTTTTTCTACAAAGCAAGATATCGAAACTTAACAAAATTTAGCAGTTATACGTTTAATAGAGACTTTTTCAATTTTCTCTTAAAAACATGAATGTGCATTAAGTCTTTCCCATCATGTGATAAAGAATTCCATATTGAAATTGATGAAAAAACAATGCTCATTTTTCCATAATTAGTGCGAACTTTAGGTAATAACAGGTTATGTGCGACCGCGAATCTAGTATTATTGGAATTATCCAACAAGGTAATAGGAAAGATGTCGATAGTGAGGGTACGATGGAAAATTTTGAAAAACAAAACGCACACATTGTAAACGTACATTTTGGAGATCGGTAATACGTCAAGCTGGCGAAAAATCTCCTGTGATGGCGCTTGACGTGAAGCGAAAGTTATGAGTCGAATTGCTTGTTTTTGCAATACCTTTAACGGCCAAATGTGCACCGAATATGAATTACCCCATGATGTAATGCAATAACTGAGACGACTGTGTATGAATGCATAATACAATGCCTTCAGAGTTTTGATGTTAAAACACATTCGTGACTTGACCAATGCCCTGATTCCGTATGAAATCTTTTTACAAACAGAATTGATATGTTGCTGAAATTTCAGATGTGTGTCCATTATAACTCCTAAAAATGACGTATGATCACTTAAAGGAGTAACTACTGAGTTCACATAAAGGTAAGACATAAATGCTAGTTTTTTTTGTTTGGTGAATAAAAAAAAGCATAAAACAGGTTTTGCAAGGATTAATCAACAATCTATTACAGTTGCACCAGTCAACAAGACAATTAAGGTCAGCTTGAAGTCTTGACACGAGAGTCGCTAAATCCAAGTGATGAGAAAAGAGAGTCGTGTCATTAGCGTAAAGTGAACAAGATGAATAATTAAGGCAACGTGGTAAATCATTTATGAATAATAACAATAATAATGGACCCAAAATTGAACCTTGCGGAACACCTCTTGTAATGGGGTTGGGACTGGATGTAAAATTATCGACCGAGACCACCTGCAACCTATTAAGAAGAAAGCTCTGTAATAGCGTTAATGCGGAACCAGTTATGCCATAGTACTGGAGTTTGCGAAATAGGATGAAATGATCAATACTGTCAAATGATTTAGTAAAGTTTGAATGGAGAATTTTCGAGAAAAAGAATCTCCAAAGAGGCCACGAAAATATTTGTGTAATATGGGGCCATTTTGGTTCCCATTGTCGTTCCATTCACTTGTAGGTAATGTTTTTGGTTAAATTCAAAGTTATTACGTTTACTACAAGATTTAGGAGCACCTCTAAAGCGCTTACGTCGAACTCACTCGTCGATTTACTTTTTTCATAGGTGGCGATTGTTACGGCTATTCCTTCGGTGTGGGGAACGTTTGTGTAGAGTGCTGAGACATCCATTGTGGCCAAATAGCATTCTAGAGGTATTACAAGTTTTGAGACTTGTCGAAGGAAGTGGCTGGTATATTTAATGTATGATGGGCAGTTTTGTGGGAGTGCCAATGAAACTAGAGATTTTTTCAGTAGCAGTGCCGTTGCTGGAAACTATAGGTCGGCCGGGATTGTTAATCTTGTGAATTTTTGGTCGTAAATAGAAGCGCCCAAGAGACGAGTTGCCAGGTGACATCATTTTAAGCATAGGATACGTTATCTTACCCCTCTTGCGTAATGATATTAGAGGGGTCTTAATTGTACTTTCATACTGCTCTGTCGGATCACAAGGAAGTTCTTTATAGAAATTTTCATCTGCCAGTTGGCGAAGCCCTTCTTGATGTAGTCAGTCCTGTCGAGTACAACCACAACACCATCCTTATCAGCTGGTTTGATAATGATGTTCTGTCTGTCACTTAAACTGCGCAAAGCCCCCCGCTCCTCCTTGGACAAATTGTTGCGAATGGGTCGGTGCTTTTCATATTCCCTGATTATATCGCGTTGGACGGCTGAAATGCGCATGTCTAGATATTCGTCTCGTTGCTCACCTGGAGTCTAAGATTTATCTGAAAATTTATTTTGTCGCGTGCTGCTTCGATCATGGAAATATTATTTTAGACGCAATGTTCTGGCAAAGTTGTCCAAATCTTGCTAAAGTTTAAACTCATCAATTTTGCCAGAGGCGGGGCATAAGGTTAAACCTTTTGATAGCAGATTTGTTTGCGCAAGTGTCAAAGATTTGCTGGAAAGGTTAACCACATTAGTGACATTGGTGCTATTTCGGGAGTTTGACGAGAGGTTACAGTTTGATTCGCATACGTTGTGAAAGAATTGCTGGCGGAGTATTTTAATGCCGGCCACGCACCGTCTCGCTTCAATTTCTTGTCTTTCTTGCCTTTCTTGCCCTGAATTGTCAATCTCTCTTTTTCTTCGTATTTGGCAAGCTCCTCTGTTTTTGATTGCGTCAAACTCAGTGCTGTTTTAGCCACGCCTGTTCTTTCTCTTTAAGTTCCGCCGCCCTACGTGTACTGTGTGGTATTACGACCTGCGTAAGCCTAATAGATGCATCTTTTAAGATATGTCTCCACTGCCGCTGCTCACTTTTGTTGAAGTTATTCATTGTGGGTTGTAGCTGAACGCTGAGACCCTTTGGTGCGAATCCTCTTTAAGTTCCGCCGCCCTATGTGTACTGTGTGGCATTACTACCTGCGTAAGCCTAATAGATGCATCTTTTAAGATATGTCTCCACTGCTTCTGCTCACTTTTGTTGAAGTTATTCATTGCGGTTAGTAGCTGAACACTGAGACCCCTTGGTGCGAATCACGATTATATATATATGTTTCCAGGTTTGAAGCATGCATTACAAACCTCACGCGCGTATCAACATTCTTTCTTAAGGCCATGAAATCGCGAGACCATCTGCTGTAGCGGGCCGAACCTGATGAGCTGTTGAGTCAGTCCCTGCGTGGGGAAGAAGCACTGTCGCCGGCAGCCTCTGCATGCCCCCGAGTCGTGTTGTAGGGGCTGTTGCTTCTTGATCTATGAGGAGATATCCCCTCGGCGCTCGTGGAGATGGTCGTCGACTCTGGCTCCCGTTTGCTTCGCGGATGCTGGGGAACTCACTCCGGGAAGGAAAATGTTGCCTCGGTGGGCTAGGCAGACCTAATAGTGCATGGTCCAGACAAGTTGATGGTGACCTGAACCATATTTCGCAGAAGCAGGGATTTAAGGTGGCTGGCGATGAGGGCAACACCCTCAAAACTTGGGTGTGTCCAGGTTGATGGTGACCTCAACCATATTTCGCAGAAGCAGGGATTTCAGGTGGCTGGCGATGAGTGCAACACCCTCAAAACTTGGGTGTATACCATCAGGCGCCAGAACCCGGCCAGGCGGAAGTCATTCCAAGGCGTGATCGATGTAAAAGAGAGTACCGCTTCGACGACAGTGCAATCGAAGGAGGTGGCTGAAGCGGCCCGCTTCTCTGTTGAAACGTACGATGAAGGGCCGGTTGAGGCAGGCGCGCCTGCGGTCTGGGGCCCTCGGAAGTACCAATGTGGTGAAGATCTTCGTAATCTCCGGGCGCTGTTCCACGATTTCGCTCGCCATGTCTTTGTATTTCTCAAACACTACCGTGGCTGGGGAGGAGGCTGTGTGATTGGTATTCACATGCAACTCCAAAGTGGTCACACTGCGTGGAATAAAGTCCAGCAGCGGGAGCGCTTACTGCACCAATAGTCCAGACTGAGTCACGAAGACGGGCGTGTTCGTTCGACGGGGGGTCGGAATGGTTGAACAGGTACTTTGATTTAGAGTCACCGATAACGGCTGACGTTGAGAATGGTGAGGGAATTTACATGTTAACTGTTTTCTTGCAGAACTTGCACCAGCCATGAGTATAAAATGGATGAAACAGTTGATCAGAGTTTCTTCTGGCTACCGTAATAAAAATTATAAACTTCGAGAATAGTGCAGTATAGGAAACAAAAGAATAATTTATTTACTTATTCCTAACGGTTTCGGCTGGTGGACCAGCCTTTTTCGGAGGATCTAAGCGAAACGATACAAGTTTCCGTAGCCGAGGGCCACTAAAGTACCTGTTCAATCATTTCGCTTCAACAACCACAGGGCACACGTAAAGGGCCTCCCCAATTTGCCGTTATCCAAGCATATCAACCTCCCTGGCCACTCTTTCGAACGCGCAATCATCATACTACTACAATGCGGCTTCCAGAACACATGGGAGCGCGAGCAGTGGGAGTCATACTTCATAAAGAAATTCAGATCATTTACCCACGGAATCAACGAGAGCCCTGGGCGACTGACGTGCCTCCGCAAAGTTTCGTGAAACATAGAAAGTGAATTACTCAGTTAATTTATACATACGTGAAGTCGCACACATAGGATGATCAATCTAATGCGTGAAAATAAACAAATTCAATGCTACGTGCATCAACCGGTGCGTGTTAGCATTATTAGATTTTCTTTTTGTTTTTAAGTACTTTTTATTCTTTTCTTTATGTTTTTGTTTGTTCATCTCTTAAAGAATATCCATTCATTTATTTAGAGTATGACTGGTTCTACACTTCTTTGCAAGAGAGGGCAGATCAGGGGAGGGGGCACATTTAGCTTTGCATCGTGGCCAATGTTTTCCTGAAGCTGGAGCGGGTCGTATGTTTCTTGTTTGTGTGTGTGTGGCCCGACGCCGCGGGCCAGCCGCCGAACCACGTGAACTTTAAGTCGATCCATGTGTGGGATGTGAGCAAGACGCAATATCTTTCACTTCTTCTCTTTTCCTTGATCGCCTCCTCTGGCGGCGTGTCTTATCTACCTTTAGCTACAATTACCTACCCGCTTCCGGCGGCTCTGTGTCGCTCCTTCCTTCTTCTTCTTCTTCTTGTCTGTCGCTTGCCTCGTTAGCCCATTTGTCTCGCTTTTTCTCTTTTTTTTCTTTTCGTTTTGGGGGCCTCCAAACTGTGAGGGTGGCCCTCGGCTACGGGAACTTGTATCATTTTTGTATCATTTCGCTCAGATCCTCCGAAGAAGGCTGGCTGGTCCACCAGCGGAAACTGCTTGGAATAAATAAATAAATTATTGTTTTGTTTCCTATACTGCACTATTTTCGAAGTTTATAATTTTTATTATGGTAGCCAGAAGAAACTCCGATCTTTCTCTCTCTCTCTCTCTCTCTCTCACACACACACACACACACACACACACACCACACACATATATATTTATATATATATATATATATATATATATATATATATATATATATTAAGCGGTGAGGCCCACGTAACAGACGATGATGATCACTACAATGGTTCGGTCGTACAGATGAAGATAAAGTATATAATCAGCGCTCACACTATCCCCCCCCCCCCCTCTCGCGAAAGACGGCGGCAAGTTAGAAAGGGTTGGGACGCCGAATATATGGTTTCAGTCAAGACACGTAAGCGATCTCGGTGTTGCGGTGACGACGATCAGGAGCTGCATTGACAGGAGTGATATATATATAGTTGCCGTCAGATGTTCGTTCCGGGACAGTGTATGGACCGAGATATCCGGTGATGGAATTTTTCGCAGAGACCAGGTGCACGAACAGGTGTCCAAAAAGAACTTTGTTGCCTGTGCGGAACACAACAATTCGACGCTTTGCATCAATGTCGATTTTTCTCTTGTCATGAATGGTGGCAGTGTTGGCGCGGGCAATTTCATAGCAGCGGGTGACGCGAGCGGCGAACTCTTCCGGGAAAGATGAAGATGGAACGGAAGATGTGAACAAAAAGGTCGTGTCCAGAACAAAAGTTGGTGCATGGCCACACACGAGAAAAAAGGGGCTGTAATTCATCGTATGCTTTATGGTGGTATTATATGTGAACGTGATGAAAGGAAATATGATGTCCCAGTTTTTGTGATCCGGTTGAACGTATACATAGAGATCATGACGGACAATGTCCGGTGAAAACACTCAGTCAGACCATTAGTTTCTGGATGATACGCTGATGTGGTCTTGTGGATGGTGTTAGAGGCCTGGAGGACTTCAAGGTCATGCGAAAGAAATGTCTTGCCATGGTCACTAAGAAGTACACGCGGCGCGTCATGTCGTAAAATAATGGCACGAAGGACCAAATCGGCGATTACAGAGGTAGCACCAGACGGAAGAGCTACCGTCTCCTCGTAGCGAGTAAGGTGGTCTACGGCAGTAACAATCCAACGGTGACCGGCGGGCGTAAGCGGAAGAAGTCCGTATAAGTCTATGCCCATGAATTCAGGCCTGGACGGGCACGGCAGTGGTTGCAATGGCCTCGCGGGAAGAGACGTGGTATACGTTTTCGGTGCTGGCATGAAGTGCAGGAAGCGACGTACTTGGCGACAAAGGTGGTGAGGCCAGACCAAAGGCCTCGCCTCGCCACCTCAAGACCTTTGGTCTTGCGGTGGTCGTAAGTCTTGTGGAACCCTAAGTGGCCAGCTGTCGCATCGTCATGAAACGCTTGTAAAACTTCTAGACGAAGTGAGTGAGGAATGACGAGAACCCATTTGTTACCGAGAGGATAGTAAATTTGCCGACATAACGTTCCATCTGGAAGATTGAAAGGGGCATCTTAGGCGGCTGTTTGGAGCACGCGAGAAGTCAGTGAGCCGATCGATGATTGTGTATAGCAGTAGGTATCGGAATGTTGGAGCGAGGAGAGCTAGATCTGTGGACGAAAGAAGGTCCGCCGAGGCAACGAACACTTTCGAACCAGCAGCTGTCTGCTTGGTCACTTGGGTGGGCGGTGACGAACAAATGGAAGGTGACACTTGGGCGCTTAGCGAGAGCGGACAACGCGACAAAGCGTCGGCATCTTGGTGCTGCCGACCCGACCTATATGTGACGCTGTAGTCATACTCTTGCCATCGTAGTACCAGAGTCCTTCAATGCTTCAGCCAGAGTCCTTCAAGTATTGAAGGACTCTGGCTGTACAAATAGGGCACGTGCGCGTGTGGGAGAGGGAGCGCTGAGGTGTTCTGGTAAAAGGGTAGGTTTGAAGAAAGGAAGAAGAGGGAAGCAATGCCAGGAAAGTTGCAGTGTAACTTTGGCAGCTGGTGGTCGCTGTGAAGGCGTGTAAATATTTTAGTATCACCCGAAAAGTTAAAGCATCAAAAAATTTCGGGGGGGGGGGGTCAGAATCCCCTCAGCCCCTCCCCCCCTAGTTACGGGCCTGTGTGACACCACAATGACAGGTTTATTTGTGTGTGTGTGTGTGTGTGTGTGTGTGTGTGTGTGTGTGTGTGTGTGTGTGTGTGTGTGTGTGTGTGTGTGTGTGTGTGTGTGTGTGTGTGTGTGTGTACTGTGCTCTCAATGCAAGGCGGCTTGCCGATCCCTCCCTCCCCCTTCTCGCCGGCAGATTCACCTGTCCCCTCTGGCCAAATAGGAAACTTCCGTCTCTGTTCTTTGTATTTATGAGTAGTTGGGAGTGTTATTTTCTCTAGTGTGGCCTATCGGCCCTGTGGGTGGGAGTAAGAGATTGCCTCTCTTTACATTTGGGAGGCAAATATTTTTATTTGCCTGGAGCAAGCGGAACGAGGTGTTGATATGGTATTGTTAAGAAAATTAAAAAAAAAGAGGAGGGGCATGGTGGGTTGCGCCAGCCAACCAACTATCCATACAGGGTCACAGATCAGCGCCACAAGAATAAAAGCATAGGAATAAATAGGGAAGCTAGGCAGGGAAAACGTACGAAACAGGCGTCCTCACGTGAAAAGGAGGTAAGTGTCACGCAAGACCAATTGAACATGTAATAAAAAGCTTAGGAGTCTGCTTGTTAACCTCGGAGCGACTGATTTTATTTTATTGCTTGGACACGTATTGGCAAGCCGCAAGGAACATGCAATATGCATACGATTCAAGACCAGAGTTTTGAAACGCGCGCCTTTGGATTCGAATGATTTTCCGTCCCGAATCACATTTTCTCGTGTGCCGCACAGCCGGTGTAGCCGGTGCGTGCATTCACCCGATTGGTTCACCTTCAGTGCAAACGGCGAAGCAGACGCTGTTTAGTGTTCAGCAGAGTAGTTAGGCCCACAGTTGCCTCCCTAATGACTGCTGCGTAAACAGCTGTTATCCGGACATGTAAGCACCTAACTTTACGTTAGCCATCTCTCTGGGTTTCTTTAATTCGCTTGCTGCATTTGAGCTCAAGAGCCTGTTCAACGTAAAACAGGCGCTTGTATTTGGGTCCAGAGCAAACAGCAAATGTGTCGTGTTTTTGCATCTCTTTGTTCTTATTTTTCGAGCATAGGCCAAAAAGACATTTGTAGTGACTTTCAACCGGGTACGCTTCTGCTCTAGGCATTAGGCAAGGGATTATTGCTTGCACTGAGCTTTATTTGTATTGTTTACTGTGCGGTTCACATGTCCAGCTGTACGGTGAAGGATGAGGGGCATTTGGGACTTATGATAAAGCCAACTCTCTCGCAGGAAGGGCAACAGTTGTTGCTTTAATTGCTCGGTGCATTGACTCCGACCCACTGTTTACGAATGACACGTTAGCTTGATGTTTGCGTTGTTGTTTCTGGCTTTGGCAATAGCTGCCGCACGGGACACTTCGAATGTTTGCTGTACTGTCATTTGTTTTGCAGCATGGACAAATCGCCCTATGTGCTTTTGGAACGAATCAACGTTGATTCACAACTGGCGTTGGAACGTGGGATCCAGAGTATCCCGCTTGCCAAAAGGTACTGTTGAAATTTCATTCTTTACTACGCTGAAGCACAGAACACCTATATACTACCACTCATATGTGGCGTACACCAGAAAGTATTTTACACAGCGCGTTGGTTAGCCTTCATGCGTTATATTGATGTATTTACGAGTAGAAAAGCCGAAAATTTTGTCGAATCTCTTGAGTTTCTTTTCGAAATATTTGGCATTCACTGATAGTGGGCACAGAAGGTTATCAACAAGCATTTGCTCTTTGTTACATGAAATTGTGGCGTATACGCCTAACAGTGTGTAGCAACCCAAACAAGACAGGAGTTTAAGGAAATGCGCCTGCTTAAAGTGACGATAAGAATTGTGAAACAGTTCGGGCATGTCACCTGCACTAACATTTGAAAGCAGGGGATCTTTGGCTTCTTCCGTCATCCTCTGTTATGTTTTGACCCCGATGTGGGCAGGCACCCGTGTAGAAACATTGACGTCAGAAACAATCTTTGGTTCACATAAATGTATTCTGCCTAACACAGAAAGTGAATAATAAAAGCAGCAATAAAGTGCACGGAATATGGTGGCTCCGTGCTGCCTGCGTGAATTTTGTCCATTAGCTTTCTTTGGCAGTTTGAACATGTCAGTTGAGATATATAGCTGTACCAACAAGTGCTGCATTCTTGATTAGCTGTACTTACCGCAGTATAAATTTAAGAGTATGTAGGTATGCCTTAAACCGTGACATTGTGCTGTCTGCTCGAGTTTAAAAGACAAAGAAACCAGGTGTACTGTATACTCGCAGCCGGTGTAGACACTGTTTTTATTTGCACTGTGTCTGTCTCTTTATGCTGTACCGATTCATGCGAGCAAAAGTATTGCTTTGTTGACGTGGCTGCCCTTTTATTACAGCGAAAAATTGTCTATTATAGGCACCAAAAACTGACATTCAAGGCCTCATCACAGCTGCGATAGGGGAAAAAAATGGTGCTGTAATGTGTCCACATGCAAAACACATGTGGCCCATGTTTCATGGTAAAAGGGTGGTGCCACCAATTTGTGGCTTGTGCGTTCTTTGCTGCAAGCGTTACTATAGCACAAGGAAGCATCATGCATGCAGCAGGATTTATGTATTCTCACTAAATAATTGAATATCACTTTGTTTATTTGGACAGCTTTCAGTTTCTGGGCATCTAGTTGGACAGTGACGTAGTAGTGTAGTGTAGGTGTCTCACGTACCACAAAAAGCTATGGTGGACTTCGTGGCGTGTATCGTCTGCTCGTGCGCATACAAGCTGCTCAAGCACCAGGAAAATAATTGTGTTGACGGTTGCCATGGCTAGCCGCAGCAGCCGCGAGTGCTAGAGCAACCAACGCTTTGCTGGTACATGTGTTGCAGAGGTAGCGAAGGTTTAGAGCTCACTTGCATCGCTACAGATCTGGTGAGACACCATTACAACTTTTGTTGCCCTTCCTGTAGAGCTATGTCAGTTGTGGACATGCTATTGATGGGTCTCAATTGGGAGAATGAGCATTTAGGTGCACTTTGCAATTAAGTTAAGATATATTCTGAATGTTTGCTCATCCCAATCCTTAGTGTGGAGTGTCCTTGCATACAGAGGAAACCTACGACAGGCTTGATATAGCCTCGAAATTCGATGGCTCCACCCCCTCAAGAAAATTGTGGTAGCATTTAGCAGTACAAGCAGGTGGGCATATTGTGCATATTCGGGAGAGAACACGAGCGTTAGCTAAGACACGGACACAGCCCCATTTTATTACTGTGTCTTTGCGTCTCAACTCGTGCTTATGTTCCCGCCTGTGGTAGCTTTAGTTTGTCAAGTCGAGAAGGTGAAAATCGCATTGGGCAATCACAGCGAATCAGTACGTACACCATGACAAACTGCTTAAGTATATTAGGCAGTGGCATGAAAAATGTGTGCAGCTCACTTGTAGCTCTTTAACATGGCCATCTCTACAGTCCCTCTTTCTCGTGTTTTTTTTTTTTTTTCAATTGCCCTGAGTACCAGTGAAACCACAGATATTTTTAGGGATGTTCTAACAGTGAAGTCGTCAAATTGGTTTGAATACGAATATATTGGGAAAAAGTCACCCATCCCATCCTTTCATAGATGAAAATGTAAGATTGAAAGCTTTCTTCTCCCTAAATGATTCCTTATCATATAGCAGTATCACATTGTAAATGTATAAGAAAAGGACTTTGATAAGTTAACACATGCATGGAGGTGGCAAGTGGCTATCTTGAAGTAAAAGGACCTCATGTACGTGTGTACAGCAAGGTGGCATATGTTTTATTTGTACAATGTGCCCCTAAGAAATATAATAAGAGTACAAAATGAGCATGTAGTGCGATTTCAACAAGCATGCAGCTGAGAAAAATCTTGTTGAATAATAAAAGTTGACTAAATATATTAAAGAAGTAAAAGAAAAAGCGGTAGAAGTAGCTGCACTCATTAAATTTCACCAAGCTCTCGCCGATACTGTTGGTACCTTAATCAGGATTGTCTATTTAATTCAAATTTGATGTGGCCTGGATTGTGCACAAAAAGCGTAACATAAGCATGATGCGAGATATATAACAACAATGCAAGAAGTTATGGTTGAATGTTTGCTAACCTCACTGTTCTTGAATGCAGTCATTGACACACCATTTGGTATGACTAGTTCAGTGCCTGAGAGGAAACGTATGCTACTGTTTAACAAATGTCTGTGCATGCATTTGCATATTATATCTTTAGCATCATTTCATAATGTTTTGCTCAATCAAAAATTACAACACAGTCACTTGCCCTCAGCATGCTTCGCATAAGATTTATTCCCAAGGTACACGGGATCTGCTGAATTTTTTTACTATTTTTGTATAATATATATTGCCGCATGGTCATGAGGTTGAAGAAGGCAGTAGTCTGTGTGATCAAGATGAAATTTTTTTATTTGGATGAACTTGTGCAGGGAAAATGAAAGCTCAAAACACACGATATATGCCATGTGTTGATAGCAGTGAGAACAGTCATTGGCTGTGCTGTAATCTGCCAAGTGTCCAAGAGCATTGGCTTTTTATACACGTGCTGTTGAAGATTCCGGCGTTATCGCTTGTGCCCATGTAAGCTCTCGAGTAAACTAACTATTCGCATCCTGCTCACAATCTGAACAGAATGATCTAAAACGAAGGTTCTCAAACACTGCGACACATTATGTGCCGGGCACTGCTAACAGTCATTGTAGATGTAATCTGAATGCATAAAAAAGAACACGTGTGGAAATATACGTGCACAGATACTTACATGCACAAACATATGTTAAAGGACTCTTTACACATGATTCGAAAACTTGAGATGCTTGTGTTGTCTGAGCGTCCTGCGTGCAGGGGCACTTCGTACTAATTATTAGGGACAAGAATTGCCATTAAGATATTTTAATTCTGGTTTTGAAATAAGGGGTAGTGCTGATCTGAGTTATCAGCACCAATCGACATCTCTGGTTTGACGTAAACAGAGGCCCTGCAAGGTGAGTATTGTCGACGTCTGAAATCATTTGTGCAGTGTGCACAATACCTCGACTGGCTCCTGGTGAGGACGATTGTTCGTCACTCCTCTTGCTTCATTGTCGGGCTGCTCTCTAGGTGGTTTTGGCTGCTTACACCAGGAGTGCTTTTCGTCTTTCTGAGGGGGACACGCTCAATGCACCATTATCCTTTCATTCTTCACCACCTGCAGGTCCCCCGATTTGAAAACTGCGCATTCAGTGGCAAAGCTTGAGTGCACGTAATGTCAGGCACTCCCCCACTGTGGGGCACAAATTTCCAATGGTATTTCAGTGGGTGATTGAACTGATACAAAATCGTTCTGTATTAATGATGCTAGCATTAATTATAGAATGCGGCAAAGCATTTACGATTCAATTTTGGGATTAACCTGACACAAAGCTACAAATTACTTTAAAAATGTCGCAAACAAATCTTTTGCTGTCAGGGGTTCATTAAAGGGAGTTGGACCCCCCTCGCCTTATCCCAAAAAGAAACTAAACAAAAAAGTTGCTTTGGCTATTCCTTTGCTAAAAGCCGAACAAAAGACATGAGTGACCCAACCGAGCTGAGTGTGTGATTTAGCATCAATCTCTCTCGCCTATTGTGATGGGTTCAGTGATGTCAAGAAATCCACCCCCACTCTTTTTTTCCTCCAAAGCTGGATTGTGCCTCATGAAGCATGAACACCATTAAAAAAGCAAAGAGCACTGGAAGCCTAGGGAGCTAAATGGAAGTGTGTGGTAGTGTTGCCATGGTGTCATGTCATGCCATAATACTTAGTGGTAGCTACTTGTGTTACAAGAGCTGTGATGGTTCCCTAGTTTTAGGCGGACGCTACGTACAGGGGTGTTCTTGCTGCTATCTTTTTGTTGCAGGAAGCCAATAGTTGTTGTGGAGAAGTTGCCCAATGCCGTTATCGATGGAATGGATCAGAAGAATGCTGACAGACCTAGGCAAGCAAGGAAAAGCTCTAAAAGACCACTATCGCCAGCTCCACTAAGGTGGGTGCACATGTATACATTTTCACTGTGCCAGAGGCAATATTTAATTTTGTCATCTGGAGAAATTCCTGTTACTACCTACACCCATTTTGTTTATAAATCTGTAAAAGAAGTGACAGCAATTTTAACAGCAGGGGTGGGTATGCACCTTAAGATGGTATGTACCACAGGAATTGGGCAAACCCCACTAACGAGTACAGAAAGCGTGAGTGTTAAGTGGAAAGTCTGCATGGCAAAGGGGAGCACACAAAACACGTGGTAGGAAGAGTTAAGAAAAAGAGAAAAAATAGTAAGAGAAATGAAATAGATATAAAGAATAGAATTAAAAGACAAAGGAAACAGACGTCCAAAAGAGAGAAGAAACAGAGTAAGATCAAGAGAAAAAGAGACAAATACGGAGAAACAAAAAGAGAATGAATCCATGAGAAAGAGACGAAAAGACTGAAAAAAACATTGAAAGGAAAAAGCGAGATTGTGAGCAATGGATTTGAGAAAGAGAGATAAAGAACAGAAAGCAAGGCAGAAAGAGAAGTTAAAAGAAACAAAAAAAAAGAGGGAGAAAGAAATATATAGGGACAGAAGTAAATGGTAAACACTTAAAAGCATAAAGAGGAAGAGGAGAAAAAAAAAACAAGGAAGGGCCAGGCAGCTTTGTCACTCTTCCTTCAGGCTTGTCATCACTAGTGCAAGGTTACCATAGTTATTTTGTAAACTGGAAGAAAAGGGCAAGCAACATTGTAGATGTCGCCCTACTGCATCCTTTGTCTATGCTGTTGCCTTCAATGGCCGGCGAAAGTGATTACTGTCGATGTTTACGCAGCATCGCTTTATAGCCATATGACACCTATTTCTCATTATAATGTTGTAGCTTTCTATATTGTGGTCTGCGATGCTTCGCAAATAAAGAATTTCATTAAAAAAATTGTCCCCTGGCTTAGTGTTTGGGGTGGAGATACGTGCTTCAGTGTGCACAGTGCTAAAGTTGGGGTCTTTGTTTGCTGTGATGACTGATTTGATCAACTCCCCTCTCTTCAACATAGTTTGCAGTCATGTTCGGAGTCAGCTGTACATACTACGCTCGTAATGGAGGGTGCTGATATAGATATATTGCAAAAACAAAGAATGATACAGCAGTGGCTTGCCAGTAATGCTGTGGGACCAACGCAGGGAACAGGGAAGTACGGCACTTTCTCAAACAATTGGTTGTCATGATTCTCAGCTGTATGATAGCTTAATACCTCGACACATTGCTGTATCCAATTTGTCAAATTTGCAGAATGAATGAGCTAGCCAGTGCACCACCCTCTATGCCCAGTCATGGCCTATGGGCTTTAAAACGATTCTGCCTTGCCAGCCTACAATACTTCATCGTTACTTATTCTTCCAAGACAGCCACCTGAACGCAATTCATGACAGTTTTCTGCATTGCCTGTTAAAGAGGTTGTAGCGCCTGGCCATCTGTGCTTCAACTTCCCCTTGCTTTCAACGATCCCCCAGGACTCTGGTTCCTTCTCTCCACCTGCATTTCTTGATGCACATTTACATTCTAGTGACAAGATGCCGATTTCGGTCAGCCTACTGTCGTGAGCCACATCTTTTGTGATGTCCTATCAAGTCCAATTCCAGATGGTCTGTGGAAAACTCTGGTCGTGTCTTATTGTGCTCTCAGTCTTTCGTTGGCCAATTCTCTAGTCACCCAGGAGGCGCGTGTGGCAACACAGACTGGGATTGCCGGAAAAAACGGAAATTATGGACCACCTGCTCTGCTTGTTTCCTTCCTTCTCCACTATTGTCCTTCTCGATCTATTGTTTCCTTCCTTCTCCACTATTATCCTTCTCGATCTACTCGAAGCAACTGCCGCCCTCCCTACACCCCCTACCCGGTCATATGCACCCTTGTCAGAGGCAATGTTGCAAATTAACAAAGGGAAAGGAAACAAGAATGTCGAAGGGGTGTGCAAGATTTTTATTGTCATATGGCGGAGGGTTTCCCCTGGACTCCCCTTTGAAGTTCGAAGCATCGCATGTTTGGTTTGAGCAAGGTAAGTTTTCTTTTGGCTACCAGTCTAGTGAAGACTTCACAGCGAAAAGTCAGCTGATGCATTTCGGTGGTATTCTTGATCTGTCGTCACCTTACACTTTGCTATGGCAGACTGTCTTTGGATATGTCAGCATCGTCGACCTAGTGTGACCAGCCCATCTGGTGATATTGTTGGCCAACCAACCACGTCTGCCTCGTGTATGTGTCAGCGTTGTCGTTTTAGTGTAAATGCGCCTTTGTCCCTAACAGCCGGGCCATGCTCTCAGCCCTCATGCTGTGAACGCATGCTTCCTTCTCCCATTGAGAATGAACTCCTCAAAAGTAAAGCAAGTGTACTCTTATCTAAGCACTTCAAAAGCACCGCAAGGTGTTTTCCTTGAAGTGCCTAGCACTGTGTCCACATAGCTTTTTGTCTTTGCTTCTTTGTGCGCTAAAAAGTGCGAAATAAATCACCAACAATACCAAGCATTCGCTCTTTCACCGCCAGAGTTTTTGCCTTTTGTACAATGGGCTCTCTTTATACAGAACCTGAAGGAACCAAGAAAATGTGCTCCGTTTTACAGTAGTACTGTTTACGGAGAGAGCGACAGGGATGCTGAATTATAGTATGAAAGCGACCATATTAGAAGTCGTCGTTCCATTCAAGCCAGCTGTTCCATTTAAGAAATTACTATTTATCGAGAGATTGCTGTATTTGTTTTTATATGGCAAGTATTTGATCTTTCTCCAACTAAAATTTACCAATACAACTTGATTTGATGTTTGTCATCAACTTAGGCCTTTTCATCCTGGAATAATTTAGTTTTTGTTTTCGGCAATTCTCGCTTCAACTCACTGTTTTGCGTTCATCTTCTAGGCGGATTGACTCCGACTCACCGAGCAAACGCGTCCACTTTGGTGGTGAAGGCTCTCGGAAGTACCCACACATGAGATTGTGGACTGGGACTAAGAGCAGTGGGAAACAGCAAGGGGAATGCTCGAAGGAAAAGTGAGTCAAAATTAGTTTGCTACAGTGCTTGGACTTGTTTATATTAAAGTAGGGATGGCTGAATATTCCAGTGCTTTGAATATCTGAATGAATAGATTAGAATTTGAATTCACTTTGACACAACTTTTTGCTAAGATGATACCTCAGTATGCTTGAATAGCATGTCTGTATGCATGGGTAACATCTCGGCAACAGAACCCAAAGCTACGCGGCGCTAGCGGTCTGTTTCAGGACACGCTGTGGAGTGATCCGTGTTAAGGTTGCCGACTACTGTAGATTCGATTACATGTGACCCGCTTGAAATGGTAGTTTCACCATGGGGCTGCAATGCCGTGAAACCACCTATCCTCAATACAGAGGATTTTCATTCTGCTGCGAAGTCATAGTTCAAGGTTAAATGTAAATATCACTTTCACCTTGATAAATTATTTCCAAAATTTCACAAGCATGTTGTGCTGGTTTACATGCAGTAAGTACAGCAAATATTAAAATGTAACATATTTTCAGAAAGGTGCCTTGATGAGGGAGTTTTTAATATTCTAGTATTAAATATAGCACGAAAGATGCAGAAAAGGGAAGCTTAAACACAGTACTCTCTTTGTGCTCTCCTTTTCTGTGTCTTTTGTATTAGGTTTACTATTGTAACACATATTAAAACTTATATATGTTCCATCCTTTTACTATTCATATCTTTCCACTATTCGAATTCACTTCCAGTTTGAAAAATAGGCATCTGTCTAGTTTCAATAATTGCATATTTTGTAAGTTGAGTCATCACAAAAATGTGTGAGTAGCGTGGGGGTTTGTACCCACCAATCGTGCCTTGACAGCAAATTAAAGAGAAAATTTGTGAATACAGGGTGTCACTGCGGGAGCTATCGTTTTGACTAGCGAACTTTTCTTCAAGGCTGCAAGAGCATCTCTCCCCTTTATGCTTTGATTGATCAGATACTCCGCCCCCTTCACACCAGTTTACTTAGTACCAGTTTTATGCTTAGAAGACTTTCTAAATATATTTGGAAAACAGAGGGTAAGAACTCAACCCGAAGTCCTTGAAAGTGAAAGGAGAATGTCGTGCGGTTCTCATGTCTCTAAAGATGATTGGGTGCGATGGAACATCATCCTAATGGCATGTTCGGTTGGCCGTTCTGGTCCTCTGGCTCAGAGCCGCCAGATGCAGAGACAGCTCACAATCGGAGCGTGAGTGGCAACGTACCAACTGAATACATCGTCGGTCTCGGAGCGCTTAGAGCAGTGCGCCTGTAGCGCCACTGTGCAGCCTGCGCGCGAAGCTGCCAAGTAAACATTGCTGCGCCGCATCAATAAATGGTGCCGACCTGTTCAGTGGACATCTCTGACATGTCGTGATGTAACGTAAGCCTTCAGAGTTCAGCACATAAATATGCAATGGTCTTCGTCCAAGCTGCTATCTTCAATCTAAATCACGAGGTTGTCAGCGAGCTGCTGTAACAACAGCATTGACATTTTTTGCTCTGCCTTTGCTAGCCGCCTCATTATTGACATGGTGCACTTATGGCTTTGTAGATGTGAATTCTCCCACACACGTACAAGAACACTACTAAAAACGCATGTGCACAAAGTATTGCGCGCCTGGCGATAACCCCTTCTAAAATGCATGCTCGCGCTTCTCAATTCGTTTACCTGCCAGTAGCCGCGTAATTGGCCGGCTTGTGTCATGTGATCCGTCTTCCCGGTCAGATCGTGCCCTGCTCTCACTTTG
Organism: Rhipicephalus microplus; assembly: GCF_013339725.1. Classification (NCBI taxonomy): domain Eukaryota; kingdom Metazoa; phylum Arthropoda; class Arachnida; order Ixodida; family Ixodidae; genus Rhipicephalus; species Rhipicephalus microplus. Next base: position 19,156,877 of record NC_051173.1, on the reverse strand, counting down.
AAGTCAGAGCGGGCTAGAGCGCTCCGAGTCAGAGGCTGACGCTCTGAAAGAGCCAACCGAAGGAAGTCCGACCGCTCGAAAACACCCATCCAAATACGCTAAAAGGTAATTGTGGCGATAAGGGAATGTTTTGTTTATGCCAGCAATTTCATGAAGTATGTTCTCAGTTGCAAAAAGTTTTTTTCGTTATCTTTCAATCGTTACACTGCTAATTTTCTAATTACGGCTTATTTTTTCTTTGCGGATTGACCGAATGATGACACGTTTAATTCGCAGAAACCGCAGGCACATGCATGCTTAGCTTGTCCCTAATGTTCTTACTTCAACACACTTGTGCTGTGCAGTGAAGCCAGAGTGTGTCGCACTTCTGTGCTAAGACTGAATAATGGCTGCTCTGTAGATGTTGGTCTTGTCTCCTTGTTTACATTGTAGCAGAATTTTCAGTACGCACACTAATAAGAATGTTCACAGAAAATTTAGTCATGTTCTACTCTAAGTGATCCCGAATTACGTTCTGTCTGCACTAAATCTGCTCCAGAAATTTCTCTGAATCCTAGACTGGCTAGACCACTACCACTGCAATATAATACAAAAATCAAAGCTGCATTTGCAACAACCCACTTAAGGCCAGCTTGGCAAGGTTCTCGCGAGTGCCATCAGAACTTGGTGCCCATGGATGGCGCAATTGTGCAGCATTACAATGTTGCCCTTTTAAATGCAAATGCATTTCTTAGTTGGGCCATGTCAGGCATCTGGCGTTGTCTGCGGCAGTGTTCATGAGCCTGCAGGTGTTATTTTTCCGCTCTCACTTTCTTTCCCAAAGCAACAGCTACGGGCGCACACGCTTATCCTCGCCTCTAGCAACTGGAGCATGTGGTGCGAGAGTGTGTAGGAGAGGGTAGGTGCTGTGTTTCGCTGCTCCTCTCGTCATTTGCTCTCTGTCTCTTCTGCACCCCACTTTCCCGTACGCTCGTGCCTCACTCTTCGACCGTTGGATGACTGGGTGCCTCTTAAAAGCATCTGGAAATGTGTGCTCAATGCGCTGCTGTGAAATGCCAACGCCGAGCGTAGATGCTGTTTGTTTTGTTCACTTCATAGTATTCTTTAATCGTGCATGCTAGCTGCTAGAGCTGGCAAACTACCAGAGCGGCGAACAGCGCTATCGGCTGCACGATGTAAGAAAAAAAAAAAATCTAACGCTGGGTTCTCACGTGCAAAATGCCGTTATAGATTCTATGCAATGCATTAGCATTTTCTCGCGATTCCCTTCAGGGAGGTGGGGGCATTTTGTTTAGTCTAATGCTAGGTGTCCTCTGAATCAATTTAATTTTGCCTGTTCAACCAGTTGCAAGAAAGTATGTCTCTTGCACCCTGCATTTGAGATAGTTAGTGGGAAGCAAGAGTCTCGATTGTTAGTGAAGTTATGAAACTAGCATGGAAATTTATTTATCTATATTTTATTATTGTATTTGTGCCCGTTTTTCACTTTTATTACGTGATAGCCTACATTTCAATAAATGCTTGATGATCACACCATGCTTATTTGAATCTAACACGCCCTCAAATGCTACACACACTCAGTTTTCGCAACTTTAAAATAAAAGCGTCTTAAATTTAAATCGCAGTTTAAAAGAAAATTCTGGCATGCCACTATGTTGGCGATAAAAAAAAAAAGACAAGCATGAATGAATCGCCCTCATGAATAGGAAAGCTTATTGTCCTGGCAGTTCATTACTGTCACACATGTCCCGTTAATTAGGGAGGCGATCGCCGGGCTAATTCCAAGGGCCGAAGTATCGGCCCCCCGAACCGCACCACGAAAGCGTGGACAATTTAGAAGTGGTCCTTTTTGGCGCGCCAGCGGACGCCGGCTGTGGCCCAAAGAACAAGTCAGAGCCGAGAGTTGATAAACAAAACAGATATTATATTCTCAAAAATGGCAGACCGAAAACAATACACAAGAATGCACACTCTACAATAGTTACATACAATACGTCACCGATCAAACAACGTACTACACAGTACAATCAGCCACACTCAAAACAACGGACACAGACAACGATACGCACTACAATGCAGTCGCATGCATTGAACCACCAAGACACTTAAAGACTAAAGAGATAGAAAAAAGTTCTTGGAACAAAAGTCTGGATGATACTCTTCTGAGAATCACTCACTCAAAGTCCAGCGTTGTTGTCGTTCCGCGCCCTCGAAGTTTCTCTTCCAGGAAACCTCGCGTCTTCAATTGGCCACTCTCCAAGCTTCAAACTTCTTCACCCGAACACGTCGGCTTTACACATGCAGCTGTCGCCACGCGTCTTTGTTCGATAGTGGTAAACACACACTCTTGCCTGCAGCTCGACTCGTCACCCCTCAGGTGGAAATCGTCTTTTTCTCCCGCTTTGTCTCTACGGACAAAACCTTCGCCGACTACACGGTGGAATCCCTACGCGCTCTGGCGCTAACTTCCGTCTTCTCCTGCTTCGTCCCTACGGACAAAACCTTCGCCGACTACACGGCGGGATACCCAACGCGCCCTGGCACTAACTTCCGTCTTCTCCTGCTTTCTCATCTCGGCTGCTCGGTTAAATACCTTCCGCGCGACATTCCAGAAGGTTCTCGTCATTTCGTCGGCGCGATACGCAGCGAAGGCTGGGGAGAGGGCGAGACGGTTGGAATGCCCTCCGCGATGGATGACTCAACCCGGCGTGACCACGCCTCTTTCGTTCTAGAAATTTCGCGGGCTTGCTCGGCCGCCGATGTGGGGTGAGGAGGTTCGTCGGCGAAGCCACGCTTCCGAGGGGAGAGTGCGCGCCCGGGGAGCCTTGAATGTTTGTTTTCTTTTTTTTTCTTTTGACCTCCCGGCGTCTCTCTCGCGCGTTATCGCAAGAATTTGGCGGCGCGCCCACTTTTAGCGCTCGTTCTGTGACAATTACCTTCTGTATACATTTCTTTTGTAAGATCGCTACTGTGTGCACCTTATGGAAGTGGCCAATGCGCTGATCGGAGGTAGAAGAGGAGGTCGAGGATCGCAGGTGTGCGTACGGCACGCGGCAGCCACTGGCAGCGGGTGGCTGCAGCTGGGGCTTAGCGAAATAAGCCCGGTTCTTGGTCTGGCTCCGCATCTTCCCTGCGGGGTTCTGGGCCGAGTAGCCTCGAAACCCCACATTTGGCGCCCAACGTGGGGCGCCCTGAGCCAACGACCTTCATCGCATGCCAGTTTGATGGAAGTTACTACTTTGATAAGCATCTTCTGAACGGAGTTGCTTAAAAGAAGGCCTGAAAGCTTGTCCTAAAGGTTTGGACATTTTGCCACATTTAGCTCGTGTAAACATTTCATGGTCTACACGCAGCTGAAGATCTTTTTTCTTTGTCCTCTGTTGTGCAACTCGTGCACATATATTTTGGATTCTCAAGAAAAAAAAAATGCTGCTATCTTCAGTGTGCGAAATAACATTGCTTTGATATGGGCCATTGTAACAAAAGGGGTGCATCATTTGCACTTCTCTGGCAAGAGATGTGATGCACACGTCACAGTCATGCAGGAAATGAACTTATGTGAACTAGCGACCAAATTCGCTTAGTCACGTGCTTATGTGAGTTGGGGATGAGACTATTTGTGCTTATGACGATTAACTGTTGCCAATGCTGCAAACGTAGTTTTGGTTTCATCCTCAATAGTAACGTGCAGGCAATTTTGGGCTTGTGTAATCGAGAAAAAAAAAAGGGTGTGCGTGGGATTCAAGTGAATACAGTGAGCATTGTAATTCACAAAGAACTTGCTTCACATGTATTCCAAATTTTTTCATTATATTTCAGTACCCTTAACAGTAATCTGCATCATCAATAAATATCTGATCAGGTGAAGCATTGAGCAATGCTGGAGTTCTCACACTGTTAACACAATAGTTGTGTTTTTGTGGATACATATATTCATGGTTTTCACAACTTATAAGCATTATACGAAGTGCTCTTTTCCTTTGTTAGAAAAGACATGAGACAGTTTTATTTATTTTTGTTGTTCTTTCTTAATTCCTTTGTGGGTCAGGTCTTCGTTGTTTAATTCCTGTCGTTTGTTGTTCTTTCTGCACTGCTTATGAAAGTTCGGGTAGGCTTGTGGTGGTCTAAAAATACTGAAATTTTACGTCCCGTCTTGGAAGCAACCGTGTCAATACGATACCTGTACACAGAATGGAGAATAAAGAATAGTATGAAGTAATTTTTAAAGGAAAGCTCTTGTACTGAGTCCTCTATGATTTTTGCTATTGCTGCTAAATTGCCAAATATGCACAAGGGAAAAAAAAATGGCAGTGGCTTAGCTCAGCTATGCCAGGATATACGTAGCGTTAGCAAAGGTTCAGCTGATTATTTTTAGTTTTCCAGAGTGTATAAGATTAGCTTGATTATCATGCTTACTGCTGCTGCTATGACACACGTATATTTATTTTGCCGAGCAACCACTTCGGGATCTGATGAGTTAAGCTTCTCCACTGTACTGCGCCGTTGAGCAGCATTTGCACTCTCCTTCTCCATGGCTATACCACAGTGGCAAATGCCAGTCAGAGACGCTATCAAGCGGCTCCAGCGCAGTGTCAGATGGCGACTGCACGGGGAAGGCGCACGGGGAAGGCGCACGCGTCGGCGTCGGTATGTCTACCAAGGCTGTGACGGCACTCCTCTGGTAAGCGCACACCAGCGGCGGCGAGTTGCACGCGGCCGAGTGCGAGGGAGGTGCCGGCTCCGGTGCGTGACACCACTGATCGTCTGCGCAGCGCATTGAATTGCGCGCACACCGGCGGCGGCGTGCGGAGTATCATTGCGCATGCGCAGACCAGTGCCACGCGAAATTGGCTCAGCGAAGCCAGTGTAGCTAGCGCTACAGAAAGAAGATTACTGTGGCATTGAATACGGGCTCCACAACAGCTTGATGCTACTATTAATAGGTCATAATCTTATGCATAGTACTTATTGAATGGGAATTCTCAGCAGCAGACAATTGGCATGCATGGCACTTCCTGTTTGCATGGCGGTATGCAGATGGATATAGTTTAGTAACTGGTTCATGAAAGCCTAGCATTAATACCACTGCATTCTTCTTTATTCTTTCATAAGAAAAGATTATGATGGCTGAACAGATATTGCGTGCACGAAAAGATGCTGGTATGCTAGTCCATGTCTGTGCTTGACAGGCCCACGAGATAGCGATGTGCACCCAGTCTTGATTTGTGTGTGTCATTAATCGTTATCTTCATCTCTCTTTCTCTCTTTTCACATCCTTGCTTCCCCTTTTTCTGTGCAGGGTAGCAAAGTGTGATAGCAAAGCTCCCTGCTTTTCATCTGTTTCTTTCTGAGAGGCGGAAATGTTGTAGGCCCGTGTGCTCAGATTGGGGTGCACGTTAAAGAACCCCAGGTGGTCTAAATTTCCGGAGCCCTCCACTACGGCGTCTCTCATAATCATATAGTGGTTTTGGGACGTTAAACCCCACATATCAATCATCAATCTCTCTCTGAGGTCATCAGTGTAGACAGGGTTTTTTTTCTCTTATTCTCTCTTATAGCACAAATCTGGTGTCAATTAACAAACCACCAATAAGCCTCAAATGTTTCACATTGTAGTGCTCCTGCCACATAGGGGAATGAATTTTCTTGTCTCACTGAGAAGGGTGCTAGCATTGCTACTGAAAACGTACCGTATTTACTCTGACATAGGTCGGGCACGAATATAGGTTGCACCTCTACTTATAGTGTTCTACGAGGGGAAAAAAAAAATCCGAATCTAGGTCGACCATTTTTCAAATTTTAGTTTAGAAACAGAGAAATGGAAACGTAGCACACCTTTATTTACATAACTCAGCAACCTAATCGCTGCTGGGGCCGTCATCTTGTCAGGTGTGCAAGATGATGTCGTCATTGGATTCTTCGCAAGCATCCGTGACTTCCCAAACGGCGTCGTCCTTGCTGCCACTGCTGCCAATTGCTGGGCCGTGAAAGGCACGACGCCAACATTTGCACGCAAACAGACAGTCCCGCTACTTTAGCAAACCCCTAATCAACGTCTCATTTTCACAGAACTCGTGCTGCACGGCACAATTGCCTGAGTCGTCACTAAAAAGTATCACTTGGCACTTGAAGTCACTTGTGCAGCTTTGCTGACTCGACATCGTCGCAACCACACACTACCAACTGGTGGTGGCGGTTAGAAGAAGAAGGTGACTAATTTGTGCAGCCCGGTAGGGAGCACAGTGCAGCGCCTAAAGCAAATTCGAACCTTCATGCTGATCGTACAATGAATAAAGTGCGAGGTGGTGACAGCAAGGCCTCAGGCCAATGCGGCTGCGCGCCGGAAGGCAGTACTGGAAGCATGGATAGTGGGCTAGGGACCTCACGGCTAACACCTAGGGAAATTGTGGGTTTCATCGCATACGCGGCGGAGTGGCTGCATTTCGCGGGGGCGGTACGTGGCTATTGCATAAATAACTTTTTTCTCAATTAGGTAGTCGAAAAAAGGAGGGGGGTTTTTAGTTCAGATTTTATGGTATATAACTTGCGTATGCAGCAGGGAGTGCTTGAAAAACGGCAGGCGCGTCAGTCGAATGCCATAAGCTCGGCACTTTTGGTTGGTTTGATTGTGAATATAGGTAGAGATTCTTTGTTCATGAATATAGGTCGATATGTTGGTTATTAACATTTTCGGAAAAAAAAATTCGACCTATATTTGAATAAATACGGTATTTTAAAGCTCTATGCACTTGGGTTGGGCTAGTTCGTACTGCATGTCGACGATGGGGATGCTCTTTGAATAACAGAACTAGAAGAAACGGGACACGTACAACCATAGAGTTTCTCACAATAATACCTAGAGGAAAGTATTGCACCATCGTCTATGCGAATTGCTTGAGGGCCCCGTTGGAGCGCTGGAAATGACGGTACACGTGTCTGCGAGGCTTGTGTTGGCTAGTGTTGAGCGAGGCTTCGGCTCAAAAGCGAACACGACTGCATTAATAAAGCTTCTCTAAAATAAAATGTTTATGAGCGGATCTCAATCATGCATATTACATTCTAAAATAAGTCTGCTCACCTTGACGGCACAACCAAACGGCGAAAGAAACAGACCTCATAAAAGTGGTGAAGGGAACGCTCGCTTTGTCGTCTGCTTTGGTGACTGTTAGTTACCTCTTGCGCTTGGTAAAATTGTACATTGACACAGAAGGTTTTAGTCTTACATAAAACACGTTTCTGTGCAATCACAAAAATGAACAGCTTATTTCGTGCTCTTTCAGTATGAAATCAATCATTTTAACGTGAAGCCAGACGCGTCTTCGAGGTATACAAATCTAAGTCGGGTTCGAAGCTCACATTTACCGTCATTCCCTTGCATCCAGCAGCTCACTAGTGCCAGATTTCCTTCTGGGTAACTTTGTGACAAACGTTATGCAGATAGCACTACTTTCAACTTGTTAATTAAAGAGAGAGGCGAGCATCCCGCATATACGCGGAAGCACGTTACAGAGGGCCTGCACATTTCAAATTACTGGGCACTGAGAGGCTCTGTCTCTTTGATAAATAACATCACTGGGGTATTACTAACATGTGATTCTATGTGTTTCCAAATCGATTTGGCTTCTACTATGAGTCACCAAGTGATTATGGTTTTAGGATGCGGCTCTGTACTGATCAAATTTTGGTGTCCACGAGCACCTTTGGCAGCGAGTTGTGAGATGACCATTGGAACTGTTTTTCACATTATTACTGTGGTCTTTGGGCACTCATTACGGCATTTCCCAGTTTGCCCTATGTATACGTTTGCACGAGAAAGCAGAACGTTGTAAACTACACTCATTGACACTGAATGAATTTTTTTACTTTATGGTTCACATCACAGATGGGAGGCCTACTGGAGCAAGGCTTTGTCAATTGGCACAGTCTGGATGATTTTTGCTGGGGATAGTTTTTGAAAATGTGACCTTCGCTCCCGCCTTCAGAGCAGCATTCTTTACATTGTGCGAGACGGAATGAATGCATGGAATGATCGCTACCTTTATATTCCTGATAAACTTATTGTTGTTCTGTTCACCAAAAAGATTGCTTCCACATTCTTACTAGCACCTCAGATAAAGGCACTAACACGTAGCGAAGGTAGTGCATTGGGCCCTTTTTTGTCCCTTACTGAGGACAGACCTACTGTTCAGTTAAATGTGGAATGTGTCGCTCAGCAAGAAAGTGGCTACCTAATTAATAAACTTTAAATTAATAAACTTAAGAGACAGTCCCTGTTCCATGGTTGAACTTATGAAACCTTTGTGCATCACACAGAAGAACGGAATGTATATTGGGAAAAGGGATAATATGTCACTGAAATCAAGATGCAGTCGCCGACCAATTTGCCGGACCTGGGGGGGACTGCAAAAATAGTCCGAAAAATCAGTCTGAAAAGTCGCAAGTTATGAAAATGAAGTTATTTGAATTAGCGAAGCCTAAAAGTATTCCTAATAATTCCATGCTTCATGCTATGCTTCGGAAAAAGCAGATTTGGTTGTATTTGGGCTGCAGTAACATTGTCAACGCATTGGCAGTCGCTGCCACATAATTTTGCGCGTGGCAGAGTTGGTGGTTCTATGGCACCAAGCAAACAAAGCTTGATTCCAGTCATAAAAATATGAATGCAACGTCTTCTCGTTTGGAGGATTTAACAACTCAGTTTGGGGTTGTTTAACCTGTGCAGGCATTGCAAAGTATGTGAGCCTCCACCATTTTGCCTCGATCAAAAGGCCACCTCCGTGGTTGTGGCCTGACGCATCCGCAACAACAGAGAACATGTGGCACGCATGATGGCTTAATTTAAAAAGATTTGACACACTACCAACGTGTAGAATGACAACTAGGAAAGCAAACACACACGAAAGAAAAACTACCTGGGTATTATCGATAATGATAAGGTTGACTGAAAAAAAAAGTTGCATTCCCTAGTCAGTTTTTTCAGCCAAGAAAAATTAGGCACGGCCTCTAAAAGTGGAAGATTGTGGCTGCTTCCAGTCTTGGAGGCCACGGAACTAGTCAGTGGAAGCCAAAGTTGACCAAGCCGAGTGGCATATATATGTTTTCAGACCAAGTCAACGAAAAATTCAACAGGGCAACTTTCAAAATCAGGCAACATGGTTCAAAATGCGTGATTTAAAACAGAAGGTTTTATTGTGCTAAATGAAGAAGAATACATGTGCATGATATACAGAAAGAGGTCCCATAGTCAGAGACTGCAAGGGGACCTCTTGTACAATGTAGAATTGAGAATGATTGTGATGTATATAGCAGGGAGACAGAGCTACAGTAAAATGCAATTGAAACAATTAAAGTAAGAATATACCCTTGTAATCTCACAGAAACAATTTAAAGCAAGAATAACGCGCTAACTTCAATGACAAGTGATTACAGAACGCAACTCACAATGAACAGGAATCAATTAAGAAACAACAAAACAGGCTAGTTAGTTGACATGGTATGATTTCTTAACTTCGATTTAATTACCTTCAGGGAACGGCATACTTTAATGTCGGAAGGTAAACTATTCCAAAAAGAAATTCCGGAAAAATGAATGGTTTGTTTGCCATAATTGGTGCGAACTTTTGGCAGTAGAAAGTTATTGTTAAGGGCAAACCTTGTGACATTGTTATTTGAGAGAATGGTAGTAAAGTGTGGAAGTTGGTTATTTATAGTTCTATACATGTAAATACCAAGGTTATATTTAACTAGCTCAGATACAGTTAATATATTGTTTTCGTGAAGTAGTGACTTAGCGTTAGAGAGATATGGGCTTGACATGAGAATTCTTATCGCTTGGTTTTGAATTGTCTGAACTGAAGTAAGGTGAGTGGCGTATGTGTTACCCCATGAAGTAATACAGTAAGAAATGTGCGAATGAACAAAAGAAAAATACAGTGACATAAGTATTGATGGATTGAAATAAAGACGAGATTTAATCAGTAGTCAAACGCCATACGTCATTTTTTTCTTAATATATGCAACATGTCGGTGGTATTTCAAGTTACTGTCGAGTTCAACGCCTATGAATCTACAGCAGTCGCTCACAGGGATGTTATTGCGCACAGTTATAACAGGAGGGATAGAAGGTAAGGGTTTTTGTGGTGAAGAGAAGACAACAAATTTTGTCTTAGACGTGTTAATTTCTAACATGTTATTACTGCACCACTGAACGAGTTGTGCCAGATCAAAGTTTAGTTTTTCAGTTAAGGATGTAATGCTGCTATCGGAGTTAAAAATTGTGGTGTCATCGGCGTATAATATATAACTGGATGAAGAAAGGCATTTCGGCAAATCATTAATATAGAGTAAAAACAAAAGGGGCCTCAGAATGGACCCCTGGGGTACACCTATATTAGTTAATTTGGTTGACGAATATGCATTAGAATTTACCACCTTCTGTGTCCTGTTGCAGAGATAGCTACGCAATAATAGTAATGTTGGGCCAGTTATACCGAATGCTTCAAGTTTATTGAAAAGAATGTGATGATTGATCGAATCAAGCTTTAGTTAGGTCGATGAAAATGCTGCCCGCATAATAACCGTTGTCAATAGCCTTTTTTAATTGGTCAGTAAGTGACATTAGCGCAAGGTCACTGGAGTAGCCGGAACGAAAGCCAAATTGACAAGGCGATAGAGTATTAAATTTGTTCAGGTAATTTGTGAGACGTGTACAGATCAGTTTTTCAATTACTTTTCTCAAAAAGGGTATGATGCAAATGGGGCGGTAGTTATTCAATAACGAAGCATCTCCTTTTTTATGTACGAGGATTATTTTACCCTGCTTCAGTTCATGCGGGAAAACACCTGTTCTAAACATTAAATTCACAATTGAAGAGAATACATTTGATATAAGGTGAGCTACCATTTTTATATGGGAGGGATGAATGCCGTCAAGGCCAGCACTCGTCATTTTTAGGTTACCTATAACGCTAATTATTTCATCTGGAGTTGTGAGAAACAGAAAGAACGAATGGGGTAGGCGATCTAAGGCCATTTCATTTAATAAAGGTAGGGTGTGCTTGACGTTAAAGAAGAAGTTTGCAAACTGATCGGCGATGTCAGCTGGGTCACTATAAGTGACATCATTATGAAGAACTGTAGCTATTTTATCCGAACGTGGGTTCCTATTTAAAAAGGAATTAATCATGTCCCATTTTTTTCTCGAACTATTTCCGGCCTCAGTTATCTTTTGCGCGTAATACTTTCTTTTAGCTTCCTTTAGCTGGGTGTTTATTAGGTTGCAAAATTTTTTATAGCGAGCAAGCAAATTCGTGTTAAACGGTTGCCTTTTAGTTTTTTTGTAGAGGTTGTCACGTTTGCCCTCGTCTGTGTCCTCGTCAGCCAGGGATTTGCTGGTGATGCGATTATTTTTTTGCATTTTTGCTTATCTGTACAAGATTGAACATGTGATAGGAACAAAGATGAAAAGAGGGTGAAAGCTTTTTGTGCATCAGCTTTAAGATAAACTTCAGACCAGTTAGTGTTAGCAACAGTATCAATAAATTTCTGCTTGTCTAATATATCATGAATAAAGGAAGGTGAATCACGTTTTGCAGTGGAATCAAAACGCAGAAATATGGGATAGTGGTCAGTAATATTAATTTCTAGCACTCCAGTGTCTGGTGCCGTGAGTAGATTTGAAAATGCATGATCAATGAGAGACCCATTGCTATTGCTGTTTGGTCTAGTTGGAAGACTGATTAAACATTCATACCCAAAGCTGTTTAGTGCAGCTAGATAGTTGATTGAGTTAGGTGACAAATCGTCTAGTAAATTATTGTTGATGTCACCCATGATAATAGCTTTTTTATTTTCAAGGGAAATAACATTTAGGGAGCGTTGCAAGTTTGTGCGAAATTCAGTAACTGGAGAAGACGGTGAGCGGTATATACAGCTTAATATGAATCTTTTGTTATCTATATTAAGAAAAGTATGCTCAAACTCAAGCCAGACCGATTCACAGTAGAGCGTGTTTAATTCGAGATCAAACCTTCGTTTACAGGAAGCGTTAGAAGATACGTATGTGGCTGCGCCATCATGATTGCTGGATAACCTGGGACTGTAATATGGCGTGTAGGAAGGGAAACCGAACAGATTTCTATCGTCTTCTGATAACCAAGTTTCTGTAACTGCAATTACTGGGAAAGGGCTGGTAAACGTGGAAAGAAGACTTTGAAATTCATCAACATGTTTTCGTAGGCTTCTGGCATTAAGATGAATAAAAGAGCAGGAGTTACTCACTAAAAACGAGTTTAGTTGCACAGGTGACAGAAGAGCCGACGAGGAAGGCATGGCTGGCACATGCGCATTATGTACAATGGGAGCCAATTAGTTTATTTTAGCCAGATCAGCCTTATCACGTATCCTGTATACTTTACTGTCGGTTGTCTTGCGAGCTTTGATTTGGCAGTTTGTTGTCCACAAAAACATCCATTTTTTCTCTTTCTTTAGAGCCATAGCCTTAGAAAAGAGAGCCTTGTTCGCAGGGGTCAAATGCTCATTTACGTACACGGGATTGTCAGGTGTCTGTGTTATGTTGATGTCCCTCAGGCAGAGCTTAGCTTGTCGGGCCTTGCTTATGAATTCAGTCTTCTTATCCCTTGAACAAGTCTGGAATATCGAATGTTAGGGCATAAATTCATCCGAAGAAACTGCTGTGAAAATTCATTAGTGCTGTGGGAACTTTTACAGTGCATTTATGAAGTCTGAAGTAACCAATGAAGTTCAAATTTTTAAAGTCTGAAAAAATCTATTGATGATAGTATAATCCTCTTGCACAGAAACTGATGAGAGGTATCTGCTTACCAGGATTCCGAGGCTTTTGTGTGTTTGCACTAAAGTGCTAACAAGAAACCCATGCGTGAATATGTTAGGCTTTTACTGCCATGGCAACATTGTTGGGATTTATTAGCATACGGAGCATTTCAGAAGCCCAGGTTGCTGGGAAAGACTGTTGCAACTTTAGATTTTGTGGAAATATGCTCATCGTGCAGTCAAGCAAAAGTTGTGAGTGTTCCACCAGATATCTCTTAATATTGTAGCCCCCGCCGAATTCCCCAAGCAGAAATCAGCACAAAATGAGTTGCAATGACATTGTTGTGAGCCTTGGTTTATAATTTGCAAATCTGAACCTCTCCAACCGGCCGAAGCAGGGCATACAATCTTTTTGTTATAAGAACACGTGAAGCTCTCAAGGATACGTCAGAACTTAGCACGTGGCAGCATGAATGGGGCCAGTAGTGAAACCTAAGGAAGGCACTGCTAGTTCAGTCCTGTATCACTTGATTTCTCGAGGTTTTGTGTAGTGAGATGCTAGGGCGGAGAAAAACAGGTATAAACCAGTTTCGCTTGGCTTGTCGAGCACTAAAAGAAGTGTTATCACTGGACACTGAAAACATGCTGTAGATCCCATCATGTGGTTGTATTGGACATCACCGAGAAGGTGGTGGGTAGTTTGAACCCCTTGCTGTCTTCAGCGACATTTCTGAGGCTTACAGATACACAACAGCAATTTCAGGCATCACGGGACACCTTATACATTTCACGCACGTTTTCTTCAGTCAGCACATCATTAGTGTACATTTTGGAGACGCACGCTGCTGACAAAGAGAGACATGTAGTGTGCATTAAAGTATCTGTCTTTGGAATTCCTTTTCTTCCTGTTGTTTTGCATTCCCTTGATTAAGCAAAGGTGGCTTATTGCAGCCACAGACTCATACTGTCAATATAAACTGTTGGCGTGGGCTAGCTTGCATACACAAGAAAGACGTTGCCTGTTCTGATGTTATTCAGTGTGTCCATGCGAGTTCACTGCAGGAATAGAATGGGCTTCTATTACCATATATACTCTTAGCAGCTGCACTCTTCTAACAGTCACTCTGCACTCTTCTAACTGCTGTTAGTGTTTGCAGTCCGCCTGCAAATAATCCACAATAGCGTGTGGGCCCCAAAGCCTTCTTGGGTTGACTTGAGTCTGCAGGAGCATTTGCGGGGGGGGGGGGGACAACTGCTATTTGAAATCTCACACCGCGCCCATGCGCTAACGCTAACCCTGCGAAGGCCGATAGCTTTGCGTACACTATTCGAAAACTTCCTATTATCTCTCAAGAAGAGTACTGCCCCTGCCACACTCCTCGCTGTGCAGGGCCCAAGCTGTCACTCTGACTGCTCCACCCAAGCGTGTACTGCCTACTGTGGGGTGTTTATGCGGACTTCGAGCATGTCCTGTTGAGCTGCGCTCTGCAGGTTCCCTTTTCCACCAAGAGAAAATGAAGCTCATTAAGGCCCGGGCCTTTCAAATTCTGGCCATCCAGAGGGCCCGCACGAAGTCGGTCAGGTCCCCAAGAGGGCCTAGCCAAGTGATGTTGACTTAACTCGTACCTATTGTGGACGAAATAAAATTGTTTCACTCACCAGCTCACTAAGATCAAAATGACAAGTTTATACAATTGCCCAACATGCCATCTCGTTTCGGGAAGGGTATCCTGGCACTCTATCAGTGGACCTCTTTTATTACCCATCTCTGACATTCCACACCTTTCAAAGGCAGTGCTGTCAGCTAATAGCATTGTGTATACTGTGTCATGGGCAATAAATGGCAAGCTCTCAGTGTTCACATCTGAGAATGCAAGCACTTATATGCAAATTAACCACCTCTACATTTATATATAAAGATCAGAGAACGAAGGTTGCTATGGCTATGCCATTGCTCACATTGCTTGTCGCTGCACGGTCATGTTGTTCCGACTGCTTCTCGTCGAGAGCACTACTATTAATGAGAAAGCTGCTATTGATGTTGTCTTTCATAAACTGAGGAATATTCAACCACACAGGATAATCTTGTAATTTAATATTCATACGAAAATTTGACGGCTAATATATAGTGCCCTGGGAAACAAGTTTTTGTTGTTGGTGGCTTGCTTTACTTAAAGGGGCTCCGAAACATTTTTCAGGTAACCATGGAATGGATTCACTAAAATAACTTATTGCCTCACGAATTCAATGCTGTAAAAATTTAAAGAATCCGTCCAGTACGAGCGGCGCTACGAAGATTGATCGCATGCTGCAGTCCCATTTTCTTTTCTCATCCCAATGAACACTTTTTTTCTTAGAATGCACAGCTTTTTCAGTGTGATCGCACACGCACCCGTGGAAAAGTCGCAGCCTCTTGTGGCGATCTTTGTAACAACCGAGCAGGCTATGTTCAAATACTTTTACGAGTGATTGGTTAGCTTCCTCCATCATTTGTCGAAAGAAGAGACAGGGATTTTTAGGTGATCTTGATAATTTAGTGTGAATTCCAGGCATTGTGCTGTGCTATAATATATGGCTTGCATGTTCTCGGTAGCCACTACTACCAATTGTCAGCATTGAAGCACCCTCAAAAGACAGTGCGTCAATGGATTACTAATCAACATGCCAAAAAAGTAATGTGTTACCACTTTTGTAGCCTAAGGTAGCAGCCAAATCAGCAATGTGTTAAGGGATGCATGTGTTAAAGCCTCCCTTGCACACACAGTAAAAGCAGTATTGAAGTGGATTTCTGTATGGGTGTTTATGCCTGTCCGCACTGCTCTTTCATTTGTACAAGTTCAGCAAAAATGATTTCGTAGTAACCTCGGTACTACAAGGAAAAAAAAAATTCTGGGCTGCGTGAGAAGGATGCTTTATAAATAATCGATAGAGCTTGTTTTTCTTTAAACACTCTCAGTAAAGTGCAAGGTAGTGTTGTCCATTCTACTCACATTTTTGCTAGAGGCTGAACTGATTGAATCACGTAGGCAGCCATTTATGGCACAGAAGCAAATAGCCAAGTTTTATTGGTTAACATTGGCTGCACTCACATGATGGTCATCAGCAAACTTTTGTCTGTTTCCTTTATATAACACACCGATTGCATAGAATAAAAGAGAGCTAGCTAAGTTGTTGTGCATTCGTGCTAAAAGACTGGGCGGGCAAACATAGATAAAAGAGAAAAGTCAAGACACCACAAAAGACACTTGTGGTGACTTCTCACTTGCGTTCGTGCTAGCAAGCCCAGTCATTCAACAGATTGCTGTATTAGGGAGTTTTCGAATAGGGGACCAAAGAAATGGGGCAAATGCCTCTGTGCATGTGCAAGGCTCAAACAGCGTTTGGATTCTGCGGGAGGTGGAGGGTGTCACTATTTCTCGAATTCAGTGAAAGCCCCAAAGCCTGCCTGAAAATTCTTGTGTCAAACAAGCATGACGGCGGCGCCCACTGAAGTGATGACTCTTGGTAACCTGGAATAGGGGGAGTGTCCAAAGCACCGCAGACCTTATTCGAATACCCTTAGCGCCTGCTTGACCCGAAGCAAGCACACTGAGAGGATTTTGGGATGTCAAACTTTTTGTACTTGTCCATCAAAGGTGACAGAGCACTGGCTTTGGTGTACTAGTGGCCATTGTGCTGCAACGCTAAGTATAAGGTTGGAAGTTGTGATTTCCATTGGCAGTGGTCATGTTTTGATTAGGGTTAAATGAAAAAAAAATGCCCTTGTAATTGGGTTTACGTACATAGTAGCTAACCTCAGGTGGTCAAAATGAACTTAGAATTTCACACTGCAGCACACCCATATTTATGTCAAGGTTTCGTCGCAGAAATTCAAGAGTTTATAAAAATTACTTAGTCTGACACATCAGTAGTCTGTGCTCGGAAGTCAGAGCCATTCTTTTCATGCGTTGAACTGTTGAAATGTGTTGGACAGCTGCCCTGGACTGTCATCCTGTGCGGTCATGATACAAATCTCAAGCGAGTTGCTCTTCTTGGAGGTTTTTGCTCTTCTAGGAGGTTTTCTAGAAGCTTTTTACACCCTCACAATCTTTGAAGCTTCAGGGAACTTGAAACGGACATCAATCTTTCAGGTGTTCTGTGCATGGTGCATAGATCGAAAGCTTATACCTGTGTTTAACTTCATTAATATCTCATCTTTGAGAATTGTTAACTGGGGTGTTTTTGTGTGAATACTTTGAAATACTATTTTTATTTTCATGTACTCTGTGACCAATACTTTGTTGCTGCAATATTTGTCTTTTCCTTCAGTGGCACTAGCCAGTACTATTCACAAAAGTCTTCATGGGAGGACAACACTCCTGTACCTTCAACCCAGCCAGCAGTCTCATCGGCCAAATGTGCCACGTAAGGAGAAAAAGTCAGCTTGTCTTTCAGCATGCTGCCCAGTTGGGAACCATGCAGTCTCCTAAATTCACATGTGTTGGCGCTTAGCACAGAGCATGGACCTTTGTATACATTGAAGCATTTTTAGTTGTACTATGCACGCTGTCTTTGTTTTGTACGTTCTTGGCTGTCATTTCGTCTATTTGCATCCGATTTTTGTCAATACTTTGTATGTACAGCTTTGTCGTAGCTTGAGCAGCTAGCGATAGCTTTGGACATTCATTTCCTCATTTTGCATTTTGGTCTAGGTGTCAAGATGTTTGTAAAAAGTTACTTCTAAGCAATATTGGTGATTTATTGCTTTATTTATAACTGTACTTTTTTGAAAGGAGCAAAACGAAGTAATTATGGTAGGCCTACTACATTCTTCCACCCTGCACAAAATGAAAAGTGCTTGCTTGAAAAAGAAGTACAACACTGGCATAAGTACTGAAGAAAAGAAGGAAAATCAATCGAAGGGACCCTTCTTTTTGTTGTGTTTGGCTATATGGCTCAACAGATAATGAGGCCGAGGCGCTTTTGAAGTGGTATAGGAAATGCAAACTGCAAACAGTGGGGAATCACAATCTTGACATCACTTCTGCTACAATGCCCACTATTAAACAGAGTCCCAGAAGGGAGCCGTGAAGTCTGATTCGCTTTTCTTTCTCATTTGCCTGAGCTTCTTTTTTCATTCTAAAGACTAGTGGTAGGTAGCCCAGAAACCCCCCCAAAAAAGAGTTTTGGAATAATAAAGTTACATTTATTTTTTCAGCCCGTCTGTGGTCCTTGGCGTGCACGGCAAAGGTATACCTATTGTTGTACTCCAGCGGCTCGAAGATGTGGTTGTTAGCGAATGTCACGAATCTTCTCGAGCCTCTGTGGCCGTCAGTGACCAGCTCTCTGAGAGTGAGGAACTGAGTAGCGAGGACACTGAGCCCGAGTGTGGTGGTGGTCTCGAGTTCCCAAAAGGAGGTCGCAGAAGGAGCGCAAGTCACAGCGCAAGTCACAGCCTCCGCAAGAGGACCCCTGCCAAGTATCAAGAAACGGAATCCTCGGATGACAACTGGTCAGTGTCTTCGTTGCGCCTTTGGCGTTAGTTTTTTCATTGAAATGAGTGCACATGTAACTAGATCCTAATGTGCATTCGTAGAAATGAGCTTGATGGGTGTTTTCTTGGCTAGTGTTTATAATAGTGCACTAAGCTAGTGAGCAAACCCAACAAGGAAGCCTGGACTGGACTTTCAGATTTCATGCTGTGTGTGTGTTGCTAATGTGGTAGTAACTGCTGAGTAGTGATCACTGTCAGTGCTTGCTGCTGACAGTCGCACACTATTTTTTTCAATCGCCTACCTTTATAGAGTCCCAAAGATATTATTACATAGTGGCCATCACCTACCCACAGCATCAATTTAAGCATGGTATTTCGGTATTATTACCAAGCAAGTTTTCATTCCATAGTTATATGCCCCGCCGCGGTGGTCTAGTGGCTAAGGTACTCGGCTTCTGACCCGCAGG
Organism: Rhipicephalus microplus; assembly: GCF_013339725.1. NCBI lineage: Eukaryota > Metazoa > Arthropoda > Arachnida > Ixodida > Ixodidae > Rhipicephalus > Rhipicephalus microplus. Next base: position 19,138,145 of record NC_051173.1, on the reverse strand, counting down.
TCACGGGTTCGATTCCCGGCTGCGGCGGCTGCATTTTCGATGGAGGCGGAAATGTTGTAGGCCCGTGTGCTCAGATTTGGGCGCACGTTAAAGAACCCCAGGTGGTCGAAATTTCCGGAGCCCTCCACTACGGCATCTCTCATAATCAAATAGTGGTTTTGGGACGTTAAACCCCACAAATCAATCAATTCCATAGTTATCTATACCTTTCTTTTTTGTCGGGACCTTTTGGCTAATTAAGATTGAAGGGGTTATGACACCTAATTATTGATCCTAATTCAGGTTATGTGGGTTAGTCTTAAAGCATTCACAAGTAAACTGACAAAATTTTAGCACATTTGATTGTGCACTTGATTTATAATTGAATATTTTTATAAACACGTGAGTGACCTGAGAGTTCAGCAACACTGGGGCACTTGCGGGTCGTGGCGTAACAAGCAGCTAGCTGTGCGAGTGTCTGCACTCTGGCGAAAGATATTGTTTCTTGGTCAGCGACGTGTAAAACCAAGATAGGTTAGCTTCCTTCAGGTTGGGGCTGAAATTGAACCATGTGCACTGGCTGAAACTGGGACAAAAGACGACGGCTCCGCTCCTTGCTGCACATGACATCACTCGCACACGCCATGGCAATGGCAGTCGCAGGCGCTGGGCACGGTTTACCGACGACAACTTATGGGGTTGTTTTGCCCTGAAATATTCTTTTACAGCTGACTTTTTGTATTTGCATAGGCGCATTATACCCTGTACTTCTAGTTTACGCTGAGAACCACCATTGTTGGGTGACGGTGTTATGGGGCCCTTTAAGCAGAACATCAAATTTAACAATAGAGGTCGAATTGACAGGAGCCTGCTCTTCTAAGTGACCCAACAAGTTTATCGCTTCTCCAACAACGCTTCGCTCTTATAACACAGGCGGAAGTCTGCGTCTGTTGCGCCAGGAGGGCATTCGAGTTTATTTTCTAAATTTAGGTGAAAACCATTTCTACGTGGGCTAAATTGAGCATTTGGCATGACTGGCTTATGATCCTCGTGACAATGAAGACAGCGAGAGGACATTGAAGCTCATTGTCCAGGACAAGCGCCTCCAGCCTTTCACGAGCCAAGCCCTACATTAGGCGCTACAAGGATGCCTCCGAGGTGCCTCTCAGAAAAGAGCATCAGGACTGCACTGCAATGTCTCACTGGATCCAAAATGAAACAAGTTCTTACTGACTAGTTAAACTTTGTCTCTTGCTCAGTATGTACTGACAACATTTAGGCTATGAGCAATCGGTGACTCCGACACCTTAACATAAAATGAACTCCACTGTGAGCTCGGAGAGGAAGGTTCTGATGGATGAGAAAGCAGGCCCACAGAAATGTTTTGCTTCACTTTGAGCACTGCTCAGCGGTGCCTGGGATGCACTGAATAAATTTGCTTGCTTCTCTAGTTGATGAAGCGAAGCTTCATTTCATCTGTTATACTATTAGTTAGGCAGCAGTGCAACTATACTGGTTCTCGCTTGCAAATGGATGCCAAAGGTTCTTGTTACTTCAAAATGCCAGCTATGCATTCCATGCTACTTATACTCGGTACATAGATTTTGGTGTCAGATTGTTTCATACTTTTGTCTACGCTATTTTTAGAACTTGTGCTTCTATTACAGTTGGCTATAGTTCTTGATTTTTCAGATTTTTTTAAGATCTTTGAAAAGAAGAGCATTGAATCTTCTGTATAAATTTTACCTGGTCACATCAATTTTTATCTCCCAGAATTTGTATTTATTTGAAGCAAAAGTTTGCCAATTTATGTTTTTAGTATGATGACCACTCGGAAAATCATTTTCCTTGCAACGCAACTAATTAAAAAGATGTTGCTCCAATCCTTTTCCAAAAGAGGTATTTTGTATTCCAAAGCTGCTTCAAAACAGAAAATTTGCTTCTCCGAAGCTGCTCCAAAGTAGTCATTTTACTGCTCCAAGCCTTGCTACAAAACATTGGGGCCTGCTTCCGCCCCTGTTATAATTGAAACATCCAACCCTTAGCATGCTATCTAAGCTTACGTTTATTGGTGTGCTTTCTGCTGCTACAGAAGCCATCAAGTGTGCCACGCACTAGGCTGCTTCCTGCTTCAGCTCTGCTTTGCATTCAAGAAGTTGCATCCATTTCAGAAGTTCTGAGGCTTGGTGGTGATGACATAGTTGAATCCTGCCTTGGAATGTATTGTTTCTCAGTTGGGGCTTTTTTTTTCTCAAAGGCTGTTAGATGGCTGACATATGTTCTAAATGTTCATGCACTGTCCTGTTTTTTTTTTTTTTAACACAGTGCCCCACAACTAATTTTCTGGAGTGATATTGACAAAGATCTCTTGATGTCACCGTTTTTTTTAACGATCATCTTGTGTATATTGCATGATTTTGTTGGACTCTTGAAGACTGCCCTGTTACGGTCAATGCTGTGAAAGCTCACATGTGAGTGGCAACACTGTATTGTTGGTGTTAGACCTTGCATAGCTTGAATAGAGAGTGTAATTTATTTATAATGTTGAGAGTAACATAATCTGCATTACGCTGTAATGTGAATATAAGTTTCAAATGTGGAGCTTGGGAAAGGACACTGCTTTGCGGCAACCTGTTTGATGTGAACAGCAGAGAAATAAACATCTGTGACTAAAGCCATATAAATCCAACTGCCAAAGATTTATGGGAATACTGTACTGCCTGAACTGTTTTACTCACGTTTTGTACTTTGACTTCTGGGTTTCGTGTGGAGCACAGACAGCTCCTCCACTCTACCATTTCAGCTTGATTTGTGTCTGCAGCCTACATCAATGGAAACTATAAGGACTGCATTTTTCTCTTACAAATGATTGGTTAGGCTTGGCAATGAAAGCATTTGTTAGGAGACACGACTGATCCTAAGGTAGAGACCAATGGCTTGTCTCTTGTAAAGGATGGTCACCCTTTATTTTCATGCTCATATTCAAACTGTATTTTTTTCAACAGATTCGTACGTTCAGTATGTGTGCCACATTTCCAATTATCACCTGTGCTGCCTTTGTTTGCTAATTAAGAAAACAAAAAGCACACATTAAATTCAGGAAAAACCTACAGGTGTGATGTGGTTGGAATATATAGGCATTAACATGTTCTAGAGCTCCTATGCCTTGGCATTTGGTGCTGGAGTTTATGTATGTTAAATGTTGGCATCAGCAGAAGTGTGTTTTGCTCTGCCTGAATGTTATTTAGCACCGTGTAATGCACACACTTCGATTTATTTCTACTTCTCACCTTCATTGTTAGGCTAACTTCAGGAAACTTTTAATTTGGTGAAATTGGTTTGAATAGTTAATGTGTACCATTGAAGAAATTTCTACAACACTGCAGAGCAGATAATTCTAAAAAAAATTTATTTCAACAATAATTAGGCTAATTTCAGAGAACTTTTAATTTGGTGAAATCGGTTTAAATAGTTAATGCGTACCATTGAAGAAATTTCTGCAACACTGCAGAGTGGATAATTCTGGAAAAAAAATTTATTTCAACAAGATTGTCACCTTAAGCAAATGATGTAAGCACCCCGCAATGTTGTCAATGCAGCTCGAATCCCGCTCGCAAATCCAGGAATGTTAAATGTGTCCTAGGCACTACAGAATGGTGGAAGTCGTGTTGAAGTGTCGGGCTTGTTCTTAGTGTTCTTTCTGGGCCATGTTCTATTTCTCGTGAGAATGGGTGGGTGGGGGGGGGGAGGGTTGTATTTTTATTTTTTTGCTATATTTAATATACCAGAAGTGTCTGTGTTTTTGCCAGCTTTTCATTAAACATCCACTCGTATGAGAATATATAACTGAGGCTGCTCCAGGGCTGTCCCAGTGTAACACTGGAGCTCATCCTTTCATGGAACAAGGTTCTTAATGCACTTGAAAGTTTTGTTGTAAATAGCCTTTAATAAGCAGGTTTTTATAAGTGCAGTCATAAGTTAAGTGAGGCATTTATTTGTCTTGATAATAAGGCTGCTAAACTACATGCTAAACTACATGAAAAAATCTTTTCTACTGCGGGCCAGTTGCCCTTGGGTTTGTCAAGTTAAATACAATGGCTGTCTTGTTTGCTATACGACAATGCATAGGGGAAGAACGCCTTAGGAGCACAGGAAAGGGGGCTGTCATGTTCTCCAATTTTAAAAGTATTTAACGGTGGCTGCTGCTGTGTTCCTTATAATAACTATCTACTGTAGTACACGTTTGCTTATAGACTGGCTGTTGTAATGTGTTTATTCAGGTTTAAAGCAACTGAAAATTCATGTTTGTGTTATTGTTATTTTGTGCACACATTCGAGTTGAATGTAGATTGTATTAAAAAAAAATGTTCCCAGAGATTTGAGTTCAATAAATTTTGCTTACCAGCGATTCACTTCATTTGTTTTATTAAATAGAGATGGTGTGGTCATTTGCATCAAAACTCGAGCACCTGCTTGTTTTTCTGTGCTGAGAGTGCTGAATTGGCAAAGCAGGGAGGTATCTTATGGTTTTTGTGGCTTGAATAGCTATTACACTGTAAGTTTTGGACCTGATTCAACTAAATGGTTTATTTGGCTGATGTTTCTGGGCACATCAGAAAGCTCTTGGAGTAAACGCCGTTTGGCTGGCCCAAATGAAGCATTTCTGAACATATTCATTGGCTTCTTTCTAAGTGCAATGGCTTTAGCTTTGACCTTATAGTGCAAGCGTACTCTGGTAGCTTCCATTGTTGACTCATTGATGTCACACTAGTGCATCAGCGTCTGTGCAGCTTGCACGTTAAGAATGGAATAAAAGCTGACATAGTTTGTCTTAAGAATGTGGATTGTGCTAGCAAGTGGCTTCGCAATCAGGTCGGTTGCACTTTTTTCAGGCTTCTATGAAGTGCTGGATTCATGTCTGAGTTAAGCAGGGACCAGAGCTGAATTGACTATTTGTTTTGCAATTATCTGTGACTTTTGTATGTTGCATGGTGTCACCAAAGTATTTTTCCAGCTTTAATGTGTCACATGCGTACTGCCATGCTATAATTTAACTGCCTTTATAAATTGCTTAATTTTAAAATTTGTTGCAGCTCAGAACAGAGCTTCGGTAGGTTACCCTCGCACAGCTAGACGTTGTTTCTTCAGGCCCATGTGCTTCATATCTTGCGTTTGTGTATTACATGTACATTCGAATAAAGAAACAAAATTTGATATTATTCTTGCGCTGTGTGCTCCTTTTGACACACATCTTAGGTTCCCAAGTCAAAGCTGCAACAAAGAGGCATTATAATACTTATTTTCTGCTTTTTGCTTAATACATGGCTTTAGTATTATCGCACTCTTACTGACCAGCCCACTTACTGACCATTTTCTCGCCGCTTTTTCTTCCCTCTTCTCTCTCTCTCATTTTATACTTGCTTTCCCATTCCCCCAGCGTAGGGGGGCCAACAGGTCATGTGCCTGGTTAATCTCCCTGCCTTCTCTCTTGTTGTTCTTTCTCCTCCTCCTTCTGTGCATGCTAGATACACTTTGTGACTGGAACAGCTCTCTTGACGGCCGTTTTAGCTAGATAAAAAGAGAACGGAAAGAGGCATCACACGAAAGGAGCCAACAGTGATATGTCTGTTGTAAATATTTTGGGTACTTTTGCATCAAAAGAGGATTTGGGATTTGAATGAACGTTTAGAATTTGTTGTAGATAAGCTTTTTAAAGGTCATAACCATCAAGTATGTGTTTATTGAATGCTGAAGCACGTTATTGGTAGTTTTATTAGACATGCAGGTCTCCTAAACCACCTCCGTTATTTATTTATTTTAGCTCTTTTAGTAAATGGGTGCATCAACTTCAGAATGCAGTCTCGATAAACAATTCCAAGTTTGGCAGCACTATGTGCTGTGGGTATACTTCGAAATCGATAAACAATCTCGTTCTGATCTCGAGGTTTTTCCCAGCATAATCAGTACAAGTCGTGACGTCAGGCGTGACATCAGCAGCATCTTCTGCTGATGACCTGACAAAAACTTCTTTGCTTACAGCTACACTCACTCCCTGCTCTTTCACCTTCTAGGCTAGGAAAGGACCTCATGGAGCAGTAGAGATTATGATGAACAAAGTAAAGCAAAGGAGAGAGGGAAGTGAGTGACTGATGTGTTTTACTCAATGAATGTGATTAACTACGCTATGATGGTGTAATCGCAAAAAATTCTCGAGGCTCTGTGTTTGTTGTACATTCACGCACAAGTGCGACGTCAAAACAAAATTTCACCTTTCAGGTGGTTGGGGCCCTTTAAGGGCTCTCAGTATAATTGTTTAACACGACTTGGGAGATATATTGATATTGTAAGTTATTGCAACTACTTGTAAAGTGGCGGACTCTATCTGAACTAGAGCATTCTTTTATGCATGCGGCTTTTGTAGCCTGAGAAGTTGTACGCTTAGTTGCTTATACATATTTTGCCCAGGGAATGAGACACTTTGCTTGCTATCAAAGGCTACTGCGTTAGGATCTAATCTAGCAGATCTGTCTGCTAATAAATGCTCTCGCTTTTTAATCTGCCCTGCTTTTTACCAGGATATGGGTTCTTGACTGGATGGGTGATAAAAGGGATATGGGATTGCAGGAAAATGACCCTTGTAAGAATAATCCCACAAAAACATCAATTTCATAATTGTGCCTATAACAATGCTTCAGTAAACAGCTTGGAACATGTTAGTACCATAGGTTATGCTAGAGACCTCGAGGCTCTTTGTGGAGTTTTCAAAAAAATTACAGCTTATTTGGGGAACAAGTTGATGTGAACGTGCAAGCCAGATGTTGTACTGCATACTTCAGGGAGTTTATAACCTCATGTCAAAAACACTTAAAACATCACTTTCTCTCTTTCTTAAAGATGTTTGGTGTTACTAGTAAGCAGGAGCTAGCAATGGCATTGGGTATTGGCGGAGGTTATGATAAGAACATTCTAAGAAGTTCTTGAGTACTAATTTTGGGCAAAATAAATTAAAAATGTACATACATGTCGGTGATCTGAAAAAACCAATGAAGTATTTCATTAAGTATTTTATGGTTCTGTTGGTGCCCTTGCGATTGGTGTTTCGCTTTCTACTACATGCATATAAGCTGGCGCCCGGCCCGCTACATGCAAGCTCAATTGAGCACAAGCGGCTGGGATCAGTCGCCTGCCTCAAGCTGATGCGTTAAAACAGTAGTTGCCAATAATCATCGCCTCCAAGACCACATGAATGTTTTCCAGTGCACACTAGCTCCCTTCTGTGCACCTAATTTCTGCTGTGTAGAATGGGTTCTATGTAGTGCCTTCACAGAACCCGTGCATTAGCGAGACTCTCTTTGCAGCAAACCTATGCTCCTAGCGGCCTCTATAGTTGATGTACTTTCAAGTGTATGGCACTGCACGGAAACTCTATGGCCTGTCTTGACAGGAGAGATTGTAGTTCTTGCCTGAACCTCAGGGCAGGGCCAACATGTTGGAAAAAAAAAAAAATCTCTGTGGCTTATCTCAGCTAAGCCCAGTAATGCAAGCGAAAGCTTGTTTACTTGGCTATGCTTGTTTACTCTTGAAGCTGAAGCACAGTTTGCCAACCAAACGTTATGGCCCCTAAACCACCAACAGACGCTCGTGCTCGTGCTCTGCTATAGTTGCCAACTACTTTCCTCGACAGCACTATGGAAGCTACAGAACCAAAGGGCATGCCTGCTACCGCATCCAAACATAGTACTGAAATTTACTAATCATTTTTCTATTTGTATTGAAAAGATACTGCTTTATTTGTTATAGAACTCGTACTGTTGCTGGAAGTCGTAAGTAAAATACTGGTACTGTTCACTTTGCAAGAATGCCTTCCTTTCCATTAATTTAGTTAGCGCCACCTTTTCAGTGCACCCATCTTCCAATGTAAACATGGCATCCCTGACGCAGTAGTCGAAGTAGTGGGTGAACGTCCGGCCACAAATGCGCTGTTTAGTTATATAAGAAAAATATATTTGTGTGACACTAAAATGTACACTTAATCTTTGAAATGTGTCTCTTATTGAAATTTTCATGTACATATATTATTTTTCAAATGAATTAAAAATGCCAGCGAGTGAAACAGGAATCAGTCGCAAGCCACGGTATTACTTGCGGAGCAACGTGAATGTGCGGAAGCCTCTCTCCATAGCATTCACTCCATAGCGCTCACATGCCTCATAAACATGTCTTTGTTCAAGCACATAAAACTACCGAGTGTAATTTCAATTTAATGTAACATTTACTGAAGCTGACAAAGTAGAAATTAAAAGGCAACAAAAGCTGCTGCAGAAACCAAATAAAAATTACACCTCTACACTATCAGGGGACTTTGCAAAAATCGCACACAGCTATCATCCAATGGCTCCAGACAAACTATAGCACTGCTTTTCTCTTTGGCCACTAAACTCGGCCACATGTTATACTAGAAAGCTGTCATTCTTGTTATTCTTTGCTCGGCAAGCTTATCAAAGGGGCATGGAGATAGTTGTGGCCCCATCGGCGACGTTTCTCTGCTTCACACTAGTGTTATACACTGCCTGCACATATCTTCTCTTCGTGTTTTTATGTGTTCTACAGTTTTCTGGGTAAACCATTAGGACAATTATATAGTGTTCACGTTGCTTCTGAAGGCTTTCATGGAAGGATCCGTATGCTACTGTTTAGTCTGCATTTTTATGTCAGATGACCTTCACCTGTCTTTGTGAGTGAGTGTAATGGGGGACGAAAATGTTAATGTTAGCTCCTCCTTGCTACAGTGAAAACATTATCTTAATTTGTAAGACTGTGTTTCTTTGCCTTGGTCATTGTTTGGCTTGATTTGCTACCTTTTTTTCTCAGTATGCAAATAGTGCCTGGCATTTTATGGAACCTTGCATACTGAACTGTACAAACTGTTGTGTAATCGACAAGCAGTGTTCTTTCTGTCTCTAGCCTGAAGCGCTGCAAGCAATGTGGGCAGCTCCTGGGCAGTGTGTCAATGGCAGCATTATCAAGAAGTTCAGTAAGTTCACTTTTTCTTTGGTACCATTTTCTTTCAAGTGCTTGCAGCTGCTATGTGCATATTTGCATGAGTATGAGATGAGTGTGCATTTGAAAACTCATGGCAGGCATTGTGTCTACTTCATGTTTATTAGTTTTGAGTTGCTTGAGTGCCACGAACTCTTATGTCTCATTTTAGACATTTACAGTTCGACACCCTTCCTGTTATAGTGCAGAAAACTTGACATAAAGTAATTAGGGAGGATGCTGTATCGCTACTGTCCCCAAACATTTGCAGTCTTCTCATAACGATTTAAGAGTGTTTTAGTTTGGCCACAAACTTCTCAGTAATAGTGTTTCATCTGATTGCCATAGCCACAAGCTTGAGCGGCCCAGACAAGTAAGCCAATCTTGTGGTAGAGAGATAAAACAGACAAGCACTTAACGTGAACGTATGTAGTCTGCTTCTTTGGTGGTGTAAATTTTCAGCAGCGGCATAATTCCGAGTGCACTGCCTATAAAACTTTTTATTGTTAAGCACACCAATGAGGCATTGGCCAAACACACGATTGTTGCTCTCGTGACATTGCAGTGGTTACTATGCTGCATCCCTGAACACCTGTAGTGGTGTGTTTGTCACGTCAATCACTTTGCCAAGGCTGACGTCGCACACAGTGGGGCCAGTAGTAGTGGGAAGGGAAGTAGGCAGCTCAAGCAAAACCATTAAATTCATTTGTAAGAAACCTGTGCATCTCTCAAGCCTGTAAATCAGCATAAGTGACAGAACTATGCAAAGGAATGCACCTAGTTAATTGCATTGAGATCTACTTACCTTGAAATATTACCGAAGTCTGCCTTTCAACATGGTACAACAGTCGAACTTCTTTACAAAAGGCACTGATATGAGACCAAAGGATATAAAAGATACCAGTGTGCCTGAAGTAAAATATGGGTTAAGAAAATGGATAAAAGGTACCCTGCTTATAAGAGACAACTCTTATAAAAGACGAGCATTGCTGCCTGTAGTAAGCCTCCTATAAAGGAGTTAAACTGTATAGGTCAACCGTAAAGACTTCCATATTTGCATTCAGAAATGTTTGCGATTGGCAAGTTTAATTTTCTGCTCCAAAGTTAGGTTTTTATCCATTCCAGAAGATATCACTTATGTCACTGGGACGATGAAAAAAAGTGAATGCAGTGTGCAGTAAGCACTTAGTGACAGTGATAGTGAAGGGATTGAGAGAAAGAAAGTGGAGGAAGGCACAGTGGAAGCATGAAGGGAGAGCGGAGGAGGAAGTAGAGATGGAGAAACCGTAGTGCAAAAGAGGGTAAAGAAGCAAAAAGAGAGAGCCACCATGGCTAGAGATAGTGCTTCACACAAGCCACACATCTTGCTTTCTTTTTAAAAGCGAGCAATGCAACCAGCAAAGGTGCTTTGATTGCTGGTGTTGCTAAGTGAGATGCCTGAACAGAGGCTCGTGGCCACTGCCGCTATAATCCAGAGGTGTGTGCTGTCGAAGAAAAAAAAAAAACATCATTAGTGAGAAGACTTCAAGGTATGGGCCGCTAAAGCAAATCCTAAGCACTGCTGCCAAGAGTGCCCTCCGTACATTTATCGCACGTTCAGAAACAGCTGTGCGCAGTTTTCACATATGGTTGTATTGAAAGTTTTAGGCATTCTGTGTCATTTTTGGTAGGTAACATGCTCCCTGCTAGAGTTATATCAGTGTCGCACGGTGCACTGCTGATTGCATTTAGGCCCTGTCGAACTCCAATTTCTCAATGGTAATTGGCTTGCTTCTGTAGCATGTGTAAGGAAGCCAGTCACGATAAAGAAATTCTATACCGATTAGGCACGTCCATGATCAAAAGTGCCCGTGTGAAACTGACGTTAAGCGGAATTTCTTAGCTAACAGGTCAACATTGGCTGCTGAGTTTTTAAAGTCAATTAGCACTGTGATTTTCTCTTTGAACGTCGCTCAGGTCACAGAGGAGCAGTTACTGCGGAGACCAGAGTTTTTAACCGAAACTGGGGAGAAGCCAGCCTGCAAGGTGTTCAATGCCCAGTAAGTTTCAATGTTCAATCATTCCCAGATTTCACTTTCCCGCTACTCGGATCACCTGGGTCGATCCGCCGCAAAATTTCCCGATTTATCTTGCCACGCATGGTCTAAGCAAGTTTGCACAAGTCTGCATGCAGTTCCCCTTCTCATAAATCGCCGGTGCAAAACGTATTTGCAAGGCAATTTTTTCCTACAGCTAACTACTTTTTTGTTTTTTTTTTAATGAAAACATTGCTTTTCTGTGAAGTTATTGTGTTTATTGAGGTTATTTATTTAGTGATGCACTCAATAACAATTGGTAATTTGTGAATGTTTTCTTCAAAAATAATTCTTGAGTTAAAGGATTTATAGTGTGCACAACCTTGGCAAGGTTGTCTTACCGTGCAACAGAGTGCCATACACCGAGATGCCCCGTGGTGTCTTTTGTACTGATGCTTACGACTGTGCTGCTTTGTGTTATTGCTTGTAACAGTTCATGTACTTGCACTCTCGTGGCAAATACATTTTTAACTACAGACAACATGAACAACATTAGGTGCAGGTCAACACCAACTCAGAAGTGTGTCAGGGTCAGGTTATACTTGAATAAATGCATCATAACTGCATTATAAAAATGTATTTATGGAAATGTCACAAAATTTTGTGGCCGAGATAGCCGGCTGAATCAGTTCCGTTGAACATGTGGATTTCATCTGCAAAATATCAACTGCGAATATAGCTTGGTAGGTATTTTACATGAATTATGAAATTTGAATGTGCGATTGACACCCGTAAAGATGGCCCCACAGTGACCCCCCTACTTTTTTCACATCGCCATACCGCCATTTTACTTGTGCCCCGTTCGCTCAAGCAGGGTACTTCTCGGCTGCTGCTCGTGAGCTCCTGGCGACGCTCACGTTGAATTTTTTGTGTTTGACGACACTGCTGTTCTGTTTCCTGTTCGAAGGGACTTGTTGTTGATACGGACCATGCGGAAGTGCATCACAGTTTCGTGTGCTGACCACAACCTCCTCTATAAAGGGTGACCTGCTCATAACGGCCCTCTCTATGACTGCATGCGACGACTCCAGCTTTCGAGATCATGTGTTCACTTAGTTACCTAAAGTGCAGCGAGAGGCCGCCTCAACTTACCCCATAGCAGTCGATGCGACAGCTTGAAAAGGGCGTAACTCCTTCTAGACGACTACCGCGCTGCGGGTGTGTGGCAGTTTGTATTTTTTTATCTTGCTTCAAGAACTTGCATAAAGGCCTTTAATATGTTGCTCTGTTTCACTAATGCATACAGATGAGGCTGAGATTATGAATTAGGTGCTCTGATGACACGCGATTACTTCGGTCCAGTACAGCAGTCCCAACAGTTACTTTTCCTAACACGGCGGTTTGGGTGCGTGCGGTGTAAATATTGTCTACTGCCGCTCTGTGTTGCACATTCATGCGTCCTTCATCACGACAGCTTAGATAATAAAGCCGGCAAGGTAATGGGAATGACAATGGAAGCGTTGCAGTGCACAAAAAGTGGTTCTCACAGGGTGTCACCCTTGTAAATGACAACATTGATGGTGCTTTGTACTTGCGACCTAATATTTTAATGTTTGCATCGTCCAGAAGTCTTGCGTGCATCATCACAGAAATGGGAATATTTAACGATTGTAGATGTGTGATTTACAGCGCAGATTTGCATGAAGAAAAGTGTATAAAAACTGCAATGTTCACGTTCTTGTCTCTCGTACACTCAACCAGAGTCTTGGTTTCAAAGTCTAAGCTTGTGGTCACTAGTGTCATTACGAGTTGCGATATTAAAAATTACATGGAGTATAATTAGTTCCAGGCATACTTATGAGTGAAGTATAGTACAAGCTACAAAAGTTTTTTCATCACCATACTTAATACATTCTTTTATGCACCAAAGTGAACCAAGATGATCAACTTGCTATGCATTTAACTTGGGAGCATTGGCACTTAATCATTTGTCCAAATAAAACCAGCGCACTTCTGTTATCTAGAAGGGTAGAATGCTCGCATTACTTTCCTTTAACTTTTATATTAAAGAAACTGTTTGTTCATAAAGAACACACTTCATGCATTAATAGTGAATGCCAGACCATATTCTTTAATATTTTGTCGGGCTCAAACCTTGAGTGCTTTTCGCGATTGTGCCTCAATTTGTGTGCAGCAACTTTCTTCTGGCGTGTTTTTCAGTCATGTCGCTGAAAAAGTTTGACAGGAAAGGTCACAGGAACTTCAAGAGAATTAACAAGTGTAGTTGTATATATTACGCTGTTGTCTCTTTCACAGTTAAAGGGTTTTTGGTAATAGATGGAAATATGGCATGCTTGAACTTTTGAAGTGGCATCTAATCAGTAAAATTGCCACTCGTGAGGCAGCAAATTCGAGAAGGCTGACAAAGCCAACGAAAGTGATACTGGGGTATGACAGTCTACCCCTATCAATGCCAGCAATTAAGGCGGTTGTTGAGTGTGATGTCGGTGATTCAAGTATCAGAGTGCACCCTTCAGACATGACATTATATTGAAGTGCTCGCTTAAGAAAATCAGCGATCAGAGCAAGTGTGATGTCGGTCCACTCGATTTACAGAACGAAGTGCTACGATAAACCTTGGTTAAATGGCTTACGGTTGCGACCAGTGCTGTTACACATCGAAGCGATGAAAAGAAAAACAAAAAAGGAAAGACCAATGGACCTGGCACGCAGTAGCAGCATAATAACTACACGTGGGATGCTTGTGCGACGGGAATAGGGTTTTTCGATGTGCTCGCCCATGGGGGTAAGTTGCAGTGCCAACCTTGCTGTGTGGCCACTGAAAGAACTAAAAAATAATAAACAAGCAAAAACAAACTGGCCGCCACAGTGCGAGCAGGTCGCTCATTTTATGGAGGGGTTCATGGTGGTGACGTGGTCGAGCGTTGCACATGCTATACTCTGTTTCAGAAGTTCCCTTCAGCACTGTGGCCTACAGGCCCCTCAGCCAACGGGAAGGGGGCTTAGCCCCTCCACATGTATTCATTCGCGTTGTGTCGTCTGCGCACCATATTCACGGCGTATGCTTGAAGAATTGTAGTTATTATGGCTAGTTAATTAAATTAAAAATTGCTGTAAAGATATTAAACAAGCAACTACACCGAGAACTTGGAGAAGATTGAATTTGTTGCTCTGCTGAAGATCGATAGAGTCTTATGCCCGCGGATAACTTCACTTTGTGGCTGTTTCTCTCCGACGCTGTTTATGGCTTTCGTATGTCTGTTTCTCAGTAGAAGTGTTCCTTCGCGTCTACCGCTGCAATGATCCTTTTCTCTTTTTTTTTTCGTTTCCACCGAAGGAGGATACGACGCGCACGAAATGCTGTGTGAGGTTGCATGCCCGATATTTGGAGGTGCAGCGTTCTTGGTCTGACGACGCAGTGCGACCACTGCCTCGGCACGTTAGGCTTAGTAGGTGCGACTGCAGCATATCTCTCCAATATCAACAAAACGTACTTGATGAGTGAGATGAAACAAATCGATGGCTGATGTCACCATTTGTTTACTGCTGTCAGCGCAGAAAGCGTGTAGCAAGAGCAAGTCTGGATCGAAGTGGGCAGTCACAATCTGCATGGGTGCTGCCGTGTTGATTCGTAAACACAGTTATCAGCGGTAACCGACACAAATAATTCGATGCCTAAGAAATAAATGCGAAGAAGAATAAACATATTATGTATCGATGTGGCGTAAAACACACAAAAGAAACAACAATTTTAGCCAACCCTGTCAATTTTAAGGCACTCGCATGTGGGACTATGTTTCGCTGTGCAAGCATGCGGCTTTCTTACACCCCGTAGCTTTGGTAGTGCTGAACCAAAGTGGTGAAACAGGGTATAGGTGGTGATGGTCACACCCGGTGGCTTGTTTTTGGAGCTCTCTGAAACTCAGACTGGTCAGTAATGAGGAGCCTGTAATTAGTTATGTGTTGCATGCTGCAGGAAGCAATGTGCCGTGATATGACTAAAAGGGCCCCAGCAAGATATCGCAGCAAAAAAAATGCGAGGCAAAAGTTTTTGTCAGTATCCCCCTTTAACTACTAAGTTAATGCGATCGGTGCATCCACAGAAAATCGGCGCACCCACAAAAGGCAACAGAATAATAGCGTACTAAACAGTCATGAAATTAGTATCTTTAGTTCTACTGCATTGTGGACCAAAAGAATATATGACTGTTTGAATTGGGAGCACTTTCTACAAACACTCTTCTTCACCTTCAGGCATTGTTAAAACGCATTATGCTCTGAATCGGCTTGCATTTTTCGTGAGATGGATACCTTAGAAGTTGATGCAACCTACCTGCAATGCTATCAGATCAAAATAAAGAAACATACCTGAGCAGTAAGTGCTTATGATCACAGCTGTGCATTTTAAAACACTGCCATACAAAGCTTGTAAATGTCCCACATATGATGCTACTGGTGCTGCATTGCACTTTCGTTAGCACTGTTTTACCTAAAGAACACAGCAAACTGTCATAGCATATGGTCACATCGAAGCATGTTCTCAACATGAAAAATATGTTTACAAGCTCTGTTAAGGATACCTCAAGCATGCTACTAGCTCCTATTACATTTTGACGTCTTATTTAGATATTGCATTATGTATTTTTTTTTTCACATCCCAGGATTTATGATCAATACGAGCACCTTGTTGCCCTTGACGAACCCAAAAGGCTCGACAACGTCCACCTTTTCTTTTCGGCGCAGATTTCACCAGTGTGGGGGGAAGAAAGCGAGAGTGAGTGAAGCCGTTGCTCAAGTGACGACATTCGTAGAAACTGCATGGTGTTCGATACACGAGGTTCTGCTCATTGGTGAAACAAGCTGAAACAGTGCTGGAAAGATGTACGCACACAATGAATGAAGTGCCTATTTCGTTGATGAGGTGTTAAACATGCTGTATGGTTGATCATGAATGCGGCATCAGCAAGCTGAAACAGGATGACTCAAAACTGGTTACGAGCATGTGTGTTTTACTTGCGCTTCATATTTGATTTTGTCATAAATATACAGTGATTGGCTACTGATAATATAAATACGTTAGGGCTAACTAGAAGGCGTTCTTCCGTTTGTTTTGAAGACCACACGTAGTCCCCACATGCATGCTTAGTAGGCTTGTGCGAATAGTCAATTTCTGGTTCAGAGCAAATTTAAAGCGAATAGTGATTTTGGTTGAATTATTTTGAATCGAATACAAATATTATATATGACATATAAAAAAAATGGGCATATTTTTCATGACCTAACCAACCAGCACAATATTTTTTAAAAATTGAAATAAAGCCTCTATGTAAATTCTTTTTTTTCTTCATTAAAAGGAAGTCAAAAGAACTTTGAGTAGTAGCAAGCTTTGACTTTCAGCAGGATGCGAGTCATAACCCTTAAAATACATAACATTTTAATATATATTATACTTAGAGCATATAATCTGTCATAATTGGCTTTTAAGCCTAATAAAATGAATCGATTTGAGATTAATATTTTGATTTAAAGCGGCTGTGCGCTATTTTTTTAAGTAGCCATGGGATGGATTCACTAAAGAGGTTATTTATTGCCTCATGAATTCACTGCCGCAAATATTTTTAAAATCCTTCCAGTACGCAGGAAGTTGCAAAGATTTCTCACATTCTGCAAGTGTATTCTCTTTTTTTGTCCCGACGAAAGCGCTGGAAGCTAAGCAGGGAGGGATGGCACAAGGAAAAAAAATACGTCGCATGTGGTTTCTGAGCTTGGGGAGTTTTTTCCCGAGAGCAGAGAGCAGCTTCTAGCTGACTTACGAGAATTCATTGTGAATCGCACGCCGCGTGCTGCGCTCTAATATTTGACTTGCGTGTTCTTGGTAGCCTCGACCACCGATCGGCAGCGTTTTCTAACAATGCTCAAAAAGTGTTGCAGAGCCCCTTTAAATTTAAAGGGAAGCTTCGTGGCAGAGCAGATTTCTTTTAAATAGGTGCTTACACAATTCAGCATCTTCACACTGCAGTGAAACCACCTTACAGGTTGTACATTCGGAATTATATGCTTGTATTTGTTCGTTGCGAATACTTGGAAATTTTCAATAATTTAAATTCGAATAGAAGCGAATCTGAATACCCTGCTATTCGTTCGGATATTTGAAGCATTCAATTATTCGCACAAGCCTAATGCTTAGTGCATGCTTAAATAATCCTTGACAACCGTGTTGTCACCTGTGGAAGATTGTGCTCTGAGTGATCAATGGCAGAAGCTCTTCCACTTCATGGTTTCTTGTTTGCTTTTCATTTGTCTATTATAAAACAGGGCACATCCATGAAGATGAAAAAGAAAGAAATCAACAACACAAGCTGTTTGTTGTGCAGAAAAATTTAGTGCAGAGTTAAAGCTTCAGTGCACAAAGGTTTATAGGAGACACAGAAACGATGAGGACAAGCACCGACTTCCAACTGTCATGCTCAACAATACACTCGACGAACGGCAACCATGTTCACAACACAATCCTTTATTTTTCACACCATGTGTGTGACTCTCTGTCCCTCTATGTTCCTTTCCTCACACTTTGTTGCTCCCCCTAACTGTTCACTTAGCACTTGCACCATCTCGTTCTTCTTTTATCAACTACAGGAGTCTGAAAAGAGCCACCCTTGTTGTACAATCTGATACAGTAGCTGCTATCAGGCAAACCAACTCTCATACATTTATTAGCCTTCTTTTGCAAATGATCACATCGCCAGCCGAATCTAGTGAATCACTTGTGACATGCTAAACAACCTTATACAATATGCCAGTACAATACACAAGCAACATAGCAAGCAAAAGGCATCGCGAATGTGGCGTCGTCGATGGTGGACTCGCCACAAAGAATCCACGGGAAATGACCTGTGCTGTCGTCTACCACAGACCCACCACGGGAGCCATCCGTCGGCATCAGCTGCCAACCCCGAAAGAGACCTCCCAACTGTTTCTTGTGGGCCCACCTAACCTTGCTGCTTGTGCCACCGCGCCAACTATAACTTGCGCAAGCACGGCACCACTTGTCACTCAGTGGTTGTTAAACCTAACTACACTGCCTCGCAGCCCTTGAACACAAGGGTGCAGATGAGGCACTTGTGCTAGTGTCAAATATCTGCACCGTGCTTTGTTATCAGAGCCTTTTGTCACCGATTCTCACTATACACTTCACGTCACTGTCATGATTTTATTATTTCAATGTTTTACCCGTCTTAGCGCGAGGAATTTTAAGGCCCTTATACAGCCACCCAACACATTCATTGTTCACATCTCTCGTCCTATGACCTGGCACTCTTTGGCTACCAAATGGCCCTTGTACCACAAAACACCACACATCATCAAACTACAGTCAATCTGCAAGACGTGCATGTGCCATAAGGCGCAAACAGACTCGGTAGGAATTTATAGCACCTCCACAAACTACACAGTCTCAGAGACCCACACCCAACACATGCACATACTTCAATCCATTTTATCTCTCACTCAACTAAATTTACAGTAAAGGAACTTTCAAATATATACGCGATAAATGTGCTCACAATCATACCTATCTATGCACTAGGACGATAAAACAAACTAGGCCCAAAAAGCAACAAACTACGCAGCGCCTTTCCCCCCATCCTCTTCTCTTGTTATCTGCTCTGCACCCTTTTTGGGCTGAAGCTTTAACATTATGCAATATGAAATAGCCAACTCCTACACCTTGTTTTAGTGCAGTGCCTGTACATATGGTTTTTCAAGAGGCTTGATTCATTTGAAAAAGTTTTACTTACAGCGGGCAAAAATGTAACCAGTTTATAAAAATTGGTGCAGTGGTTGACAACAAAGTCACTGTTTATTCATTCCTATGTATTTACACTCAAACCTCATTATAACAAAGTTACATCTTACAAGAAAATACGTTCCTCATATTCAAAAATTCAACATAAAGGTTATTGCTAACATTTTATCTATTGTAAGACTACTTTTCATTTACTTCGTTATAACTCATATTTTATAATATTTGAGTTCGTTATATTAGGAATGCATGAGCTAATGCTTCTTTTAATGTGGCTAAGCATTAAAGTGCAACCACAGTCACCGGCTGGCCCTAGGCTCTGCCTGCTTGAAATGCAGTATGCTGAGCCAACTGGAAATTCTTGCTGTGTCGTGGTCAAACAAAGTATGGAATAGCACAGTAATTCTGTGACGAGTAGTGCCAGGAACACAAAAACATGCAACTATATAAAGCACATATGACAAGCTATGTGTAAGCGAAAATGGAGGTTTCTGACTCATACCTGTGTGCATTGGCCTTGCTCTGAAGGCTTGTCTGGCTTCACAATGAGTCTAATGTAGAATCATAGAAAAAGAAGTTGTGTAGTGCTTACTCACAGATAATTAACTTCCTTTACGTGTAATTCTTCTCAATATTAAAGAAAATATTTTATGAAGGATTACTAGGACACTGCCTCTAAACTTCATACTGCATTCTTCTTTTATTCCCTATTACAATCGCTGGTATTGTAAAAACAAGTCGCTCATGGGGGATTGGGACTCATCTGCCAATGCCGTTTTTTCGGTGACTCTCCTCTCTTTGAACTTCCTTACTTCACTATGCATACTGAGTGCACATGCAACATAAAATTTCAACTGAACCTTACGAAATTTTCTGTTATCCAGATACTTTTGCTGTCAAAATGTTCATTGTCGAGGCATATGACTTTCGGATATTGTTTCATTGTTCACTGCCTTGATTATACCTAAAAATGCTTTTAATGCATTGACTATAGAAACGATATACATTACTAATCAATGATGATTGCAGTCCTGCAATTGTGTGGTCATTACAACTATAACCAAAGTGTACATGTCACATTCCAGGCATTCAATGCAGCGGTATTGGGCCAATAAAGTCATGGTGGTTAACTGGGTATGGCAGTGGTGAGAAGCCTGTGATCGGCGTGAGCACTGGTATGGTTTGTATTTTGTCTTTGTTTTTCCTATTTTATATGGTCACCGCCATTCTCCCTTAAAAGACCCATCAGTGCTTCTTGGCCAGGCTTGTGCATGTATTCACTGTATTGCTTTTAAGGATTTTATTGCAGATCAGGCTATCTAATTAAATGGAACCAAGAGACTCAAATTGCTTAGTGGAACTGTAGCTGTGGAATGCTTTCCCCATGGCGGTTCAGTTTTCTTCATCTTTTTTTTACAGCAAAAGCTGTTATGAGATCACAACTCGGGTCACGCGCAGCGCTGTAGTTGCCGCTGCCACCACCACTGGTGTCTGTAATCAATATCACACAAAATAAGAAAAGGAAAACTCAAGAAACATAAAGACATGTGATGACATAGTGAGATTCGAACCTGGGTCCACTGAGTGGCATCCCAGTATTCCACCGCTGAGCCCCGCTGGTGCTTGAGATTCATTCGCAAACTTGCCTTAGACAGGCTTGATGTCGGGAAAGAAATCGAGTTAATGTGAGTAATGAAGAGTTTTAGAACAGTAAAGGAACAACCAGGCGTCACGCAATGCAAATCCCGTAACGAGGGGGTCGTTCAGTGCTCCAGCACATTACAAAAGCTTGTTCTGCATCACCTATTAACTGGGGCGCATACCCACTTCTGGCGTAATTCTTCATTGTTGTCAGCCACTGAGTGCAACACAAAATTCATTACTAGTGTTTTGCGGATACCACACTTCCCCGAAGAATGATGGAAGGATAGCATAGTGAATGCTGATCTACTATGCAGAAATTATGAATATTTAGGGCGTGGTTGGTACCTAGCAAGGGTGCTTGTAGCATTTACCAAAAAATGTTTAGAAAAGTTTCTGAGAGACCGCTTCTTCATGCTTTCACTGTGACTGTGCTGTGCCTTCCGTGCGAGCTTGGAGTTTTTTTTTTTTTTAATCTTAGGTTAGTGATTCAGTAATGCTATTTTGCAACTCTAAGTAAACATAATTGTATGTGAGCACCACCGGAAAAAAAGGCAATTGCAGTCACATTGCAATGTAGGTAAGCAATGTGAATAAGGCCTATATATATATATATATATATATATATATATATATATAAGGAAAAGAAGTGTATACCTAAGGGCTCGTTTTTCCGTGTTTTGATATAATATTAATGAGATCTAACAGACAATAATGCCAAGGAATGTATAGGGGAAGTTATCAGAACAAATGGAATGAAAATAAGAAGAAAGGAAAGTGGGTGAAAAAATAACCAGTCGTGAGCGACTTCCTGCTCAAGTAATAAGGGCTGCAGCGCGAGCACGAATGTGCTAGAAGAAACAGACAAAGTCGAGGTACGGAAGGCAAAAGAGGACAACACGAGCACTATGAATTCAAACCAACTAGCCCAAATCGCCATTCTTCTTCCTGCTCAAGGCTGGTTATTTTTTCACCCACTTTTCTTTTTTCTTATTTTCATTCCATTTGTTCTAATAACTTCCCTTATACATTCCTTGGCATCATTGTCTGTTAGATCTCATTAACACGCACGCGCGCACGCACGCACGCATGCACACACACACACACACACAACACACACACACACACACACACACACACACACACACACACACACACACACACACACACACACACACACACACACACACACACACACACACACACACACACACACACACACTGATGAGTGGTTGATATTGAACGTTTGTAATGAAGCCATGCCTGGCGGGGTACCATGTACTGGCTTTAGGGAATTACATAAGTTCACTTTATCTGCCGAGTTTCGCCAATCACTGTCAATGAATGTATGGAGAAAGGGAGACAGCATTAATAATAATAATAATTGCCGGGGTTTAACATCCCAATTGCACAGTATTGATAAGCGTCAAGTTGTAGTAGTCACAGTATATTTACTACATGCAAGAGGGGTAGCGTTAATGCCCCAAGGCAAGTGTGACACCATCGGTTCTATGCCCGAAGCACTACGTCTAGTAGTGTCCTCAAATCCACAGTGGTACAAACATCTACATAATATCTACCGTCTGTAGCACTGTTTCGGTTCATTGGGTTGGTGAACGAGATGTAGAGCTTTAGTCCAGAAACGTACACAATCTCAGCAGCTGGTAAAATGGACAAAAGCTTGGGGGCTAGTGGCGAGATCCCGTATGTTACTGTGGTAACTCTGCAAAGAACTCGGTAAGGCCCAACGAAGCGCGGCAGAAGTCTTTCACTCAAGCCAACACGATGCGAAGGTTGCCAGAGAAAAAACAGGGAGCCAGGGCTGAAATGCATGTCTCACTCGTGACTGTTGTAACAGTGCTTTTGGTTGACCTGAGATGCCAGGAGTCTATCAGGGGCAACGCGGCATGCTGTTACCACGCAAATGATGCCATCGTGAGTGTAGAATGTGGTTGAGTTTGCCTCTGAAGGAAGTAGTGAGTTGAGAGGCAAAAGCGGGTTGCGGTCATACAACAAAACGGAGAATAACCAGTAATGTTGTTACGTGACGAATTTTAGGTGAACGTTATGAATGGTAAGGTGCAGTCCCAATCCCAGTAGTCCTCAGACACATACATCGATAACATGTTCGTAAGTGCACTGTTCGAGTGCTCAGTAAGTGCATTTATTTGAGGATGATAAGCGGTGCTTAAATTGTGAGACGTTGCACAAGAGCAGAGAATGTTGTCAACAACTTTCGGAGGGAAACATCGACCTCGACCACTCAGAAGCTGATGTGGACCACCATGGTGTAAGATGACTTGATGGAGGAGAAAGTCGGCGACTTCAATTGCACAGCTGGTGGGGAGGGCTCGCGTAATGGCATAACATGTCGCATTATCAGTCGCTAAGACACCCCACTTGTTACCCGCAGACGACGTCGGGAAGGGGCCACGGATTTCTAGGCCAACATGAAAGAATGGTTCGCTGAGGATAGCTATAGGCTGAAGGTACCCAGTGGAAGAGAAAGAAGGCTTTTTGGGGGGGGATTGGCAGAGTTTGCAGGAAGTGATGTAGCGCTGAACATTACGGTATAGACCAGGCCTAAAGAAACGTCCGCCCAGATGATCGTAAGTTTGGTAAACACCCAAATGGCCAGCGGTGGGAGCATCATGTGATTGGGAGAGGATAGGTGGATACAGTTGCTGAGGAACAACGAGAAGCAGTTCAGCACTGTGTGGTGTCATATTGTGCCGATATAAAGTATCGTCATACAGAACAAACATGGAGGGAGCCGTCCCGTGGTGCTGAGGTGAGACGTTGTATTAGGGATCACAAATATGGGTCGCAACGCTGGTCATCGGTGATGTGTTGGAAGCCACTGAGCAGTTATCCGAAGCAGTTTCGCTGCTGTCAGGTGGGTCGACAGGATAACGGGAGAGCCAGTCGGCGTCCTTGTGTAGCGTCCCAAACTTGTACGATACACAAAATGTGTATTCTTGGAGGCGTAAAGCCCAGTGACCGAGGTGTCACGTAGGATCTTTGAGTGAAGAGAGCCAACATAAGGCATGATGGTCTGTTATCATAGTGAAATGTTGTCCAAACAAGTATGGGCGAAACTTCGCAGTAGCCCGAGCTAGGGCGAGGCATTCACGTTCTGTGATCGAGTAAGTGCGCTCTGAGGGTGAAAGAAGGCGGCTAGCATAAGCAAATACACATTTGATTTTCCCCTACCGCCGGGACAAAATAGTGCCCATACCATGGCCACTTGCATCCGTAAGATCTTTCATGCAAGGAGATGGGTCAAAATGACCCATAGCGAGCGGATTCACAAGGTGACTCGTAAGGGTTGAAAATGCTTGAGTTTGCTCAGGTTCTCAACAGAAAAGTTGTCCTTTCTAAGAATATTTGTGACAGAACGAGGAATTTTAGCGAAGTTCTCAATAAAGCGCCTGAAATAGGAACACAGCCCCAGAAAACTGCAGACATCAGAAGGGGCACGAAAAGTTGGAAAATTGCGATCTGCACGCACTTTGTCGGGATCAGGCTCTTTGCCAGTAGCATCCACCAGGTTACAGAGGACTCGTAATTGACAACGGCCGAAATGACATTTCGCAGAATTTAGCTGTAGGCCTGCTTCGTTGGAAGACATCAGGGATGGCTGAGAGCCGGTGGAGGTGGCTGTCAAGCGTCATTGAAAGAACGTCATCTAGACAACATAAGCATGTGGATTATTTAAAATCATGTAGAAGAAAGTCCATCACGCATTCCAACGTAGTCGGGGCATTACACAGTCTGAAAGGCATCACTCTCACTGATTACGGGCTGCTGCAGGCGATGAACCGAGACAGGACTCCGTTAACAACAAATCGCATTTAATAAACCCCCGCTCGGCACACCCTCTATGTACAAATATACGAAAAATGTAGCAAACAAATAGAAATAACTACAATCAAAATCACTACTAACATATAAACAAACCCCCATGCAGCGTAAACTGTCCTAACTAATGCCAGACATCTCTACAGCCTTAGTGCTTCTCATGGTTCTTCTCGTCACCTTACTTGTTGCAACTGACGTGCTGCGCGTCAATGTCCGGATTGGTCGTGTCCTTGTTAGGGTTCTCGGCCTTCTCTACGAACGTCGCCGTTCGTGCCGCTGCCGACGTGGTCGCCCGTAGATGTAGTCGCCTGATGTCGGTGACGTGGCTATGTCTCGATGATTGGGCCTTGCGGCCACAGGCGATACTCTGTGCTCAGCTCTGACGTGGCCATCCTGGAACTGTCTTCAGTGGCTGGCATCAAAGGGGGTTTGCACCAGGAACGTCGGCGCTTGCTGTGCACGGCGGCTGCATCATTAACAGCCTTCCTCGAAGCATGTCAAGGTCTCCTTCTTCTCGGGACGCCCGCATCACAGGTTGCCGAGTTGCAGTCCTGCCGCTCCCGTTGCCAGTGTGTTTGCTGGCAATGCAACCTTCTGCTGCCAAGCCCACGTCGACAATGCCAGCTCATTGCTGCTCACGTGGCGATCGCCGTTGGGGTCACGTGCCTCGGTTCTCGCTGTACGGTGCACGTGCTCATGCAGCACCGAGCGTCGTTTATACTTCGTTGTCTTCTTTTTCTCTCTATGGGCTCTTACTCGTGACCATCACTTTGAATCTGTAGGGACCGCCTGGGGTAATGAACGTCGTCTTCTCGCAGTCTGTGCAATTGACTGCAATTTGCCAGTAGACAGATCCTAAATTGATTGAAAAGAAAATAACTGCCACCATGTAAGCAGTCCAGTGCGGCATCAATACGGGGAAGCAGGCAAACGTCCTTTTTTGTGATTTTGTTCAGATGACAATAATCTATGCAGAACCTCCAAGTATTGTCTTCCTTTTTTACTAAAACGACAGGGGATGCCCACACACAGGAGAAGGACTCGATAATGTTCTTGGAGAGCATTTTCTTGACCTCTGTTTGCATGATGTGACATCCTGCCACCGACACACGATAGGTACACCTATGGATGGGCAGAGCATCACCAGTGTGGATCAGATGAGTAACTATGTGTGTTCGACCTAGCAGGTGATTGTTGAAATCAAATGCACTCAAACCTCATTATAATAAAGTTGCATCTTACACAAAAATAAGTTCAATTTATCCAAAAATTAGTTATAAAGTATATAGGTACATTCGTAACACTGTATCTTTTGCAAGACTATTTTTAGTTTACTTCGTTATAACTGATATTTCATTATATTCGGGTTCGTTATATCCAGGTTTCTGCGTATGTCTTTGTAGGACATCAAAATGCTACGGAGGGTGTCAGTGTAAAAAGGTTGCAGGTCACGAGCTATCATTTTGGTGAACTTGCCCTTAGCTGGCATCGTCAGAGCTGAAGGTTGATCAAACTCGGATGGTTGTTCATAGCTTAGTGCGCATACTCCGTAGTTTTCCAAATGGGATAATACAGCGAGAGATACACCCTCATGAGGAGCTTGTGGACGAGCCAATGTTCGTTAGAGGAAACCATGCGCGGTTGTTCATGAGCGTAATGATGGAGCAAGGAAGAGCTATTTGGCACTCTAGTAGGATGTCGTAAAGTGGGGACACAGTGTAATCACCATCCTGAAGTGGTGCGGAAGGTGACACCAGCACATAGGTCGCAGCCTCAGGTCGCAGCCAAACAGTCAGTGGAGCGAAGTCGGGGCTAGATACCAGCGGTGGCGTCGGCACAGCACTGGGGTAGCTCAAGTCTCAGAATACCAGTCAAGCATTTGATAGGCGCAGAATGAACCGTGAAAAGGTTCGTTCTTAGAATAATCGTGTGAGGGCACTTCCTGAGTACAGTGAACAGAATTAACATTGAGCGGTTGGTGATGGTGGTACGGGCGGTACACATTCTCATTATATAGCGGTTGTGCTACCATTGGCTGCGCATAGGTTAAGTGATGGGCACATGATAAAAAAATTCAATTAGGTTTCATTTAGGAGCAAAGATCAACAGAAGTTTTACTGTCAGTAATCGACGCAGCCTCACCTCCAGGATCTGCATTGGTTAGTTTCCCGAGGAATGGCCTGGGTAGGATGGGAACGTGGGTCGCCAAGATGTAGGCGAAAGGGACTGACGGCATTGCATAGAAAGCAAACGGCTAGCGGTGAATCGAGAGGTGGAAGGGTCAGCATTGGACGGTTCGACTTGAGGCGACAGAGGACGAGATGCGCGTTTGTAGCGACTGTTAGCATATGGTCAAAGCTATGAATACCAGCCATTATGGCAGTGGCGGGAGATATGACCTATCCGGGAGCACAAGAAGCAGATTGGTCTGTCATCCGGTGTTCGCCCCTCAGGGGTTCTGGTGCCGTGTAGCGGAGTACTGTCTAGGTGCAGCGGAGGAAGTGATCAAACGAGATAAAGGTGGTACGTGGGCTAACCCCTGATGGGATGTTCATATTCGCGATTTCTTGGTGAACGACGGCTGGAATGAGCGAAATCGTCAGGTCTTCATGCATATGGGAACCACGAGAGCTCGGAGCCATAGCCTCAAGTTCGCGGTGTATGGCTTGTGTCAAACTTGGTGATGCTGGTTGATGCAACGGCGCAGGTTCATTGCAGGATGAGGTCGGAGCTATATTGGGAAGCCGGTCTAAGCGTTGCACAATGTGCTTGCCTTTTGATTGCTCCAAGTGGTAGCACTATTTAATTAGAAAATCAGCTGTTGTGCATCGTCGGCGATGCCCTTCATAATTTGTCCGACTTTATCTGCCTCCGGCATTTGTCATTCATTTTTCGGCAGAGTGCCAGGACGTCCTGAATGTGTTAAATGTACGACTCAGTGGACATTTGGGCATGGGACGTGAGCTGCTTCTGGGCGTCTTCTCGGCGCCCGATTGGTCTCCTGAAAATATCACGTAGCCTCTTTTTGCAAACGCTCTAACTTGTGAGTGTGGCTTGCGCTTCTCAAACCATGCCTTTGCAGTGTCCCCCAGGTTGAAAATTACGTTCGCCACCATTAGTGTTGGATCCCACCTGTAACTGTTAGTGATGCACTGTCATTAGCCACTCATCGATGTCGACCTTCATAGTGCTGGTGAAGATTCCTGGGTCACGTAGCGGAGTCATGACGTATTGCACTGGTGTCCGAATAGCTGGGACACTGTCGCTAGCCATAGCAGTGGAACCGATGTGACGTCTACTGCGGAGATCCATGTTCAACTTCTGTTGAGACCACCCAGCACCTCCATCAAAATGACACGCGTAGAGTCGCAGCAGTCACAGTACATTTACGAGATGCGAGAGGGGTAGTGCTGACGCCCTAAGGCAAGAGCGACACCATCAGTTCTATGCCCAAGACACTTCAACATCTACATCTAGTAGCATGCTCTAGTTCACAATGGCACAAACACCTACGTAACAATATGATTATGAGAGACACCTTAGTGAGGGCTCTGGAAATTTCGACTGCCTGAGGTTCTTTATTGTGAACCTGAATATAAGCACACGAGCCTCAAGCATTTTCGCCTCCATCGAAAATGTGGCTGCCATGGCCGGTATTTAATCCCTACGACCTAAGGGTCAGCGGCCGCCGAGTGCCTTAGCCACTAGACCATTGTGAAGGGTGGAAGACAACATTAAAGACAGAGAGGCAAGCATGCATTCACTTTCATTGTTCATTACACATAGCTGCTGTCAGTGATGTATTAGCCTGTGGCCAACCGACTTTTTTCTTCTAATTTTTTGGCTATGCAACATTTTTGAACAATAAGATTTTTGTTCTCTGCAATAAAATAGTTTCCTCTTTAGAAAAGGTTTCTTGGCCTTCTTAAACAACTGGAAATTGCGATAACTGGGGCTCACTTCCTGAATTATGAGGTTTCAATAAGAGATGGCACACTGTATCTATCTGTTTAAAATTGCACATTTCATTCATTTCAATTTTACATAAAAAATCCTTTGTACAGAAAGATACTGTAAAGCCTGTATAGTACTACAGCTTATTAAGAGGCTATTTTAAGCATTCAGCGCTTTTCATCTTCACAGATTTTGCTGACTACTACATCTCCAATGAGCACGAGGTCTACGCTGGTTTTGTAAAGCCACTGCGACGTAAGATGTATCTTACCAAGTTGGTTGTGGATGCCGTCAGTGGTGACCGTGACTGTAGCTACGAAAGCCTTGTAAAAATTATACAGGTGAGTTCTTGACTTATCGTGGGCTTGATTGTAGAAATAACTCCTAAAGAGAATGAAGGCATCGTTGCAGTGTAAAATGGCTTCTAGTGCGAGTATATCAAATTGTGCTTGCATTTCTTTTATATACATCTGATCGCAATTTTTCGCATTGTCACTTTCCAGGTATGTGGAGAATATCGGATACCGCGAATAGATTCTAGTTTCAGATGTGTTTTTATTTAGATGAGGTTACGCTGCACTTTTCTCTGACCTGACTTTAGTACATCCCAATGACACAGCACCATTTTGTTGAGTTAGCTTGGTGACTGCACTTTTGCAGTGACAGTGATGGTGTGTGATTTGATTGCAGGATGCCGTGGTGCCAGAACTGGGGGATGACGAATCATTCTCTGAAGAGGAGCTGCTGAAACATGGGGAATTTGTCGCAAAGCATGCTTGCAGCTACGATGAGGCTCGCGACGAAGACTATGAGCCCACTGCACTCAAGGCTCCTTGCCTTCAGCGGCTTGTCGACCTGTGCCACATCAAGAGACTCAAGTAAGGGCCTTTGCAGTACACGTGTAGTCCAACTATTGCAGCTAGCTATAGCCCATAAACTTGTGCTGCAGCTAAGTGGCTGCGGGTCCTGTGCTCTTGGATGCACTTTAATAGCTGAAGTCAATACAGGCGCTGACATATTTCACCTTTTATGAAAGTTTGTCATTGAGTCTCTCTTTGCCCTAATACGTGGTATGTGGAAATTTGTAGCTTTTTAAACGTGAAATGCTTTTATTTAGTCTTCCAGTATTGGCAACTTTCAAGTGATCATTAGGCAAGAGCCATTGTCGAAGCGCTCAATCGAGAACATCTGGGCATAATTGAGAAAATAAAACAAAAACATCTGGGCAACTAGTCAAAAAAGTTTTACAACGTTGTCTGTGCCACGGCCTTCGATAGATGGCGCCACACTTTTTCTGGTGCACCAGCATCTAGCCTGCATCACATCATGGCCGCATGTGCCAGACAAAGCCCAGGATTCATCCCTCCTCTCTTGGTGACAGGAAACAATGGCATCCATAAGAATGAGGGCACAATGTGGGTAGGTGGGGTGGGTTTTGCCCTTGCAAACATGCAATACAGGTATGCAGCTATTTTAAGATTGTGGCTAAAATTATCTCCAGGTTATTTGATTTGCCTATAGCCATTTTCTGTTTACATATACCTCTCGATTGTTGTAGAACCAGAAATTTGCTTTTTTCACCCTGTTTTTGCTAAAGGGCCAGTAAACAGGCCCCAACTCTTTTTTTTTTTTTGCGCACCCAAACAAGCTCACCAATTCGTGGATTAGACCGCGGCGATAACATTTTCCAAATGTTACTGTGCCATGCACCGTGCAGACCCTCTATTTCAAAAAACAGTTCTTGCACTGACCAGTCCCCCTCGTTCGCACAGTGACACAAGACACATGGGCAATTTGACGAACCACTGAGCTCGTTGATTGGTCCTTTGCCCTACGAAATGACGTCTTGGCCTTGTGGTGATGCAGTTTCGGCCACGTAGTCTGCCTTTTCATTTTCCAGTGCTTTCCCCTGTTGTTTTGTAAAGCCCGAGACAACTGGGAAAATGGTATTGCCAGAACTAAATCTCGGATAAAAAGGCGTCTCACCACTTGACCACTAGGGGAAGGGTGCTCTTTTTACCACAATTCCTTTCTGCATCACTATGACGTGTGCTCATGTAGAAGCCTTGCTTGGTCACTGGCTGCGCGCCTATGATGCATCGTGTTACGTTGCTGAAGTGGGTGGAGTTGCGACGACAAGCTACGCCTTCCTCTCTCTCTGGCGGAGGTGGGTGTCAAGGCGACGTGAAAATCTGAAACCATCTGAAATAGATCTCTTAACCCTCTAACTGCCTGATAATAGCACGTATTCGCAAAGTTCTTGCGACAGCATGTTCACATAGCAAAAGTGCAGCGGCTGCATTTCCGATGGGGGCGGAAATGTTGTAGGCCCCTGTGCTCAGATTTGGGTGCACGTTAAAGAACCCCAGGTGGTCGAAATTTCCAGAGCCCTTCACTACGGCGTCTCTCATAATCATATGGTGTTTTTGGAACGTTGAACCCCACATATCAGTCATATAGCAAAAGTGTGCATATTTCTCTTCATTACAATTTTTGTACCTCAGGGTTGTTTACTGGCCTTTAAACACTTGACTGTGTTTGTTGATTGCTGTGCCATGTTTTCTACCTGCTGACCACAAGTTTGCCTTTTTTTAACATGATAGCATTAATGAGCTCGTTTCTCAGAAACTTCAGCCTCGGTATGGGTTTCAGTAGTTGTGAGCGAAAACCTATCTTGTGCGTGACCAAAAATCGAGAATAATAGTAATAAAATTAATGTTTCCGGTTCCGAGTGAAGATGAAACTCGGGCTGTTCGCGTGCCGAGCAGGTGTTCTACAGCACAGATAGGTGTCTGCTTGGAAATACAGTGAAAATAACTTCCTCCGCTCGGAAATGCAGTGAAGTAACTTTTGTGGTTTACAGACGCACGCGTCCTGTACACAGGCTTCACAATAAAATAAGTCATACCGCAGCAGTTTTGCGTGCCACAGTCTAGCCCGCTTATAATGAACCCGAGCATGACGTGGCATTCATTCCCTGTATCCCGAAGTTCATAGTTAATGAAACACAGATTTTAATAAAAATTGCGAGTGAAAAAACACTTTTGTTGCCCCAAAAAGTCCGTGATGCACGTGTTTCGAAGAGCAGAAGTGATAAGGGCGGTCTCGAGTTCATTTAAAATGGCAGGGTGCTCGTTCGCCGAGGCCTGTGGCATAAGCTGCATGAGGCACTGACTCCATAGTTTCATCGTTCTTGCAATCCGATTCCTCCAATTCGCTCTCACAACGTACTTCATTCACAGTGCCCCAATCCATGCTAGGTTTCGCAGTGTCGCCATCATCGGCCATAAAAAACCATCGCAACAGATATTCCACCCGCTCTCCCAGGTCGGAGTCGACGACACGCTGCCACAAATCGCTGCTGCAGTTCGGAAGCTTCAGGCTCGGCATCGGGCCCGACGTCGACAATGTCGGTCGCGTGAAAACAGTTTCACGCGCATGTAGTCGTCACTGCCGCCCACGAAATATTCACCATCTCCACAGTTGAATACCAAGGCGCCCAAAGCGTCAAGTTGGCTGCCAGGTGGTCAACAGCTATGAGCAAGCGCTCTGCAACGCGGCACCTAACGCATGGATTACGCTCAAGCCAGGCGGTCACACTTTCAGCGTTTTGTTGAGCGGTAGGAAAAAGGGTGCTAGCCCTCCCGTCGGCCATCATGACCACACACGCACACCAAGAGCGAGCAAGACGCGCACACGCGGCACACATGCTAGAACGCATGGAACAGTTCTGAGCCCGTTTCTAGTCAGAAAACGAAACTAATTCTAGCCAGCATGGCGGGCGTCGCGGAGCGGTGATGACGGGCAAAGGGGTTGTGATCAAGAGAGGTGAGCAGACTTGCGAGAGAAGGGCAAGGAGTTGCGATAGAGAGGGCAGGATGCGGCGGGAGGGCGACCTTGAAAACCAAAACACATGGGAAGGAGGCAGGTTGGGTAGCTTTCTTGAAAAGTCCGCGAAAATCGTACGTAGAAAAACTTGGAAAGAGTGCCTGCACACGCAGAAGTCAAAGCATGGCCGCCTGGGTCTGTGCGCGCGGCGGTGTTCGAAGAATCGGCGGCCGTGGTCAAAAAATCGTGTGTTGCGCTGGCGGGTTCGTGTGGCCTCACAAACTTCGATATTTCGCAATTTGTTCTGCACAAATTAACAGCCGTTTCCGCATTTCTACATGCGCGCGGAAGGCATGTTGAGCGAAGTGCGAAGTGAGCGAGATCAAGTCTTAAACACGAAACGAATCACAAATTATCAGAGCCAGTGGGAAAGCGTACGCCATTGCACTAGACGCAGACTATAGGATACAGTCGGTGGCCGACGATGTTGGCAAATGGTTTGGTCACTCCAGGCCGGCAACGCCAACGACAGTACCAGCGATCAAAAACAGGGTAGATGGCCGACGGGTCTTCGAAAGATCGGTTGCAGTGTGAAAACACTGGCCTTGTCGGGCGATGCGGGGGGCTCAGAATAGCGGGAGGACAAAGGAAGGAGCGGTGCGTAACAAAAAGCAGTCGGGGCATGGAGGAAGGAAACAACTTTCCTTCCTCCATGGGTTGGGGAGAGCCGCAACTAGAGGGTCGTGGAGGCAGGGTAGGCGTTTAACAATAGAATGTTTGAGCACCTCACCAATGCCTGATCGGTGGTCGAAATTGGTTTCCCGAGAAGTCGGCAGACCGTTGACTCTGTTCGCTGTAATTGATCAGCAGCGCTCAGAGACGTTCATTGTAAGTGCGATTTTGTGTAATTGAACCATTGTATATTTTCACGGTCACGCGGATATTGTTCGTTTTAAGCAAAAGTTCGTTTTAAGTGGGGCCGTTATGTGTGGGCTCGACTGTACAAGCACGCATTGCCATCGGGCTTCAGAACATGTGATTATCATAGCAACTTCGCGGTTCAAAGCTGGCCACCCATTATAAAGGTTCAAACGTTACTGTGCATATTCCCTTAAGACCACGTAATTTCGAAAACATTTTGTGTGCTCGTGGTTTAAGGCATGCTACCCATTACACAAAATGCAGCTGTATGCAAAAGCTTCACTGACACAAGCCACTTTCAAATTTATTGGTGACATTGTAGTAATGCACAATTTAAACTTCTCGAGTAACATTATACAATACTATAAAGTATGCACTAAGTGGTTAAAGTACGCACTAGGGACAGGATATTGCTATTGCATTCACCCCAATTTTTCAGCTATCAAAGTACTGATATCAAATGCCGCTTGCAATGAGCTGCATCTCCTTGACGAAAAGACGAAGCACTTAAACGCAGTTCCGTGGTGGCGGTGTGACAGGGGTATTAAAGAGCTTACTTATTGGGGTATCTCCTTGACGAAAAGACGAAGCACTTAAACGCAGTTCCGTGGTGGTGGTGTGACAGGGTTATTAAAGAGCTTACTTATTAGGGTGAGCAGCTTCAATAGCAAATTTAGAAATGTGGAAGAACCAACTGATGTCATTGTCCATGTATATGTAAGAGTAAAAGCACTACAGCAAACTCTGATGCGCAACAACTTTTTTTTTTTTCTGCTTCACTCGGCCTTGCTGTTATTTCCCATACCCATAAAGGAAACAAGTGGGTGATGAATGCTGAAGTATGATCATTTTATAGAGCATCCCCACTGTGGTGACAAGGCACACCTAAACTTCTCTGACCTATTTGGCTTAGATTACTAGTGGTGATGCATGATGGCATCCGTGACAATACATACACGGTTAGGTTAGGTTTATGGTTAGGTTTGGTTACCTTTACCACAATGCCACTCACTATGGGAACCAGGGTATGCTAAGATATGCTCCTAGATAGAAAAATGTGTAAAAGTGAGACACATGTGAAGTTTTCCATGTTATGCCTTCATTTCAGCGTCAGTAAAGACAGCCCGCTAAAGTACTTCTCTCAGCCCACTGACACCTTGGCCACTTGCACACCACTGGTACGAGATGTGTTCCACGAGGCATTCGCATCTCAAATGTCTGAAGTGAACGAAAGCAGCGTTGACAAGACCAGAGGGCTAGGTCAGCGCATGTGCACTTCATGTAGGGGCTGGATGCACAAGGTTTGTATTGTGCCATTTGATATCTTACTCGGGTAATGTTTACGAATGTAGGATTAATTTAAAGTTTGGTAAAGGTTTGGCAAATATTTGGTAAAGATTTACAAAAGGTGAATTTTGTGGAAGAATACACACTCGAAACGCATTGTAATGAAGTTGAAAGGGGAGCTGAAATTATAGTGACATAACCGTTACTTTGTTACATGTTACATTCATTAATGCCCTTTGGTGCAATATATATATATATATATATATATATATATATATATATAATACTATGAAGCCACAAAAAGTTGCTACAAATGTTTGTAAGAAAGGGTAAATTATACAAGTGTGAGAAGCCTTGGCACTGTGCTGTGAAGGCACTCACAATAGTGTATGTGCTTCACTGTTACTAAAGGCTTAATTGTTGCTGTCATAATATTTGTAATGTCATATGCATGTTCTTTTATGCATGTCACAGGGCATGAGAGGATTGACAGAGCTGTGATGAGCCATCATCCCTCATTGCATGGATGTGTACTTGAGCTCTGGCTTTAACACAAGCGATTGGGTGAATGAGTAGGCAGCACACTGTGGTGTTCCTGTAAAGTACAGCTTCTACTGCATTTATTAACACAAGTTCTCAAAGCACATGAACTCGGGAACAACCAAGTCACAGTGATATGAAAACACTGCGTTGCTCGACAATTTGTACTCTTCTATGTTTCTGGCTGCTAGTAGACGGCACCTAAACATTATATAGCCATTATTAAATTGACCCTGAAACGGTTTCGGCTAGCCTTGTGCCAACATTCGAATGCTTTGAATATTTGAATGAATAGTAGAGTATTTAAATTCACTTCGATTCAAATTTAAAATATTAAAAATTTCAAAGTATTTTCAATGAACAAATAGGTGTAAAGTAGGTGTCTGCATGTAGCCACCTGTAAAAGTGGTTTTACTGCAGTGTAGGAATGCTAAGCCGTGAAAGCACCAATTTGTTGCCAATGATTGCGGACGGGCGACAACATAAAGGAAGAACATAGAAAAAAGGAGGTAGAGAGTGAGCACGAGCTGTAGAATACAATGATGGACATCTTGGTCTAGGGATCTGGTCCTTTTTACGCCACATTCTTTCTGTTGCCGAAACCCGGCCCAGCACAGTGACGGGTCCGAGAGAATTGGTCTCGCCTGCTATTACAGCAATTCATGCGCGATGGGCCTGTTTGCGAAATGCCTTGGCAGCATGCTGGTGGTTGTGCTTGTGTGTGAACAGGCTGCATGCTTGTACGTGACTACAGGGCATGTTGAATGACACGATAGCGGAATCGTAATATGTCAATGCACCAGTGAAGAGCGGTAGTGCGTACATTTGTACTCTGCGACAGGACTTTGAACAGGAAATCAAACGACCCTAAAATGTGCATTGTTTCAGGGAGTTTCTTTTTTTAAGAAGACAGCGACTTGGTGCGGCAGTCCTGAAGGTACAGGAACGACTCGGATCTACCCTGCTGTCATGATTGGGGAAGAAAAGGTAATACCACTAGCTCCACAGTCTGTGGCATCTCGAGTGCCTTAGGGGCAAGGGACATTGTAAATTGTTTATTAAACCTTCTAAGCTGGCTAGCTGATTCACAATGATAGTAGCATGCAGATGGAACAGATTTGCAGAAATGGAGCGCAACTCACCATGTAAGTGTATACCAAGCAAGTAATATTTGTCCCTGCCAGACATCCATCTCTTAGTTGTTTACTGGTTAAGCCACATTCAGAAGTTCATTCAAGGAATGGGTAGGCATCTGCAAGGTTTCTCTCTTGGAGTGAATCGTCTAGCGCATGGATTGACCGGTCACTGCGTTGTCCCAAAGACAAAGTGGGTCAAGCAATTTATCTTGCACCCGAGTATCTATGCTTTTCTGCTGCGCCCATGCAGGAACATCTGTCACTTTCGTGCTGCTCCATAACTACTTCCAGTGCAGCATCTATTGTCTAGAAAAGCCGGATTCCGGAAGACATGAAGCCAATTCTTCCCTGTTGGCGAAACACAAGAGGAACATGAAATATCAGCATTCCCACGACAATATTGCTGATTTAATACAGTCTTTGCTATTGCTTATTCGAGATCAGCGAAATATTTGCAACAGAACACCATAAATTTGTATTTTCCGTGGGACCACAGTAAATGTATACATGAGTGAAGTACCTACAGAAAAAAAATGAAGGCATTTCAGCATTATTGAGAAAGTAGCTGAACATGAAAGCTTCATTCACTCTTGGGAAAAATGACAGGAGAGTGGAAAGGCCAGTGCACGGAAATTATTTTTGCGCTTGTTTAAGGCGTTCATGTTTGTCCTGCTGCCACCATCTCTGGGTTCATCACTTCGGCCGACTGTTCGGTGACCAGAGGCAGTGAACAGTACTGCCACTTTGCTCCTTTTCTACGCTTTTTATTTAATACAGAGCTTTAGCAGTCGTTGTATAATACAGAAGAAATAACTTTCATTTTTTCAAATTGTTATTTTCTGAAGATGCAGAAGTAGTAAGCAGACATTTCCTGTCACAGGAGCTGTAGATATGTGTGGCTCAGCAAAAGTGAGAGATATTGGGACGTGCCAATGCATTGCTACTGTGCCTTCTGCAAATTCCTGTCTCCTCGGCAATCTTCATCCAAATCTTGCTCTTGAGGAACGCACTCGCATAGAGGCGTCAGTTTTGTTGTGCATCGTGGGGTAATTTGTGATCACGTTGATCAGAATCAGTGCCGACTGCACGAAGACAAGGCATTGAACAGCGGCAGGGCACGTTTCGGTTGTTACGTAGTAAAGGTGTGCGGTAAGCTTTGCAATGGCATTAACCACGCTATTACGCACTCTTGTGAGCACATAGTTGAATACGCTTATCATGGTAAGGTTGTTAAGTCATACGGTTGTGTTCATTGGCGTCTATCATCAGGCTTTTGTCTTTTTCCAATGCTGAATCATCTAGTCTTCCTTTAACTATTCCCCAAAAAAGGGAGACGTCTTGCGGCACATTGTAACATTAACTGCTTCATGAGTTGAGGGATGCAGTTAATCATTATGGGACCAAGAAGTGATCACTATATGCACCAACCAGTAGACATAAGACAATTCACTGGGCTTTAAAGGAGCCCTGAAACACCTTCTTGAGTAACCATGGAATTCATTCACTAGAAAAGCGTATTACCTCACAAATGGAACGCCGCAAAAATTTTAAGAATCCGTCCAGTACGAGCGGAGTTAAAAAGATTTGTCACATGCTGCAATCACATTCTTTCTTTTCTCGTCCTGACGAAAGCACTGGAAGCTGAGCAGGGAGGGATGGGAGGGGCAAACGAAAAATGTAACTCGTGACCTTAAGCATTTAAAAAATTTCTTTTTTCTTCCAATACGCGACTTTTTCAGTGCGATCGCACGCGCACGCGTGGACAAGTGATGGCTTCTTGCGGCGACCTCTGTGATGCTTCTTTCCCTTGAAACAGTTGGCTGTCATCATGAGCTCCATGGTGATTCCAAGCTTTTAGTTACTGTTGCATGCTGAGTAGGAGGAGCTCAAATTAAATTAAATCTTAGCTATGCTTTAAGACTAAATGTGCATTGCAAAAATGCGCTGTTTTGACACAGAGTTATTGCAGTGAACTTGAAACAGTAAATTAAAAACTGAATCAACAATAATCAATATTATTGGCAACCACATTATCTGCATTGTGATGGTTGCTGTTATAAAATTATATTTAGATTATTACTTTTTTGTAATATCTAGCATTATTAGTTGAGTTAAACCCCCTTTATAAGAGGCATGCCTCGGGAAGCAATTCTGGTCTTTTAGGTGAAATGTCTCTTGTAAGCAAGGTACCTCATTTGCATTTTCCTGCTAACCCATACTTAACTGTAGGCACACTGGTGTCCCTTATACCCATTTGTCTCTTACATCAGTGTCACTTATAAAGGGGTTGAACAGTACCATGTCTTTTAACAATGTTTGACAACTAGAACATAAGTTGTTTACCACACCATGTGTCTTGTTGCTAGACTTTTTCCCAGGACTGCTTCACAACTTCCCCTGCTTTATTTTTGCATCATTTATACTTGGTTAAATGGTGTGTTTCTAAGGCATATTCTTTGTTTTGTGCTTTGAAATTTGTAGTTCTGTGCTGTTATTCTGGTATCATAGTCATGGACATGCAACAAATAAAAATGGGAAAACGCTCGAGATTCGTCTTCAAAAGTGGCCTCGTGTGCATTGCCTTCTGAACTGGTAGCCTGCTTCGATAATCGGGGGCATATCCTGAATATTCTTCAAGAGGAGTCCACGAGTTTGTGTGCCACTCCCTAGCTATGCCGCTGTCAGTTCTCAGTGCATGCCTCGGCCATGCCATTTGGAAACAAACGACTGTGTGTGTAACATTGGCCATTTCAAAGTATCATTGAATGCCTATTAAAAGCGCAGTTGTCAGGTGCCCACAGTCGCATAATTATTTCTTTTGTCTATCAGCGAAGGGCCCACTACGCGTCCATAGGGCAACATGCAAACCTACACAGTTGTTCATTTTGCTGATGCTTTTTCTTCTGATGGCGATTAAGTATTTCTGAGCGCCTTTTAGTCGGTGGGCTTTTAAAACATCCACTTATTGCCTCAATTCAAATTTTTAATGCCTCGTGTGATTCTACGCTTTTGCCCCGTAATATATGATGTGCTAAGGAGACTCCTTCCACCACATGACATTCGTATAGAGTTTTTCTTTTTTTTTTCCGAAGCCGTTTCGACAAATATTATGGCCCTGTAATAGAATATCTGCTTTGCTACGCAGAGAGTCTGCATGCGATCATCACTGGGACGTAAAAATTTCAATTATTTATTTCATTTGTATGCTCCTCGATTTTTATGTCACGAACAAGATGATGATTTTTCACTCATGATCGACGACGCCGGAATTTCTGTGAAATGAGCTCTTCAATGCTAGTGTGTTAAAAGATCAAATGCAGTCTGATCAAGTTGTTACAAATGCCATGTAAGTGATTCATTGATTGAGTGAAAAGATTCGCAGTTTTGGCACAAGGCCGAAGCAATGAATGCAATAGCAACACATCGGGCTGTTATATGAAGTAAAGCTAGGAGATTTAAGAACCACGCGAAATGTAGTGAAAATGGTGGATTGTGCTTGAGTCAGAGTAATGCATAGTTGACTATGTGGTGTCTGCTAAGAATTGCAATCCAAGTTTGGTATCGAAAAGCGTGACAAGCCACTGGTTTTCACCTCGAAGTACATTAACAATTTGGAATTGCAACATTACTGCCGTAATCAATTGACAGTTACTTTGTTTTACTTTCCTCTTTCCTACCTCCTTCGTTAACAGATTACTCCTGGCAGCTTTGTCACTGCGGCTCGTCATGACCTTTGCTGTCCCAGGGTTGGGTGCGTCATGCGTCTTTTTGAAAACAAGGCTAGAAAGATGATGGCACACATACAGTGGTTCATGTGAGTTTATTTGGAAGTCTGCATGCAAAAAAATTTACACTTGAGTTTATGATGTAATTTCAGTGTCCTAAGATCTCAGAAAGCAATGTTTTTCTAAAGCTAGCGTCCTTTAGATTGAATGGTCAATAAGTTGGCCAAACGGTGCCTTGCAAGGTGCCTACAGTTTTTCTTGGGACTGACTACCTGTGACTTGCAGCTGGTTATGCGAATTGGCAATCACTTTTTGAATGAAGAAACTGCGTGAAAAAAGGAGAAAGAGCAAAGGAACGACAGACAATGGCGCTGTTGTCTGTCGTCCCTTTGCTTTTCGTCGTTTATTTTATTCTGCTTATTTGTTTAATATCAAAGCACGTCAACTCGTCTAATTAAGCGTTCTGATAAGAAGTCAATGTTTAAAACAAACATCAATAGATCAACATTTATGTAACTAAGGGTTAATCTTTATTTTTTTTAAATTTAGGACCACAGGGATGTGTAATAATGTGTTTTAAATGTCATCACGATTAAACTTTTGTTTGCCCACAATTTCAACACATTGAAGTTTGACTGCTGCTAGAGAGGAAGGATCTAGGTTGTACCTAACTTGAAGTTTCTGCTGGCACCAGCTACCATATAATTTATTTATGGTTTTTGTGAACACATTTTTAGTATAGTACACGACATGACAAAGAGCAACAAAGCTAAGCACTTTTTTTACAGCAACAAGCGAGGGCAACAGTGTATCTGAATAGAAAATTTTATCATACGCTATTCACCATAGTTTCATATTCCATGCTGTGTGTGCCTTGTGTTGGCATTTGATTTCATGTTTTTGTCATTGCCATGTTGCACATAGCAGCTGTACCCATACGATAAGATTGTGAGGTGAAGAAATTTGACGGAACTGGTAAAAGGGATGCTGAAGCCCTCTGAAAGCAATCTAGTGCAAGAAAACCTGCAATGAACAAGGAAATTGCAGAAACTGAAGAATTTTTTTTTAGTTGACAGTTGATTTTTAAAATTTTGCCTGCTTTCTCTTGTGTGTAACAGAAGATGGGCTTTTTGGCTGCAAAAAATAGTTTTGTCTTGGAGACCTTTTCAGTGGAAAGGAGGGTCTCCTCCTTTCTGGGCTGTTGCACGGGAGCACAAAAGCTGATGTCGCAGCCTCTGCCGTGCATTTTTGATTTTTATTTTCGGAGGGGTCATTCATAGCAAAGGACCCTCACCAGGTTTCACAAATTTGAGCTGACGAGCGCAATGCATACATGGGGCGTTCACGATCACATCTGCCAAAATTTGCAACACGACACGCCTTGGAAATAGGTCAAATTTCAAGATGAATGCTGCTTGCCCTTTCCTTCCTGGGGGTGTGCCAAGAGAATGGGGGGATGGTGTAGATCACAGTATCGCCCTATGTAGACGGTAGTGCTGTGACGTTGATCCTCTGCATGGTTGACTGCGCTCTGACGTTGCCAACAGTAGCACATGACACGGCAAAAATGATTTCACGCAACAAAAATTGTCGTAGTTTGTAATTTCTGTAATTTGTTGCCTGAATAGTTGGATAAAACTTGATATGAATAATGAGACTAACAAAGGAAATGTGTATGTCTTTCACATTTTCTTTTCCCTGAATTGCAATGAGATGTGGGGCTAATGTCTCTGCGTTTCGCATGCATTCGTGTCCCCATGGTTAGTGCATCAAGCAGACGCCACCCCTGGAAACAAAATTAATGGTCCTGGGTGTTTGAGTACTCATCATGCTCATATGTTCTGTCGTGCCTAAGTCAGCATTTCCAAACATGCACCAAGACATCCATCCCACAGAAACAGGCAGGAGGCCACAAAATAACGCTGGTCAACAAAACAGTGCCATTCATGTGCTTGGGGGTTGGGCTAGTCCGGGGAAGTCCTGCGCACGGGACCTCTTGCTCAGATGTAAAGAGGGTAGGTAAAAGATTCTGCTCACCAAGGCTACGCAGGGCCAGTGGTAAAATTTCGAGCTCGCCTTGTCACATTACGGTTTCGCGCCAGTTCAAAATACTGGGTTTCTCTGCCCTTAACAAACCGATTGAAAAAAATTCTCGTGGAATGATGCTCTTCGTCAAACACATGACTACTGGTGTCTAATTAGAATTTGTTATGGGGCCTGGTGATGGGCCCTTTGACAGCAGCCCAAAGAGGACTATGGTGGCACCTAGGCAGCCGTCAGTAAAAAGGTTTATACAATCTCGGGAAAGCATTGTTGCAAGTCATTTAAAATTCTTTGTTGGGGACTTTATAGTCCCTAATGTCGTTGAATATTTTTCATCGTTGTTGCTATGAACCTTGGGATGGCCAATATGCATCATCGGCATATGTAAGTAACGGTAGTGCCATTTTCGTTAAAAACTGAGGAACAGATCAGGGCTTTTTAAATGTCACCTAAGCTTTACATAAGTTTAAGTTTAGTGCAGTGTGTTTTAGAAAAATTCTTTTTACCTCTTTCTTGTTCAATGTACTGTGCCTGCTTTTTAAAGCTGAGGTAGCAAAATATAAATGTGAACGTTTGCATTTGCCAATGAGTCATCATTGTCACTGCTGTTATTTTTCACACAGGTGCTCTTGTGAAACAATTCTTGGTCAGATTGGTGATCCATCGGAAATCTACTTTGTGTGCGATTGTGAAGACATCCTTGTGACCAAGATTATTTCATTGTGCCATGTAAGTGATTCATTGATTGAGTGAAAAGATTCGCAGTTTTGGCACAAGGCCGAAGCAATGAATGCGATAGCAACACATCGGGCTGTTATATGAAGTAAAGCTAGGAGATTTAAGAACCACGCGAAATGTAGTGAAAATGGTGGATTGTGCTTGAGTCAGAGTAATGCATAGTTGACTATGTGGTGTCTGCTAAGAATTGCAATCCAAGTTTGGCATCGAAAAGCGTGACAAGCCACTGGTTTTCACCTCGAAGTACATTAACGTTGAAATCTCCAGTGACTATCACCGGCACATCCTGTAGACACACTGCACGGAAGTTCTGCAGCAAGAAGTTCATGGCGCCAGTCTGCAAGTCTGCAAGTTAGATGTACACTGTTGCCACGTCAAAGCCGTGCAATGTTTTAATGGCACAAGCGCCACCACATCTCCTCTGGGGCAGCGAGTTAAGTTTGTCCGTCTGAAGTGATAATGGCGGTGCGCATTGCGATGGGAACCGATTTCACAGGCACCACAGGTCCAGCAAGTTCCCGAATAGTCCTGGACTTTATGCTAGCAATTTTTGTTGTTGCTTTAGAATGAAAGTGTAGCCAAAGACATTTTGGAATGCCCCTTTCATCCAACTGTATGCGATTCAGTGAATTCACCCCTCCATTGATCTAACCAATGGACACATTGATGTTTAGGGAAAGCATGTATGGCTTTTCCAAGAAAAGTACATGCTTTGTTCAAGAATGCTTCTTTTAAGTTCATTGACAGTAAGCTAGTGGGAAATAGCTCACTATCAATGTGATAAACAGTATGAGCGGCGTGGCCTAGTTGGTTAATGCCGTGCATTAGGGAGTAGAAGGTTCTGAATCGAATCTCTGGTGGGTGCCTTGGAATTTTTTATTGTGATTTGTTTATGTGCCTTTTATAGAATATGCATACTTATACATACCCGGAACATGGCGGCGGATGGAAAAATCAGCCGAGAGTGTCAATATAATTGCTATTGTAATAATGTTAATGACATAAGCGTGCTGTAATGTAGAAATACAGGTGTAAAGGAATTGCTTCAGATATTAACATGTGTGTCATGTGCTAAGGTTTTCCTGTATAAATACAGAAACACACCCCATCGGAAAGACTCAAATTGATTCAATTTGCTGCAATTGAATTTTAGCAGAAAATGCAAAATCTTTTGCACAACATTTGTCTATGGTATACCCTCTAAACGGGCTTCCTTTTTTACAAACAATGCCACATATTATTAAAGTAATCTAAAAAACAAACTTGTTGCCTCCTAAATTTGCAACCATGCATACCCAGAATATTGAAATTCTGCAAAACTAATTTTTTAGATCACCTAAAGTATTTATAACTTGCATGAAGACTTCATTGAGATAGCATTGTAAAAGTTTTGTTTACGAAGTTTTCATATATTGTGGAAGTGTATGTGTACTATAGGTACTGTTTTATTTTACTTTAAACTTTCTTGAATGCTTCTAACAGATTTTTGATACCTTATTGTGAAGTGTTGATCGTAAGTACAGTACACACATGTCCTTAAGACTAGGCAGGCATGTGTGAAAACAGAGACCATCTATTTCAGAATCGCTCAGCCGTTGCAGTCATCATAAATTACCCGATTACCTGTACAGCAGGGTACACCTGTTGCCTTCAGTGCGAAAATTATGGCCATTGTCACGCAAACTATCTATAGCCAAGCCAAGTTGACTTCTCTTCATTTGAAGCTGTTTGTGCTCTTTTGTGTACACCTTATCAAATTTTCATGCCAGGGGGCGCCATACAGAAATGCGCCGTCTAACGTGCAAGTTGAGAAATCGCCATCTTGGGATGCGACTAGTTGTACCGGTGTGTTATTCATTGGTGCGAAATCCCTGCTAAAGCCTATGTGTGCCGATTTCTCTGAAGTTACTTGGTAAATCATCAGTGGCATGCATGCAGTTGGTATCCAAGATACAGCACGAA
Source organism: Rhipicephalus microplus (assembly GCF_013339725.1). Lineage (NCBI taxonomy): Eukaryota > Metazoa > Arthropoda > Arachnida > Ixodida > Ixodidae > Rhipicephalus > Rhipicephalus microplus. Next base: position 19,093,654 of record NC_051173.1, on the reverse strand, counting down.
AATGTTGTTCTCGTTGGTGAATAAAACAGGTCACTGACCAATGTCAAACAAAACAATGACGTTTCGGGACCCGTACGGATCCCTTGTTCACAATGGAATGACGGCTGAGCAACAGGTTCTTATGTAACGTTGAGCGCATGACGCAAAGTCCAGGAGTACACGTGGTTTAGTGTGCCAGATGATCTATTGATTGTGTTACTTGTCGTCTGAATGATTAGTGATTCGAGGTTCAGTCTGGTTGTAAAATTCTTTTCCGTGGCCATGATGCGTGCATTGTCCCAGCTTATCTCGTGGCCCGTCTTCTCGGCATGGTCTGCGAGTGCATTTGTCACTGTGTGGCCCTTGGCGACGTCATTCTTGTGTTGCATCAGACATCTGCAGTAATTTCCACTCGTGCCAATGTACACTGATTCGCAATCGGCGCATGGTATCTTGTAGACCACACCAGGAAAGTGTTGCTGAATGAGAGGATCCTTCACATCTAGCAACTCAGCCTTAAGCTTGCTTGCTGGAACATGCGCGATCTGTACACCACGTTTTCTGAATAGACGGGCTAGGGCTTCGCTTACATTTCAAATATAAGGAATCGATGCACGCTTTTGCGTAGAGGATGTGTTATGCATGGCTTGACTAGTTGACTGCAGTTTGTGCATGACGGATTTAGTTGTTTTCCTAATAAAAATCTTGGGGTATCCATTCCTGATCAGGTCATCTTCAATGGTCCGGAGCTCCTCCTGCAGGCTTCCTTCATCGGAACAAGTGCGAATCGCTCGTTGAACTAAAGATCGAATCACTGAGCGTTTGTGGGCTACCGGGTGGACTGACTCATAGTCGTGGTATCTGCCGGAGTGTGTTGGCTTTCGGTACACAGCGAAGGCGAGGCCTGTGGGAGTACGTTTTACAACTGCATCCAAGAAAGGGAGGCAACCGTCTTTTTCTTCTTCCACAATAAACTTGATGGAAGTCTCGACGCCATTTAGGCAGTCAAGGAAAGCTTGGACGTCTTTCTTATCACGCAGAAGCAGTCGTCGACGTATCTCAGAAAAACCTTGGGTCTTGGCTGAAATGTTCCCAATGCTTTCTGCTCAATTGCTTCCATTGTGATATTCGCAGTTGTGACCGAAATCGACGCTCCCATCGCGGTACTGAAAACTTGCCTGTAAGAATTCACCCTTGTACGAGAAGTAAGTGTTGGATAGGCAAAACCGTAACAAGGTGCACAGCTCGATGACGTCGAACGGTGTGCGATTGGCCAATGTCGTGTCCTTGTGAAGCAATTGTCTGGAAGTGTCTACAGCAAGGTCGACGGGAACACTTGTGAAGAGGGAGCAGACATCAAATGAAACCAGTATTTCGTCGACATCCACAGTGATACTCTTCATTTTGCTTATGAAGTCATTGGTGTTCCGGAGGTTAGTTTCAGTCTTGCCTGCAAGGGGAGCCAGGATGCTGTGAAGATACTTTGAGAGGCTGTACAGGGGTGACCTAGTGAAATCTACTATGGGTCTTAAGAGGCGTTCCGCTTTTGTGAATCTTCGGTAAACCGTATATCGCTGGAGCAGAATCATTGGTGCACAGCAACTGGAAGTATAACCTTTTTGCTGATGCAGGAAGCGTCTGAAAAATACTAGAGAGCGTCTTTTGCAGGCCAGTTTGGACTTTCGAGGTAGGATCCTTGTTAATCTTGGCGTACGTTGTACAGTCCCCCACTATCTCCGTCATCTTCGACTCATACGTCGACCGGTCAAGCACAACCGTCACGTTGCCTTTGTCCGCAGGAAGTACGGCAATTTTCTTGTTTTTGTGCAATGCCTTAATCGCTTTTTCCTCGTCTTCCTAGAGGACTTGCTGGCAGCCAGACTTGCGAATCCTCGATAGTATACCTACTGCTCTCGTACGGACTTCGTCTCGTTCACTTTCTCCAAGTAGACCAATAGCGTTTTCGACAGCACACACGACCTTGCGTGTGTCCGGCTGCTTTGCTTGGTTGAAGTTGAGACCACGGCTCAAAACTTGGCATTCCGCAGGAGTTAGCTCATATGACGACAAGTTCCTGACCTCGAACATGGGTCCTCTGGTTTTCCTTCCTTTTTTTAGCAAAGCACTGAGTTTGCGCTCTTGTGACGTTTCCTGCTTTTCTGTTCGTCGTCGCGATGCTTGTTTCGCAACGAGATGTATTTCAGGGAGTAATTCAGGCATGATGAATTCCAGCTGGCGTGTTGTGAAGAAAATGTCAGTCTCAAGGCGCTTCACAGTCTGCTTGCAGTCTTCTATCCGTGCTTGAAGAAGCTGCCGTTCAACATTCGAAATGACTTGATGACCGAATGCCGATTTCACGGGGTGCTTTAACTGCAAAGATTTTGGGATGAGTTGCTTGGACTTACAGGTTACGTTGAAACGCAGGTGCGTCTTGAAGATGACCTGATCAGGAATGGATACCCCAAGATTTTTATTAGGAAAACAACTAAATCCGTCATGCATAAACGTGCAGTCAACTAGTCAAGCCATGCATAACACATCGTCTACGCAAAAGTGTGCATCGATTCCTTATATTCGAAATGTACGCGAAGCCCTAGCCCGTCTATTCAGAAAACGTGGTGTACAGATCGCGCATGTTCCAGCAAGCAAGCTTAAGGCTGAGTTGCTAAATGTGAAGGATCCTCTCCCTCGGCAACACTTTCCTGGTGTGGTCTACGAGATACCATGCGCCGATTGCGAATCAGTGTACATTGGCACGAGTGGAAATTACTGCAAACGTCTGATGCAACACAAGAATGACGTCGCCAAGGGCCACACAGTGACAAATGCACTCGCAGAGCATGCCGAAAAGACGGGCCACGAGATAAGCTGGGACAAAGCACGCATCATGGCCACGGAGAAGAATTTTACAACCAGACTGAACCTCGAATCACTAATCATTCAGACGACAAGTAACACAATCAATAGATCATCTGGCACACTAAACCACGTCTACTCCCGGACTTTGCGTCATGCGCTCAATGTTACATAAGAACCTGTTGCTCAGTCGTCATTCCATTGTGAACAAGGGATCCGTACGGGTCCCGAAACGTCATTGTTTTGTTTGACATTGGTCAGTGACCTGTTTTATTCAACAATGCCTTTACCTGACCAGACGGCATTCCGTCGAACTCTCGACTATGTTCTCGTTGGTTTTCTTGCCACCATCCAAATGACGTGAACAGAGACGTGACAGTGGTGAGACACAAACTTTCGATTTACTGAGGCCACTCGCTCTTCCACAATGCAAGCACCGACGGGAAACGATGCAGTGCAAATATGTCACACTTGCCCTCATCGCATGGCCTACTGTGCTGTGAACACAAGAGCCCCGCCGCGGTGGTGTAGTGGCTAAGGTACTCGCCTGCTGACCCGCAGGTCGCGAGATGAAATCCCGGCTGCAGTGGCTGCATTTTCGATGCAGGTCTAAAATAATGTAGGCCCGTGTGCTCAGATTTGAGTGCACATTGAAGAACCCCAGGTGGTCAATATTTCCAGAGCCCTCCACTACGGCATCTCTCATAATCATATGGTGGTTTTGGGACGTTAAACTCCACATATCAATCAACTAATGTGGACACATGATTGCCCCTTAGGACATTTTTTTTCAGCTACTTGTTCGTGAACCCGTACCCGACACAGCGATGGCCAGATGATCTTTTCCTTGAATATGCATAATTTTCTCCCTTGACAGTCACTTTTTATTGGAGAAAGGTGTTTATTACTCAAAGAGGGGAGGAAGTGTTGTGCCAATTGCACCATTCTGCTCCAATCTGACCTGCTGCGCCCAGGCTGCACATAAACAACAATATTCATTATAATTGTTGATTGGAAGTGTAAACTGCCCGATGTAGTCGATTATTATCATTGACCGAGAAACACTGAGCGTTGGCTACACAAAGGACATGGCTGCATCCATATCCAGTGTAGCTCAGTCAGGTACGTTGTGATTCGGTTCGTTCATGGGGCTTGCAAGTGCTTGTCTCAACGCTGTTATCATTGTGGTTTCCTCAAAAAAGTGGTGGCACCAACAGGAGAAGTTGTCAATTAATATTTAGTAATACAGTGAAACCTTGATACTTTTTACCTGCTGGGAATGCCACTTGATTATGCACTAAATGGCAGTGCGCATTTACCGCCAAGTACAAATGTGACGGGTGCCATTGCCACTAATACAAACATGCGGTACCACAGCGTATGTTGCCTGAAGTACCCACCAGAAAATATTTTCTTTATTTTCGCCATAGTGCGGAAAAAATACTCGGCTGGAATTCTTGTATGGTCGTCCAATGGCATGCAGTCGTGACACCGATGAGCATTTCGAAACTATTACAGGTTGTGGGATACACAGCGACTGAGATAGCGACAGGACGGACAGCATTGGCTTTCCGCGATACATATGTGCGTTTCTCTGCCAGTATCGCATCATCCTCATCATCATCAGCCTGACTACGTCCACTGCAGGACAAAGGCCTCTCCCATCTTCCGCCAGTTGACTCGGTCCTGTGCCCGCTGCTGCCAATTTAGTCTGGCGAACTTCTTAATCTCATCTGCCCACCTAACCTTCCGTCTCCCCCTAACCCCCTTGCCTTCTCTAGGAATCCAGTTAGTCACCCTTAATGACCAGCGGTTATCCTGTTTACGTGCTACATGCCCGGCCCATGTCCATTTCCTCTTCTTGATTTCAACTATGATATCCTTAACACCGGTTTGTTCCCTAATCCATTCTGCTCTGTTCTTGTCTCTTTAAAGTTACACCTACCATTTCCCTTTCCATTGCTCGCTGCGTCGTCCTCAATTTAAGCTGAACCCTCTTTGTAAGTCTCCAGGTTTCTGCTCCGTAGCTAAGTACCGGCAAGATGCAGCTGGTATATACCTTCCTCATGAGGGATAGTGGCAAACTACCTGTCATGATTTGAGAGTGCTTGCCAAATGGGCTCCACCCCATTCTTATTCTTCTAGTTACTTTAGTCTCGTGGTTCGGCTCCATGGTTATTACCTGTCCTAAGCAGACATAGTCTCTTACAACTTCAAGTGCACTATTAGCTATCTCGAAACGCTGTTCTCTATCGAGGTTGTTGTACATTACTTTCGTCACAGTCGCATACTAAGTGACAACTGAGTTTTATTGAAACGGGAAACGGGTGTGTGAAATTCGATAATCTCCTGGTTAGTTGCGTGCACCGCATAGGCCTATGCGGTACTCATCGTCACTCATGTTGTACAGAGAGTGCGTACTTGCCACGTGAATTGCTCGTCCCCACTTCGCTCCAGACCGAGCACAGATGAGCAGAGTAAGTAGTTTGTTTAATTAGCATGGTGATAGCAAGCTTCCTGCAAACGAAGTGCACTGCGATTATCTAGTGGCATGAAAACACTTATAAGCATTGCTTATGCCTTATTTTCTTCGAGTTATTTCTCAGCTCAGCTGTGATGATTATTGATGAAAATGCACACATATTTGTGAGAGGCAAGTCTGGACAGGGTCAGCTCACGTTCCAAATATTTAATGAAACCCTTTAGATTGTTTTTGTCTGCCAGAAATAATTTCAATTAATAATGATGTTTTACCTTAGAAAGCTAAGGCTGCTCCAAAACTAATTCGCATTGCTCAAAAACACACCTTTCGGTGCTCCAAACCTGCTCCAGCACTCCCCTTTACCGTTCTAAAGCTGCTCCAAAACAGCACTTTTCCTGCTCCCTGAGCTGCTCCAAAACACAAAAGTCCACCTCTACGCCTGCAGATACACCCCAGCACCACATCCAAGCATACTAGACAAGCACTCGCAGCCCAAAGCACAATGGCAACACTGAGAGCGTACCTTCGACCCCTGTGCACGCTGGTACTCGTGTGAAAAAGTGTTACATTTAAGGGGGCTTTCGTTAGTTTATGCTTTTTTATTTTGAACTAATTTACAGCTTTGGGGAGAATTCAAGTTCAGACATTTCCACAGAATCAGTTTTTCTTATCTTGATCTTCAGTCAGCCAGTTTGCTTAGTTGGGCCATCGCACCGCTTTTTTGGTGAGCTCACCAATCCGGTGCCGGTGAAAGGAGGGCATCTCCCTTTTTTCACTAGGTTCAGCTAGACACGTTGCTGTGGGATGAGTCAGAGCTAATTACCCAGAACTATCATTTGCTGTATAGATAATTTTGATTGCGGAGTCACTGTAAAGTTGTGATAGTAAAAAAAAACTATCAATAGTGCTATTGATAGTAAGTTCTATGATAGTGTTAGTATAAAAATAAACCATGCCAACTAATTAAAACATAAGCTTGATTGCCTGAATACATGGTGTATGGTGGAGCAGGAGTAGCATGCTGATGGCAAGTAAGTTCACATGCTTGTGTGGCATCACCAGAATGTTTGGCTGTCTCACAAGTTGAATTTTACTGGCTTATTGGAGATGTTACATCTGGTGGAACAGCACAGCTTTAAATTTCATACACGCTTTTTGTGATTTAAATATAAAAAAATTCAAGAACTAAATCTCTTAATTGTAAGACATAACTATTACTATTGAACATGAGTTTATCATTTACATATTGTAAAAAGTCAGCACAAAGGGATGGGATGTACAGGGGGGCGGGTCAAGAGTTCTCAGGCCACTATCCCATGTATTCCTCTGGTACTATCAATAGTAGTTATATCGGTAGTTTTTGCACACTACAGGTAGTTTTAAAAAACGCTGTCAATGCTATTGATAGTCGATTCGCCAATAGTCTTGCTTCACTAGTGAGAGCAGATTTCCGGTTGCTAATGCATGAAAGGAGCTAGAAATATTTATTGTGTAGCTTCACGTGAAACTTAATATGGTGGCATGTACATAGTGTACACATCCACAGGGGTTCATTTCAAGGGTTCGTTAAGCAGTTGGTCTGAGGATAGCCAGAAGTGCTCAGTTTGTGCTGTTTTGCTTTGGAATTTAGAATGCCAGCTAATGACTTTAGGCAGCAGATTACAGTCGCTATCTGTGAGCAATTGTCTTGTGCTGCCACAAATAATATCGAGTAGTAATGTTTAGAGTACATATTTTAGTCGTGCCTTTTCTTTGCCTTCCTTTTTTTTATTGAATAGGTCAAGCGGAAGTTCTTCTACAGAGACTGGTATGAAGAAGGCGGCAAGCCTGACACAGCCAGACTGTCAGCCTCTTGCCCTGACGATGGCTTCTCCTACTCAAAGATGCAAGTTTCGATTATTTTGCAGTTAAGCACTTTCGAGAGTGCAGCCAAAGGAGCCCAGTTTATGCATTTGTTGCATCCCGGTTTTAGTGGTTGGTTACTGATACTGATGTTAAATTTGTGGAAGACTGCGCCAACTTCACAAATGTTGGCATTGTTTATGCAAAAGCCTTAGACGCCTCGGCAAATGCGAAAATTGACCTTTGTCGGCGTCCATTGTTGGTGTCGTTAACACGAGTCATGTGAAGGATTATTATCACTCATGTCGTCACCGTGTGACATCATGACATCACAGATTGCCAGTATTTCTGATTTTATCATGATTTTACATGATGTGATCGCATGATATCATCGCTTGAAATAGTGTGGGGCTGATCGTGGAGCTGATCATGGGCTGATCATCGTCTAAGTGCTTGTGTTGTGTTCTGTGTAATAATGGCTGCACTTCCTACCATGATGATTATGGAGGCAGTGAAAAAGAAAAACTATGTCAGGGGCAGAAAGCATTTGCAAGGTGGGCATCAACAGCGACAGCGATGAAAAAGAAGGCTTTCGCCTTCGAGTTAGGCGAATGAGGGACGCTGCGAGTTTTTCTTAACTGTGTATTGAATGCTATTAAACGAGAGAATTTTGTTGGTGGTGGACATAAAATAAGCTGCAGCTATTGTGCATGAAGCGTTAGAAAAAAAGATTAAAATATGGTAATAAAACTAAGTGCTTGTCTTTAGTCCCATAAAAAAAAATTTTCTGCAAACTTCTGTTTTTGTCCCTTGATGCGTTCATTAAAAGTAGGGCTGTGCAAATGTTTGACATTTCAAATAGTGTTTTGTATTTGACTGGACTCTCAGTAGAATTTTACTATGCAAACTGTCCAAGCTTCACGATGACAAATACAGTCAACGTTCGATTGGCAGGGGCCCCTTCAGATTTTGAATAAGCTTCACTCCATTACAAACTCACATCGCAACATGGTAGCCTTTCAGGCTCTGCTACGGTCGCAAATGCATTAACTTGAGAAAACCCTGGTTCCAACGTAGATAAAGTAGATGAGGCAGGAGGGGGGGAGAGCTCAAATAATGCTGTTTAGGACCAAAATTTAGGTAGAGAGTCTGAAAAATTAGACGCCAAAGATATGTAGCATTTGAAATTTCAGATGTTCCAATATACTGACGCCTGCTAACTACCAAGTCAAAGGAAGCACATCCTTGCCCACTCATTTGTTGGCCTTCCACAGAAGTTGAAAGAGGAGGGGGAGGCTGAGAAAATAGCATGTTTTTTTTACACATGTAAAGTGTGGTTGGCAATGCTTTGGTAGTCCCAAATCATGTACATAAATACAATTAGGCCTCTGCATTGCCTCATTCTTGATGAGACAACTATGAAACAACACCACCCTGCCACCGCTTCATCAACCTAGCCAAAAGAAACACTTTCATGTTGCTATCTCTTAAGAATATGTTTAGGAATCCTCTCCAACATTTTCTTGTGATTTCGCTTTGAATTATTTGAAAAGTATTCAAAAAATATTCAATTTGATTCACACTCACACTTTAATGTACGTATTTGCTTTGCCCTTGAAATTTTGCTATTTGTACTACTCTAGTAAAAGTAATTTAATTTCAATTACACACTTTTCAATTAGTCGAGGAGTGGGCCGTGGACAATTTTGTGATGCACTGAGGTAAGATATGTTACAATAGATACTTGTATAATGCACTGCGTATCTGAGTAGTGTTTAATTCATTTTAATGAATACAAGCGGCTCATGTAATACAAAAAATTATGTGATTAGCAGTAGGATAGGAGGCTGATCAGACTCTGTGAGAAAGCAAGCCATTGTTTAGCTCGGCTCTAGTGTTTCTTGCTAGTATATGTTACATCTGCAGAGTTATATTGTATAAATTTAGGTCTGCGAAATTGTATACATGTAAGTCTTGCCCTAACATTTCCTCTGTGTTAGTGTGTGGCGTGCATGTCATACTTCACGCATAAAATTGGGTAGAGCGTTGGTTGCTAAACACAGCTGCAGGGATCATCTATGCATGAAAGAGAGCCATATTAAATTTATGAAGAGACCTTATTGATTTAGTGCAAATAAGTGCAAAACAAAAGACAAACAGAGCTAGCAAAAAGATATATTTCACATTCTTGTCTTTTTTTGTAACTAGCATTACAGCAACAACACTCACAAGTGATTTGTGCATGTTACCTGCCTTCAGAGTTTAAAGCAGCACTGCACTTGTGGTGTATAAAGAATGGATGTATGAAAAACTTTTATTGGGGTACTGAAGGATTCCACCACCGTTTATAAAGGGGTAGGATCGCAGGCCGCTTCCACGTAGGGACGGGGATGCCCAGCCTCACCTCAGCTGCATCGTGGGCCTTCTGGATAGCCTTGAGTTGTAAACGAATGAAAAAAATCACTTTGGTAGCAACTTCATAAAGAAACTGTGTGGTTGGCTGTGGGCAAATGTTGGTTATCTTGCTATAGACGTGTTGTTTTGAGCTTCTGTGATACATTAAGTAGACACGTGGCAAAGAGATGAATAACATGGCTCTTGATCACTACATAACAAACATGTACTAGTTCTGTGTTGCAGCCATTCCTGTATAAATATTCTTGTAGAAGTCCAAGTTGAATTATCAGTACAGTTGATGAGCTCATGCTGAAATTGTCTTGGTTTCAATTATGCGACATGCTCATTACAAGGCTGTACCAACTAGAACGAAGAGCTTGTATAGATAGAGATATACTGTTCTAGTCACTAAACTGGCTCATAATCTTGAGCTAATATGATCATATAACATTCCTGCAAAGTACTGACTTTCATTTTGATAATTTGGCATTGCAGTGATTTAGCCTATGTAGGAATTCGTTCGGGTGGTACATAGAGGGACAGTATTCTTCCACTAACAGTGTATTTCATAAAAAAGCAAATTAAGGCTTTGTTTTTTGTGGTATGTTTGTGTTTGATGCCACCTTCGACAAATTGCACCAGTGCACACCGGGGTGCCCAGGTGCTACTGAAACAAAACAGCGCACTCGTGCGATTTGATGAAGATGTCATAAGATGCCATAAGAACTTCTTTCTATAACAGACATTCCATCTACATTTGTGCAGATTTCAAAAAAAAAAATTAATGTGGCCCACAAAAATGCAGAGAAAGGTTTCCCATCCTCACTTCATCTAAAAACACTTGGTTTGACTGAATTGTAATGTTTACATGCATCTGTCATAAGCAGTTAACTAAACATGCTGTTGCATGCACATATCATTGTTGCTGCATCATAATTTCGCATCTATGATTTGCCTGTCTGCTTTTAGGTTGCCGATTGGCCCTCTAATTTAGCTGTGTATAGGGGGCTCTGAACACATCTCCCAAAAAAATCACCACATTCAAAGGTGGTGTGAAGCTTTAGGGCGCTTGTTTACTTTGGTTGTATATTTGTTTGTCTTAATTTCTCAAGGTACCTCCCAGCACAGGGCCGCTTTGAAGATGTGCCGGAGCTGACAAGGTCAGAAGACAGTCCATGGGAGTATAAGTGCTACAGCTGCCTCAGAAAACGGAGGGAAAAGAAGGTGCGTGATGCATGCTAGTGCCTTAGTCTACGCAGTAGTCAATCGCATACCTCTTTTATAGCTGTTTCTGGCGATTATGAGTTCTTCATCCAGCTTTTGTGGTCTGTGAAATTCGTTTGTTCCCATTTTTTTTTTTTCAATGCACATTTAGGGGTCTTGGCAGTTTTTAATTTTCATTGTAGTGATCACTATGTTCCCTTCACTTAGAACTGAAAAATAGAGCTTTATTTTCTACTCATTTGAGATTTCATCATTGACGTATTGTGTCGAATGTTCTGACATTGCTAGTGACAACGAAGTTGTCATCATTCGTGATGTCTTCATGCCATTGTCATCGCTGTTGTCATGCTATCTCTACAACCATCACCACTTTTCCTCAGAGACTTCTGTTTTTTGTAAGGCTTGGCATCTTTAGAAAGTAGCCGAAGCTCAGATGAACAAGAAAGATAAGGGTTGCACAGCAGATTGTGCTTACCGTAAAACAAACATTTGAGCTAGGAAAGACGTGATGGTAGCAGCTAATTTTTTTCCCAAGTTCATTCCCGGCTCATTCTGGGAGGAAATAGTCTCTGTCAGTATAACGCACTGTTTGGAGTATGCATGGATATGCCACCACTCATGCTACAAGAAATAGTGAAAATTAAAAACATTACGGTACCTATTGTGCCTGCATTTGACGAATTCCTTAAGTGTTAGTACATTCTTTCTGCTTACTTTCCTAGGCCAATAGCTGCCGCTACGGTGAAGTGCTGTCAGGAGAGAAGAATGGCAGGGTTTTCTACAGTTCAGTGAAGTGGCAAAAAGAAAACTACTGCGTGGGCGATTGCATCTTTTTGAACCCAGGTGCACTCGACCATCATCCCAGCAAGAAGCAGGTGGGGCATGGTCTTCAAAAATTTTTCTACAAGGATTAGCAGAAACAGAAATATACGAGCAACTTACAAATATTGACTTTCAGTTGTCCTAAAATTCTTGGCAACCCTTTTGCTACCATTGACGAGTATAGTCATCATGAGATTTTGTAACGACATACTGTACTCGTTCTCAACGAAAATTGGTCCTTCATGGAATCGGTGGTAGTTCTACTTGTCGTAGGGGTGTCTATTGATGCTAGGCGACCACACTTGTTTGTGTTGGGCCATATGTATCTCGGCTTTCATTTTATTATTCCGAAATTTCATTTGTTTGCCATGCAGTGAAGCCACCTTCAAGTTATTCTTTTTTTTTATGTGACAAGTTAAGTAGACGAACGCCATTGAGTTGAAAAAAATGATATTGTTTTATTGAAAAAAAAAAAAGACGTCTAAAAGTTGAGCAAAAATATTTTTTGGTAATTTTGGTGCATTCTTGTTCTGTTATACTAGCAAAAAGGTTAACAATGAAGCAAAAAATTTGTCTGCTGTGTTTTCAATGCATTATGAAGTTTTGTAACTGAAACCGTTTCTGATAAGCCTCTTGAACTTTCTCACGGTGTCTGTAAACTTTGGCTTGTTATTTATAATTAGCGTGACATAGCATAGCTCATTGAATGTAGTGCCACAGGTTTCTGAAGAAACATATGCGAAAAAAGTTAGGATTACTAAATCCGTACTTTTGCAAGGGCTGCCCGTGTGCCAAGACCAGACTCATGTAGAGGCCATACACTCAACTTGGCAGAGCAGAAATCTTGGGGGAAAAAAGAAAAAAAAGGTACATTTTATTGTAACAAGCCCGAAGGTTGAAAAAAAAAATCTACAACCAACAAACTTTTAAGTAATTGGCAAGCACTGTCATAGACGACACGGATACATTGATGAAGTAATGAATGAAAAAAATGTTCCCATTTTACTTTTTTTCTGTCTGTCCCATTATTTGGCATTTTCTTCTTATTTTCAACTTCTGTTTCTACTGCTCACTCCCCAAGAAGCAGGCAAGTGTTGTGCCCCCCCCCCCCCCCCCTTTCTGTAAGTTGTCAGCCTGCTCCCTGCCTGCTTCCTTCGGTCCTTTGTCCATGCGTTTGTCTAATGTGGTTGTATCAGAATATAATAATTATAGATATGGTATTTAATTATAGCAACTATGATAGCAAGTGTTGACACATGTGGGCTAGGTTGAGTTATCTGTGGCTGCCTTCAGCTGGGCACAGTGCAACCTTGTTGAGGCACTGTGCAACCTTTGTAAGAAGTGCAAAATGGAATTATTTATTCGAAATTCGTATCATCCAAATCAGTCTGAAAAGGTGCAGAAATAGGTGTAACTACTAAGCAGCTAGTTCTACAGCAAAGCTTCACGCATTATCGAGCGTGTGATCAGTCTATGTTGCTCACTAATATCCAGTGTTACCCAATTCTAATCCTCGTTATTTACGTTACTCGAATAGACAGTGCAGTTGTTGTTTTCTCGGCTCTCTCCCGCTCTAGATTTTTTTTGCTGCTGCTGCAGAATCTGCGAAGCTGCAGTTGTGTAACACATTCGTGGGTTGCTGGATATAAGATACAAGGTCGCTAAATATAAAGGCATCGGTTTCCTTGTATGTGCTTCAACATTGATCAGAATGTGGCCTTCGTGGCTAAAAATCACACTCTTAAAAGGACACTACAGGCATCTATTAGCTTGATGTTGATTGTTGAAATAGCGGTCCATAAACCTGGTAGTTTTACTTTTGTTCCAAGTAAGAGGTTACTTTGAAATAAAATTACATTTTAGTGGTCCGCATCGGCTTAGCTCACTTCAACTTACCTGCCTCGAGAAGCGAACCATCTAATGTCACCGTCATGCACAACATTTCCCGGCTTTACTGCACAGCCGCCGACGCTAGTAGCAGCATAAAGAAAGCAGTGGAGCCACAGCAGCAGCAACAGCCCTTGATCGATTTCCTGCTATTGGCACCGAGTTTACAGACGTATTTTGGTTCAACTGGGCTCCGCTAGATGGCACGACTTGTCCAATTTAACCTTGTGAAAATTGAATTTTTGAACTACTCGCACCATTCCCCACAGTAGTGTCCGGCGGTTCTTTTTTCCTTGAATCAAACAGAAACGAATAAGCCAAATTTCGTTGCGTTTCTTGATGCACGGAAGGTTCTTTATTTAGTGCAGTTAGATTGATTACTAGTCATGAGTCATAGACAGTTCGTCTGATGTCAGTGGTATTATTTTGAGATTGTCCTACTGCGGCGCGTGTACTATTGTGAATTTACCTTAATTTCTCGGTATGTAGGGCACTGCTGTTGATAATATTGTCGTTTTAGATGTTGTCATACATTGAGCTTTCACTCTGGGGTAAATTGTTATTTGACTTTAGTGTCCCTTTAAACTCATAAGTCAATGGCATAGCCACTGTGGAACCATAGAGAGTTGGCTTAAGAAAAAGCAGTTTATCAGATTGCTTCATTTATAGGGTAGTTTGCAGATTGGAACTGTTGTGGTGAGTTTAGCAACAGAATGGTATAAGTGTGCCACATTTATCTCAAACTGACCTGACTCTTACGTTGTTTTGGTATTCTGTTTTGTAGGCATCACCAAAGTCCATGGACACGTCTAATGGGAAAGGACACGAGCCATTTCAGGTTGCATGCATTCTGTCCATTGTGGCCTCTAAGACCAGCAGAAACCAAAACACTGCTACCTTCAGGGTTAGGAAGTTCTACAGGTACATATATCCTGTGAGATTCTATAGCTATTGTTTGTTGCACCTGTTTTGTGTGCTGTGTAAAAACCGTAAAAAAAAGGCTTCTTTTGTATGATTGCAACTGCGTGATGTCTTGAATCACAAATGCAGTTGTTCAATCAGTGCTGTAAAATTCTGAGCAAACGGGCCCACCCCTAAGCAAGTCAAATTTACTGGCAAAGTGTAGGTGGGTGCATCCCAAAATAGCAATAAAGTTCAAGATGGCACCTATAAAGTTTTACTGCGAGACAAAAGCGGAATATGCGGGAACTTTCTCAGGAATTTCCTGGCTATAGTTTGTGGTGTGGTGAATTGCAATGTAGAATAGCTGCTTCTGCCAACTCACAAGCACAAGAAACTCAAAAGGCAATGCAATCGGTCTACGTGAAGTGGCATGAGAGCACCTACGATGACGAACCCGCGTTGATACAGCCCTGTGAAACAGATATCTCGAAAAGCTTACCTTTGTTAACTCTGTGCATCGTAGGTACTCCCTCAAATCTCCAATACAGATCTCAATGGCTGCGCTTGAATTTTACGACAAGTTGCTCAGAATTTTATAGCAAGTGTTTGGATCTGACCGCCACTGTACAAGAGTCTTTTAGAAACCTGTTTACTTACGAGAAATTTATCGACGTTACGGTATATTGTAGTGTTCGAGTTATTCACATCCTTTCATTCTTCCACGTATTGTTTCTGTATACTTGCGAGTGTAATATTCTGTAGCATTAGTGATGGAGTTTAATGTTGACCTTGTAAGAAATCTACATAAAAGACCATCAGGCTTTAAGCACACAGTCTTTGAGTAGCTGTTGTGCTGCAACACGACTGAGCTTAAAGGAGCCGTGAACTATTGAAGGCTTAGCTATTGGATACTAGCAATTATACAACGCCTTTAGCGCTATCCACGCAATTCGTCCCTAATTATATATAAATCGCAGCATTATTGCTAAGGAGCTCAGTTGCGTGTGTGTTTCACTTTTATCAAAAGAAAAGAAGTTTGACTCCTGTTTACATAGCTCTACAAATTGTGTACAAGCATGACAAACCATTGAAAGGAAACCAACCTCTTTTGCTGTTTCGCAAGATTTAAAGTGGCGTTGATGAGTTAATACTTGTCATAGGCCATTTTTTTTTTATCAGAAACACAGGAGCTAACACAGTTCACTGATTCTGCAATAGTGGTTGAGGGGAATGTGGTACTGCTATTATGTTTGAACTCAACTCAAAGTAGATGCAGAGTTGGTCACCCAGAAAAGTTGAGGGTGGCAGCATGCTGCTTGTGGCATTCTTTCGATGGAAGCAAAAGGATAGCGGCCCACGCACTGTCTGATGTCAGTGCTTATTAAAGAACACCACTTGGTCAAAATTTCTGGAGCCCTCCACTAGTGTCTCTCGTAACCATTATGGCTTTGGAATTTAAAACTACAACAATTGTTATGCTGTAACATTCTCTCTCTTTTACCTAGTACATACAAAGCAATTTGTCACGAATGCTTGAAATGTATGCTTGAAAAGCAGGAGCTTCTGTTGCATGTTTTGACTTGCTGTTAGCTATTGTACAAGATTAGTTTATTACATTTGGTGATTTCGTGCAGGCCAGAGGACACACATCTTGACAAGGGTGCCTGTAGGAAGGAAAGTTTGAATGTGTTATACTACACAAAAGAAGGTAAACATTTTTTTAAATTTACACTTCATTTGTAGGTCTGCAAGCTCACTCAGTTGGGGTCTTGAGTCTGTAGTTTCAGCCAATATGGCTTAGTGAAATTTAGGGCAGCCTACAGTAAAATTCCTAGAGATGACACACCTAAAATGGAGAAAAAAAATCGGACAGAAGTATGAGGCGGCCTTGCTTTCTCTGTGCAGTTAAAAAAATTTAAAAATGCGTATGAGCCAAAAAATCAACACTGATTCTGCTAGCGTTGAATTAATTTTTTGTCAAAACTGCGGAACGAGCAGTCACTCTCGCTGTCAAACGAAAGGTCTGCAACTTTTTCCTGCCTGGTGTTCGAGTTGGTTGTCACGGTGGTGAAAAGACTGTGGATCACCAGAGCGAGCGGTTGATGAAGTTCTCGGTGTTCTGATCTATCGAAGATAACTGATATACCACACCGCGACAAGTGGGCTCTCTATTGGTGTTTTCTAAAAACTAGAGAATCATGCCAAAAGCAGGGATAAGCTATCTTTGGGGATGAGGTAGCCCAAAAAATCTTAAGCAGAAAGTGCATTTTTGTGAGGGAGTCAAGTTTTGTTTATTTAGTTGAATCATGGCTTTGTATTGGCTTTCCTCTTTTTATTTAATGAACGATTCGGCGGCAAAAACTCTGTAAAGAGTTTTTCGCCTGTAGCTTTCTATCTGAATATCATCACTGTGTCGGTATCATACAGTCACGGTTATCTTAAATGATATCACTAAAGGTTATTTGCTTGGGCATTAGCACTAGCATTGGGCATCATTAGAATGCATTTCCACCATACAATATTTGCATCGCACAAAAAAAAAACTGAAGCTGTTTTTTGCTGCTGCAGTTTATTTTTGCTTGCATGCACATGGCCTCAGACATAACTGGTACCGGAGGTTTTCTACATTCCTGTTCTAAACTTGGGAGGACACAGCTTAAAAATAATCCTACTTTTTAAACTCATTTCAAGTCTGTCGCTTACCAACAACCCACCTCACATAGGGGGAACATAGCACTGGATAAAACTTACTTACTAGTCGGCTTCCAATTCAGGAGGCTTTCAGAGCACAGAGCCGAGCTAGGTTTGCAGTTTAAATAATTTGCGCTAACTGCTGATGACCGTGGAGCATCACTATGTCACTGCAGCGATTGCTTTGCACGTGGAGAGAGTTTGCAAGTGGTTGCCTATAAACCCTTAACATTTATTTGTATTACTCTTTTTTCTTTTTTTGTAACAGCACTCATGGCAGAAAGTAGTATTAAACTTTCTGAAGGCAATAAACTGCAGTTTTTTTTGTTAATGTTTTGTGCTGTATTTTCTGTGTTGTTTTACAGAAATGGATGTTTGCTTGCGCGACGTCTGTGGCAAGGCAAAGGTTGTCTTCTCAAAGCGAAATCGTCTTGACTGCCCAGGAATTTGGGCTGTTGGTGATGTCTTCGTGTTTTCAAAGGTGGGAACTCTGTAAATGCTTGGTTCCACTTTGGGTACTTGTGTTGAAAAAAATATATGCATAAGCATGCCTTATTGCTGTAAATGCTATAGTTGCGAACGAGTGGGTGTCAAGAGTCAATATATATGCATAAGCACTAGGCTTGGGGGAATAGTGAATTTAGGTTCGAAGCGAATAGTGGTTCTAGTCGAATATTTCGAATCAAGTTCAAATAGTATATGTGACATATAAAAAAATGGGCATATTTATTATGACCAATCCAACCCGCACAATATTTTTTTAAAAATTGGAATAGGGATTCAGTGCAAATGCCTTTTTTTTTTTCATTGAAAGTCGAAAGAACTTCAAGTAGTAGCAGGATATGACTTTCAACAGGATGCGACTCAGAACTCTTAAAGTACGTAACATCACAAAATTTATTATACTTAGAGCATATAAGCTGTCATAACTAGCTTTTAAGCTTAATAAAATGAATTGATTTGAGAGTAGTATTTTCATTTAAAGGGGCCCTGTGACACTTTTTGAAGTAGCCATGGAATGGATTCACTAAATAAGCTTATTTATTGCCTCATGAATTTACCACCACAAATATTTTTAGAATCCGTCCAGTATGCGCATAGCTGCAAAGATTTCTTGCACACTGCAAGTGCATTCATCTCGTTTAGACGAAAACACTGGAAGTTAAGCAGGGAGAAATGGCACGGGGAAGGAAAATACGTCCTGTGTGCTTTTTGAGCTTGTAGTGTCATTTGCCGAGAGAAGAGAGCAATTTTTAGCTGACTGAGAATTTATTGTGAATTGCACGCCGCGTGCTGTGCTATAATTTTTAGCCTACGTGTCCTCTGTAGCCTCGACTACGGATCGGCAGTGTTTTCTGACAATGCTCAGAAAGTGTTGCAGGGTCCCTTTAAAATATAAGGGAGCCTTCGCGACAAAACGAATTTCTCCTAAATAGGTGGTTTCACGGTTCAGCATTCATACATTGTAGTGAAATTATCTTTACAGGTGGTACATTCATATTAATATGCATCTATTCGTTCCTTACGAATACTTCAAAATTTTCAATAATTTCAATTCAAATCGAAGCGAATTTGAATACCCTTCTATTCGTTCGAATATTAGAAGCATTCGAATGTTCGCACAAGTTTAATAAGCACCCCTTATTGCTGTAAATGCTATATTTTCAAACTAGAGGGTGCCTAGAACGAAACCATCTTGTTAGGACAGTCAAGAGCTGTTAGATTACTATAATTGAGTTTACATTGCACTTCATACAACATACATCTTTCCTTGAGGTGGTGTGGTGCCTCTTGTGATCCTACAGTTGAACACATATATTAAACCCACATAAATCGAATTTTTGGGTATATCGAACTCTCTAGTTATCTCCTTGAAATTTCTTTGTAAAAGTATAGAAATTCGCATGGTTATATCGAACGATATTTTTACTCGCCTTCTCATATATTGAACACCATATATCTAACATCGCGTGAACTGGAAGGTGCGCTTTAGCACTCGCTGCGATCTCCGCGGTAGCGTGGATTCGCACGTGAGTTGGAAGTGCGCTTTGGCACTCGCAGGGTTCGGCGACCTCCGCGCAGCCCCGCGCCGTTGTCCAAGCCCAAAATGCTCGACAAAAGACAAGGGCGAGAGGGCTCTGACTGTATGGTCTCCAACTTGCGAAACGGCCTTTTTTTTTTTTCATTTCTCTCTCTCTCAGGCTTTCCCGCGTACTTGTCGGCTCCGAGAGCAGGAACGAAGGAGCCGACAACTTCCTCCTTTCGTCATTTCTTTTAATTTTGTTGCTGTTTTGCGATTTTTGATCAGCCAACCACAGCTCGCGGCTTTTTCTGTTGTACTCGCCGGTAACCATTGCCTCGCAAGCGCTTTGTTGGCGGAGTCCGCTTCCGTTGCCGTGTCGTCTGCAAACCACAACCTGTGTAGCATTCTTCCTTTGCATGTGTGGTGTGCAAAGCCGCTGCTGACTACTTGAATTGTTGAATTCTAGTGTAGCTATGGCCACCATCAGGAATTGTAAGACCCTTGACTTTGCGACATCGTTGAAGGCTAATCAGTGTGTTGAGGCGGGCGAGAAATGTTCGACCATGGCGGAGGAGTACATTGTTGAAGAGCAAGGCGGATAACAAGGCAAAAGTGGTGAAGCAGCACGTTGGGAGCCTGTGGTGTGATGGCAGAACTTGTGGAAACTGGTGAAGTCGGCGTTGACGAGCGCTTAGATGACGCACTTTGCGAGTTGTCATCCCTATTCCCGACAGTTGTTCCACACGAAGTGTCTGCGGACGTCCGAATGCCAAACAAGGGAACGCCTCAAGGAGCCATAATATCTCCTCTGTTGTTTAATATCGCCATGCGTCGACTCGCTCGGGCCTTGGATTGTGTACCACAGCTAGGTTATACCCTCTACGCGGACGACATTACTCTGTGGGCCACAAGGGGGTCCCTGGCCAGCAAAGAGCAGACTCTGCAAGAGGCGGCACTGGCTGTCGAAAACTTTGCCAGAACCAGTGGTCTCAGCTGCGCACCCGAAAAATCGGAGGTGATCAGAATACACAGCAAACGCTACAAAAGTAACGGAAGAATAGAAATTGAAATCGAAAAGCAGAAAATTAAAGAAGTCACCGTCGCCCGGATTCTGGGTTTCTGGGTTCAAAGCAACGGTAGGGCAAATCACACTATCGGTCTTCTTAAATCAGCAACTAAACAAGTGGCTAGAATGATTCAGAGGATCACCTTCCACAAAAAGGCATGAAAGAAAGTGATACTGTCCGATTAGTGCAGGCGCTCGTAATGAGCAAATTGACATACAGCTTGCCTTTCCACACGCTGAACAAGAGCGAGGAAGAGCAAGTAGATTCTATCATCAGAGGGGCTTACAAGGCAGCATTAGGCTTACCGATAAGCACTCCGACACAGAGGCTTCTCGAGATCGGCCTGCATAACACGTACGCTGAACTGAAAGCAGCAACATTGATCTCTCAGCGCAACCGCCTCAGCCAGACGAAGTCGGGAAGAGAGATACTGATGAGGGCGGGTATAACACCCCAACCCCAAAACTTGGACGAGGAGCTGGTGGACGTACCAGACCCAGTCCGACGACATATTTCGATCGCCCCTATCCCCAGGAACATGACCAAGGAGCGGCATCACGAAAGGCGAGAGGAGCGTGTAAAATGGATCAGAAAATTAGTTAGAGGCAATGAGAACGTGCTATACGTTGACGCTTCCAGGTATAACTGGAAGCGCTGCGTCGTCACAATGGTAAGCAGTGACACGAGAAGCATGGCGTCCAGCGCATCACTGTACACTACATCGATCACCAAGGCCGAGTGTTTCGCCATCGCATTGGCGATTAAAAGTCGAGAGCGCAGCGACGGCCAGACGTACATCACCATACTCTCAGATTCGCAAGAGGCGTGCCGGCTATTCACGAAAGGCCGCCTCCCATTAAACATTTGCAAATTTTTAGGCGGCGAATTGAGCAACACTTATAGGTTGGTCTGGTGCCCTGGACATGCAGGCCTAGAGGGTAACGAGAGGGCGGACGCTCTAGCTCGAGCGCTCACGAACCGAGCGGAGCAGCAGCCTTTCTCGCTGTTGCCACCACCCAGCAACGACGGCTTTCGCGAGGAGGAGGAAAACGACCCGGCTCGGATGGCTCCGCGAGAGCTTCTTGCTCACCAGCGATACACGCGGCAGAAATATGGCGCCCCCCACAAATCTCTTAAAGGGGAAGACGCCATAGACCTCCGTAAAATTCAAACGGGAGTTTATCCAAATTTATTACGACTGCACAAAATTCATCCAACTTTGTATGGGCGCGATTGTCCGTGGTGTCGCGACTCGCCACCGACCCTTTACCATATCTCGTGGAGTTGTGCTAAACGGCCAAATGAACTTGATCGCTTACAGCGTATGTATAGAATGGAAAACTCTTGGGAGCAATGGGAGGCACTCCTCGCTAGCTCGGACCCGGAGGTGCAACTAGCACTCCTGGACCACGTCCGGCAGGCGGCGCAAGCCAGTGGAGCCTTGGACATGGGGCCCCACCCATCTAGCTCCTAAACCCCTTCTTTTTCAACCCAATAAAGTTATTTCTCTCTCTCTCTCTCTCTGCGGACGATTTCGTGGAAGCGTACTGCAATGTTCAGGCCGTTGCGAGCCTCGCTGTCAAGGACATAGTAGCTGCGGTCGCAGGGACCCAAGATGCTCAGGCCGACAGCTCATGTCACGAGGAGGATCGTCCGGACGAAACGCTGGCTACACGCACGTACTTCACCGCGGAAATGGGGGCAGCGTTCGGCATTCATTCCCCGTTGTATCGGCGACATGGAGGGAATCGGGCTGTCGCAACTGGACAGCCTTGATAAGATCAATACGAGCATCTTTAGCTTCATTAAGAAAATGAAGAAGCAGGCCAAGATAAGAGATTGTCGTTCAGTTGTCAATCAGTTGTCATTCTTGAATGCGCCTATTGTAAGTGATGGTCTGCTACAGGTAAGCTCTCGGGCCTGTAGTTTTCATATATCAAACTAATTCGCGATCCCCTTCGAGTTCGATAAATCCGTGTTCAACTGTATTTTGGCAGATGTCTTTACTGGCCATTGCTATCTCGACTCTCAAAGTTAATCTTTTCTTTCTGAATTTCTTGTTTGAAAAAAATATGTTATAAACAAAGCCACTACACTAAATGCGCACGTCTGAATGGCACTGTTGAATATTATATTATGAGGTAAGCTTGTAGGGGTGCTGACACCCTTTGTAAAGTTGTTTGTGTGCCGCGTGGGGCACGTGTCTTGCCCAAAAGCCGCATTTCAGGCTACAACTACTGGGCGATAGATGGCGTTGTGTTCACATTGAGCACCACTATCATCATCATGGTGGGTAGAGAGGTAGCGCCGGCGGTGACCCCTGCCGGAAGCAAGCCTTGGTGGCGGGCGAGAGTTGAGGGAGTCTCTTCTGCGCGCTGCGGTTGCCGCGAACGGTTGTCTCTAGTGTGGGTACTTGGCGCGTAGCACTGCGGGCTGCGCGCCGGGGCCCCTCGTGGTAAGTCAAGCGTTGGCGCCGCTGCCTTGGGTGTGTTATTGTGTTTGTCATGTTATTGTGTGTTTATCGTGTTGTTGCATTTGTCATGGATTCTATGCTAATATTGTATACAGATGTCCTAGGTTGTTGATAACGATTGATGTAACGATTCGGCAGACGATATCGTCGTAAATTAGTTAAATGAATGTATGTATGGGGTTTGATTTGTACCAACCGCTTCTTCTGTGTCCTTTCACTTCAAGCTTCAAGGGTTCGGCGTGGCGCTCGCTCGCCATTTCGAGACCCGACAAGCTTGAGAGTGAGCACGTATGCACGACTTACTCTTGCACCACCAGTACACCATATTTAACCTGTAGAAACATTTATCTCGACATCTGAGCATTCTTTCATGTAAAGGAAAAATTTGCCTGCTTGTTTTTTGCTGTTTAGCAAATAGGTGAACATGACTACATGTATGTTAGGCAATCGCGTGGTAACTGGTGTTAGATGGAGAGCTTGATAGATCAATATAATAACAAAAGAGTGAAAGCCCAAATTTTATTTAAAATCAAATCAAGTTGTCAATTTAACATAGTACATAGCGTTAGTGGCACAGTAAAGCACCAGTGGCTGGCCTGCCACTGTGGTATTGCTCGGCTGCTGACTGGAAAGTCGCCGGTTTCATCACAGTCATGGCAGTCCCATTTGAATCAACTTAAAATGCTAGAAACTTGTGTACTTCGATTTAAGTCAACATTGAAAAACACCATGTGGTTGGAATTTCTGAAGCCCTCTTCTACGGCATGCCTTATAATCAGTAGTAATTTTGGTTTGCGAAAACCCCAGAATTGAGCATCATCGTCTAGTTTATTCATTTTTCATTTTTTCATAGTCACAATTATGCCCACATATCATGGCAACATTTTGTGTTTTAACATGATAATGCCATAATATTTATGTATTTATGATGCAGACTAAAATGAGCACATTATGCTGTACTGAAATACATACAGAGCATGTTTAATTTATATACATAATCCTGAAGCATATGGGTGATTCCACGAGAGATCGACACGGGTTCAAAAGTTGATATTTTAGATTTCATTGAGTATTTTATATTTCATGCACCTCTCACCAGGTAGCCCGAAAGTCAACTTCGCTTTATGATTAACGGCATAACTTACGAGAAAAATAATATCAAACTTCACCAACACGGAGGCACCAATTTCGTCACCTGTCAATTTTGAAAATTGCAGTTGCTATAAAAAGACAAATATTTTTGTTTCAAGGAAGATATTTTTTACCTGAAATGTATGTATAATGAAGAATGAATTCATACGGTTTCAAGTTTGCAGACCTTAAGAAAATAGCTTTTAAAAATGTCTAATTTTGCGACAGTTTAAAATCATTTACGTATTCCCCATTTTTTTTCTCCGAAAGTAATGCAAGCAGCGTTTTCAAACTTTACACGTTTTAGGGATATAGTGTGTTCACTAGGTACATAAATTATTGCTGCCGTAGGGCAAATGTAAAAAATTTTTATATATTGCCTCAAAGTTCTCATATTGGCAAAAGTGTACTCCACTGAAATTTGAATAATAAAAAAACCCCATCTTCGATTTTTCTCAAAATCTCGTAAAAAGACAACCGAAGGCCATCATACAGTAATATAAAAAAACATGTTGCATTATATTGTTTTTAGCGACAATATTGGTGGTACAAATCGGAGCTTTTCGAGAATGTGCTGATAAGTTGAGAGATCTAGGAATCGGAACGAAATAGCGGCAATGAGCTTCAAACGCCAGTAAACGTGAACGCATTTGGTGAAGAAAGGCTGTTTTAGCACTGTGACAAATACGTACCCATGAAGGCGCATTTATGCTCCTGATAACACAGCTCTAATGGAGGCAATCTTCGACACTGTAACTCAGTTGCAAAACATCTGCCTATATTTGCAGATAAACTCAAACATGAAAATGTTCCAACGCAAGTGTTGGGTCTCTCTAGAAAAAGCACATGTGCTTGAAGTACCCTCACTGGTATTTTGGTGGTGACTGCGTGAAACAAGAGATGCGCTCAAAATGGCTGCATCTTTTGCAGATCACATTTAGCAGTACGTGACGCTAAGAAAACACGACCACGATCAGTGCCCTCAGATGTGCTTAGCCAAACATGCCAAGAACGTATGCCTGGAACACGTGGCAACGATTTCCACTGACTCTTCTTAAACTGATGGAATGTTTCTAGCTCGTCTGCATTTGCACACAGCAGCTCGACATTCTTGAGCTTTGCGCTCATTTGTGCCACCATTTGGGATGCTGACGTAATCACAGCTGAGCTTGCCGCTCTGAGGTTGTAGAGCGTAGCCTGATGCTTTAGTAGGCCACCAACGACGTCACAAGAGTTCTTGCCATGTCCTGTGGCCGAAAAAATCCACTTTGTTGATATACGATCTTTCTGACATAACTCGAACAACTTGTACTTGTTTTTGAAGTGACTGCATGCACCATCAGAAACATAAATAACATGCGTGTCAGGCTTAAGTTGTTCCTTCATATAGTTGTGGATTATTTGTAGAGCAAAACAGGCATGTGCAGCATCATGGCATGTGTCATCACTGATGACGGCAAAACTTTGAATTGATTGCTTTCTTGTGATGACACACGTGAATATAGACACCTGTCTTCTGTGCCAGTGATATGACTGTACCTCATTCGGTAAAATGGCTGTCGAATTTTCGGCGAAATCAAAGTGAAAATTGCAAGATTCTTTTTCTTGGTTCTCTTTCGCCTGGCGTATTGCTGATTCTTGAATGTATCTTATGTAATCATGGGTAATCCACTTCACGAACCATAGACTTAGCTCTCGTAGAAAAGCACTTGCCTTGGCTGTTTTTTTTACTAGATCGCCATTTTCCCATTCTGCATAGGCTACCTCAATATCTTCAGGGATTCCTAAACATGTGGCTGTCAGAGCGTCCTCCTTAGCACAATAGTCACAATGGCCTAAAAAACAATCACTTGTAGGGGAGTTGCAAAGACATAGTTCTTTCAAAAACTCCGCCGTGTATGCACCATCGGTGACGTCTTGTAGGGCAGAAACACACTCCGTGGCATTAGCACAGTATATACAAAGGCACACTTCTTGGTGTGGTGCAAGAAGAACCAACTTCGGTCTCAGTGAATAAAACTTTGAGAGCCCAATAGACGTGTTCGGATTAGCTTCTCTAAAGAGACGGTAAGCCTCTCGCACCAAAGGGGTCATAAATCTTTTCGAAACAAGCTCATTTTTTTCTGTCAATGATAACAGATACTACATCTTTTTTGTTGGGACTCTGCTGAGAGCAGCTATACTGATCTTTGAAGTAGTAAGCCATAGCTGCCTGGACGTCCATTGGGTTTAGCCGTGTCCTTTTTACCGCATTTGGTGCTAACCATATCCAGTATTTTGCGCGCCAGCATCGGGATCTGTATATCATGTAAGCTGACAAGTTTGGTATAAGCGCTTGGAGTTTTTGGCACTGTATATCGCTCGGCAACAGTGTCAACAAACGCATGCACTCTTGATACGAAGAACACGCTTCATAGGCTTGCTTGAAGTTCTTGAACCACTGGGCACACACACTGCATTTTAGATCTGATGGTTGAAAGTGGTGGTTACACACGTTACGATGGCACATCACGGTTACTGTAGAATTGCTGCTAAGTTGTCTTGGCTCTGCATGAACTTTGCTATTTTGTGCATGAAGCTTCTCCAGTTGCATATGTGACAATGCTTCAGGCGTGTTTACGCACCGCTCTTGACTTTTGCCTTTTTCTTCTTCTGGCAAAAACTCATCAGCTGTTTCAGCTGAGAAGCCATTAGACGAAGACAGCATATCTCTGAGGCGTCTGAAGCAGTTCTGGCAGACATGGTCGTTGTTATGTGCATGGCGGGCAGCTTTCGGCAAAAGCTTCTGGAGGGCAAACAGGCCGATATCTTCGACCTTGTGGAAGTTTCTTTGAAAGGTATTTTCTTTTTATGCAACATGAGGTAATCTGAACAAAAAACTCTATCCCGGCTGAAGTGGTCAGCCATCGCCACGCTCCTTGAGGCTCAAATTACTGGCAATGCAACTATGCGTAAAACTAGCAGCACGAAAGTGATCTATCTGTCGTCTGTTCCTATGTCTCTCACTTTTAATGAGAGCAGACGTAAAACAGCGTGCGCAAGTATCCGCAGTGCGAACGCAAAACTGAAGTATAGTACATTAAAATGAATTTCACAATGTTTTTGTCGATGAAATTACGGGAGGCATAATCTTTGTCCCTGCTTTGAACCATATGATCTGAAGCATTGCCTCCGAGATGTGGCGCACAGCAATTCATCTGTAGAGCATACGACGGATGACAACTTGCCCTAAAGCGTGTTCTTCAGTCTAATGCGGTAGTCTCTGTGCCCCAAATGATAAAAATTTTATATGAATCATTTATGAACTCATTAAACATTCAGTTCTCTTACCCAACGTGTTGCAAACACATGGCCATCACAGCAGCTCCATCTGTGTGTCAGTAATGGAGAGGCACCACATATTAGAAGTCTCAGTGCTCTACGTATAAGAGTGAATTCAGATACTGTAGAATATTGTGTTCAAAGTAGTTACTTCTATCTGCTAAAACAGCCGTTCTTCACCAAAGGCGGTCATGTTTGCTCGCGTTTGAAGCTTATTGCCGCTTTTCCGTTCCGATTTCTAGATTTCTCAACTTATCAGCACATTTTCGAAAAGTTCTGATTTGTACCACGAATATTGTCGCCAAAAACAAAATAATGCAGCATGTTTTTTTATATTACTGTATGATGGCCTTCGGTTGTCTATTTACGAGATTTTACGAAAAATCGAAGATGGAGTTTTTTTATCATTCAAATTTCGGTGGAGTACACTTGTGCCAATATGAGAACTTTGAGGCAATATATAAAAATTTGCATTTGCCCTACGGCAGCAATAATTTATGTACCTAATGAACACATTATATCCTTAAAACGTGTCAAGTTTGAAAATGCTGCTTGCATTACTTTCGGAAAAAAAAAATGGGGAATACGTAACTTATTTTAAAATGTCGCAAAATTAGACATTTTTAAAAGCTATTTTCTTAAGGTCTACAAACTTGAAACCGTGGGAATTCATTCTTCATTAGCTAAACATACATTTCAGGTAAAAAATATCTTCCTTGAAACAAAAATATTTGTCTTTTTATAGCATCTGTAATTTTCAAAAATGGCAGGTGACGAAATTGGTGCCTCCGTGTTGGTGAAGTTTAATATTTTTTTTCTCGTAAGTTATGCCGTTAATCATAAAACAAAGTTGACTTTCGGGCTACCTGGTGAGAGATGCACAAAATATAAAATACGCAATGAAATCTAAAATATCAACTTTTGGACCCGTGTCGATCTCTCGTGGAATCACCCATATATATTCTAAAGTAACCCAATATATATGTTTTGCTAAAATGTCCTTGTATGTCGCTCGAAGCAGCCTGTGTTGGAATCAGCATGGCAGAGCCTGAATGTATATTTTCTTGCTCATCTTTTATATCAGATGTATGACAGCGCAAGTAAGAAGTTCTTTGATGTACCACCCAAAGACCAACTTCTTGGACGGGAGGTGAGAACTTGTGGAAGTTTGTCTTCCTAAAATCTCGGAGATCTGCCATTTTGAGCAGAAAAATAGAAAGAAATGATAATAATTGGGCAGCCTGATGATGAATGCCAGCATTTAATTATCTCTGTTTACAAAAATTGAGGCCACATAGTGTGTAGATGTACAGTCGCGCTCAATACGAGTTGAAACGCATTGTCTGTACTGAAAATAATGCCAACACTGCAAAGTGGCACCTATATGAAAAAAAAAATTGGTGATTTAAGCACTCTCAATTTGTGGTACCTTCTGAACCAATTTAGCGTTTGTCGGTGCAGTTGTCCAGGTTTGGGGTCAGCTTAACCACAGCCAGCGTGTTCCAACTCGTATTGAGCGTGACTACACATTAGACACTGCACCGTAAGTGCTCTGTGCTGTGCCATTAACGGCACCGGAAAGTCAGATGGCTCTTTCACCACTGACTTTCTGCACAGCACAAGCAAAGCACTACGACGAACTCCCCTCGAATGCCTTAATGAATCCCGGACTCTTTTGCTGATCCCACTAAAGGAGGAATGTACCAATTGAAATTTCTTCAATGCTGATAGCAAAGCTGGCATTTTCTCTGAACTTTGATCTTACGTGCTTACCCTGGTTCCTCGGCCAAAAACTTTTTTCCCCCCAGAAAATTGGTGAAAAGATGTCAAGGCCCAGGCTCAGGACCCTTGAAGCCTTCGCTGGCTGTGGTGGTACGTTTGAATTGAGCTTGTTTGTGGCTTGGCTTTACTGGCCTTGTGTGTGTGTGTGTGTGTGTGTGTGTGTGTGTGTGTGTGCGTGTGCGCGTGCGTGCGCGTGCGTGCGTGTGTGTGTGCGTGCGTGTGCGCGTGCATGCGCGCGTGTGTGTGTGTGTGTGTGTGTGTGTTCATTCATCTGAGCATGATGTGGTTGGAGATGGTGTGGTCCTCTATGTTGGTTTATGCTACAGGCAAAAATGTGGCCAACTTCAAACACTGATTCACCTTCTAATAGAAGCCACAAAGTGTCATAATGCTTATCATTAAAGCTTAACATGCTGGAGACTGATATTTTCAATGAGACATAAAATTGGCATTTATACCATGGTAAACTATACCTCGCAGCGTGCTCATTCAAATGTGCAAAGTAATGGGGCCGGCAGGCATACGGTGCATTCTTTATCGCAGTCGAAACCGATCGGGGCTGTTTTTTAATTATGATTGGCTCCTTTGTAGAAGCTGTAAAACACAGTCAGCCATCAAAAATTTTTGTCCCTCTGTCGCTCAATGGCAATTGAAAGTGCACCAGTGTGACAAGTGTAGGAAATTCACACAGTAAAGAGTGGCAGATAAATATTACGATCATGCCACAGAAAAACTTGTGCTCATGCCAAATGTTATCGAGCTGCAACTCTGAATAAGAAAGAAAAAGTAGACAACCACCCGGTTGCTGCACTGGCCACAAGGAAATTCGTACGAATTGCCTTGCGGCTTCTAGCCACAAACGGGTGGTTGTCTACTTTCCCTTTCTTAACCCTTCTGCCACCTTGCGGGTCTCTGCAAAACTCATTTGTAAACCTGAATAAGGTACGCAAGTGCATGCGTGTCTCTTGTGCTTGCCTCCAATCCCATGAAAAAGGTTGCAGCTGCATGCAGCTTTAAAGGGGCCGTGCAACACTTTTTGAGCTTGGGCAGAAAACAGTGCCGATCGGTAATAGAGGCCCCCGAGAACACGTGAGCCAAATATAGCACAGCTTGTGACTTGAAATTCACTAGGAATTTCAAAAAGTCAGCTATAAATTGCTTTTCCGCAAATTACGGAAGAAGCTCCAAAATCACTTGTCACAGCGATTCCATCAGCCATTGGCTGATTAGAACATGGCACACTTGGTCGCTACAAGGATCGTAATGAGAGGCCATGACTTTTCCATGCGTGTGCGCGTGATCGCACTGAAAAAGTTGCATATTCAAAGAAAAAGAAAGAAAAAAGTGGTCAAAGTCACAGGCGCACAAGACTTTTTTTTTTTTTGCCCGTGCCATTCCTCCCTGCTTAGCGTCCAGTGCTTTCGTCGGGAATGGAGAAGGGAGAATGTCGTTGCAGCGTGCAAAACATTTTTGTAACTCTGTTCGTACTGGATGGATTCTAAACGTTTTTGCGGCGGTAAATTCGTGAGGCAATCAGCTTTTTTAGTGAATCCATTCCATGGCTATTTGAAAAAGTGTTGCAGGGCCTCTTTAAGCATGCTGTGTTGTTTCCCACAAAGCGCAGAAGCCGTTTACGTCGTGCTTCATTGAGTTGTGTGTAGTAAACAAGAATGTAAATTTTTGCATGCTTGTTATGTTAACTGTGGCTCGTTTTTAGATGCAAACCTACAATGAATGAATTTGCACACATTTTGTGCAGCAAAAAAAGTTTCTTTTGGTGCAAGCATGTGCTAAAGCCCACTTCATACTTGGTTTCAATACGACAAGAGATGGTTTGTTACCTTTTGCAAAAGCAGCATGCCCAGCCCCCTGTCTTCTAATCGGAGGCCATCGCACGATTCCAGTAGTCAAGGTGTTGTGCAAGGCATTATGAGCGATGTGAAACTATTTCAGAGCAGTTATTTAGCACTTTGTACAGTCAGTAACAAAGCCACCCCAGTATTTTATGGATTTAATTTAAATGAGGCCCAATAATAAATTAATTTTAAAAATTGGCGCCAAAATCTGCATGTTACACTGCAAATGTTGTCGAAAGACGATAGCCTTGCATCTGGACAGAGTGAACAAAACGTTTATTTGATGTTCTGCGCAAGAAAATCGGTGAATGGTATTCTGGAGGCGCTGCGTTAGAGTGTTTCGAGCATGCAGCGGAGGCGAACAAACGCATCAAGTCACGTCACACGTGAGACATTAGCGCTGTCTGCCAGTTATCTTGGAAAGCGAAGCGCGTGGCGTGCACGCCCGTCTCGAAGGGGATAAGGTATAGAATGCAAGGCGACGAGTAGGGGCCACCACCGTGTTGTCTTAGCAAAGCGTTGCAAACACTTGCCTTTTCGTGCAAGCGTTGCATCGTCAGCACAGCATGATAAGCACTACGGTCCTTAGAAATACTTATGTATGCCTTTTCTAGTAAAAAGACATACATACAGAATATTGACGTGTTGTTATGGTGCCTTATATATGTGTAATAATTGCTTTTTAATTGACAATCGCACAAGTATGAACGCTAAAATTTTGAGCAATATTGGTGGGCACTGCGGATAGGGTCGGCCGTTTGGGGGTGTCGTTTGATGCCGTTTGAGGCATCGTTAAGGGTGGAAAAACAGACAAATGTATATATAGACAGACCGAAATTTTTACGTCGAAGGTCCCCAAGAAAGACCATCGTCTTTGAAAGAGATGCGAAATCAGCTGCTGGCTGTACGGGAGAGGCCTGGCGGAGCAGACCAACCTTGCATCCTTTCCTGTCACAAAGATGCCTCCACACAGCAGTGCCACAATTTGTCCTCATTCCCAATATTCAATTGTTTTTGTTGTGTACACTCAAATCTCGATATAACAAACATGGATGTAAAAAATATCTGTTATAACGAAGTAAATGAAAATAGTCTTGGGATAGATGTAGTGTTAGAAATATACCTTTATAATGTATTTTGGATGTAGCGAACATACTTTTATCTAATATGCAACTTTGTTATAATGAGATCTGAGTGTAACACATAGTTTTTAAACTGCCGAATATTTTATGTGCCATCTCAGGAGCAAGTTCTTTCCTAAACTGACATAATTGCAGAGTAAATCAGCATTTTTATTGGCAAGCTCACGCAAAAGGCCTTGTAACAATACCACAGTAATCTGGAATCAGGACTGTACACACTCCAACAAAAGTCGGTGTTATCAACCAACTGAATAAAAGTTATGAAATGTTGAACATTTGCAAGTGAGTCATTGTCAAGCTTGAATTCCACTCATGAATGTTAAACATACTATTCATTTCTACATTTATTCAAAGTGTGACTACCATTCTTTTCCTTGATGGATATTGAAAGTGATTAAGAAATAGGAAACTTCTTTTAAAATTTTAAAAGCTATGTCCTCTTCCCCCCTCCCCACCAAAAGGAACTGTCTGCCACTCGAAAAAATTTTTTTGATTGTGATGCAAATGAAAAGACTGTTCATCACATCGGCGGTAATGAGCATGCTTTTGTCCCATAGAAAAAAGAAGTTATAAGTTTAACTTTGATGTTGTGAGTGACAAAATATGACTGCTAGCGTCACCCAACAGTGATGTGGTCAATCTACTGGTAGGACATCAAATCCTTGCTGGTAGACTTTCTTTTGCTCAAACACAAACATGTATAGCTTTAAATTGTATTTTACACACTTGAGGCAGCCTTAAGTTGCGTCAGAGACTAACTTTTGCCTTTTCCTCTCGCGTGTTCAAGAAGGTGCCCAGTGGCGCTGCCGGTAGTGTGTTCGCCTGCCTGCAAATAGCAGAGAAACGCGGACACGACGTTTGCCGCCGCTCATAAGAACATCATAAAAGTGTGTGCGTGCCTTAAACAACCGCTAAGGTATTTGTTTTATTAATAAACGAAACTTGATGAAGCCTGAAGAAACCACACACGGTTTCAGTTTTTGACTTTCACTTGCTGTGAAATTGCAATCACCTCCGCCGACCAGTGTTGCGGGCATTCATTCCACCGATGGAAGGAGACCGAACACAGATAGAAAAATTCTGTTTAAAAAAATTCTACGCACTTTTCGGAGAAACCGCTGCAAGATTAGACACTTCAGATAGTATGCTTTTTAGCCCGACACAAAACAGAATAGCAGTGAACGATGGTAGACAGTCCCTTAAACTTAGTTGTAGAGACAGAACTGGACCATGGCGAACAGGAATGTGTTACATGCAGTGGTTAAAGTAAACATTGTAGAATTGCAATACAGTGTAGCTCATCATTATGAAGTGTACAAGTGTTAGCTCTTTTTGTCAGAAAGCATGGTGCAACAACGTATGCTACGTAACAAGTCTTTTTGTGGCACATGTGGCTTTGCTATATCTGTATGTGTTAAAAAAATGGCAAGTGTGTTACCTTGACAATTACTTCATGCTGCCTTGGTCATAGGGGTGTGTGTCATGCTTTACACTGTTTAAGCATAAGTGTCACGGACTGCCATTTTTGCGACCCGGCGTCACGGCAATTAACGGGCGCCGTACTACCCCGCTGACCGGCGGGTACTGCGGGGGCATGAAAGAGAGCCGGGAAGTAATGTCACGGACTGCCATTTTTGCGACCCGGCGTCACGGCAATTAACGGGTGCCGTACTACCCCGCTGACCGGCAGGAACGGCGGGCGCATGAAAGAGAGCCGGGAAGTGCAGAATGGGGTGTTCTTCTTCGAACGTCGCCGCCAACGTTTGATCCTTTGTATCTACGGCAGCGTCTGCAGGGTCGTGAAAGGCCGCGATGTACCCCGAACAAGGTTTAGACTTAGACTACGGGACGCACCGGCTGAGAGCCAAACAGTCTGACCGTTCCCACGGGAAAACTTCTGGTGGCCAAGCTGTATGACAGCACCCCAACAGGTTGTCACTCTCGCTAGTTGAGGGCCCTCTCCTAATTAAACAGGGGTGGGGTCAATATAATTTTTGGGGTGGAGTTTCCAACAATGAAACGCGCATGATTGGACCCATGTAGAGGTCTCTTGTCCCCAAGGAAGAGAGCGAGGGGACACGAGGGGGATTTAAGTGCAGGATTTTGCCCTGCTAGGCGGGATAGTCGCTGACCAACCTGGTTTAGAAACAGATCAACAAGTATCTCTTC